>BSWB01000002.1:108662442-109862442 GCA_033239125.1 Fagopyrum homotropicum
CGGGACCCGTTCATTAAATTCGACCGAAGCCCTCTTACCTACCACATTAGGAAACTGGAAGAAGTTCTATTATGATCGTTTTTTTTTTTTTTTAATATAAATGAACGTTTACCGCAAAAGAATACCCGTTGTTGGAAACCCCGGGAATTCTTATTTTAAATAAAAAAGAAATCGTAAATATTTTGTTTTACGTTGAAACAAAAAAAACCGAAAAAAGAGGGGTGCACACGAGGACTTCCCAGGAGGTCACCCATCCTAGTACTACTCTCGCCCCAAGCACGCTTAACTTCGGAGTTCTGATGGGATCCGGTGCATTAGTGCTGGTATGATCGCACCCGTCTACTTATGCCACCTTCCCGTACTTGTGTAGGTGCTTCGTGCTCCCCTTAGCCTTCCTTGACGTGGCAAAACCGAACCGGTTTTGCTTTTTCCGGGACCCGTTCATTAAATTCGACCGAAGCCCTCTTACCTACCACATTAGGAAACTGGGAAGAAGTTCTATTATGATCGTTTTTTTTTTTTTTAATATAAATGAAGTTTACCGCAAAAGAATACCCGTTTGTTGGAACCCGGGAATTCTTATTTTAAATAAAAAGAAATCGTAAATATTTTTGTTTTTACGTTGAAACAAAAAAAACGAAAAAAGAGGGGTTGCAACACGAGGACTTCCCAGGAGGTCCACCCATCCTAGTACTACTCTCGCCCAAGCACGCTTAACTTCGGAGTTCTGATGGGATCCGGTGCATTAGTGCTGGTATGATCGCACCCGTCTACTTATGCCACCTTCCCGTACTTGTGTAGGTGCTTCCGTGCTCCCCTTAGCCTTCCTTGACGGGCAAAACCGAACCGTTTGCTTTTTCCGGGACCCGTTCATTAAATTCGACCGAAGCCCTCTTACCTACCACATTAGGAAACTGGGAAGAAGTTCTATTATGATCGTTTTTTTTTTTTTTTAATATAATGAAGTTTACCGCAAAAGAATACCCGTTGTTGGAACCCGGAATTCTTATTTTAAATAAAAAGAAATCGTATATATTTTGTTTTACGTTGAAACAAAAAAAACGAAAAAAGAGGGGTGCAACACGAGGACTTCCCAGGAGGTCACCCATCCTAGTACTACTCTCGCCCAAGCACGCTTAACTTCGGAGTTCTGATTGGGATCCGGTGCATTAGTGCTGGTATGATCGCACCCGTCTACTTATGCCACCTTCCCGTACTTGTGTAGGTGCTTCCGTGCTCCCCTTAGCCTTCCTTGACGGGCAAAAACCGAATCCGTTTGCTTTTTCCGGGACCCGTTCATTAAATTCGACCGAAGCCCTCTTACCTACCACATTAGGAAACTGGGAAGAAGTTCTATTATGATCGTTTTTTTTTTTTTTTAATATAAATGAAGTTTACCGCAAAAGAATACCCGTTGTTGGAACCCCGGGAATTCTTATTTTAAATAAAAAGAAATCGTAAAATATTTTGTTTTACGTTGAAACAAAAAAAACGAAAAAAGAGGGGGTGCAACACGAGGACTTCCCAGGAGGTCACCCATCCTTGTACTACTCTCGCCCAAGCACGCTTAACTTCGGAGTTCTGATGGGATCCGGTGCATTAGTGCTGGTAAGATCGCACCCGTCTACTTATGCCACCTTCCCGTACTTGTGTAGGTGCTTCCGTGCTCCCCTTAGCCATCCTTGACGGGCCAAAACCGAACCGTTTGCTTTTTCCGGGACCCGTTCATTAAATTCGACCGAAGCCCTCTTACCTACCACATAGGAAACTGGGAAGAAGTTCTATATGATCGTTTTTTTTTTTTTAATATAAATGAAGTTTACCGCAAAAGAATACCCGTTGTTGGAACCCGGGGGAATTCTTATTTTAAATAAAAAGAAATCGTAAATATTTTGTTTTACGTTTTGAAACAAAAAAAAACGAAAAAAGAGGGGTGCAACACGAGACTTCCCAGGAGGTCACCCATCCTAGTACTACTCTCGCCCAAGCACGCTTAACTTCGGAGTTCTGATGGGATCCGGTGCATTAGTGCTGGTATGATCGCACCCGTCTACTTATGCCACCTTCCCGTACTTGTGTAGGTGCTTCCGTGCTCCCCTTAGCCTTCTCTGACGGGCAAAAACCGAACCGTTTGCTTTTTTCCGGGACCCGTTCATTAAATTCGACCGAAGCCCCTCTTACCTACCACATAGGAAACTGGGAAGAAGTTCTATTATGATCGTTTTTTTTTTTTTTATTATAAATGAAGTTTACCGCAAAAGAATACCGTTGTTGGAACCCGGGAATTCTTATTTTAAATAAAAAGAAATCGTAAATATTTTGTTTTACGTTGAAACAAAAAAACGAAAAAAGAGGGGTGCAACACGAGGACTTCCCAGGAGGTCACCCATCCTAGTACTACTCTCGCCCAAGCACGCTTAACTTCGGAGTTCTGATGGGATCCGTGCATTAGTGCTGGTATGATCGCACCCGTCTACTTATGCCACCTTCCCGTACTTGTGTAGGTGCTTCCGTGCTCCCCTTAGCCTTCCTTGACGGGCAAAACCGAACCGTTTGCTTTTTCCGGGACCCGTTCATTAAATTCGACCGAAGCCCTCTTACCTACCACATTAGGAAACTGGGAAGAAGTTCTATTATGATCGTTTTTTTTTTTTTTTTAATATAAATGAAGTTTACCGCAAAAGAATACCCGTTGTTGGAACCCGGGAATTCTTATTTTAAATAAAAAGAAATCGTAAATATTTTGTTTTACGTTGAAACAAAAAAAACGAAAAAAGAGGGGTGCAACACGAGGACTTCCAGTGAGGTCACCCATCCTAGTACTACTCTCGCCCAAGCACGCTTAACTTCGGAGTTCTGATGGGATCCGGTGCATAGTGCTGGTATGATCGCACCCGTCTACTTTATGCCACCTTCCCGTACTTGTGTAGGTGCTTCCGTGCTCCCCTTAGCCTTCCTTGACGGGCAAAACCGAACCGTTTGCTTTTTCCGGGACCCGTTCATTAAATTCGACCGAAGCCCTCTTACCTACCACATTAGGAAACTGGGAAGAAGTTCTATTATGATCGTTTTTTTTTTTTTTAATATAATGAAGTTTACCGCAAAAGAAAACCCGTTGTTGGAACCCGGGAATTCTTATTTTAAATAAAAAGAAATCGTAAATATTTTGTTTTACGTTGAAACAAAAAAAACGAAAAAAGAGGGGTGCAACACGAGGACTTCCCAGGAGGTCACCCATCCTAGTACTACTCTCGCCCAAGCACGCTTAACTTCGGAGTTCTGATGGGATCCGGTGCATTAGTGCTGGTATGATCGCACCCGTCTACTTATGCCACCTTCCCGTACTTGTGTAGGTGCTTCCGTGCTCCCCTTAGCCTTCCTTGACGGGCAAAACCGAACCGGTTTGCTTTTTCCGGGACCCGTTCATTAAATTCGACCGAAGCCCTCTTACCTACCACATTAGGAAACTGGGAAGAAGTTCTATTATGATCGTTTTTTTTTTTTTTTAATATAAATGAAGTTTACCGCAAAAGAATACCCGTTGTTGGAACCCGGGAATTCTTATTTTAAATAAAAAGAAATCGTAAATATTTTGTTTTACGTTGAAACAAAAAAAACGAAAAAAGAGGGGTGCAACACGAGGACTTCCCAGGAGGTCACCCATCCTAGTACTACTCTCGCCCAAGCACGCTTAACTTCGGAGTTCTGATGGGATCCGGTGCATTAGTGCTGGTATGATCGCACCCGTCTACTTATGCCACCTTCCCGTACTTGTGTAGGTGCTTCCGTGCTCCCCTTAGCCTTCCTTGACGGGCAAAACCCGAACCGTTTGCTTTTTCCGGGACCCGTTCATTAAATTCGACCGAAGCCCTCTTACCTACCACATTAGGAAAACTGGGAAGAAGTTCTATTATGATCGTTTTTTTTTTTTTTAATATAAATGAAGTTTACCGCAAAAGAATACCCGTTGTTGGAACCCGGGAATTCTTATTTTAAATAAAAGAAATCGTAAATATTTTGTTTTACGTTGAAACAAAAAAAACGAAAAAAGAGGGGTGCAACACGAGGACTTCCAGGAGGTCACCCATCCTAGTACTACTCTCGCCCAAGCACGCTTAACTTCGGAGTTCTGATGGGATCCGGTGCATTAGTGCTGGTATGATCGCACCCGTCTACTTATGCCACCTTCCCGTACTTGTGTAGGTGCTTCCGTGCTCCCCTTAGCCTTCCTTGACGGGCAAAACCGAACCGTTTGCTTTTTCCGGGACCCGTTCATTAAATTCGACCGAAGCCCTCTTACCTACCACATTAGGAAACTGGGAAGAAGTTCTATTATGATCGTTTTTTTTTTTTTTTAATATAAATGAAGTTTACCGCAAAAGAATACCCGTTGTTGGAACCCGGGAATTCTTATTTTAAATAAAAAGAAATCGTAAATATTTTGTTTTACGTTGAAACAAAAAAACGAAAAAAGAGGGGTGCAACACGAGGACTTCCCAGGAGGTCACCCATCCTAGTACTACTCTCGCCCAAGCACGCTTAACTTCGGAGTTCTGATGGGATCCGGTGCATTAGTGCTGGTATGATCGCACCCGTCTACTTATGCCACCTTCCCGTACTTGTGTAGGTGCTTCCGTGCTCCCCTTAGCCTTCCTTGACGGGCAAAACCGAACCGTTTGCTTTTTCCGGGACCCGTTCATTAAATTCGACCGAAGCCCTCTTACCTACCACATTAGGAAACTGGGAAGAAGTTCTATTATGATCGTTTTTTTTTTTTTAATATAAATGAAGTTTACCGCAAAAGAATACCCGTTGTTGGAACCCGGGAATTCTTATTTTAAATAAAAAGAAATCGTAAATATTTTGTTTTACGTTGAAACAAAAAAAAACGAAAAAAGAGGGGTGCAACACGAGGACTTCCCAGGAGGTCACCCATCTAGTACTACTCTCGCCCAAGCACGCTTAACTTCGGAGTTCTGATGGGATCCGGTGCATTAGTGCTGGTATGATCGCACCCGTCTACTTATGCCACCTTCCCGTACTTGTGTAGGTGCTTCCGTGCTCCCCTTAGCCTTCCTTGACGGGCAAAACCGAACCGTTTGCTTTTTCCGGGACCCGTTCATTAAATTCGACCGAAGCCCTCTTACCTACCACATTAGGAAACTGGGAAGAAGTTCTATTATGATCGTTTTTTTTTTTTTTTAATATAAATGAAGTTTACCGCAAAAGAATACCCGTTGTTGGAACCCGGGAATTCTTATTTTAAATAAAAAGAAATCGTAAATATTTTGTTTTACGTTGAAACAAAAAAAACGAAAAAAGAGGGGTGCAACACGAGGACTTCCCAGGAGGTCACCCATCCTAGTACTACTCTCGCCCAAGCACGCTTAACTTCGGAGTTCTGATGGGATCCGGTGCATTAGTGCTGGTATGATCGCACCGTCTACTTATGCCACCTTCCCGTACTTGTGTAGGTGCTTCCGTGCTCCCCTTAGCCTTCCTTGACGGGCAAAACCGAACCGTTTGCTTTTTCCGGGACCCGTTCATTAAATTCGACCGAAGCCCTCTTACCTACCACATTAGGAAACTGGGAAGAAGTTCTATTATGATCGTTTTTTTTTTTTTTTAATATAAATGAAGTTTACCGCAAAAGAATACCCGTTGTTGGAACCCGGGAATTCTTATTTTAAATAAAAAGAAATCGTAAATATTTTGTTTTACGTTGAAACAAAAAAAACGAAAAAAGAGGGGTGCAACACGAGGACTTCCCAGGAGGTCACCCATCCTAGTACTACTCTCGCCCAAGCACGCTTAACTTCGGAGTTCTGATGGGATCCGGTGCATTAGTGCTGGTATGATCGCACCCGTCTACTTATGCCACCTTCCCGTACTTGTGTAGGTGCTTCCGTGCTCCCCTTAGCCTTCCTTGACGGGCAATAACCGAACCGTTTGCTTTTTCCGGGACCCGTTCATTAAATTCGACCGAAGCCCTCTTACCTACCACATTAGGAAACTGGGAAGAAGTTCTATTATGATCGTTTTTTTTTTTTTAATATAAATGAAGTTTACCGCAAAAGAATACCCGTTGTTGGAACCCGGGAATTCTTATTTTAAATAAAAAGAAATCGTAAATATTTTGTTTTACGTTGAAACAAAAAAAACGAAAAAAGAGGGGTGCACACGAGGACTTCCCAGGAGGTCACCCATCCTAGTACTACTCTCGCCCAAGCACGCTTAACTTCGGAGTTCTGATGGGATCCGGTGCATTAGTGCTGGTATGATCGCACCCGTCTACTTATGCCACCTTCCCGTACTTGTGTAGGTGCTTCCGTGCTCCCCTTAGCCTTCCTTGACGGGCAAAACCGAACCGTTTGCTTTTTCCGGGACCCGTTCATTAAATTCGACCGAAAGCCCTCTTACCTACCACATTAGGAAACTGGGAAGAAGTTCTATTATGATCGTTTTTTTTTTTTTTAATATAAATGAAGTTTACCGCAAAAGAATACCCGTTGTTGGAACCCGGGGAATTCTTATTTTAAATAAAAAGAAATCGTAAATATTTTGTTTTACGTTGAAACAAAAAAAACGAAAAAAGAGGGGTGCAACACGAGGACTTCCCAGGAGGTCACCCATCCTAGTACTACTCTCGCCCAAGCACGCTTAACTTCGGAGTTCTGATGGGATCCGGTGCATTAGTGCTGGTATGATCGCACCCGTCTACTTATGCCACCTTCCCGTACTTGTGTAGGTGCTTCCGTGCTCCCCTTAGCCTTCCTTGACGGGCAAAACCGAACCGTTTGCTTTTTCCGGGACCCGTTCATTAAATTCGACCGAAGCCCTCTTACCTACCACATTAGGAAACTGGGAAGAAGTTCTATTATGATCGTTTTTTTTTTTTTAATATAAATGAAGTTTACCGCAAAAGAATACCCGTTGTTGGAACCCGGGAATTCTTATTTTAAATAAAAAGAAATCGTAAATATTTTGTTTTACGTTGAAACAAAAAAAACGAAAAAAGAGGGGTGCAACACGAGGACTTCCCAGGAGGTCACCCATCCTAGTACTACTCTCGCCCAAGCACGCTTAACTTCGGAGTTCTGATGGGATCCGGTGCATTAGTGCTGGTATGATCGCACCCGTCTACTTATGCCACCTTCCCGTACTTGTGTAGGTGCTTCCGTGCTCCCTTAGCCTTCCTTGACGGGCAAAACCGAACCGTTTGCTTTTCCGGGACCCGTTCATTAAATTCGACCGAAGCCCTCTTACCTACCACATTAGGAAACTGGGAAGAAGTTCTATTATGATCGTTTTTTTTTTTTTAATATAAATGAAGTTTACCGCAAAAGAATACCCGTTGTTGGAACCCGGGAATTCTTATTTTAAATAAAAAGAAATCGTAAATATTTTGTTTTACGTTGAAACAAAAAAAACGAAAAAAGAGGGGTGGCAACACGAGGACTTCCCAGGAGGTCACCCATCCTAGTACTACTCTCGCCCAAGCACGCTTAACTTCGGAGTTCTGATGGGATCCGGTGCATTAGTGCTGGTATGATCGCACCCGTCTACTTATGCCACCTTCCCGTACTTGTGTAGGTGCTTCCGTGCTCCCCTTAGCCTTCCTTGACGGGCAAAACCGAACCGTTTGCTTTTTCGGGACCCGTTCATTAAATTCGACCGAAGCCCTCTTACCTACCACATTAGGGAAACTGGGAAGAAGTTCTATTATGATCGTTTTTTTTTTTTTTAATATAAATGAAGTTTACCGCAAAAGAATACCCGTTGTTGGAACCCGGGAATTCTTATTTTAATAAAAAGAAATCGTAAATATTTTGTTTTACGTTGAAACAAAAAAAACGAAAAAAGAGGGGTGCAACACGAGGGACTTCCCAGGAGGTCACCCATCCTAGTACTACTCTCGCCCAAGCACGCTTAACTTCGGAGTTCTGATGGGATCCGGTGCATTAGTGCTGGTATGATCGCACCCGTCTACTTATGCCACCTTCCCGTACTTGTGTAGGTGCTTCCGTGCTCCCCTTAGCCTTCCTTGACGGGCAAAACCGAACCGTTTGCTTTTTCCGGGACCCGTTCATTAAATTCGACCGAAGCCCTCTTACCTACCACATTAGGAAACTGGGAAGAAGTTCTATTATGATCGTTTTTTTTTTTTTTTAATATAAATGAAGTTTACCGCAAAAGAATACCCGTTGTTGGAACCCGGGGGAATTCTTATTTTAAATAAAAAGAAATCGTAAATATTTTGTTTTACGTTGAAACAAAAAAAACGAAAAAAGAGGGGTGCAACACGAGGACTTCCCAGGAGGGTCACCCATCCTAGTACTACTCTCGCCCAAGCACGCTTAACTTCGGAGTTTCTGATGGGATCCGGTGCATTAGTGCTGGTATGATCGCACCCGTCTACTTATGCCACCTTCCCGTACTTGTGTAGGTGCTTCCGTGCTCCCCTTAGCCTTCCTTGACGGGCAAAACCGAACCGTTTGCTTTTTCCGGGACCCGTTCATTAAATTCGACCGAAGCCCTCTTACCTACCACATTAGGAAACTGGGAAGAAGTTCTATTATGATCGTTTTTTTTTTTTTTTAATATAAATGAAGTTTACCGCAAAAGAATACCCGTTGTTGGAACCCGGGAATTCTTATTTTAAATAAAAAGAAATCGTAAATATTTTGTTTTACGTTGAAACAAAAAAAAACGAAAAAAGAGGGGTGCAACACGAGGACTTCCAGGAGGTCACCCATCCTAGTACTACTCTCGCCCAAGCACGCTTAACTTCGGAGTTCTGATGGGATCCGGTGCATTAGTGCTGGTATGATCGCACCCGTCTACTTATGCCACCTTCCCGTACTTGTGTAGGTGCTTCCGTGCTCCCCTTAGCCTTCCTTGACGGGCAAAACCGAACCGTTTTGCTTTTTCCGGGGACCCGTTCATTAAATTCGACCGAAGCCCTCTTACCTACCACATTAGGAAACTGGGAAGAAGTTCTATTATGATCGTTTTTTTTTTTTTTAATATAAATGAAGTTTACCGCAAAAGAATACCCGTTGTTGGAACCCGGGAATTCTTATTTTAAATAAAAAGAAATCGTAAATATTTTGTTTTACGTTGAAACAAAAAAAAACGAAAAAAGAGGGGTGAACACGAGGACTTCCCAGGAGGTCACCCATCCTAGTACTACTCTCGCCCAAGCACGCTTAACTTCGGAGTTCTGATGGGATCCGGTGCATTAGTGCTGGTATGATCGCACCCGTCTACTTATGCCACCTTCCCGTACTTGTGTAGGTGCTTCCGTGCTCCCCTTAGCCTTCCTTGACGGGCAAAACCGAACCGTTTGCTTTTTCCGGGACCCGTTCATTAAATTCGACCGAAGCCCTCTTACCTACCACATTAGGAAACTGGGAAGAAGTTCTATTATGATCGTTTTTTTTTTTTTTAATATAAATGAAGTTTACCGCAAAAGAATACCCGTTGTTGGGAACCCGGGAATTCTTATTTTAAATAAAAAGAAATCGTAAATATTTTGTTTTACGTTGAAACAAAAAAAACGAAAAAAGAGGGGTGCAACACGAGGACTTCCCAGGAGGTCACCCATCCTAGTACTACTCTCGCCCAAGCACGCTTAACTTCGGAGTTCTGATGGGATCCGGTGCATTAGTGCTGGTATGATCGCACCCGTCTACTTATGCCACCTTCCCGTACTTGTGTAGGTGCTTCCGTGCTCCCCTTAGCCTTCCTTGACGGCAAAACCGAACCGTTTGCTTTTTCCGGGACCCGTTCATTAAATTCGACCGAAGCCCTCTTACCTACCACATTAGGAAACTGGGAAGAAGTTCTATTATGATCGTTTTTTTTTTTTTAATATAAATGAAGTTTACCGCAAAAGAATACCCGTTGTTGGAAACCCGGGAATTCTTATTTTAAATAAAAAGAAATCGTAAATATTTTGTTTTACGTTGAAACAAAAAAAACGAAAAAAGAAGGGGTGCAACACGAGGACTTCCCAGGAGGTCACCCATCCTAGTACTACTCTCGCCCAAGCACGCTTAACTTCGGAGTTCTGATGGGATCCGGTGCATTAGTGCTGGTATGATCGCACCCGTCTACTTATGCCACCTTCCCGTACTTGTGTAGGTGCTTCCGTGCTCCCCTTAGCCTTCCTTGACGGGCAAAACCGAACCGTTTGCTTTTTCCGGGACCCGTTCATTAAATTCGACCGAAGCCCTCTTACCTACCACATTAGGAAACTGGGAAGAAGTTCTATTATGATCGTTTTTTTTTTTTTTAATATAAATGAAGTTTACCGCAAAAGAATACCCGTTGTTGGAACCCGGGGAATTCTTATTTTAAATAAAAAGAAATCGTAAATATTTTGTTTTACGTTGAAACAAAAAAAACGAAAAAAGAGGGGTGCAACACGAGGACTTCCCAGGAGGTCACCCATCCTAGTACTACTCTCGCCCAAGCACGCTTAACTTCGGAGTTCTGATGGGATCCGGTGCATTAGTGCTGGTATGATCGCACCCGTCTACTTATGCCACCTTCCCGTACTTGTGTAGGTGCTTCCGTGCTCCCCTTAGCCTTCCTTGACGGGCAAAACCGAACCGTTTGCTTTTTCCGGGACCCGTTCATTAAATTCGACCGAAGCCCTCTTACCTACCACATTAGGAAACTGGGAAGAAGTTCTATTATGATCGTTTTTTTTTTTTTAATATAAATGAAGTTTACCGCAAAAGAATACCCGTTGTTGGAACCCGGGAATTCTTATTTTAAATAAAAAGAAATCGTAAATATTTTGTTTTACGTTTGAAACAAAAAAAACGAAAAAAGAGGGGTGCAACACGAGGACTTCCCAGGAGGTCACCCATCCTAGTACTACTCTCGCCCAAGCACGCTTAACTTCGGA
This sequence comes from Fagopyrum homotropicum, assembly GCA_033239125.1. Taxonomy (NCBI): domain Eukaryota; kingdom Viridiplantae; phylum Streptophyta; class Magnoliopsida; order Caryophyllales; family Polygonaceae; genus Fagopyrum; species Fagopyrum homotropicum. The sequence continues at coordinate 108,673,361 of BSWB01000002.1, forward strand.
GTTCTGATGGGATCCGGTGCATTAGTGCTGGTATGATCGCACCCGTCTACTTATGCCACCTTCCCTTACTTGTGTAGGTGCTTCCGTGCTCCCCTTAGCCTTCCTGACGGGCAAAACCGAACCGTTTGCTTTTTCCGGGACCCGTTCATTAAATTCGACCGAAGCCCTCTTACCTACCACATTAGGAAACTGGGGAAGAAGTTCTATTATGATCGTTTTTTTTTTTTTAATATAAATGAAGTTTACCGCAAAAGAATACCCGTTGTTGGAACCCGGGAATTCTTATTTTAAATAAAAAGAAATCGTAAATATTTTGTTTTACGTTGAAACAAAAAAAACGAAAAAGAGGGGTGCAACACGAGGACTTCCCAGGAGGTCACCCATCCTAGTACTACTCTCGCCCAAGCACGCTTAACTTCGGAGTTCTGATGGGATCCGGTGCATTAGTGCTGGTATGATCGCACCCGTCTACTTATGCCACCTTCCGTACTTGTGTAGGTGCTTCCGTGCTCCCCTTAGCATTCCTTGACGGGCAAAACCGAACCGTTTGCTTTTTCCGGGACCCGTTCATTAAATTCGACCGAAGCCCTCTTACCTACCACATTAGGAAACTGGGAAGAAGTTCCTATTATGATCGTTTTTTTTTTTTAATATAAATGAAGTTTACCGCAAAAGAATACCCGTTGTTGGAACCCAGGGAATTCTTATTTTAAATAAAAAGAAATCGTAAATATTTTTGTTTTACGTTGAAACAAAAAAACGAAAAAAGAGGGGTGCAACACGAGGACTTCCCAGGAGGTCACCCATCCTAGTACTACTCTCGCCCAAGCACGCTTAACTTCGGAGTTCTGATGGGATCCGGTGCATTAGTGCTGGTATGATCGCACCCGTCTACTTATGCCACCTTCCCGTACTTGTGTAGGTGCTTCCGTGCTCCCCTTAGCCTTCCTTGACGGGCAAAACCGAACCGTTTGCTTTTTCCGGGACCCGTTCATTAAATTCGACCGAAGCCCTCTTACCTACCACATTAGGAAACTGGGAAGAAGTTCTATTATGATCGTTTTTTTTTTTTTAATATAAATGAAGTTTACCGCAAAAGAATACCCGTTGTTGGAACCCGGGAATTCTTATTTTAAATAAAAAGAAATCGTAAATATTTTGTTTTACGTTGAAACAAAAAAAACGAAAAAAGAGGGGTGCAACACGAGGACTTCCCAGGAGGTCACCCATCCTAGTACTACTCTCGCCCAAGCACGCTTAACTTCGGAGTTCTGATGGGATCCGGTGCATTAGTGCTGGTATGATCGCACCCGTCTACTTATGCCACCTTCCCGTACTTGTGTAGGTGCTTCCGTGCTCCCCTTAGCCTTCCTTGACGGGCAAAACCGAACCGTTTGCTTTTTCCGGGACCCGTTCATTAAATTCGACCGAAGCCCTCTTACCTACCACATTAGGAAACTGGGAAGAAGTTCTATTATGATCGTTTTTTTTTTTTAATATAAATGAAGTTTACCGCAAAAGAATACCCGTTGTTGGAACCCGGGAATTCTTATTTTAAATAAAAAGAAATCGTAAATATTTTGTTTTACGTTGAAACAAAAAAAAACGAAAAAAGAGGGGTGCAACACGAGGACTTCCCAGGAGGTCACCCATCCTAGTACTACTCTCGCCCAAGCACGCTTAACTTCGGAGTTCTGATGGGATCCGGTGCATTAGTGCTGGTATGATCGCACCCGTCTACTTATGCCACCTTCCCGTACTTGTGTAGGTGCTTCCGTGCTCCCCTTAGCCTTCCTTGACGGGCAAAACCGAACCGTTTGCTTTTTCCGGGACCCGTTCATTAAATTCGACCGAAGCCCTCTTACCTACCACATTAGGAAACTGGGAAGAAGTTCTATTATGATCGTTTTTTTTTTTTTTAATATAAATGAAGTTTACCGCAAAAGAATACCCGTTGTTGGAACCCGGGAATTCTTATTTTAAATAAAAAGAAATCGTAAATATTTTGTTTTACGTTGAAACAAAAAAAACGAAAAAAGAGGGGTGCAACACGAGGACTTCCCAGGAGGTCACCCATCCTAGTACTACTCTCGCCCAAGCACGCTTAACTTCGGAGTTCTGATGGGATCCGGTGCATTAGTGCTGGTATGATCGCACCCGTCTACTTATGCCACCTTCCCGTACTTGTGTAGGTGCTTCCGTGCTCCCCTTAGCCTTCCTTGACGGGCAAAACCGAACCGTTTGCTTTTTCCGGGACCCGTTCATTAAATTCGACCGAAGCCCTCTTACCTACCACATTAGGAAACTGGGAAGAAGTTCTATTATGATCGTTTTTTTTTTTTTAATATAAATGAAGTTTACCGCAAAAGAATACCCGTTGTTGGAACCCGGGAATTCTTATTTTAAATAAAAAGAAATCGTAAATATTTTGTTTTACGTTGAAACAAAAAAAACGAAAAAAGAGGGGTGCAACACGAGGACTTCCCAGGAGGTCACCCATCCTAGTACTACTCTCGCCCAAGCACGCTTAACTTCGGAGTTCTGATGGGATCCGGTGCATTAGTGCTGGTATGATCGCACCCGTCTACTTATGCCACCTTCCCGTACTTGTGTAGGTGCTTCCGTGCTCCCCTTAGCCTTCCTTGACGGGCAAAACCGAACCGTTTGCTTTTTCCGGGACCCGTTCATTAAATTCGACCGAAGCCCTCTTACCTACCACATTAGGAAACTGGGAAGAAGTTCTATTATGATCGTTTTTTTTTTTTTAATATAAATGAAGTTTACCGCAAAAGAATACCCGTTGTTGGAACCCGGGAATTCTTATTTTAAATAAAAAGAAATCGTAAATATTTTGTTTTACGTTGAAACAAAAAAAACGAAAAAAGAGGGGTGCAACACGAGGACTTCCCAGGAGGTCACCCATCCTAGTACTACTCTCGCCCAAGCACGCTTAACTTCGGAGTTCTGATGGGATCCGGTGCATTAGTGCTGGTATGATCGCACCCGTCTACTTATGCCACCTTCCCGTACTTGTGTAGGTGCTTCCGTGCTCCCCTTAGCCTTCCTTGACGGGCAAAACCGAACCGTTTGCTTTTTCCGGGACCCGTTCATTAAATTCGACCGAAGCCCTCTTACCTACCACATTAGGAAACTGGGAAGAAGTTCTATTATGATCGTTTTTTTTTTTTTAATATAAATGAAGTTTACCGCAAAAGAATACCCGTTGTTGGAACCCGGGAATTCTTATTTTAAATAAAAAGAAATCGTAAATATTTTGTTTTACGTTGAAACAAAAAAAACGAAAAAAGAGGGGTGCAACACGAGGACTTCCCAGGAGGTCACCCATCCTAGTACTACTCTCGCCCAAGCACGCTTAACTTCGGAGTTCTGATGGGATCCGGTGCATTAGTGCTGGTATGATCGCACCCGTCTACTTATGCCACCTTCCCGTACTTGTGTAGGTGCTTCCGTGCTCCCCTTAGCCTTCCTTGACGGGCAAAACCGAACCGTTTGCTTTTTCCGGGACCCGTTCATTAAATTCGACCGAAGCCCTCTTACCTACCACATTAGGAAACTGGGAAGAAGTTCTATTATGATCGTTTTTTTTTTTTTAATATAAATGAAGTTTACCGCAAAAGAATACCCGTTGTTGGAACCCGGGAATTCTTATTTTAAATAAAAAGAAATCGTAAATATTTTGTTTTACGTTGAAACAAAAAAAACGAAAAAAGAGGGGTGCAACACGAGGACTTCCCAGGAGGTCACCCATCCTAGTACTACTCTCGCCCAAGCACGCTTAACTTCGGAGTTCTGATGGGATCCGGTGCATTAGTGCTGGTATGATCGCACCCGTCTACTTATGCCACCTTCCCGTACTTGTGTAGGTGCTTCCGTGCTCCCCTTAGCCTTCCTTGACGGGCAAAACCGAACCGTTTGCTTTTTCCGGGACCCGTTCATTAAATTCGACCGAAGCCCTCTTACCTACCACATTAGGAAACTGGGAAGAAGTTCTATTATGATCGTTTTTTTTTTTTTAATATAAATGAAGTTTACCGCAAAAGAATACCCGTTGTTGGAACCCGGGAATTCTTATTTTAAATAAAAAGAAATCGTAAATATTTTGTTTTACGTTGAAACAAAAAAAAACGAAAAAAGAGGGGTGCAACACGAGGACTTCCCAGGAGGTCACCCATCCTAGTACTACTCTCGCCCAAGCACGCTTAACTTCGGAGTTCTGATGGGATCCGGTGCATTAGTGCTGGTATGATCGCACCCGTCTACTTATGCCACCTTCCCGTACTTGTGTAGGTGCTTCCGTGCTCCCCTTAGCCTTCCTTGACGGGCAAAACCGAACCGTTTGCTTTTTCCGGGACCCGTTCATTAAATTCGACCGAAGCCCTCTTACCTACCACATTAGGAAACTGGGAAGAAGTTCTATTATGATCGTTTTTTTTTTTTAATATAAATGAAGTTTACCGCAAAAGAATACCCGTTGTTGGAACCCGGGAATTCTTATTTTAAATAAAAAGAAATCGTAAATATTTTGTTTTACGTTGAAACAAAAAAAACGAAAAAAGAGGGGTGCAACACGAGGACTTCCCAGGAGGTCACCCATCCTAGTACTACTCTCGCCCAAGCACGCTTAACTTCGGAGTTCTGATGGGATCCGGTGCATTAGTGCTGGTATGATCGCACCCGTCTACTTATGCCACCTTCCCGTACTTGTGTAGGTGCTTCCGTGCTCCCCTTAGCCTTCCTTGACGGGCAAAACCGAACCGTTTGCTTTTTCCGGGACCCGTTCATTAAATTCGACCGAAGCCCTCTTACCTACCACATTAGGAAACTGGGAAGAAGTTCTATTATGATCGTTTTTTTTTTTTTTAATATAAATGAAGTTTACCGCAAAAGAATACCCGTTGTTGGAACCCGGGAATTCTTATTTTAAATAAAAAGAAATCGTAAATATTTTGTTTTACGTTGAAACAAAAAAAACGAAAAAAGAGGGGTGCAACACGAGGACTTCCCAGGAGGTCACCCATCCTAGTACTACTCTCGCCCAAGCACGCTTAACTTCGGAGTTCTGATGGGATCCGGTGCATTAGTGCTGGTATGATCGCACCCGTCTACTTATGCCACCTTCCCGTACTTGTGTAGGTGCTTCCGTGCTCCCCTTAGCCTTCCTTGACGGGCAAAACCGAACCGTTTGCTTTTTCCGGGACCCGTTCATTAAATTCGACCGAAGCCCTCTTACCTACCACATTAGGAAACTGGGAAGAAGTTCTATTATGATCGTTTTTTTTTTTTTAATATAAATGAAGTTTACCGCAAAAGAATACCCGTTGTTGGAACCCGGGAATTCTTATTTTAAATAAAAAGAAATCGTAAATATTTTGTTTTACGTTGAAACAAAAAAAAACGAAAAAAGAGGGGTGCAACACGAGGACTTCCCAGGAGGTCACCCATCCTAGTACTACTCTCGCCCAAGCACGCTTAACTTCGGAGTTCTGATGGGATCCGGTGCATTAGTGCTGGTATGATCGCACCCGTCTACTTATGCCACCTTCCCGTACTTGTGTAGGTGCTTCCGTGCTCCCCTTAGCCTTCCTTGACGGGCAAAACCGAACCGTTTGCTTTTTCCGGGACCCGTTCATTAAATTCGACCGAAGCCCTCTTACCTACCACATTAGGAAACTGGGAAGAAGTTCTATTATGATCGTTTTTTTTTTTTTTAATATAAATGAAGTTTACCGCAAAAGAATACCCGTTGTTGGAACCCGGGAATTCTTATTTTAAATAAAAAGAAATCGTAAATATTTTGTTTTACGTTGAAACAAAAAAAACGAAAAAAGAGGGGTGCAACACGAGGACTTCCCAGGAGGTCACCCATCCTAGTACTACTCTCGCCCAAGCACGCTTAACTTCGGAGTTCTGATGGGATCCGGTGCATTAGTGCTGGTATGATCGCACCCGTCTACTTATGCCACCTTCCCGTACTTGTGTAGGTGCTTCCGTGCTCCCCTTAGCCTTCCTTGACGGGCAAAACCGAACCGTTTGCTTTTTCCGGGACCCGTTCATTAAATTCGACCGAAGCCCTCTTACCTACCACATTAGGAAACTGGGAAGAAGTTCTATTATGATCGTTTTTTTTTTTTTTAATATAAATGAAGTTTACCGCAAAAGAATACCCGTTGTTGGAACCCGGGAATTCTTATTTTAAATAAAAAGAAATCGTAAATATTTTGTTTTACGTTGAAACAAAAAAAACGAAAAAAGAGGGGTGCAACACGAGGACTTCCCAGGAGGTCACCCATCCTAGTACTACTCTCGCCCAAGCACGCTTAACTTCGGAGTTCTGATGGGATCCGGTGCATTAGTGCTGGTATGATCGCACCCGTCTACTTATGCCACCTTCCCGTACTTGTGTAGGTGCTTCCGTGCTCCCCTTAGCCTTCCTTGACGGGCAAAACCGAACCGTTTGCTTTTTCCGGGACCCGTTCATTAAATTCGACCGAAGCCCTCTTACCTACCACATTAGGAAACTGGGAAGAAGTTCTATTATGATCGTTTTTTTTTTTTTTAATATAAATGAAGTTTACCGCAAAAGAATACCCGTTGTTGGAACCCGGGAATTCTTATTTTAAATAAAAAGAAATCGTAAATATTTTGTTTTACGTTGAAACAAAAAAAACGAAAAAAGAGGGGTGCAACACGAGGACTTCCCAGGAGGTCACCCATCCTAGTACTACTCTCGCCCAAGCACGCTTAACTTCGGAGTTCTGATGGGATCCGGTGCATTAGTGCTGGTATGATCGCACCCGTCTACTTATGCCACCTTCCCGTACTTGTGTAGGTGCTTCCGTGCTCCCCTTAGCCTTCCTTGACGGGCAAAACCGAACCGTTTGCTTTTTCCGGGACCCGTTCATTAAATTCGACCGAAGCCCTCTTACCTACCACATTAGGAAACTGGGAAGAAGTTCTATTATGATCGTTTTTTTTTTTTTTAATATAAATGAAGTTTACCGCAAAAGAATACCCGTTGTTGGAACCCGGGAATTCTTATTTTAAATAAAAAGAAATCGTAAATATTTTGTTTTACGTTGAAACAAAAAAAAACGAAAAAAGAGGGGTGCAACACGAGGACTTCCCAGGAGGTCACCCATCCTAGTACTACTCTCGCCCAAGCACGCTTAACTTCGGAGTTCTGATGGGATCCGGTGCATTAGTGCTGGTATGATCGCACCCGTCTACTTATGCCACCTTCCCGTACTTGTGTAGGTGCTTCCGTGCTCCCCTTAGCCTTCCTTGACGGGCAAAACCGAACCGTTTGCTTTTTCCGGGACCCGTTCATTAAATTCGACCGAAGCCCTCTTACCTACCACATTAGGAAACTGGGAAGAAGTTCTATTATGATCGTTTTTTTTTTTTAATATAAATGAAGTTTACCGCAAAAGAATACCCGTTGTTGGAACCCGGGAATTCTTATTTTAAATAAAAAGAAATCGTAAATATTTTGTTTTACGTTGAAACAAAAAAAAACGAAAAAAGAGGGGTGCAACACGAGGACTTCCCAGGAGGTCACCCATCCTAGTACTACTCTCGCCCAAGCACGCTTAACTTCGGAGTTCTGATGGGATCCGGTGCATTAGTGCTGGTATGATCGCACCCGTCTACTTATGCCACCTTCCCGTACTTGTGTAGGTGCTTCCGTGCTCCCCTTAGCCTTCCTTGACGGGCAAAACCGAACCGTTTGCTTTTTCCGGGACCCGTTCATTAAATTCGACCGAAGCCCTCTTACCTACCACATTAGGAAACTGGGAAGAAGTTCTATTATGATCGTTTTTTTTTTTTTAATATAAATGAAGTTTACCGCAAAAGAATACCCGTTGTTGGAACCCGGGAATTCTTATTTTAAATAAAAAGAAATCGTAAATATTTTGTTTTACGTTGAAACAAAAAAAACGAAAAAAGAGGGGTGCAACACGAGGACTTCCCAGGAGGTCACCCATCCTAGTACTTACTCTCGCCCAAGCACGCTTAACTTCGGAGTTCTGATGGGATCCGGTGCATTAGTGCTGGTATGATCGCACCCGTCTACTTATGCCACCTTCCCGTACTTGTGTAGGTGCTTCCGTGCTCCCCTTAGCCTTCCTTGACGGGCAAAACCGAACCGTTTGCTTTTTCCGGGACCCGTTCATTAAATTCGACCGAAGCCCTCTTACCTACCACATTAGGAAACTGGGAAGAAGTTCTATTATGATCGTTTTTTTTTTTTTAATATAAATGAAGTTTACCGCAAAAGAATACCCGTTGTTGGAACCCGGGAATTCTTATTTTAAATAAAAAGAAATCGTAAATATTTTGTTTTACGTTGAAACAAAAAAAAACGAAAAAAGAGGGGTGCAACACGAGGACTTCCCAGGAGGTCACCCATCCTAGTACTACTCTCGCCCAAGCACGCTTAACTTCGGAGTTCTGATGGGATCCGGTGCATTAGTGCTGGTATGATCGCACCCGTCTACTTATGCCACCTTCCCGTACTTGTGTAGGTGCTTCCGTGCTCCCCTTAGCCTTCCTTGACGGGCAAAACCGAACCGTTTGCTTTTTCCGGGACCCGTTCATTAAATTCGACCGAAGCCCTCTTACCTACCACATTAGGAAACTGGGAAGAAGTTCTATTATGATCGTTTTTTTTTTTTTTAATATAAATGAAGTTTACCGCAAAAGAATACCCGTTGTTGGAACCCGGGAATTCTTATTTTAAATAAAAAGAAATCGTAAATATTTTGTTTTACGTTGAAACAAAAAAAACGAAAAAAGAGGGGTGCAACACGAGGACTTCCCAGGAGGTCACCCATCCTAGTACTACTCTCGCCCAAGCACGCTTAACTTCGGAGTTCTGATGGGATCCGGTGCATTAGTGCTGGTATGATCGCACCCGTCTACTTATGCCACCTTCCCGTACTTGTGTAGGTGCTTCCGTGCTCCCCTTAGCCTTCCTTGACGGGCAAAACCGAACCGTTTGCTTTTTCCGGGACCCGTTCATTAAATTCGACCGAAGCCCTCTTACCTACCACATTAGGAAACTGGGAAGAAGTTCTATTATGATCGTTTTTTTTTTTTAATATAAATGAAGTTTACCGCAAAAGAATACCCGTTGTTGGAACCCGGGAATTCTTATTTTAAATAAAAAGAAATCGTAAATATTTTGTTTTACGTTGAAACAAAAAAAACGAAAAAAGAGGGGTGCAACACGAGGACTTCCCAGGAGGTCACCCATCCTAGTACTACTCTCGCCCAAGCACGCTTAACTTCGGAGTTCTGATGGGATCCGGTGCATTAGTGCTGGTATGATCGCACCCGTCTACTTATGCCACCTTCCCGTACTTGTGTAGGTGCTTCCGTGCTCCCCTTAGCCTTCCTTGACGGGCAAAACCGAACCGTTTGCTTTTTCCGGGACCCGTTCATTAAATTCGACCGAAGCCCTCTTACCTACCACATTAGGAAACTGGGAAGAAGTTCTATTATGATCGTTTTTTTTTTTTAATATAAATGAAGTTTACCGCAAAAGAATACCCGTTGTTGGAACCCGGGAATTCTTATTTTAAATAAAAAGAAATCGTAAATATTTTGTTTTACGTTGAAACAAAAAAAACGAAAAAAGAGGGGTGCAACACGAGGACTTCCCAGGAGGTCACCCATCCTAGTACTACTCTCGCCCAAGCACGCTTAACTTCGGAGTTCTGATGGGATCCGGTGCATTAGTGCTGGTATGATCGCACCCGTCTACTTATGCCACCTTCCCGTACTTGTGTAGGTGCTTCCGTGCTCCCCTTAGCCTTCCTTGACGGGCAAAACCGAACCGTTTGCTTTTTCCGGGACCCGTTCATTAAATTCGACCGAAGCCCTCTTACCTACCACATTAGGAAACTGGGAAGAAGTTCTATTATGATCGTTTTTTTTTTTTAATATAAATGAAGTTTACCGCAAAAGAATACCCGTTGTTGGAACCCGGGAATTCTTATTTTAAATAAAAAGAAATCGTAAATATTTTGTTTTACGTTGAAACAAAAAAAACGAAAAAAGAGGGGTGCAACACGAGGACTTCCCAGGAGGTCACCCATCCTAGTACTACTCTCGCCCAAGCACGCTTAACTTCGGAGTTCTGATGGGATCCGGTGCATTAGTGCTGGTATGATCGCACCCGTCTACTTATGCCACCTTCCCGTACTTGTGTAGGTGCTTCCGTGCTCCCCTTAGCCTTCCTTGACGGGCAAAACCGAACCGTTTGCTTTTTCCGGGACCCGTTCATTAAATTCGACCGAAGCCCTCTTACCTACCACATTAGGAAACTGGGAAGAAGTTCTATTATGATCGTTTTTTTTTTTTTTAATATAAATGAAGTTTACCGCAAAAGAATACCCGTTGTTGGAACCCGGGAATTCTTATTTTAAATAAAAAGAAATCGTAAATATTTTGTTTTACGTTGAAACAAAAAAAACGAAAAAAGAGGGGTGCAACACGAGGACTTCCCAGGAGGTCACCCATCCTAGTACTACTCTCGCCCAAGCACGCTTAACTTCGGAGTTCTGATGGGATCCGGTGCATTAGTGCTGGTATGATCGCACCCGTCTACTTATGCCACCTTCCCGTACTTGTGTAGGTGCTTCCGTGCTCCCCTTAGCCTTCCTTGACGGGCAAAACCGAACCGTTTGCTTTTTCCGGGACCCGTTCATTAAATTCGACCGAAGCCCTCTTACCTACCACATTAGGAAACTGGGAAGAAGTTCTATTATGATCGTTTTTTTTTTTTTTAATATAAATGAAGTTTACCGCAAAAGAATACCCGTTGTTGGAACCCGGGAATTCTTATTTTAAATAAAAAGAAATCGTAAATATTTTGTTTTACGTTGAAACAAAAAAAACGAAAAAAGAGGGGTGCAACACGAGGACTTCCCAGGAGGTCACCCATCCTAGTACTACTCTCGCCCAAGCACGCTTAACTTCGGAGTTCTGATGGGATCCGGTGCATTAGTGCTGGTATGATCGCACCCGTCTACTTATGCCACCTTCCCGTACTTGTGTAGGTGCTTCCGTGCTCCCCTTAGCCTTCCTTGACGGGCAAAACCGAACCGTTTGCTTTTTCCGGGACCCGTTCATTAAATTCGACCGAAGCCCTCTTACCTACCACATTAGGAAACTGGGAAGAAGTTCTATTATGATCGTTTTTTTTTTTTAATATAAATGAAGTTTACCGCAAAAGAATACCCGTTGTTGGAACCCGGGAATTCTTATTTTAAATAAAAAGAAATCGTAAATATTTTGTTTTACGTTGAAACAAAAAAAACGAAAAAAGAGGGGTGCAACACGAGGACTTCCCAGGAGGTCACCCATCCTAGTACTACTCTCGCCCAAGCACGCTTAACTTCGGAGTTCTGATGGGATCCGGTGCATTAGTGCTGGTATGATCGCACCCGTCTACTTATGCCACCTTCCCGTACTTGTGTAGGTGCTTCCGTGCTCCCCTTAGCCTTCCTTGACGGGCAAAACCGAACCGTTTGCTTTTTCCGGGACCCGTTCATTAAATTCGACCGAAGCCCTCTTACCTACCACATTAGGAAACTGGGAAGAAGTTCTATTATGATCGTTTTTTTTTTTTAATATAAATGAAGTTTACCGCAAAAGAATACCCGTTGTTGGAACCCGGGAATTCTTATTTTAAATAAAAAGAAATCGTAAATATTTTGTTTTACGTTGAAACAAAAAAAACGAAAAAAGAGGGGTGCAACACGAGGACTTCCCAGGAGGTCACCCATCCTAGTACTACTCTCGCCCAAGCACGCTTAACTTCGGAGTTCTGATGGGATCCGGTGCATTAGTGCTGGTATGATCGCACCCGTCTACTTATGCCACCTTCCCGTACTTGTGTAGGTGCTTCCGTGCTCCCCTTAGCCTTCCTTGACGGGCAAAACCGAACCGTTTGCTTTTTCCGGGACCCGTTCATTAAATTCGACCGAAGCCCTCTTACCTACCACATTAGGAAACTGGGAAGAAGTTCTATTATGATCGTTTTTTTTTTTTTAATATAAATGAAGTTTACCGCAAAAGAATACCCGTTGTTGGAACCCGGGAATTCTTATTTTAAATAAAAAGAAATCGTAAATATTTTGTTTTACGTTGAAACAAAAAAAACGAAAAAAGAGGGGTGCAACACGAGGACTTCCCAGGAGGTCACCCATCCTAGTACTACTCTCGCCCAAGCACGCTTAACTTCGGAGTTCTGATGGGATCCGGTGCATTAGTGCTGGTATGATCGCACCCGTCTACTTATGCCACCTTCCCGTACTTGTGTAGGTGCTTCCGTGCTCCCCTTAGCCTTCCTTGACGGGCAAAACCGAACCGTTTGCTTTTTCCGGGACCCGTTCATTAAATTCGACCGAAGCCCTCTTACCTACCACATTAGGAAACTGGGAAGAAGTTCTATTATGATCGTTTTTTTTTTTTTTAATATAAATGAAGTTTACCGCAAAAGAATACCCGTTGTTGGAACCCGGGAATTCTTATTTTAAATAAAAAGAAATCGTAAATATTTTGTTTTACGTTGAAACAAAAAAAACGAAAAAAGAGGGGTGCAACACGAGGACTTCCCAGGAGGTCACCCATCCTAGTACTACTCTCGCCCAAGCACGCTTAACTTCGGAGTTCTGATGGGATCCGGTGCATTAGTGCTGGTATGATCGCACCCGTCTACTTATGCCACCTTCCCGTACTTGTGTAGGTGCTTCCGTGCTCCCCTTAGCCTTCCTTGACGGGCAAAACCGAACCGTTTGCTTTTTCCGGGACCCGTTCATTAAATTCGACCGAAGCCCTCTTACCTACCACATTAGGAAACTGGGAAGAAGTTCTATTATGATCGTTTTTTTTTTTTAATATAAATGAAGTTTACTGCAAAAGAATACCCGTTGTTGGAACCCGGGAATTCTTATTTTAAATAAAAAGAAATCGTAAATATTTTGTTTTACGTTGAAACAAAAAAAACGAAAAAAGAGGGGTGCAACACGAGGACTTCCCAGGAGGTCACCCATCCTAGTACTACTCTCGCCCAAGCACGCTTAACTTCGGAGTTCTGATGGGATCCGGTGCATTAGTGCTGGTATGATCGCACCCGTCTACTTATGCCACCTTCCCGTACTTGTGTAGGTGCTTCCGTGCTCCCCTTAGCCTTCCTTGACGGGCAAAACCGAACCGTTTGCTTTTTCCGGGACCCGTTCATTAAATTCGACCGAAGCCCTCTTACCTACCACATTAGGAAACTGGGAAGAAGTTCTATTATGATCGTTTTTTTTTTTTTTAATATAAATGAAGTTTACCGCAAAAGAATACCCGTTGTTGGAACCCGGGAATTCTTATTTTAAATAAAAAGAAATCGTAAATATTTTGTTTTACGTTGAAACAAAAAAAACGAAAAAAGAGGGGTGCAACACGAGGACTTCCCAGGAGGTCACCCATCCTAGTACTACTCTCGCCCAAGCACGCTTAACTTCGGAGTTCTGATGGGATCCGGTGCATTAGTGCTGGTATGATCGCACCCGTCTACTTATGCCACCTTCCCGTACTTGTGTAGGTGCTTCCGTGCTCCCCTTAGCCTTCCTTGACGGGCAAAACCGAACCGTTTGCTTTTTCCGGGACCCGTTCATTAAATTCGACCGAAGCCCTCTTACCTACCACATTAGGAAACTGGGAAGAAGTTCTATTATGATCGTTTTTTTTTTTTAATATAAATGAAGTTTACCGCAAAAGAATACCCGTTGTTGGAACCCGGGAATTCTTATTTTAAATAAAAAGAAATCGTAAATATTTTGTTTTACGTTGAAACAAAAAAAACGAAAAAAGAGGGGTGCAACACGAGGACTTCCCAGGAGGTCACCCATCCTAGTACTACTCTCGCCCAAGCACGCTTAACTTCGGAGTTCTGATGGGATCCGGTGCATTAGTGCTGGTATGATCGCACCCGTCTACTTATGCCACCTTCCCGTACTTGTGTAGGTGCTTCCGTGCTCCCCTTAGCCTTCCTTGACGGGCAAAACCGAACCGTTTGCTTTTTCCGGGACCCGTTCATTAAATTCGACCGAAGCCCTCTTACCTACCACATTAGGAAACTGGGAAGAAGTTCTATTATGATCGTTTTTTTTTTTTAATATAAATGAAGTTTACCGCAAAAGAATACCCGTTGTTGGAACCCGGGAATTCTTATTTTAAATAAAAAGAAATCGTAAATATTTTGTTTTACGTTGAAACAAAAAAAACGAAAAAAGAGGGGTGCAACACGAGGACTTCCCAGGAGGTCACCCATCCTAGTACTACTCTCGCCCAAGCACGCTTAACTTCGGAGTTCTGATGGGATCCGGTGCATTAGTGCTGGTATGATCGCACCCGTCTACTTATGCCACCTTCCCGTACTTGTGTAGGTGCTTCCGTGCTCCCCTTAGCCTTCCTTGACGGGCAAAACCGAACCGTTTGCTTTTTCCGGGACCCGTTCATTAAATTCGACCGAAGCCCTCTTACCTACCACATTAGGAAACTGGGAAGAAGTTCTATTATGATCGTTTTTTTTTTTTTTAATATAAATGAAGTTTACCGCAAAAGAATACCCGTTGTTGGAACCCGGGAATTCTTATTTTAAATAAAAAGAAATCGTAAATATTTTGTTTTACGTTGAAACAAAAAAAACGAAAAAAGAGGGGTGCAACACGAGGACTTCCCAGGAGGTCACCCATCCTAGTACTACTCTCGCCCAAGCACGCTTAACTTCGGAGTTCTGATGGGATCCGGTGCATTAGTGCTGGTATGATCGCACCCGTCTACTTATGCCACCTTCCCGTACTTGTGTAGGTGCTTCCGTGCTCCCCTTAGCCTTCCTTGACGGGCAAAACCGAACCGTTTGCTTTTTCCGGGACCCGTTCATTAAATTCGACCGAAGCCCTCTTACCTACCACATTAGGAAACTGGGAAGAAGTTCTATTATGATCGTTTTTTTTTTTTAATATAAATGAAGTTTACTGCAAAAGAATACCCGTTGTTGGAACCCGGGAATTCTTATTTTAAATAAAAAGAAATCGTAAATATTTTGTTTTACGTTGAAACAAAAAAAACGAAAAAAGAGGGGTGCAACACGAGGACTTCCCAGGAGGTCACCCATCCTAGTACTACTCTCGCCCAAGCACGCTTAACTTCGGAGTTCTGATGGGATCCGGTGCATTAGTGCTGGTATGATCGCACCCGTCTACTTATGCCACCTTCCCGTACTTGTGTAGGTGCTTCCGTGCTCCCCTTAGCCTTCCTTGACGGGCAAAACCGAACCGTTTGCTTTTTCCGGGACCCGTTCATTAAATTCGACCGAAGCCCTCTTACCTACCACATTAGGAAACTGGGAAGAAGTTCTATTATGATCGTTTTTTTTTTTTTTAATATAAATGAAGTTTACCGCAAAAGAATACCCGTTGTTGGAACCCGGGAATTCTTATTTTAAATAAAAAGAAATCGTAAATATTTTGTTTTACGTTGAAACAAAAAAAACGAAAAAAGAGGGGTGCAACACGAGGACTTCCCAGGAGGTCACCCATCCTAGTACTACTCTCGCCCAAGCACGCTTAACTTCGGAGTTCTGATGGGATCCGGTGCATTAGTGCTGGTATGATCGCACCCGTCTACTTATGCCACCTTCCCGTACTTGTGTAGGTGCTTCCGTGCTCCCCTTAGCCTTCCTTGACGGGCAAAACCGAACCGTTTGCTTTTTCCGGGACCCGTTCATTAAATTCGACCGAAGCCCTCTTACCTACCACATTAGGAAACTGGGAAGAAGTTCTATTATGATCGTTTTTTTTTTTTAATATAAATGAAGTTTACCGCAAAAGAATACCCGTTGTTGGAACCCGGGAATTCTTATTTTAAATAAAAAGAAATCGTAAATATTTTGTTTTACGTTGAAACAAAAAAAAACGAAAAAAGAGGGGTGCAACACGAGGACTTCCCAGGAGGTCACCCATCCTAGTACTACTCTCGCCCAAGCACGCTTAACTTCGGAGTTCTGATGGGATCCGGTGCATTAGTGCTGGTATGATCGCACCCGTCTACTTATGCCACCTTCCCGTACTTGTGTAGGTGCTTCCGTGCTCCCCTTAGCCTTCCTTGACGGGCAAAACCGAACCGTTTGCTTTTTCCGGGACCCGTTCATTAAATTCGACCGAAGCCCTCTTACCTACCACATTAGGAAACTGGGAAGAAGTTCTATTATGATCGTTTTTTTTTTTTTTAATATAAATGAAGTTTACCGCAAAAGAATACCCGTTGTTGGAACCCGGGAATTCTTATTTTAAATAAAAAGAAATCGTAAATATTTTGTTTTACGTTGAAACAAAAAAAACGAAAAAAGAGGGGTGCAACACGAGGACTTCCCAGGAGGTCACCCATCCTAGTACTACTCTCGCCCAAGCACGCTTAACTTCGGAGTTCTGATGGGATCCGGTGCATTAGTGCTGGTATGATCGCACCCGTCTACTTATGCCACCTTCCCGTACTTGTGTAGGTGCTTCCGTGCTCCCCTTAGCCTTCCTTGACGGGCAAAACCGAACCGTTTGCTTTTTCCGGGACCCGTTCATTAAATTCGACCGAAGCCCTCTTACCTACCACATTAGGAAACTGGGAAGAAGTTCTATTATGATCGTTTTTTTTTTTAATATAAATGAAGTTTACCGCAAAAGAATACCCGTTGTTGGAACCCGGGAATTCTTATTTTAAATAAAAAGAAATCGTAAATATTTTGTTTTACGTTGAAACAAAAAAAACGAAAAAAGAGGGGTGCAACACGAGGACTTCCCAGGAGGTCACCCATCCTAGTACTACTCTCGCCCAAGCACGCTTAACTTCGGAGTTCTGATGGGATCCGGTGCATTAGTGCTGGTATGATCGCACCCGTCTACTTATGCCACCTTCCCGTACTTGTGTAGGTGCTTCCGTGCTCCCCTTAGCCTTCCTTGACGGGCAAAACCGAACCGTTTGCTTTTTCCGGGACCCGTTCATTAAATTCGACCGAAGCCCTCTTACCTACCACATTAGGAAACTGGGAAGAAGTTCTATTATGATCGTTTTTTTTTTTTTTAATATAAATGAAGTTTACCGCAAAAGAATACCCGTTGTTGGAACCCGGGAATTCTTATTTTAAATAAAAAGAAATCGTAAATATTTTGTTTTACGTTGAAACAAAAAAAACGAAAAAAGAGGGGTGCAACACGAGGACTTCCCAGGAGGTCACCCATCCTAGTACTACTCTCGCCCAAGCACGCTTAACTTCGGAGTTCTGATGGGATCCGGTGCATTAGTGCTGGTATGATCGCACCCGTCTACTTATGCCACCTTCCCGTACTTGTGTAGGTGCTTCCGTGCTCCCCTTAGCCTTCCTTGACGGGCAAAACCGAACCGTTTGCTTTTTCCGGGACCCGTTCATTAAATTCGACCGAAGCCCTCTTACCTACCACATTAGGAAACTGGGAAGAAGTTCTATTATGATCGTTTTTTTTTTTTTAATATAAATGAAGTTTACCGCAAAAGAATACCCGTTGTTGGAACCCGGGAATTCTTATTTTAAATAAAAAGAAATCGTAAATATTTTGTTTTACGTTGAAACAAAAAAAAACGAAAAAAGAGGGGTGCAACACGAGGACTTCCCAGGAGGTCACCCATCCTAGTACTACTCTCGCCCAAGCACGCTTAACTTCGGAGTTCTGATGGGATCCGGTGCATTAGTGCTGGTATGATCGCACCCGTCTACTTATGCCACCTTCCCGTACTTGTGTAGGTGCTTCCGTGCTCCCCTTAGCCTTCCTTGACGGGCAAAACCGAACCGTTTGCTTTTTCCGGGACCCGTTCATTAAATTCGACCGAAGCCCTCTTACCTACCACATTAGGAAACTGGGAAGAAGTTCTATTATGATCGTTTTTTTTTTTTTTAATATAAATGAAGTTTACCGCAAAAGAATACCCGTTGTTGGAACCCGGGAATTCTTATTTTAAATAAAAAGAAATCGTAAATATTTTGTTTTACGTTGAAACAAAAAAAACGAAAAAAGAGGGGTGCAACACGAGGACTTCCCAGGAGGTCACCCATCCTAGTACTACTCTCGCCCAAGCACGCTTAACTTCGGAGTTCTGATGGGATCCGGTGCATTAGTGCTGGTATGATCGCACCCGTCTACTTATGCCACCTTCCCGTACTTGTGTAGGTGCTTCCGTGCTCCCCTTAGCCTTCCTTGACGGGCAAAACCGAACCGTTTGCTTTTTCCGGGACCCGTTCATTAAATTCGACCGAAGCCCTCTTACCTACCACATTAGGAAACTGGGAAGAAGTTCTATTATGATCGTTTTTTTTTTTTAATATAAATGAAGTTTACCGCAAAAGAATACCCGTTGTTGGAACCCGGGAATTCTTATTTTAAATAAAAAGAAATCGTAAATATTTTGTTTTACGTTGAAACAAAAAAAACGAAAAAAGAGGGGTGCAACACGAGGACTTCCCAGGAGGTCACCCATCCTAGTACTACTCTCGCCCAAGCACGCTTAACTTCGGAGTTCTGATGGGATCCGGTGCATTAGTGCTGGTATGATCGCACCCGTCTACTTATGCCACCTTCCCGTACTTGTGTAGGTGCTTCCGTGCTCCCCTTAGCCTTCCTTGACGGGCAAAACCGAACCGTTTGCTTTTTCCGGGACCCGTTCATTAAATTCGACCGAAGCCCTCTTACCTACCACATTAGGAAACTGGGAAGAAGTTCTATTATGATCGTTTTTTTTTTTTTTAATATAAATGAAGTTTACCGCAAAAGAATACCCGTTGTTGGAACCCGGGAATTCTTATTTTAAATAAAAAGAAATCGTAAATATTTTGTTTTACGTTGAAACAAAAAAAACGAAAAAAGAGGGGTGCAACACGAGGACTTCCCAGGAGGTCACCCATCCTAGTACTACTCTCGCCCAAGCACGCTTAACTTCGGAGTTCTGATGGGATCCGGTGCATTAGTGCTGGTATGATCGCACCCGTCTACTTATGCCACCTTCCCGTACTTGTGTAGGTGCTTCCGTGCTCCCCTCAGCCTTCCTTGACGGGCAAAACCGAACCGTTTGCTTTTTCCGGGACCCGTTCATTAAATTCGACCGAAGCCCTCTTACCTACCACATTAGGAAACTGGGAAGAAGTTCTATTATGATCGTTTTTTTTTTTTAATATAAATGAAGTTTACCGCAAAAGAATACCCGTTGTTGGAACCCGGGAATTCTTATTTTAAATAAAAAGAAATCGTAAATATTTTGTTTTACGTTGAAACAAAAAAAACGAAAAAAGAGGGGTGCAACACGAGGACTTCCCAGGAGGTCACCCATCCTAGTACTACTCTCGCCCAAGCACGCTTAACTTCGGAGTTCTGATGGGATCCGGTGCATTAGTGCTGGTATGATCGCACCCGTCTACTTATGCCACCTTCCCGTACTTGTGTAGGTGCTTCCGTGCTCCCCTTAGCCTTCCTTGACGGGCAAAACCGAACCGTTTGCTTTTTCCGGGACCCGTTCATTAAATTCGACCGAAGCCCTCTTACCTACCACATTAGGAAACTGGGAAGAAGTTCTATTATGATCGTTTTTTTTTTTTTTAATATAAATGAAGTTTACCGCAAAAGAATACCCGTTGTTGGAACCCGGGAATTCTTATTTTAAATAAAAAGAAATCGTAAATATTTTGTTTTACGTTGAAACAAAAAAAACGAAAAAAGAGGGGTGCAACACGAGGACTTCCCAGGAGGTCACCCATCCTAGTACTACTCTCGCCCAAGCACGCTTAACTTCGGAGTTCTGATGGGATCCGGTGCATTAGTGCTGGTATGATCGCACCCGTCTACTTATGCCACCTTCCCGTACTTGTGTAGGTGCTTCCGTGCTCCCCTTAGCCTTCCTTGACGGGCAAAACCGAACCGTTTGCTTTTTCCGGGACCCGTTCATTAAATTCGACCGAAGCCCTCTTACCTACCACATTAGGAAACTGGGAAGAAGTTCTATTATGATCGTTTTTTTTTTTTAATATAAATGAAGTTTACCGCAAAAGAATACCCGTTGTTGGAACCCGGGAATTCTTATTTTAAATAAAAAGAAATCGTAAATATTTTGTTTTACGTTGAAACAAAAAAAACGAAAAAAGAGGTGTGCAACACGAGGACTTCCCAGGAGGTCACCCATCCTAGTACTACTCTCGCCCAAGCACGCTTAACTTCGGAGTTCTGATGGGATCCGGTGCATTAGTGCTGGTATGATCGCACCCGTCTACTTATGCCACCTTCCCGTACTTGTGTAGGTGCTTCCGTGCTCCCCTTAGCCTTCCTTGACGGGCAAAACCGAACCGTTTGCTTTTTCCGGGACCCGTTCATTAAATTCGACCGAAGCCCTCTTACCTACCACATTAGGAAACTGGGAAGAAGTTCTATTATGATCGTTTTTTTTTTTTTTTAATATAAATGAAGTTTACCGCAAAAGAATACCCGTTGTTGGAACCCGGGAATTCTTATTTTAAATAAAAAGAAATCGTAAATATTTTGTTTTACGTTGAAACAAAAAAAAACGAAAAAAGAGGGGTGCAACACGAGGACTTCCCAGGAGGTCACCCATCCTAGTACTACTCTCGCCCAAGCACGCTTAACTTCGGAGTTCTGATGGGATCCGGTGCATTAGTGCTGGTATGATCGCACCCGTCTACTTATGCCACCTTCCCGTACTTGTGTAGGTGCTTCCGTGCTCCCCTTAGCCTTCCTTGACGGGCAAAACCGAACCGTTTGCTTTTTCCGGGACCCGTTCATTAAATTCGACCGAAGCCCTCTTACCTACCACATTAGGAAATTGGGAAGAAGTTCTATTATGATCGTTTTTTTTTTTTTAATATAAATGAAGTTTACCGCAAAAGAATACCCGTTGTTGGAACCCGGGAATTCTTATTTTAAATAAAAAGAAATCGTAAATATTTTGTTTTAGGTTGAAACAAAAAAAACGAAAAAAGAGGGGTGCAACACGAGGACTTCCCAGGAGGTCACCCATCCTAGTACTACTCTCGCCCAAGCACGCTTAACTTCGGAGTTCTGATGGGATCCGGTGCATTAGTGCTGGTATGATCGCACCCGTCTACTTATGCCACCTTCCCGTACTTGTGTAGGTGCTTCCGTGCTCCCCTTAGCCTTCCTTGACGGGCAAAACCGAACCGTTTGCTTTTTCCGGGACCCGTTCATTAAATTCGACCGAAGCCCTCTTACCTACCACATTAGGAAACTGGGAAGAAGTTCTATTATGATCGTTTTTTTTTTTTTTAATATAAATGAAGTTTACCGCAAAAGAATACCCGTTGTTGGAACCCGGGAATTCTTATTTTAAATAAAAAGAAATCGTAAATATTTTGTTTTACGTTGAAACAAAAAAAACGAAAAAAGAGGGGTGCAACACGAGGACTTCCCAGGAGGTCACCCATCCTAGTACTACTCTCGCCCAAGCACGCTTAACTTCGGAGTTCTGATGGGATCCGGTGCATTAGTGCTGGTATGATCGCACCCGTCTACTTATGCCACCTTCCCGTACTTGTGTAGGTGCTTCCGTGCTCCCCTTAGCCTTCCTTGACGGGCAAAACCGAACCGTTTGCTTTTTCCGGGACCCGTTCATTAAATTCGACCGAAGCCCTCTTACCTACCACATTAGGAAACTGGGAAGAAGTTCTATTATGATCGTTTTTTTTTTTTAATATAAATGAAGTTTACCGCAAAAGAATACCCGTTGTTGGAACCCGGGAATTCTTATTTTAAATAAAAAGAAATCGTAAATATTTTGTTTTACGTTGAAACAAAAAAAAACGAAAAAAGAGGGGTGCAACACGAGGACTTCCCAGGAGGTCACCCATCCTAGTACTACTCTCGCCCAAGCACGCTTAACTTCGGAGTTCTGATGGGATCCGGTGCATTAGTGCTGGTATGATCGCACCCGTCTACTTATGCCACCTTCCCGTACTTGTGTAGGTGCTTCCGTGCTCCCCTTAGCCTTCCTTGACGGGCAAAACCGAACCGTTTGCTTTTTCCGGGACCCGTTCATTAAATTCGACCGAAGCCCTCTTACCTACCACATTAGGAAACTGGGAAGAAGTTCTATTATGATCGTTTTTTTTTTTTTTAATATAAATGAAGTTTACCGCAAAAGAATACCCGTTGTTGGAACCCGGGAATTCTTATTTTAAATAAAAAGAAATCGTAAATATTTTGTTTTACGTTGAAACAAAAAAAACGAAAAAAGAGGGGTGCAACACGAGGACTTCCCAGGAGGTCACCCATCCTAGTACTACTCTCGCCCAAGCACGCTTAACTTCGGAGTTCTGATGGGATCCGGTGCATTAGTGCTGGTATGATCGCACCCGTCTACTTATGCCACCTTCCCGTACTTGTGTAGGTGCTTCCGTGCTCCCCTTAGCCTTCCTTGACGGGCAAAACCGAACCGTTTGCTTTTTCCGGGACCCGTTCATTAAATTCGACCGAAGCCCTCTTACCTACCACATTAGGAAACTGGGAAGAAGTTCTATTATGATCGTTTTTTTTTTTTTAATATAAATGAAGTTTACCGCAAAAGAATACCCGTTGTTGGAACCCGGGAATTCTTATTTTAAATAAAAAGAAATCGTAAATATTTTGTTTTACGTTGAAACAAAAAAAACGAAAAAAGAGGGGTGCAACACGAGGACTTCCCAGGAGGTCACCCATCCTAGTACTACTCTCGCCCAAGCACGCTTAACTTCGGAGTTCTGATGGGATCCGGTGCATTAGTGCTGGTATGATCGCACCCGTCTACTTATGCCACCTTCCCGTACTTGTGTAGGTGCTTCCGTGCTCCCCTTAGCCTTCCTTGACGGGCAAAACCGAACCGTTTGCTTTTTCCGGGACCCGTTCATTAAATTCGACCGAAGCCCTCTTACCTACCACATTAGGAAACTGGGAAGAAGTTCTATTATGATCGTTTTTTTTTTTTTAATATAAATGAAGTTTACCGCAAAAGAATACCCGTTGTTGGAACCCGGGAATTCTTATTTTAAATAAAAAGAAATCGTAAATATTTTGTTTTACGTTGAAACAAAAAAAACGAAAAAAGAGGGGTGCAACACGAGGACTTCCCAGGAGGTCACCCATCCTAGTACTACTCTCGCCCAAGCACGCTTAACTTCGGAGTTCTGATGGGATCCGGTGCATTAGTGCTGGTATGATCGCACCCGTCTACTTATGCCACCTTCCCGTACTTGTGTAGGTGCTTCCGTGCTCCCCTTAGCCTTCCTTGACGGGCAAAACCGAACCGTTTGCTTTTTCCGGGACCCGTTCATTAAATTCGACCGAAGCCCTCTTACCTACCACATTAGGAAACTGGGAAGAAGTTCTATTATGATCGTTTTTTTTTTTTTAATATAAATGAAGTTTACCGCAAAAGAATACCCGTTGTTGGAACCCGGGAATTCTTATTTTAAATAAAAAGAAATCGTAAATATTTTGTTTTACGTTGAAACAAAAAAAACGAAAAAAGAGGGGTGCAACACGAGGACTTCCCAGGAGGTCACCCATCCTAGTACTACTCTCGCCCAAGCACGCTTAACTTCGGAGTTCTGATGGGATCCGGTGCATTAGTGCTGGTATGATCGCACCCGTCTACTTATGCCACCTTCCCGTACTTGTGTAGGTGCTTCCGTGCTCCCCTTAGCCTTCCTTGACGGGCAAAACCGAACCGTTTGCTTTTTCCGGGACCCGTTCATTAAATTCGACCGAAGCCCTCTTACCTACCACATTAGGAAACTGGGAAGAAGTTCTATTATGATCGTTTTTTTTTTTTTTAATATAAATGAAGTTTACCGCAAAAGAATACCCGTTGTTGGAACCCGGGAATTCTTATTTTAAATAAAAAGAAATCGTAAATATTTTGTTTTACGTTGAAACAAAAAAAACGAAAAAAGAGGGGTGCAACACGAGGACTTCCCAGGAGGTCACCCATCCTAGTACTACTCTCGCCCAAGCACGCTTAACTTCGGAGTTCTGATGGGATCCGGTGCATTAGTGCTGGTATGATCGCACCCGTCTACTTATGCCACCTTCCCGTACTTGTGTAGGTGCTTCCGTGCTCCCCTTAGCCTTCCTTGACGGGCAAAACCGAACCGTTTGCTTTTTCCGGGACCCGTTCATTAAATTCGACCGAAGCCCTCTTACCTACCACATTAGGAAACTGGGAAGAAGTTCTATTATGATCGTTTTTTTTTTTTTAATATAAATGAAGTTTACCGCAAAAGAATACCCGTTGTTGGAACCCGGGAATTCTTATTTTAAATAAAAAGAAATCGTAAATATTTTGTTTTACGTTGAAACAAAAAAAACGAAAAAAGAGGGGTGCAACACGAGGACTTCCCAGGAGGTCACCCATCCTAGTACTACTCTCGCCCAAGCACGCTTAACTTCGGAGTTCTGATGGGATCCGGTGCATTAGTGCTGGTATGATCGCACCCGTCTACTTATGCCACCTTCCCGTACTTGTGTAGGTGCTTCCGTGCTCCCCTTAGCCTTCCTTGACGGGCAAAACCGAACCGTTTGCTTTTTCCGGGACCCGTTCATTAAATTCGACCGAATCCCTCTTACCTACCACATTAGGAAACTGGGAAAAAGTTCTATTATGATCGTTTTTTTTTTTTTAATATAAATGAAGTTTACCGCAAAAGAATACCCGTTGTTGGAACCCGGGAATTCTTATTTTAAATAAAAAGAAATCGTAAATATTTTGTTTTACGTTGAAACAAAAAAAACGAAAAAAGAGGGGTGCAACACGAGGACTTCCCAGGAGGTCACCCATCCTAGTACTACTCTCGCCCAAGCACGCTTAACTTCGGAGTTCTGATGGGATCCGGTGCATTAGTGCTGGTATGATCGCACCCGTCTACTTATGCCACCTTCCCGTACTTGTGTAGGTGCTTCCGTGCTCCCCTTAGCCTTCCTTGACGGGCAAAACCGAACCGTTTGCTTTTTCCGGGACCCGTTCATTAAATTCGACCGAAGCCCTCTTACCTACCACATTAGGAAACTGGGAAGAAGTTCTATTATGATCGTTTTTTTTTTTTAATATAAATGAAGTTTACCGCAAAAGAATACCCGTTGTTGGAACCCGGGAATTCTTATTTTAAATAAAAAGAAATCGTAAATATTTTGTTTTACGTTGAAACAAAAAAAACGAAAAAAGAGGGGTGCAACACGAGGACTTCCCAGGAGGTCACCCATCCTAGTACTACTCTCGCCCAAGCACGCTTAACTTCGGAGTTCTGATGGGATCCGGTGCATTAGTGCTGGTATGATCGCACCCGTCTACTTATGCCACCTTCCCGTACTTGTGTAGGTGCTTCCGTGCTCCCCTTAGCCTTCCTTGACGGGCAAAACCGAACCGTTTGCTTTTTCCGGGACCCGTTCATTAAATTCGACCGAAGCCCTCTTACCTACCACATTAGGAAACTGGGAAGAAGTTCTATTATGATCGTTTTTTTTTTTTTAATATAAATGAAGTTTACCGCAAAAGAATACCCGTTGTTGGAACCCGGGAATTCTTATTTTAAATAAAAAGAAATCGTAAATATTTTGTTTTACGTTGAAACAAAAAAAAACGAAAAAAGAGGGGTGCAACACGAGGACTTCCCAGGAGGTCACCCATCCTAGTACTACTCTCGCCCAAGCACGCTTAACTTCGGAGTTCTGATGGGATCCGGTGCATTAGTGCTGGTATGATCGCACCCGTCTACTTATGCCACCTTCCCGTACTTGTGTAGGTGCTTCCGTGCTCCCCTTAGCCTTCCTTGACGGGCAAAACCGAACCGTTTGCTTTTTCCGGGACCCGTTCATTAAATTCGACCGAAGCCCTCTTACCTACCACATTAGGAAACTGGGAAGAAGTTCTATTATGATCGTTTTTTTTTTTTTAATATAAATGAAGTTTACCGCAAAAGAATACCCGTTGTTGGAACCCGGGAATTCTTATTTTAAATAAAAAGAAATCGTAAATGTTTTGTTTTACGTTGAAACAAAAAAAACGAAAAAAGAGGGGTGCAACACGAGGACTTCCCAGGAGGTCACCCATCCTAGTACTACTCTCGCCCAAGCACGCTTAACTTCGGAGTTCTGATGGGATCCGGTGCATTAGTGCTGGTATGATCGCACCCGTCTACTTATGCCACCTTCCCGTACTTGTGTAGGTGCTTCCGTGCTCCCCTTAGCCTTCCTTGACGGGCAAAACCGAACCGTTTGCTTTTTCCGGGACCCGTTCATTAAATTCGACCGAAGCCCTCTTACCTACCACATTAGGAAACTGGGAAGAAGTTCTATTATGATCGTTTTTTTTTTTTTTAATATAAATGAAGTTTACCGCAAAAGAATACCCGTTGTTGGAACCCGGGAATTCTTATTTTAAATAAAAAGAAATCGTAAATATTTTGTTTTACGTTGAAACAAAAAAAACGAAAAAAGAGGGGTGCAACACGAGGACTTCCCAGGAGGTCACCCATCCTAGTACTACTCTCGCCCAAGCACGCTTAACTTCGGAGTTCTGATGGGATCCGGTGCATTAGTGCTGGTATGATCGCACCCGTCTACTTATGCCACCTTCCCGTACTTGTGTAGGTGCTTCCGTGCTCCCCTTAGCCTTCCTTGACGGGCAAAACCGAACCGTTTGCTTTTTCCGGGACCCGTTCATTAAATTCGACCGAAGCCCTCTTACCTACCACATTAGGAAACTGGGAAGAAGTTCTATTATGATCGTTTTTTTTTTTTTAATATAAATGAAGTTTACCGCAAAAGAATACCCGTTGTTGGAACCCGGGAATTCTTATTTTAAATAAAAAGAAATCGTAAATATTTTGTTTTACGTTGAAACAAAAAAAACGAAAAAAGAGGGGTGCAACACGAGGACTTCCCAGGAGGTCACCCATCCTAGTACTACTCTCGCCCAAGCACGCTTAACTTCGGAGTTCTGATGGGATCCGGTGCATTAGTGCTGGTATGATCGCACCCGTCTACTTATGTCACCTTCCCGTACTTGTGTAGGTGCTTCCGTGCTCCCCTTAGCCTTCCTTGACGGGCAAAACCGAACCGTTTGCTTTTTCCGGGACCCGTTCATTAAATTCGACCGAAGCCCTCTTACCTACCACATTAGGAAACTGGGAAGAAGTTCTATTATGATCGTTTTTTTTTTTTAATATAAATGAAGTTTACCGCAAAAGAATACCCGTTGTTGGAACCCGGGAATTCTTATTTTAAATAAAAAGAAATCGTAAATATTTTGTTTTACGTTGAAACAAAAAAAACGAAAAAAGAGGGGTGCAACACGAGGACTTCCCAGGAGGTCACCCATCCTAGTACTACTCTCGCCCAAGCACGCTTAACTTCGGAGTTCTGATGGGATCCGGTGCATTAGTGCTGGTATGATCGCACCCGTCTACTTATGCCACCTTCCCGTACTTGTGTAGGTGCTTCCGTGCTCCCCTTAGCCTTCCTTGACGGGCAAAACCGAACCGTTTGCTTTTTCCGGGACCCGTTCATTAAATTCGACCGAAGCCCTCTTACCTACCACATTAGGAAACTGGGAAGAAGTTCTATTATGATCGTTTTTTTTTTTTAATATAAATGAAGTTTACCGCAAAAGAATACCCGTTGTTGGAACCCGGGAATTCTTATTTTAAATAAAAAGAAATCGTAAATATTTTGTTTTACGTTGAAACAAAAAAAACGAAAAAAGAGGGGTGCAACACGAGGACTTCCCAGGAGGTCACCCATCCTAGTACTACTCTCGCCCAAGCACGCTTAACTTCGGAGTTCTGATGGGATCCGGTGCATTAGTGCTGGTATGATCGCACCCGTCTACTTATGCCACCTTCCCGTACTTGTGTAGGTGCTTCCGTGCTCCCCTTAGCCTTCCTTGACGGGCAAAACCGAACCGTTTGCTTTTTCCGGGACCCGTTCATTAAATTCGACCGAAGCCCTCTTACCTACCACATTAGGAAACTGGGAAGAAGTTCTATTATGATCGTTTTTTTTTTTTTAATATAAATGAAGTTTACCGCAAAAGAATACCCGTTGTTGGAACCCGGGAATTCTTATTTTAAATAAAAAGAAATCGTAAATATTTTGTTTTACGTTGAAACAAAAAAAACGAAAAAAGAGGGGTGCAACACGAGGACTTCCCAGGAGGTCACCCATCCTAGTACTACTCTCGCCCAAGCACGCTTAACTTCGGAGTTCTGATGGGATCCGGTGCATTAGTGCTGGTATGATCGCACCCGTCTACTTATGCCACCTTCCCGTACTTGTGTAGGTGCTTCCGTGCTCCCCTTAGCCTTCCTTGACGGGCAAAACCGAACCGTTTGCTTTTTCCGGGACCCGTTCATTAAATTCGACCGAAGCCCTCTTACCTACCACATTAGGAAACTGGGAAGAAGTTCTATTATGATCGTTTTTTTTTTTTAATATAAATGAAGTTTACCGCAAAAGAATACCCGTTGTTGGAACCCGGGAATTCTTATTTTAAATAAAAAGAAATCGTAAATATTTTGTTTTACGTTGAAACAAAAAAAACGAAAAAAGAGGGGTGCAACACGAGGACTTCCCAGGAGGTTACCCATCCTAGTACTACTCTCGCCCAAGCACGCTTAACTTCGGAGTTCTGATGGGATCCGGTGCATTAGTGCTGGTATGATCGCACCCGTCTACTTATGTCACCTTCCCGTACTTGTGTAGG
Source organism: Fagopyrum homotropicum (assembly GCA_033239125.1). Classification (NCBI taxonomy): domain Eukaryota; kingdom Viridiplantae; phylum Streptophyta; class Magnoliopsida; order Caryophyllales; family Polygonaceae; genus Fagopyrum; species Fagopyrum homotropicum. The sequence goes on from BSWB01000002.1 coordinate 108,702,215, forward strand.
TGCTTCCGTGCTCCCCTTAGCCTTCCTTGACGGGCAAAACCGAACCGTTTGCTTTTTCCGGGACCCGTTCATTAAATTCGACCGAAGCCCTCTTACCTACCACATTAGGAAACTGGGAAGAAGTTCTATTATGATCGTTTTTTTTTTTTTTAATATAAATGAAGTTTACCGCAAAAGAATACCCGTTGTTGGAACTCGGGAATTCTTATTTTAAATAAAAAGAAATCGTAAATATTTTGTTTTACGTTGAAACAAAAAAAACGAAAAAAGAGGGGTGCAACACGAGGACTTCCCAGGAGGTCACCCATCCTAGTACTACTCTCGCCCAAGCACGCTTAACTTCGAAGTTCTGATGGGATCCGGTGCATTAGTGCTGGTATGATCGCACCCGTCTACTTATGCCACCTTCCCGTACTTGTGTAGGTGCTTCCGTGCTCCCCTTAGCCTTCCTTGACGGGCAAAACCGAACCGTTTGCTTTTTCCGGGACCCGTTCATTAAATTCGACCGAAGCCCTCTTACCTACCACATTAGGAAACTGGGAAGAAGTTCTATTATGATCGTTTTTTTTTTTTAATATAAATGAAGTTTACCGCAAAAGAATACCCGTTGTTGGAACCCGGGAATTCTTATTTTAAATAAAAAGAAATCGTAAATATTTTGTTTTACGTTGAAACAAAAAAAACGAAAAAAGAGGGGTGCAACACGAGGACTTCCCAGGAGGTCACCCATCCTAGTACTACTCTCGCCCAAGCACGCTTAACTTCGGAGTTCTGATGGGATCCGGTGCATTAGTGCTGGTATGATCGCACCCGTCTACTTATGCCACCTTCCCGTACTTGTGTAGGTGCTTCCGTGCTCCCCTTAGCCTTCCTTGACGGGCAAAACCGAACCGTTTGCTTTTTCCGGGACCCGTTCATTAAATTCGACCGAAGCCCTCTTACCTACCACATTAGGAAACTGGGAAGAAGTTCTATTATGATCGTTTTTTTTTTTTTAATATAAATGAAGTTTACCGCAAAAGAATACCCGTTGTTGGAACCCGGGAATTCTTATTTTAAATAAAAAGAAATCGTAAATATTTTGTTTTACGTTGAAACAAAAAAAACGAAAAAAGAGGGGTGCAACACGAGGACTTCCCAGGAGGTCACCCATCCTAGTACTACTCTCGCCCAAGCACGCTTAACTTCGGAGTTCTGATGGGATCCGGTGCATTAGTGCTGGTATGATCGCACCCGTCTACTTATGCCACCTTCCCGTACTTGTGTAGGTGCTTCCGTGCTCCCCTTAGCCTTCCTTGACGGGCAAAACCGAACCGTTTGCTTTTTCCGGGACCCGTTCATTAAATTCGACCGAAGCCCTCTTACCTACCACATTAGGAAACTGGGAAGAAGTTCTATTATGATCGTTTTTTTTTTTTAATATAAATGAAGTTTACCGCAAAAGAATACCCGTTGTTGGAACCCGGGAATTCTTATTTTAAATAAAAAGAAATCGTAAATATTTTGTTTTACGTTGAAACAAAAAAAACGAAAAAAGAGGGGTGCAACACGAGGACTTCCCAGGAGGTTACCCATCCTAGTACTACTCTCGCCCAAGCACGCTTAACTTCGGAGTTCTGATGGGATCCGGTGCATTAGTGCTGGTATGATCGCACCCGTCTACTTATGCCACCTTCCCGTACTTGTGTAGGTGCTTCCGTGCTCCCCTTAGCCTTCCTTGACGGGCAAAACCGAACCGTTTGCTTTTTCCGGGACCCGTTCATTAAATTCGACCGAAGCCCTCTTACCTACCACATTAGGAAACTGGGAAGAAGTTCTATTATGATCGTTTTTTTTTTTTTTAATATAAATGAAGTTTACCGCAAAAGAATACCCGTTGTTGGAACCCGGGAATTCTTATTTTAAATAAAAAGAAATCGTAAATATTTTGTTTTACGTTGAAACAAAAAAAACGAAAAAAGAGGGGTGCAACACGAGGACTTCCCAGGAGGTCACCCATCCTAGTACTACTCTCGCCCAAGCACGCTTAACTTCGGAGTTCTGATGGGATCCGGTGCATTAGTGCTGGTATGATCGCACCCGTCTACTTATGCCACCTTCCCGTACTTGTGTAGGTGCTTCCGTGCTCCCCTTAGCCTTCCTTGACGGGCAAAACCGAACCGTTTGCTTTTTCCGGGACCCGTTCATTAAATTCGACCGAAGCCCTCTTACCTACCACATTAGGAAAATGGGAAGAAGTTCTATTATGATCGTTTTTTTTTTTTAATATAAATGAAGTTTACCGCAAAAGAATACCCGTTGTTGGAACCCGGGAATTCTTATTTTAAATAAAAAGAAATCGTAAATATTTTGTTTTACGTTGAAACAAAAAAAACGAAAAAAGAGGGGTGCAACACGAGGACTTCCCAGGAGGTCACCCATCCTAGTACTACTCTCGCCCAAGCACGCTTAACTTCGGAGTTCTGATGGGATCCGGTGCATTAGTGCTGGTATGATCGCACCCGTCTACTTATGCCACCTTCCCGTACTTGTGTAGGTGCTTCCGTGCTCCCCTTAGCCTTCCTTGACGGGCAAAACCGAACCGTTTGCTTTTTCCGGGACCCGTTCATTAAATTCGACCGAAGCCCTCTTACCTACCACATTAGGAAACTGGGAAGAAGTTCTATTATGATCGTTTTTTTTTTTTTTAATATAAATGAAGTTTACCGCAAAAGAATACCCGTTGTTGGAACCCGGGAATTCTTATTTTAAATAAAAAGAAATCGTAAATATTTTGTTTTACGTTGAAACAAAAAAAACGAAAAAAGAGGGGTGCAACACGAGGACTTCCCAGGAGGTCACCCATCCTAGTACTACTCTCGCCCAAGCACGCTTAACTTCGGAGTTCTGATGGGATCCGGTGCATTAGTGCTGGTATGATCGCACCCGTCTACTTATGCCACCTTCCCGTACTTGTGTAGGTGCTTCCGTGCTCCCCTTAGCCTTCCTTGACGGGCAAAACCGAACCGTTTGCTTTTTCCGGGACCCGTTCATTAAATTCGACCGAAGCCCTCTTACCTACCACATTAGGAAACTGGGAAGAAGTTCTATTATGATCGTTTTTTTTTTTTAATATAAATGAAGTTTACCGCAAAAGAATACCCGTTGTTGGAACCCGGGAATTCTTATTTTAAATAAAAAGAAATCGTAAATATTTTGTTTTACGTTGAAACAAAAAAAGCGAAAAAAGAGGGGTGCAACACGAGGACTTCCCAGGAGGTCACCCATCCTAGTACTACTCTCGCCCAAGCACGCTTAACTTCGGAGTTCTGATGGGATCCGGTGCATTAGTGTTGGTATGATCGCACCCGTCTACTTATGCCACCTTCCCGTACTTGTGTAGGTGCTTCCGTGCTCCCCTTAGCCTTCCTTGACGGGCAAAACCGAACCGTTTGCTTTTTCCGGGACCCGTTCATTAAATTCGACCGAAGCCCTCTTAACTACCACATTAGGAAACTGGGAAGAAGTTCTATTATGATCGTTTTTTTTTTTTTTAATATAAATGAAGTTTACCGCAAAAGAATACCCGTTGTTGGAACCCGGGAATTCTTATTTTAAATAAAAAGAAATCGTAAATATTTTGTTTTACGTTGAAACAAAAAAAGCGAAAAAAGAGGGGTGCAACACGAGGACTTCCCAGGAGGTCACCCATCCTAGTACTACTCTCGCCCAAGCACGCTTAACTTCGGAGTTCTGATGGGATCCGGTGCATTAGTGTTGGTATGATCGCACCCGTCTACTTATGCCACCTTCCCGTACTTGTGTAGGTGCTTCCGTGCTCCCCTTAGCCTTCCTTGACGGGCAAAACCGAACCGTTTGCTTTTTCCGGGACCCGTTCATTAAATTCGACCGAAGCCCTCTTACCTACCACATTAGGAAACTGGGAAGAAGTTCTATTATGATCGTTTTTTTTTTTTTTAATATAAATGAAGTTTACCGCAAAAGAATACCCGTTGTTGGAACCTGGGAATTCTTATTTTAAATAAAAAGAAATCGTAAATATTTTGTTTTACGTTGAAACAAAAAAAAACGAAAAAAGAGGGGTGCAACACGAGGACTTCCCAGGAGGTCACCCATCCTAGTACTACTCTCGTCCAAGCACGCTTAACTTCGGAGTTCTGATGGGATCCGGTGCATTAGTGCTGGTATGATCGCACCCGTCTACTTATGCCACCTTCCCGTACTTGTGTAGGTGCTTCCGTGCTCCCCTTAGCCTTCCTTGACGGGCAAAACCGAACCGTTTGCTTTTTCCGGGACCCGTTCATTAAATTCGACCGAAGCCCTCTTACCTACCACATTAGGAAACTGGGAAGAAGTTCTATTATGATCGTTTTTTTTTTTTAATATAAATGAAGTTTACCGCAAAAGAATACCCGTTGTTGGAACCCGGGAATTCTTATTTTAAATAAAAAGAAATCGTAAATATTTTGTTTTACGTTGAAACAAAAAAAACGAAAAAAGAGGGGTGCAACACGAGGACTTCCCAGGAGGTCACCCATCCTAGTACTACTCTCGCCCAAGCACGCTTAACTTCGGAGTTCTGATGGGATCCGGTGCATTAGTGCTGGTATGATCGCACCCGTCTACTTATGCCACCTTCCCGTACTTGTGTAGGTGCTTCCGTGCTCCCCTTAGCCTTCCTTGACGGGCAAAACCGAACCGTTTGCTTTTTCCGGGACCCGTTCATTAAATTCGACCGAAGCCCTCTTACCTACCACATTAGGAAACTGGGAAGAAGTTCTATTATGATCGTTTTTTTTTTTTAATATAAATGAAGTTTACCGCAAAAGAATACCCGTTGTTGGAACCCGGGAATTCTTATTTTAAATAAAAAGAAATCGTAAATATTTTGTTTTACGTTGAAACAAAAAAAGCGAAAAAAGAGGGGTGCAACACGAGGACTTCCCAGGAGGTCACCCATCCTAGTACTACTCTCGCCCAAGCACGCTTAACTTCGGAGTTCTGATGGGATCCGGTGCATTAGTGTTGGTATGATCGCACCCGTCTACTTATGCCACCTTCCCGTACTTGTGTAGGTGCTTCCGTGCTCCCCTTAGCCTTCCTTGACGGGCAAAACCGAACCGTTTGCTTTTTCCGGGACCCGTTCATTAAATTCGACCGAAGCCCTCTTAACTACCACATTAGGAAACTGGGAAGAAGTTCTATTATGATCGTTTTTTTTTTTTTTAATATAAATGAAGTTTACCGCAAAAGAATACCCGTTGTTGGAACCCGGGAATTCTTATTTTAAATAAAAAGAAATCGTAAATATTTTGTTTTACGTTGAAACAAAAAAAGCGAAAAAAGAGGGGTGCAACACGAGGACTTCCCAGGAGGTCACCCATCCTAGTACTACTCTCGCCCAAGCACGCTTAACTTCGGAGTTCTGATGGGATCCGGTGCATTAGTGTTGGTATGATCGCACCCGTCTACTTATGCCACCTTCCCGTACTTGTGTAGGTGCTTCCGTGCTCCCCTTAGCCTTCCTTGACGGGCAAAACCGAACCGTTTGCTTTTTCCGGGACCCGTTCATTAAATTCGACCGAAGCCCTCTTACCTACCACATTAGGAAACTGGGAAGAAGTTCTATTATGATCGTTTTTTTTTTTTTTAATATAAATGAAGTTTACCGCAAAAGAATACCCGTTGTTGGAACCTGGGAATTCTTATTTTAAATAAAAAGAAATCGTAAATATTTTGTTTTACGTTGAAACAAAAAAAACGAAAAAAGAGGGGTGCAACACGAGGACTTCCCAGGAGGTCACCCATCCTAGTACTACTCTCGTCCAAGCACGCTTAACTTCGGAGTTCTGATGGGATCCGGTGCATTAGTGCTGGTATGATCGCACCCGTCTACTTATGCCACCTTCCCGTACTTGTGTAGGTGCTTCCGTGCTCCCCTTAGCCTTCCTTGACGGGCAAAACCGAACCGTTTGCTTTTTCCGGGACCCGTTCATTAAATTCGACCGAAGCCCTCTTACCTACCACATTAGGAAACTGGGAAGAAGTTCTATTATGATCGTTTTTTTTTTTTAATATAAATGAAGTTTACCGCAAAAGAATACCCGTTGTTGGAACCCGGGAATTCTTATTTTAAATAAAAAGAAATCGTAAATATTTTGTTTTACGTTGAAACAAAAAAAACGAAAAAAGAGGGGTGCAACACGAGGACTTCCCAGGAGGTCACCCATCCTAGTACTACTCTCGCCCAAGCACGCTTAACTTCGGAGTTCTGATGGGATCCGGTGCATTAGTGCTGGTATGATCGCACCCGTCTACTTATGCCACCTTCCCGTACTTGTGTAGGTGCTTCCGTGCTCCCCTTAGCCTTCCTTGACGGGCAAAACCGAACCGTTTGCTTTTTCCGGGACCCGTTCATTAAATTCGACCGAAGCCCTCTTACCTACCACATTAGGAAACTGGGAAGAAGTTCTATTATGATCGTTTTTTTTTTTTTTAATATAAATGAAGTTTACCGCAAAAGAATACCCGTTGTTGGAACCCGGGAATTCTTATTTTAAATAAAAAGAAATCGTAAATATTTTGTTTTAGGTTGAAACAAAAAAAACGAAAAAAGAGGGGTGCAACACGAGGACTTCCCAGGAGGTCACCCATCCTAGTACTACTCTCGCCCAAGCACGCTTAACTTCGGAGTTCTGATGGGATCCGGTGCATTAGTGCTGGTATGATCGCACCCGTCTACTTATGCCACCTTCCCGTACTTGTGTAGGTGCTTCCGTGCTCCCCTTAGCCTTCCTTGACGGGCAAAACCGAACCGTTTGCTTTTTCCGGGACCCGTTCATTAAATTCGACCGAAGCCCTCTTACCTACCACATTAGGAAACTGGGAAGAAGTTCTATTATGATCGTTTTTTTTTTTTTTAATATAAATGAAGTTTACCGCAAAAGAATACCCGTTGTTGGAACCCGGGAATTCTTATTTTAAATAAAAAGAAATCGTAAATATTTTGTTTTACGTTGAAACAAAAAAAACGAAAAAAGAGGGGTGCAACACGAGGACTTCCCAGGAGGTCACCCATCCTAGTACTACTCTCGCCCAAGCACGCTTAACTTCGGAGTTCTGATGGGATCCGGTGCATTAGTGCTGGTATGATCGCACCCGTCTACTTATGCCACCTTCCCGTACTTGTGTAGGTGCTTCCGTGCTCCCCTTAGCCTTCCTTGACGGGCAAAACCGAACCGTTTGCTTTTTCCGGGACCCGTTCATTAAATTCGACCGAAGCCCTCTTACCTACCACATTAGGAAACTGGGAAGAAGTTCTATTATGATCGTTTTTTTTTTTTAATATAAATGAAGTTTACCGCAAAAGAATACCCGTTGTTGGAACCCGGGAATTCTTATTTTAAATAAAAAGAAATCGTAAATATTTTGTTTTACGTTGAAACAAAAAAAACGAAAAAAGAGGGGTGCAACACGAGGACTTCCCAGGAGGTCACCCATCCTAGTACTACTCTCGCCCAAGCACGCTTAACTTCGGAGTTCTGATGGGATCCGGTGCATTAGTGCTGGTATGATCGCACCCGTCTACTTATGCCACCTTCCCGTACTTGTGTAGGTGCTTCCGTGCTCCCCTTAGCCTTCCTTGACGGGCAAAACCGAACCGTTTTCTTTTTCCGGGACCCGTTCATTAAATTCGACCGAAGCCCTCTTACCTACCACATTAGGAAACTGGGAAGAAGTTCTATTATGATCGTTTTTTTTTTTTTTAATATAAATGAAGTTTACCGCAAAAGAATACCCGTTGTTGGAACCCGGGAATTCTTATTTTAAATAAAAAGAAATCGTAAATATTTTGTTTTACGTTGAAACAAAAAAAACGAAAAAAGAGGGGTGCAACACGAGGACTTCCCAGGAGGTCACCCATCCTAGTACTACTCTCGCCCAAGCACGCTTAACTTCGGAATTCTGATGGGATCCGGTGCATTAGTGCTGGTATGATCGCACCCGTCTACTTATGCCACCTTCCCGTACTTGTGTAGGTGCTTCCGTGCTCCCCTTAGCCTTCCTTGACGGGCAAAACCGAACCGTTTGCTTTTTCCGGGACCCGTTCATTAAATTCGACCGAAGCCCTCTTACCTATCACATTAGGAAACTGGGAAGAAGTTCTATTATGATCGTTTTTTTTTTTAATATAAATGAAGTTTACCGCAAAAGAATACCCGTTGTTGGAACCCGGGAATTCTTATTTTAAATAAAAAGAAATCGTAAATATTTTGTTTTACGTTGAAACAAAAAAAACGAAAAAAGAGGGGTGCAACACGAGGACTTCCCAGGAGGTCACCCATCCTAGTACTACTCTCGCCCAAGCACGCTTAACTTCGGAGTTCTGATGGGATCCGGTGCATTAGTGCTGGTATGATCGCACCCGTCTACTTATGCCACCTTCCCGTACTTGTGTAGGTGCTTCCGTGCTCCCCTTAGCCTTCCTTGACGGGCAAAACCGAACCGTTTGCTTTTTCCGGGACCCGTTCATTAAATTCGACCGAAGCCCTCTTACCTACCACATTAGGAAACTGGGAAGAAGTTCTATTATGATCGTTTTTTTTTTTTTTAATATAAATGAAGTTTACCGCAAAAGAATACCCGTTGTTGGAACCCGGGAATTCTTATTTTAAATAAAAAGAAATCGTAAATATTTTGTTTTACGTTGAAACAAAAAAAACGAAAAAAGAGGGGTGCAACACGAGGACTTCCCAGGAGGTCACCCATCCTAGTACTACTCTCGCCCAAGCACGCTTAACTTCGGAGTTCTGATGGGATCCGGTGCATTAGTGCTGGTATGATCGCACCCGTCTACTTATGCCACCTTCCCGTACTTGTGTAGGTGCTTCCGTGCTCCCCTTAGCCTTCCTTGACGGGCAAAACCGAACCGTTTGCTTTTTCCGGGACCCGTTCATTAAATTCGACCGAAGCCCTCTTACCTACCACATTAGGAAACTGGGAAGAAGTTCTATTATGATCGGTTTTTTTTTTTAATATAAATGAAGTTTACCGCAAAAGAATACCCGTTGTTGGAACCCGGGAATTCTTATTTTAAATAAAAAGAAATCGTAAATATTTTGTTTTACGTTGAAACAAAAAAAACGAAAAAAGAGGGGTGCAACACGAGGACTTCCCAGGAGGTCACCCATCCTAGTACTACTCTCGCCCAAGCACGCTTAACTTCGGAGTTCTGATGGGATCCGGTGCATTAGTGCTGGTATGATCGCACCCGTCTACTTATGCCACCTTCCCGTACTTGTGTAGGTGCTTCCGTGCTCCCCTTAGCCTTCCTTGACGGGCAAAACCGAACCGTTTGCTTTTTCCGGGACCCGTTCATTAAATTCGACCGAAGCCCTCTTACCTACCACATTAGGAAACTGGGAAGAAGTTCTATTATGATCGTTTTTTTTTTTTTTAATATAAATGAAGTTTACCGCAAAAGAATACCCGTTGTTGGAACCCGGGAATTCTTATTTTAAATAAAAAGAAATCGTAAATATTTTGTTTTACGTTGAAACAAAAAAAACGAAAAAAGAGGGGTGCAACACGAGGACTTCCCAGGAGGTCACCCATCCTAGTACTACTCTCGCCCAAGCACGCTTAACTTCGGAGTTCTGATGGGATCCGGTGCATTAGTGCTGGTATGATCGCACCCGTCTACTTATGCCACCTTCCCGTACTTGTGTAGGTGCTTCCGTGCTCCCCTTAGCCTTCCTTGACGGGCAAAACCGAACCGTTTGCTTTTTCCGGGACCCGTTCATTAAATTCGACCGAAGCCCTCTTACCTACCACATTAGGAAACTGGGAAGAAGTTCTATTATGATCGTTTTTTTTTTTTAATATAAATGAAGTTTACCGCAAAAGAATACCCGTTGTTGGAACCCGGGAATTCTTATTTTAAATAAAAAGAAATCGTAAATATTTTGTTTTACGTTGAAACAAAAAAAACGAAAAAAGAGGGGTGCAACACGAGGACTTCCCAGGAGGTCACCCATCCTAGTACTACTCTCGCCCAAGCACGCTTAACTTCGGAGTTCTGATGGGATCCAGTGCATTAGTGCTGGTATGATCGCACCCGTCTACTTATGCCACCTTCCCGTACTTGTGTAGGTGCTTCCGTGCTCCCCTTAGCCTTCCTTGACGGGCAAAACCGAACCGTTTGCTTTTTCCGGGACCCGTTCATTAAATTCGACCGAAGCCCTCTTACCTACCACATTAGGAAACTGGGAAGAAGTTCTATTATGATCGTTTTTTTTTTTTTTAATATAAATGAAGTTTACCGCAAAAGAATACCCGTTGTTGGAACCCGGGAATTCTTATTTTAAATAAAAAGAAATCGTAAATATTTTGTTTTACGTTGAAACAAAAAAAACGAAAAAAGAGGGGTGCAACACGAGGACTTCCCAGGAGGTCACCCATCCTAGTACTACTCTCGCCCAAGCACGCTTAACTTCGGAGTTCTGATGGGATCCGGTGCATTAGTGCTGGTATGATCGCACCCGTCTACTTAAGCCACCTTCCCGTACTTGTGTAGGTGCTTCCGTTCTCCCCTTAGCCTTCCTTGACGGGCAAAACCGAACCGTTTGCTTTTTCCGGGACCCGTTCATTAAATTCGACCGAAGCCCTCTTACCTACCACATTAGGAAACTGGGAAGAAGTTCTATTATGATCGTTTTTTTTTTTTAATATAAATGAAGTTTACCGCAAAAGAATACCCGTTGTTGGAACCCGGGAATTCTTATTTTAAATAAAAAGAAATCGTAAATATTTTGTTTTACGTTGAAACAAAAAAAACGAAAAAAGAGGGGTGCAACACGAGGACTTCCCAGGAGGTCACCCATCCTAGTACTACTCTCGCCCAAGCACGCTTAACTTCGGAGTTCTGATGGGATCCGGTGCATTAGTGCTGGTATGATCGCACCCGTCTACTTATGCCACCTTCCCGTACTTGTGTAGGTGCTTCCGTGCTCCCCTTAGCCTTCCTTGACGGGCAAAACCGAACCGTTTGCTTTTTCCGGGACCCGTTCATTAAATTCGACCGAAGCCCTCTTACCTACCACATTAGGAAACTGGGAAGAAGTTCTATTATGATCGTTTTTTTTTTTTAATATAAATGAAGTTTACCGCAAAAGAATACCCGTTGTTGGAACCCGGGAATTCTTATTTTAAATAAAAAGAAATCGTAAATATTTTGTTTTACGTTGAAACAAAAAAAACGAAAAAAGAGGGGTGCAACACGAGGACTTCCCAGGAGGTCACCCATCCTAGTACTACTCTCGCCCAAGCACGCTTAACTTCGGAGTTCTGATGGGATCCGGTGCATTAGTGCTGGTATGATCGCACCCGTCTACTTATGCCACCTTCCCGTACTTGTGTAGGTGCTTCCGTGCTCCCCTTAGCCTTCCTTGACGGGCAAAACCGAACCGTTTGCTTTTTCCGGGACCCGTTCATTAAATTCGACCGAAGCCCTCTTACCTACCACATTAGGAAACTGGGAAGAAGTTCTATTATGATCGTTTTTTTTTTTTTTAATATAAATGAAGTTTACCGCAAAAGAATACCCGTTGTTGGAACCCGGGAATTCTTATTTTAAATAAAAAGAAATCGTAAATATTTTGTTTTACGTTGAAACAAAAAAAACGAAAAAAGAGGGGTGCAACACGAGGACTTCCCAGGAGGTCACCCATCCTAGTACTACTCTCGCCCAAGCACGCTTAACTTCGGAGTTCTGATGGGATCCGGTGCATTAGTGCTGGTATGATCGCACCCGTCTACTTATGCCACCTTCCCGTACTTGTGTAGGTGCTTCCGTGCTCCCCTTAGCCTTCCTTGACGGGCAAAACCGAACCGTTTGCTTTTTCCGGGACCCGTTCATTAAATTCGACCGAAGCCCTCTTACCTACCACATTAGGAAACTGGGAAGAAGTTCTATTATGATCGTTTTTTTTTTTTAATATAAATGAAGTTTACCGCAAAAGAATACCCGTTGTTGGAACCCGGGAATTCTTATTTTAAATAAAAAGAAATCGTAAATATTTTGTTTTACGTTGAAACAAAAAAAACGAAAAAAGAGGGGTGCAACACGAGGACTTCCCAGGAGGTCACCCATCCTAGTACTACTCTCGCCCAAGCACGCTTAACTTCGGAGTTCTGATGGGATCCGGTGCATTAGTGCTGGTATGATCGCACCCGTCTACTTATGCCACCTTCCCGTACTTGTGTAGGTGCTTCCGTGCTCCCCTTAGCCTTCCTTGACGGGCAAAACCGAACCGTTTGCTTTTTCCGGGACCCGTTCATTAAATTCGACCGAAGCCCTCTTACCTACCACATTAGGAAACTGGGAAGAAGTTCTATTATGATCGTTTTTTTTTTTTTTAATATAAATGAAGTTTACCGCAAAAGAATACCCGTTGTTGGAACCCGGGAATTCTTATTTTAAATAAAAAGAAATCGTAAATATTTTGTTTTACGTTGAAACAAAAAAAACGAAAAAAGAGGGGTGCAACACGAGGACTTCCCAGGAGGTCACCCATCCTAGTACTACTCTCGCCCAAGCACGCTTAACTTCGGAGTTCTGATGGGATCCGGTGCATTAGTGCTGGTATGATCGCACCCGTCTACTTATGCCACCTTCCCGTACTTGTGTAGGTGCTTCCGTGCTCCCCTTAGCCTTCCTTGACGGGCAAAACCGAACCGTTTGCTTTTTCCGGGACCCGTTCATTAAATTCGACCGAAGCCCTCTTACCTACCACATTAGGAAACTGGGAAGAAGTTCTATTATGATCGTTTTTTTTTTTTAATATAAATGAAGTTTACCGCAAAAGAATACCCGTTGTTGGAACCCGGGAATTCTTATTTTAAATAAAAAGAAATCGTAAATATTTTGTTTTACGTTGAAACAAAAAAAACGAAAAAAGAGGGGTGCAACACGAGGACTTCCCAGGAGGTCACCCATCCTAGTACTACTCTCGCCCAAGCACGCTTAACTTCGGAGTTCTGATGGGATCCGGTGCATTAGTGCTGGTATGATCGCACCCGTCTACTTATGCCACCTTCCCGTACTTGTGTAGGTGCTTCCGTGCTCCCCTTAGCCTTCCTTGACGGGCAAAACCGAACCGTTTGCTTTTTCCGGGACCCGTTCATTAAATTCGACCGAAGCCCTCTTACCTACCACATTAGGAAACTGGGAAGAAGTTCTATTATGATCGTTTTTTTTTTTTTTAATATAAATGAAGTTTACCGCAAAAGAATACCCGTTGTTGGAACCCGGGAATTCTTATTTTAAATAAAAAGAAATCGTAAATATTTTGTTTTACGTTGAAACAAAAAAAACGAAAAAAGAGGGGTGCAACACGAGGACTTCCCAGGAGGTCACCCATCCTAGTACTACTCTCGCCCAAGCACGCTTAACTTCGGAGTTCTGATGGGATCCGGTGCATTAGTGCTGGTATGATCGCACCCGTCTACTTATGCCACCTTCCCGTACTTGTGTAGGTGCTTCCGTGCTCCCCTTAGCCTTCCTTGACGGGCAAAACCGAACCGTTTGCTTTTTCCGGGACCCGTTCATTAAATTCGACCGAAGCCCTCTTACCTACCACATTAGGAAACTGGGAAGAAGTTCTATTATGATCGTTTTTTTTTTTTAATATAAATGAAGTTTACCGCAAAAGAATACCCGTTGTTGGAACCCGGGAATTCTTATTTTAAATAAAAAGAAATCGTAAATATTTTGTTTTACGTTGAAACAAAAAAAACGAAAAAAGAGGGGTGCAACACGAGGACTTCCCAGGAGGTCACCCATCCTAGTACTACTCTCGCCCAAGCACGCTTAACTTCGGAGTTCTGATGGGATCCGGTGCATTAGTGCTGGTATGATCGCACCCGTCTACTTATGCCACCTTCCCGTACTTGTGTAGGTGCTTCCGTGCTCCCCTTAGCCTTCCTTGACGGGCAAAACCGAACCGTTTGCTTTTTCCGGGACCCGTTCATTAAATTCGACCGAAGCCCTCTTACCTACCACATTAGGAAACTGGGAAGAAGTTCTATTATGATCGTTTTTTTTTTTTAATATAAATGAAGTTTACCGCAAAAGAATACCCGTTGTTGGAACCCGGGAATTCTTATTTTAAATAAAAAGAAATCGTAAATATTTTGTTTTACGTTGAAACAAAAAAAACGAAAAAAGAGGGGTGCAACACGAGGACTTCCCAGGAGGTCACCCATCCTAGTACTACTCTCGCCCAAGCACGCTTAACTTCGGAGTTCTGATGGGATCCGGTGCATTAGTGCTGGTATGATCGCACCCGTCTACTTATGCCACCTTCCCGTACTTGTGTAGGTGCTTCCGTGCTCCCCTTAGCCTTCCTTGACGGGCAAAACCGAACCGTTTGCTTTTTCCGGGACCCGTTCATTAAATTCGACCGAAGCCCTCTTACCTACCACATTAGGAAACTGGGAAGAAGTTCTATTATGATCGTTTTTTTTTTTTTTAATATAAATGAAGTTTACCGCAAAAGAATACCCGTTGTTGGAACCCGGGAATTCTTATTTTAAATAAAAAGAAATCGTAAATATTTTGTTTTACGTTGAAACAAAAAAAACGAAAAAAGAGGGGTGCAACACGAGGACTTCCCAGGAGGTCACCCATCCTAGTACTACTCTCGCCCAAGCACGCTTAACTTCGGAGTTCTGATGGGATCCGGTGCATTAGTGCTGGTATGATCGCACCCGTCTACTTATGCCACCTTCCCGTACTTGTGTAGGTGCTTCCGTGCTCCCCTTAGCCTTCCTTGACGGGCAAAACCGAACCGTTTGCTTTTTCCGGGACCCGTTCATTAAATTCGACCGAAGCCCTCTTACCTACCACATTAGGAAACTGGGAAGAAGTTCTATTATGATCGTTTTTTTTTTTTAATATAAATGAAGTTTACCGCAAAAGAATACCCGTTGTTGGAACCCGGGAATTCTTATTTTAAATAAAAAGAAATCGTAAATATTTTGTTTTACGTTGAAACAAAAAAAACGAAAAAAGAGGGGTGCAACACGAGGACTTCCCAGGAGGTCACCCATCCTAGTACTACTCTCGCCCAAGCACGCTTAACTTCGGAGTTCTGATGGGATCCGGTGCATTAGTGCTGGTATGATCGCACCCGTCTACTTATGCCACCTTCCCGTACTTGTGTAGGTGCTTCTGTGCTCCCCTTAGCCTTCCTTGACGGGCAAAACCGAACCGTTTGCTTTTTCCGGGACCCGTTCATTAAATTCGACCGAAGCCCTCTTACCTACCACATTAGGAAACTGGGAAGAAGTTCTATTATGATCGTTTTTTTTTTTTTTAATATAAATGAAGTTTACCGCAAAAGAATACCCGTTGTTGGAACCCGGGAATTCTTATTTTAAATAAAAAGAAATCGTAAATATTTTGTTTTACGTTGAAACAAAAAAAACGAAAAAAGAGGGGTGCAACACGAGGACTTCCCAGGAGGTCACCCATCCTAGTACTACTCTCGCCCAAGCACGCTTAACTTCGGAGTTCTGATGGGATCCGGTGCATTAGTGCTGGTATGATCGCACCCGTCTACTTATGCCACCTTCCCGTACTTGTGTAGGTGCTTCCGTGCTCCCCTTAGCCTTCCTTGACGGGCAAAACCGAACCGTTTGCTTTTTCCGGGACCCGTTCATTAAATTCGACCGAAGCCCTCTTACCTACCACATTAGGAAACTGGGAAGAAGTTCTATTATGATCGTTTTTTTTTTTTAATATAAATGAAGTTTACCGCAAAAGAATACCCGTTGTTGGAACCCGGGAATTCTTATTTTAAATAAAAAGAAATCGTAAATATTTTGTTTTACGTTGAAACAAAAAAAACGAAAAAAGAGGGGTGCAACACGAGGACTTCCCAGGAGGTCACCCATCCTAGTACTACTCTCGCCCAAGCACGCTTAACTTCGGAGTTCTGATGGGATCCGGTGCATTAGTGCTGGTATGATCGCACCCGTCTACTTATGCCACCTTCCCGTACTTGTGTAGGTGCTTCCGTGCTCCCCTTAGCCTTCCTTGACGGGCAAAACCGAACCGTTTGCTTTTTCCGGGACCCGTTCATTAAATTCGACCGAAGCCCTCTTACCTACCACATTAGGAAACTGGGAAGAAGTTCTATTATGATCGTTTTTTTTTTTTAATATAAATGAAGTTTACCGCAAAAGAATACCCGTTGTTGGAACCCGGGAATTCTTATTTTAAATAAAAAGAAATCGTAAATATTTTGTTTTACGTTGAAACAAAAAAAAACGAAAAAAGAGGGGTGCAACACGAGGACTTCCCAGGAGGTCACCCATCCTAGTACTACTCTCGCCCAAGCACGCTTAACTTCGGAGTTCTGATGGGATCCGGTGCATTAGTGCTGGTATGATCGCACCCGTCTACTTATGCCACCTTCCCGTACTTGTGTAGGTGCTTCCGTGCTCCCCTTAGCCTTCCTTGACGGGCAAAACCGAACCGTTTGCTTTTTCCGGGACCCGTTCATTAAATTCGACCGAAGCCCTCTTACCTACCACATTAGGAAACTGGGAAGAAGTTCTATTATGATCGTTTTTTTTTTTTTTAATATAAATGAAGTTTACCGCAAAAGAATACCCGTTGTTGGAACCCGGGAATTCTTATTTTAAATAAAAAGAAATCGTAAATATTTTGTTTTACGTTGAAACAAAAAAAACGAAAAAAGAGGGGTGCAACACGAGGACTTCCCAGGAGGTCACCCATCCTAGTACTACTCTCGCCCAAGCACGCTTAACTTCGGAGTTCTGATGGGATCCGGTGCATTAGTGCTGGTATGATCGCACCCGTCTACTTATGCCACCTTCCCGTACTTGTGTAGGTGCTTCCGTGCTCCCCTTAGCCTTCCTTGACGGGCAAAACCGAACCGTTTGCTTTTTCCGGGACCCGTTCATTAAATTTGACCGAAGCCCTCTTACCTACCACATTAGGAAACTGGGAAGAAGTTCTATTATGATCGTTTTTTTTTTTTAATATAAATGAAGTTTACCGCAAAAGAATACCCGTTGTTGGAACCCGGGAATTCTTATTTTAAATAAAAAGAAATCGTAAATATTTTGTTTTACGTTGAAACAAAAAAAACGAAAAAAGAGGGGTGCAACACGAGGACTTCCCAGGAGGTCACCCATCCTAGTACTACTCTCGCCCAAGCACGCTTAACTTCGGAGTTCTGATGGGATCCGGTGCATTAGTGCTGGTATGATCGCACCCGTGTACTTATGCCACCTTCCCGTACTTGTGTAGGTGCTTCCGTGCTCCCCTTAGCCTTCCTTGACGGGCAAAACCGAACCGTTTGCTTTTTCCGGGACCCGTTCATTAAATTCGACCGAAGCCCTCTTACCTACCACATTAGGAAACTGGGAAGAATTTCTATTATGATCGTTTTTTTTTTTTTTAATATAAATGAAGTTTACCGCAAAAGAATACCCGTTGTTGGAACCCGGGAATTCTTATTTTAAATAAAAAGAAATCGTAAATATTTTGTTTTACGTTGAAACAAAAAAAACGAAAAAAGAGGGGTGCAACACGAGGACTTCCCAGGAGGTCACCCATCCTAGTACTACTCTCGCCCAAGCACGCTTAACTTCGGAGTTCTGATGGGATCCGGTGCATTAGTGCTGGTATGATCGCACCCGTCTACTTATGCCACCTTCCCGTACTTGTGTAGGTGCTTCCGTGCTCCCCTTAGCCTTCCTTGACGGGCAAAACCGAACCGTTTGCTTTTTCCGGGACCCGTTCATTAAATTCGACCGAAGCCCTCTTACCTACCACATTAGGAAACTGGGAAGAAGTTCTATTATGATCGTTTTTTTTTTTTTAATATAAATGAAGTTTACCGCAAAAGAATACCCGTTGTTGGAACCCGGGAATTCTTATTTTAAATAAAAAGAAATCGTAAATATTTTGTTTTACGTTGAAACAAAAAAAACGAAAAAAGAGGGGTGCAACACGAGGACTTCCCAGGAGGTCACCCATCCTAGTACTACTCTCGCCCAAGCACGCTTAACTTCGGAGTTCTGATGGGATCCGGTGCATTAGTGCTGGTATGATCGCACCCGTCTACTTATGCCACCTTCCCGTACTTGTGTAGGTGCTTCCGTGCTCCCCTTAGCCTTCCTTGACGGGCAAAACCGAACCGTTTGCTTTTTCCGGGACCCGTTCATTAAATTCGACCGAAGCCCTCTTACCTACCACATTAGGAAACTGGGAAGAAGTTCTATTATGATCGTTTTTTTTTTTTAATATAAATGAAGTTTACCGCAAAAGAATACCCGTTGTTGGAACCCGGGAATTCTTATTTTAAATAAAAAGAAATCGTAAATATTTTGTTTTACGTTGAAACAAAAAAAACGAAAAAAGAGGGGTGCAACACGAGGACTTCCCAGGAGGTCACCCATCCTAGTACTACTCTCGCCCAAGCACGCTTAACTTCGGAGTTCTGATGGGATCCGGTGCATTAGTGCTGGTATGATCGCACCCGTCTACTTATGCCACCTTCCCGTACTTGTGTAGGTGCTTCCGTGCTCCCCTTAGCCTTCCTTGACGGGCAAAACCGAACCGTTTGCTTTTTCCGGGACCCGTTCATTAAATTCGACCGAAGCCCTCTTACCTACCACATTAGGAAACTGGGAAGAAGTTCTATTATGATCGTTTTTTTTTTTTTTAATATAAATGAAGTTTACCGCAAAAGAATACCCGTTGTTGGAACCCGGGAATTCTTATTTTAAATAAAAAGAAATCGTAAATATTTTGTTTTACGTTGAAACAAAAAAAACGAAAAAAGAGGGGTGCAACACGAGGACTTCCCAGGAGGTCACCCATCCTAGTACTACTCTCGCCCAAGCACGCTTAACTTCGGAGTTCTGATGGGATCCGGTGCATTAGTGCTGGTATGATCGCACCCGTCTACTTATGCCACCTTCCCGTACTTGTGTAGGTGCTTCCGTGCTCCCCTTAGCCTTCCTTGACGGGCAAAACCGAACCGTTTGCTTTTTCCGGGACCCGTTCATTAAATTCGACCGAAGCCCTCTTACCTACCACATTAGGAAACTGGGAAGAAGTTCTATTATGATCGTTTTTTTTTTTTAATATAAATGAAGTTTACCGCAAAAGAATACCCGTTGTTGGAACCCGGGAATTCTTATTTTAAATAAAAAGAAATCGTAAATATTTTGTTTTACGTTGAAACAAAAAAAACGAAAAAAGAGGGGTGCAACACGAGGACTTCCCAGGAGGTCACCCATCCTAGTACTACTCTCGCCCAAGCACGCTTAACTTCGGAGTTCTGATGGGATCCGGTGCATTAGTGCTGGTATGATCGCACCCGTCTACTTATGCCACCTTCCCGTACTTGTGTAGGTGCTTCCGTGCTCCCCTTAGCCTTCCTTGACGGGCAAAACCGAACCGTTTGCTTTTTCCGGGACCCGTTCATTAAATTCGACCGAAGCCCTCTTACCTACCACATTAGGAAACTGGGAAGAAGTTCTATTATGATCGTTTTTTTTTTTTAATATAAATGAAGTTTACCGCAAAAGAATACCCGTTGTTGGAACCCGGGAATTCTTATTTTAAATAAAAAGAAATTGTAAATATTTTGTTTTACGTTGAAACAAAAAAAACGAAAAAAGAGGGGTGCAACACGAGGACTTCCCAGGAGGTCACCCATCCTAGTACTACTCTCGCCCAAGCACGCTTAACTTCGGAGTTCTGATGGGATCCGGTGCATTAGTGCTGGTATGATCGCACCCGTCTACTTATGCCACCTTCCCGTACTTGTGTAGGTGCTTCCGTGCTCCCCTTAGCCTTCCTTGACGGGCAAAACCGAACCGTTTGCTTTTTCCGGGACCCGTTCATTAAATTCGACCGAAGCCCTCTTACCTACCACATTAGGAAACTGGGAAGAAGTTCTATTATGATCGTTTTTTTTTTTTTAATATAAATGAAGTTTACCGCAAAAGAATACCCGTTGTTGGAACCCGGGAATTCTTATTTTAAATAAAAAGAAATCGTAAATATTTTGTTTTACGTTGAAACAAAAAAAACGAAAAAAGAGGGGTGCAACACGAGGACTTCCCAGGAGGTCACCCATCCTAGTACTACTCTCGCCCAAGCACGCTTAACTTCGGAGTTCTGATGGGATCCGGTGCATTAGTGCTGGTATGATCGCACCCGTCTACTTATGCCACCTTCCCGTACTTGTGTAGGTGCTTCCGTGCTCCCCTTAGCCTTCCTTGACGGGCAAAACCGAACCGTTTGCTTTTTCCGGGACCCGTTCATTAAATTCGACCGAAGCCCTCTTACCTACCACATTAGGAAACTGGGAAGAAGTTCTATTATGATCGTTTTTTTTTTTTTTAATATAAATGAAGTTTACCGCAAAAGAATACCCGTTGTTGGAACCCGGGAATTCTTATTTTAAATAAAAAGAAATCGTAAATATTTTGTTTTACGTTGAAACAAAAAAAACGAAAAAAGAGGGGTGCAACACGAGGACTTCCCAGGAGGTCACCCATCCTAGTACTACTCTCGCCCAAGCACGCTTAACTTCGGAGTTCTGATGGGATCCGGTGCATTAGTGCTGGTATGATCGCACCCGTCTACTTATGCCACCTTCCCGTACTTGTGTAGGTGCTTCCGTGCTCCCCTTAGCCTTCCTTGACGGGCAAAACCGAACCGTTTGCTTTTTCCGGGACCCGTTCATTAAATTCGACCGAAGCCCTCTTACCTACCACATTAGGAAACTGGGAAGAAGTTCTATTATGATCGTTTTTTTTTTTTTAATATAAATGAAGTTTACCGCAAAAGAATACCCGTTGTTGGAACCCGGGAATTCTTATTTTAAATAAAAAGAAATCGTAAATATTTTGTTTTACGTTGAAACAAAAAAAAACGAAAAAAGAGGGGTGCAACACGAGGACTTCCTAGGAGGTCACCCATCCTAGTACTACTCTCGCCCAAGCACGCTTAACTTCGGAGTTCTGATGGGATCCGGTGCATTAGTGCTGGTATGATCGCACCCGTCTACTTATGCCACCTTCCCGTACTTGTGTAGGTGCTTCCGTGCTCCCCTTAGCCTTCCTTGACGGGCAAAACCGAACCGTTTGCTTTTTCCGGGACCCGTTCATTAAATTCGACCGAAGCCCTCTTACCTACCACATTAGGAAACTGGGAAGAAGTTCTATTATGATCGTTTTTTTTTTTTAATATAAATGAAGTTTACCGCAAAAGAATACCCGTTGTTGGAACCCGGGAATTCTTATTTTAAATAAAAAGAAATCGTAAATATTTTTTTTTACGTTGAAACAAAAAAAACGAAAAAAGAGGGGTGCAACACGAGGACTTCCCAGGAGGTCACCCATCCTAGTACTACTCTCGCCCAAGCACGCTTAACTTCGGAGTTCTGATGGGATCCGGTGCATTAGTGCTGGTATGATCGCACCCGTCTACTTATGCCACCTTCCCGTACTTGTGTAGGTGCTTCCGTGCTCCCCTTAGCCTTCCTTGACGGGCAAAACCGAACCGTTTGCTTTTTCCGGGACCCGTTCATTAAATTCGACCGAAGCCCTCTTACCTACCACATTAGGAAACTGGGAAGAAGTTCTATTATGATCGTTTTTTTTTTTTTTAATATAAATGAAGTTTACCGCAAAAGAATACCCGTTGTTGGAACCCGGGAATTCTTATTTTAAATAAAAAGAAATCGTAAATATTTTGTTTTACGTTGAAACAAAAAAAACGAAAAAAGAGGGGTGCAACACGAGGACTTCCCAGGAGGTCACCCATCCTAGTACTACTCTCGCCCAAGCACGCTTAACTTCGGAGTTCTGATGGGATCCGGTGCATTAGTGCTGGTATGATCGCACCCGTCTACTTATGCCACCTTCCCGTACTTGTGTAGGTGCTTCCGTGCTCCCCTTAGCCTTCCTTGACGGGCAAAACCGAACCGTTTGCTTTTTCCGGGACCCGTTCATTAAATTCGACCGAAGCCCTCTTACCTACCACATTAGGAAACTGGGAAGAAGTTCTATTATGATCGTTTTTTTTTTTTTTAATATAAATGAAGTTTACCGCAAAAGAATACCCGTTGTTGGAACCCGGGAATTCTTATTTTAAATAAAAAGAAATCGTAAATATTTTGTTTTACGTTGAAACAAAAAAAACGAAAAAAGAGGGGTGCAACACGAGGACTTCCCAGGAGGTCACCCATCCTAGTACTACTCTCGCCCAAGCACGCTTAACTTCGGAGTTCTGATGGGATCCGGTGCATTAGTGCTGGTATGATCGCACCCGTCTACTTATGCCACCTTCCCGTACTTGTGTAGGTGCTTCCGTGCTCCCCTTAGCCTTCCTTGACGGGCAAAACCGAACCGTTTGCTTTTTCCGGGACCCGTTCATTAAATTCGACCGAAGCCCTCTTACCTACCACATTAGGAAACTGGGAAGAAGTTCTATTATGATCGTTTTTTTTTTTTTTAATATAAATGAAGTTTACCGCAAAAGAATACCCGTTGTTGGAACCCGGGAATTCTTATTTTAAATAAAAAGAAATCGTAAATATTTTGTTTTACGTTGAAACAAAAAAAACGAAAAAAGAGGGGTGCAACACGAGGACTTCCCAGGAGGTCACCCATCCTAGTACTACTCTCGCCCAAGCACGCTTAACTTCGGAGTTCTGATGGGATCCGGTGCATTAGTGCTGGTATGATCGCACCCGTCTACTTATGCCACCTTCCCGTACTTGTGTAGGTGCTTCCGTGCTCCCCTTAGCCTTCCTTGACGGGCAAAACCGAACCGTTTGCTTTTTCCGGGACCCGTTCATTAAATTCGACCGAAGCCCTCTTACCTACCACATTAGGAAACTGGGAAGAAGTTCTATTATGATCGTTTTTTTTTTTTTTAATATAAATGAAGTTTACCGCAAAAGAATACCCGTTGTTGGAACCCGGGAATTCTTATTTTAAATAAAAAGAAATCGTAAATATTTTGTTTTACGTTGAAACAAAAAAAACGAAAAAAGAGGGGTGCAACACGAGGACTTCCCAGGAGGTCACCCATCCTAGTACTACTCTCGCCCAAGCACGCTTAACTTCGGAGTTCTGATGGGATCCGGTGCATTAGTGCTGGTATGATCGCACCCGTCTACTTATGCCACCTTCCCGTACTTGTGTAGGTGCTTCCGTGCTCCCCTTAGCCTTCCTTGACGGGCAAAACCGAACCGTTTGCTTTTTCCGGGACCCGTTCATTAAATTCGACCGAAGCCCTCTTACCTACCACATTAGGAAACTGGGAAGAAGTTCTATTATGATCGTTTTTTTTTTTTTTAATATAAATGAAGTTTACCGCAAAAGAATACCCGTTGTTGGAACCCGGGAATTCTTATTTTAAATAAAAAGAAATCGTAAATATTTTGTTTTACGTTGAAACAAAAAAAACGAAAAAAGAGGGGTGCAACACGAGGACTTCCCAGGAGGTCACCCATCCTAGTACTACTCTCGCCCAAGCACGCTTAACTTCGGAGTTCTGATGGGATCCGGTGCATTAGTGCTGGTATGATCGCACCCGTCTACTTATGCCACCTTCCCGTACTTGTGTAGGTGCTTCCGTGCTCCCCTTAGCCTTCCTTGACGGGCAAAACCGAACCGTTTGCTTTTTCCGGGACCCGTTCATTAAATTCGACCGAAGCCCTCTTACCTACCACATTAGGAAACTGGGAAGAAGTTCTATTATGATCGTTTTTTTTTTTTTTAATATAAATGAAGTTTACCGCAAAAGAATACCCGTTGTTGGAACCCGGGAATTCTTATTTTAAATAAAAAGAAATCGTAAATATTTTGTTTTACGTTGAAACAAAAAAAACGAAAAAAGAGGGGTGCAACACGAGGACTTCCCAAGAGGTCACCCATCCTAGTACTACTCTCGCCCAAGCACGCTTAACTTCGGAGTTCTGATGGGATCCGGTGCATTAGTGCTGGTATGATCGCACCCGTCTACTTATGCCACCTTCCCGTACTTGTGTAGGTGCTTCCGTGCTCCCCTTAGCCTTCCTTGACGGGCAAAACCGAACCGTTTGCTTTTTCCGGGACCCGTTCATTAAATTCGACCGAAGCCCTCTTACCTACCACATTAGGAAATTGGGAAGAAGTTCTATTATGATCGTTTTTTTTTTTTAATATAAATGAAGTTTACCGCAAAAGAATACCCGTTGTTGGAACCCGGGAATTCTTATTTTAAATAAAAAGAAATCGTAAATATTTTGTTTTACGTTGAAACAAAAAAAACGAAAAAAGAGGGGTGCAACACGAGGACTTCCCAGGAGGTCACCCATCCTAGTACTACTCTCGCCCAAGCACGCTTAACTTCGGAGTTCTGATGGGATCCGGTGCATTAGTGCTGGTATGATCGCACCCGTCTACTTATGCCACCTTCCCGTACTTGTGTAGGTGCTTCCGTGCTCCCCTTAGCCTTGCTTGACGGGCAAAACCAAACCGTTTGCTTTTTCCGGGACCCGTTCATTAAATTCGACCGAAGCCCTCTTACCTACCACATTAGGAAACTGGGAAGAAGTTCTATTATGATCGTTTTTTTTTTTTTAATATAAATGAAGTTTACCGCAAAAGAATACCCGTTGTTGGAACCCGGGAATTCTTATTTTAAATAAAAAGAAATCGTAAATATTTTGTTTTACGTTGAAACAAAAAAAACGAAAAAAGAGGGGTGCAACACGAGGACTTCCCAGGAGGTCACCCATCCTAGTACTACTCTCGCCCAAGCACGCTTAACTTCGGAGTTCTGATGGGATCCGGTGCATTAGTGCTGGTATGATCGCACCCGTCTACTTATGCCACCTTCCCGTACTTGTGTAGGTGCTTCCGTGCTCCCCTTAGCCTTCCTTGACGGGCAAAACCGAACCGTTTGCTTTTTCCGGGACCCGTTCATTAAATTCGACCGAAGCCCTCTTACCTACCACATTAGGAAACTGGGAAGAAGTTCTATTATGATCGTTTTTTTTTTTTAATATAAATGAAGTTTACCGCAAAAGAATACCCGTTGTTGGAACCCGGGAATTCTTATTTTAAATAAAAAGAAATCGTAAATATTTTGTTTTACGTTGAAACAAAAAAAACGAAAAAAGAGGGGTGCAACACGAGGACTTCCCAGGAGGTCACCCATCCTAGTACTACTCTCGCCCAAGCACGCTTAACTTCGGAGTTCTGATGGGATCCGGTGCATTAGTGCTGGTATGATCGCACCCGTCTACTTATGCCACCTTCCCGTACTTGTGTAGGTGCTTCCGTGCTCCCCTTAGCCTTCCTTGACGGGCAAAACCGAACCGTTTGCTTTTTCCGGGACCCGTTCATTAAATTCGACCGAAGCCCTCTTACCTACCACATTAGGAAACTGGGAAGAAGTTCTATTATGATCGTTTTTTTTTTTTTTAATATAAATGAAGTTTACCGCAAAAGAATACCCGTTGTTGGAACCCGGGAATTCTTATTTTAAATAAAAAGAAATCGTAAATATTTTGTTTTACGTTGAAACAAAAAAAACGAAAAAAGAGGGGTGCAACACGAGGACTTCCCAGGAGGTCACCCATCCTAGTACTACTCTCGCCCAAGCACGCTTAACTTCGGAGTTCTGATGGGATCCGGTGCATTAGTGCTGGTATGATCGCACCCGTCTACTTATGCCACCTTCCCGTACTTGTGTAGGTGCTTCCGTGCTCCCCTTAGCCTTGCTTGACGGGCAAAACCAAACCGTTTGCTTTTTCCGGGACCCGTTCATTAAATTCGACCGAAGCCCTCTTACCTACCACATTAGGAAACTGGGAAGAAGTTCTATTATGATCGTTTTTTTTTTTTTAATATAAATGAAGTTTACCGCAAAAGAATACCCGTTGTTGGAACCCGGGAATTCTTATTTTAAATAAAAAGAAATCGTAAATATTTTGTTTTACGTTGAAACAAAAAAAACGAAAAAAGAGGGGTGCAACACGAGGACTTCCCAGGAGGTCACCCATCCTAGTACTACTCTCGCCCAAGCACGCTTAACTTCGGAGTTCTGATGGGATCCGGTGCATTAGTGCTGGTATGATCGCACCCGTCTACTTATGCCACCTTCCCGTACTTGTGTAGGTGCTTCCGTGCTCCCCTTAGCCTTGCTTGACGGGCAAAACCAAACCGTTTGCTTTTTCCGGGACCCGTTCATTAAATTCGACCGAAGCCCTCTTACCTACCACATTAGGAAACTGGGAAGAAGTTCTATTATGATCGTTTTTTTTTTTTTAATATAAATGAAGTTTACCGCAAAAGAATACCCGTTGTTGGAACCCGGGAATTCTTATTTTAAATAAAAAGAAATCGTAAATATTTTGTTTTACGTTGAAACAAAAAAAACGAAAAAAGAGGGGTGCAACACGAGGACTTCCCAGGAGGTCACCCATCCTAGTACTACTCTCGCCCAAGCACGCTTAACTTCGGAGTTCTGATGGGATCCGGTGCATTAGTGCTGGTATGATCGCACCCGTCTACTTATGCCACCTTCCCGTACTTGTGTAGGTGCTTCCGTGCTCCCCTTAGCCTTCCTTGACGGGCAAAACCGAACCGTTTGCTTTTTCCGGGACCCGTTCATTAAATTCGACCGAAGCCCTCTTACCTACCACATTAGGAAACTGGGAAGAAGTTCTATTATGATCGTTTTTTTTTTTTAATATAAATGAAGTTTACCGCAAAAGAATACCCGTTGTTAGAACCCGGGAATTCTTATTTTAAATAAAAAGAAATCGTAAATATTTTGTTTTACGTTGAAACAAAAAAAACGAAAAAAGAGGGGTGCAACACGAGGACTTCCCAGGAGGTCACCCATCCTAATACTACTCTCGCCCAAGCACGCTTAACTTCGGAGTTCTGATGGGATCCGGTGCATTAGTGCTGGTATGATCGCACCCGTCTACTTATGCCACCTTCCCGTACTTGTGTAGGTGCTTCCGTGCTCCCCTTAGCCTTCCTTGACGGGCAAAACCGAACCGTTTGCTTTTTCCGGGACCCGTTCATTAAATTCGACCGAAGCCCTCTTACCTACCACATTAGGAAACTGGGAAGAAGTTCTATTATGATCGTTTTTTTTTTTTTTAATATAAATGAAGTTTACCGCAAAAGAATACCCGTTGTTGGAACCCGGGAATTCTTATTTTAAATAAAAAGAAATCGTAAATATTTTGTTTTACGTTGAAACAAAAAAAACGAAAAAAGAGGGGTGCAACACGAGGACTTCCCAGGAGGTCACCCATCCTAGTACTACTCTCGCCCAAGCACGCTTAACTTCGGAGTTCTGATGGGATCCGGTGCATTAGTGCTGGTATGATCGCACCCGTCTACTTATGCCACCTTCCCGTACTTGTGTAGGTGCTTCCGTGCTCCCCTTAGCCTTCCTTGACGGGCAAAACCGAACCGTTTGCTTTTTCCGGGACCCGTTCATTAAATTCGACCGAAGCCCTCTTACCTACCACATTAGGAAACTGGGAAGAAGTTCTATTATGATCGTTTTTTTTTTTTTAATATAAATGAAGTTTACCGCAAAAGAATACCCGTTGTTGGAACCCGGGAATTCTTATTTTAAATAAAAAGAAATCGTAAATATTTTGTTTTACGTTGAAACAAAAAAAAACGAAAAAAGAGGGGTGCAACACGAGGACTTCCCAGGAGGTCACCCATCCTAGTACTACTCTCGCCCAAGCACGCTTAACTTCGGAGTTCTGATGGGATCCGGTGCATTAGTGCTGGTATGATCGCACCCGTCTACTTATGCCACCTTCCCGTACTTGTGTAGGTGCTTCCGTGCTCCCCTTAGCCTTCCTTGACGGGCAAAACCGAACCGTTTGCTTTTTCCGGGACCCGTTCATTAAATTCGACCGAAGCCCTCTTACCTACCACATTAGGAAACTGGGAAGAAGTTCTATTATGATCGTTTTTTTTTTTTAATATAAATGAAGTTTACCGCAAAAGAATACCCGTTGTTAGAACCCGGGAATTCTTATTTTAAATAAAAAGAAATCGTAAATATTTTGTTTTACGTTGAAACAAAAAAAAACGAAAAAAGAGGGGTGCAACACGAGGACTTCCCAGGAGGTCACCCATCCTAGTACTACTCTCGCCCAAGCACGCTTAACTTCGGAGTTCTGATGGGATCCGGTGCATTAGTGCTGGTATGATCGCACCCGTCTACTTATGCCACCTTCCCGTACTTGTGTAGGTGCTTCCGTGCTCCCCTTAGCCTTCCTTGACGGGCAAAACCGAACCGTTTGCTTTTTCCGGGACCCGTTCATTAAATTCGACCGAAGCCCTCTTACCTACCACATTAGGAAACTGGGAAGAAGTTCTATTATGATCGTTTTTTTTTTTTTTAATATAAATGAAGTTTACCGCAAAAGAATACCCGTTGTTGGAACCCGGGAATTCTTATTTTAAATAAAAAGAAATCGTAAATATTTTGTTTTACGTTGAAACAAAAAAAACGAAAAAAGAGGGGTGCAACACGAGGACTTCCCAGGAGGTCACCCATCCTAGTACTACTCTCGCCCAGGCACGCTTAACTTCGGAGTTCTGATGGGATCCGGTGCATTAGTGCTGGTATGATCGCACCCGTCTACTTATGCCACCTTCCCGTACTTGTGTAGGTGCTTCCGTGCTCCCCTTAGCCTTCCTTGACGGGCAAAACCGAACCGTTTGCTTTTTCCGGGACCCGTTCATTAAATTCGACCGAAGCCCTCTTACCTACCACATTAGGAAACTGGGAAGAAGTTCTATTATGATCGTTTTTTTTTTTTAATATAAATGAAGTTTACCGCAAAAGAATACCCGTTGTTGGAACCCGGGAATTCTTATTTTAAATAAAAAGAAATCGTAAATATTTTGTTTTACGTTGAAACAAAAAAAACGAAAAAAGAGGGGTGCAACACGAGGATTTCCCAGGAGGTCACCCATCCTAGTACTACTCTCGCCCAAGCACGCTTAACTTCGGAGTTCTGATGGGATCCGGTGCATTAGTGCTGGTATGATCGCACCCGTCTACTTATGCCACCTTCCCGTACTTGTGTAGGTGCTTCCGTGCTCCCCTTAGCCTTCCTTGACGGGCAAAACCGAACCGTTTGCTTTTTCCGGGACCCGTTCATTAAATTCGACCGAAGCCCTCTTACCTACCACATTAGGAAACTGGGAAGAAGTTCTATTATGATCGTTTTTTTTTTTTTAATATAAATGAAGTTTACCGCAAAAGAATACCCGTTGTTGGAACCCGGGAATTCTTATTTTAAATAAAAAGAAATCGTAAATATTTTGTTTTACGTTGAAACAAAAAAAACGAAAAAAGAGGGGTGTAACACGAGGACTTCCCAGGAGGTCACCCATCCTAGTACTACTCTCGCCCAAGCACGCTTAACTTCGGAGTTCTGATGGGATCCGGTGCATTAGTGCTGGTATGATCGCACCCGTCTACTTATGCCACCTTCCCGTACTTGTGTAGGTGCTTCCGTGCTCCCCTTAGCCTTCCTTGACGGGCAAAACCGAACCGTTTGCTTTTTCCGGGACCCGTTCATTAAATTCGACCGAAGCCCTCTTACCTACCACATTAGGAAACTGGGAAGAAGTTCTATTATGATCGTTTTTTTTTTTTTAATATAAATGAAGTTTACCGCAAAAGAATACCCGTTGTTGGAACCCGGGAATTCTTATTTTAAATAAAAAGAAATCGTAAATATTTTGTTTTACGTTGAAACAAAAAAAAACGAAAAAAGAGGGGTGCAACACGAGGACTTCCCAGGAGGTCACCCATCCTAGTACTACTCTCGCCCAAGCACGCTTAACTTCGGAGTTCTGATGGGATCCGGTGCATTAGTGCTGGTATGATCGCACCCGTCTACTTATGCCACCTTCCCGTACTTGTGTAGGTGCTTCCGTGCTCCCCTTAGCCTTCCTTGACGGGCAAAACCGAACCGTTTGCTTTTTCCGGGACCCGTTCATTAAATTCGACCGAAGCCCTCTTACCTACCACATTAGGAAACTGGGAAGAAGTTCTATTATGATCGTTTTTTTTTTTTTTAATATAAATGAAGTTTACCGCAAAAGAATACCCGTTGTTGGAACCCGGGAATTCTTATTTTAAATAAAAAGAAATCGTAAATATTTTGTTTTACGTTGAAACAAAAAAAACGAAAAAAGAGGGGTGCAACACGAGGACTTCCCAGGAGGTCACCCATCCTAGTACTACTCTCGCCCAAGCACGCTTAACTTCGGAGTTCTGATGGGATCCGGTGCATTAGTGCTGGTATGATCGCACCCGTCTACTTATGCCACCTTCCCGTACTTGTGTAGGTGCTTCCGTGCTCCCCTTAGCCTTCCTTGACGGGCAAAACCGAACCGTTTGCTTTTTCCGGGACCCGTTCATTAAATTCGACCGAAGCCCTCTTACCTACCACATTAGGAAACTGGGAAGAAGTTCTATTATGATCGTTTTTTTTTTTTTTAATATAAATGAAGTTTACCGCAAAAGAATACCCGTTGTTGGAACCCGGGAATTCTTATTTTAAATAAAAAGAAATCGTAAATATTTTGTTTTACGTTGAAACAAAAAAAAACGAAAAAAGAGGGGTGCAACACGAGGACTTCCCAGGAGGTCACCCATCCTAGTACTACTCTCGCCCTAGCACGCTTAACTTCGGAGTTCTGATGGGATCCGGTGCATTAGTGCTGGTATGATCGCACCCGTCTACTTATGCCACCTTCCCGTACTTGTGTAGGTGCTTCCGTGCTCCCCTTAGCCTTCCTTGACGGGCAAAACCGAACCGTTTGCTTTTTCCGGGACCCGTTCATTAAATTCGACCGAAGCCCTCTTACCTACCACATTAGGAAACTGGGAAGAAGTTCTATTATGATCGTTTTTTTTTTTTTTAATATAAATGAAGTTTACCGCAAAAGAATACCCGTTGTTGGAACCCGGGAATTCTTATTTTAAATAAAAAGAAATCGTAAATATTTTGTTTTACGTTGAAACAAAAAAAACGAAAAAAGAGGGGTGCAACACGAGGACTTCCCAGGAGGTCACCCATCCTAGTACTACTCTCGCCCAAGCACGCTTAACTTCGGAGTTCTGATGGGATCCGGTGCATTAGTGCTGGTATGATCGCACCCGTCTACTTATGCCACCTTCCCGTACTTGTGTAGGTGCTTCCGTGCTCCCCTTAGCCTTCCTTGACGGGCAAAACCGAACCGTTTGCTTTTTCCGGGACCCGTTCATTAAATTCGACCGAAGCCCTCTTACCTACCACATTAGGAAACTGGGAAGAAGTTCTATTATGATCGTTTTTTTTTTTTTTAATATAAATGAAGTTTACCGCAAAAGAATACCCGTTGTTGGAACCCGGGAATTCTTATTTTAAATAAAAAGAAATCGTAAATATTTTGTTTTACGTTGAAACAAAAAAAACGAAAAAAGAGGGGTGCAACACGAGGACTTCCCAAGAGGTCACCCATCCTAGTACTACTCTCGCCCAAGCACGCTTAACTTCGGAGTTCTGATGGGATCCGGTGCATTAGTGCTGGTATGATCGCACCCGTCTACTTATGCCACCTTCCCGTACTTGTGTAGGTGCTTCCGTGCTCCCCTTAGCCTTCCTTGACGGGCAAAACCGAACCGTTTGCTTTTTCCGGGACCCGTTCATTAAATTCGACCGAAGCCCTCTTACCTACCACATTAGGAAACTGGGAAGAAGTTCTATTATGATCGTTTTTTTTTTTTAATATAAATGAAGTTTACCGCAAAAGAATACCCGTTGTTGGAACCCGGGAATTCTTATTTTAAATAAAAAGAAATCGTAAATATTTTGTTTTACGTTGAAACAAAAAAAACGAAAAAAGAGGGGTGCAACACGAGGACTTCCCAGGAGGTCACCCATCCTAGTACTACTCTCGCCCAAGCACGCTTAACTTCGGAGTTCTGATGGGATCCGGTGCATTAGTGCTGGTATGATCGCACCCGTCTACTTATGCCACCTTCCCGTACTTGTGTAGGTGCTTCCGTGCTCCCCTTAGCCTTCCTTGACGGGCAAAACCAAACCGTTTGCTTTTTCCGGGACCCGTTCATTAAATTCGACCGAAGCCCTCTTACCTACCACATTAGGAAACTGGGAAGAAGTTCTATTATGATCGTTTTTTTTTTTAATATAAATGAAGTTTACCGCAAAAGAATACCCGTTGTTGGAACCCGGGAATTCTTATTTTAAATAAAAAGAAATCGTAAATATTTTGTTTTACGTTGAAACAAAAAAAAACGAAAAAAGAGGGGTGCAACACGAGGACTTCCCAGGAGGTCACCCATCCTAGTACTACTCTCGCCCAAGCACGCTTAACTTCGGAGTTCTGATGGGATCCGGTGCATTAGTGCTGGTATGATCGCACCCGTCTACTTATGCCACCTTCCCGTACTTGTGTAGGTGCTTCCGTGCTCCCCTTAGCCTTCCTTGACGGGCAAAACCGAACCGTTTGCTTTTTCCGGGACCCGTTCATTAAATTCGACCGAAGCCCTCTTACCTACCACAT
This sequence comes from Fagopyrum homotropicum, assembly GCA_033239125.1. Classification (NCBI taxonomy): domain Eukaryota; kingdom Viridiplantae; phylum Streptophyta; class Magnoliopsida; order Caryophyllales; family Polygonaceae; genus Fagopyrum; species Fagopyrum homotropicum. Next base: position 108,734,900 of record BSWB01000002.1, read on the forward strand.
TAGGAAACTGGGAAGAAGTTCTATTATGATCGTTTTTTTTTTTTAATATAAATGAAGTTTACCGCAAAAGAATACCCGTTGTTGGAACCCGGGAATTCTTATTTTAAATAAAAAGAAATCGTAAATATTTTGTTTTACGTTGAAACAAAAAAAACGAAAAAAGAGGGGTGCAACACGAGGACTTCCCAGGAGGTCACCCATCCTAGTACTACTCTCGCCCAAGCACGCTTAACTTCGGAGTTCTGATGGGATCCGGTGCATTAGTGCTGGTATGATCGCACCCGTCTACTTATGCCACCTTCCCGTACTTGTGTAGGTGCTTCCGTGCTCCCCTTAGCCTTCCTTGACGGGCAAAACCGAACCGTTTGCTTTTTCCGGGACCCGTTCATTAAATTCGACCGAAGCCCTCTTACCTACCACATTAGGAAACTGGGAAGAAGTTCTATTATGATCGTTTTTTTTTTTTTAATATAAATGAAGTTTACCGCAAAAGAATACCCGTTGTTGGAACCCGGGAATTCTTATTTTAAATAAAAAGAAATCGTAAATATTTTGTTTTACGTTGAAACAAAAAAAAACGAAAAAAGAGGGGTGCAACACGAGGACTTCCCAGGAGGTCACCCATCCTAGTACTACTCTCGCCCAAGCACGCTTAACTTCGGAGTTCTGATGGGATCCGGTGCATTAGTGCTGGTATGATCGCACCCGTCTACTTATGCCACCTTCCCGTACTTGTGTAGGTGCTTCCGTGCTCCCCTTAGCCTTCCTTGACGGGCAAAACCGAACCGTTTGCTTTTTCCGGGACCCGTTCATTAAATTCGACCGAAGCCCTCTTACCTACCACATTAGGAAACTGGGAAGAAGTTCTATTATGATCGTTTTTTTTTTTTTTAATATAAATGAAGTTTACCGCAAAAGAATACCCGTTGTTGGAACCCGGGAATTCTTATTTTAAATAAAAAGAAATCGTAAATATTTTGTTTTACGTTGAAACAAAAAAAAACGAAAAAAGAGGGGTGCAACACGAGGACTTCCCAGGAGGTCACCCATCCTAGTACTACTCTCGCCCAAGCACGCTTAACTTCGAAGTTCTGATGGGATCCGGTGCATTAGTGCTGGTATGATCGCACCCGTCTACTTATGCCACCTTCCCGTACTTGTGTAGGTGCTTCCGTGCTCCCCTTAGCCTTCCTTGACGGGCAAAACCGAACCGTTTGCTTTTTCCGGGACCCGTTCATTAAATTCGACCGAAGCCCTCTTACCTACCACATTAGGAAACTGGGAAGAAGTTCTATTATGATCGTTTTTTTTTTTTAATATAAATGAAGTTTACCGCAAAAGAATACCCGTTGTTGGAACCCGGGAATTCTTATTTTAAATAAAAAGAAATCGTAAATATTTTGTTTTACGTTGAAACAAAAAAAACGAAAAAAGAGGGGTGCAACACGAGGACTTCCCAGGAGGTCACCCATCCTAGTACTACTCTCGCCCAAGCACGCTTTACTTCGGAGTTCTGATGGGATCCGGTGCATTAGTGCTGGTATGATCGCACCCGTCTACTTATGCCACCTTCCCGTACTTGTGTAGGTGCTTCCGTGCTCCCCTTAGCCTTCCTTGACGGGCAAAACCGAACCGTTTGCTTTTTCCGGGACCCGTTCATTAAATTCGACCGAAGCCCTCTTACCTACCACATTAGGAAACTGGGAAGAAGTTCTATTATGATCGTTTTTTTTTTTTTAATATAAATGAAGTTTACCGCAAAAGAATACCCGTTGTTGGAACCCGGGAATTCTTATTTTAAATAAAAAGAAATCGTAAATATTTTGTTTTACGTTGAAACAAAAAAAACGAAAAAAGAGGGGTGCAACACGAGGACTTCCCAGGAGGTCACCCATCCTAGTACTACTCTCGCCCAAGCACGCTTAACTTCGGAGTTCTGATGGGATCCGGTGCATTAGTGCTGGTATGATCGCACCCGTCTACTTATGCCACCTTCCCGTACTTGTGTAGGTGCTTCCGTGCTCCCCTTAGCCTTCCTTGACGGGCAAAACCGAACCGTTTGCTTTTTCCGGGACCCGTTCATTAAATTCGACCGAAGCCCTCTTACCTACCACATTAGGAAACTGGGAAGAAGTTCTATTATGATCGTTTTTTTTTTTTTTAATATAAATGAAGTTTACCGCAAAAGAATACCCGTTGTTGGAACCCGGGAATTCTTATTTTAAATAAAAAGAAATCGTAAATATTTTGTTTTACGTTGAAACAAAAAAAACGAAAAAAGAGGGGTGCAACACGAGGACTTCCCAGGAGGTCACCCATCCTAGTACTACTCTCGCCCAAGCACGCTTAACTTCGGAGTTCTGATGGGATCCGGTGCATTAGTGCTGGTATGATCGCACCCGTCTACTTATGCCACCTTCCCGTACTTGTGTAGGTGCTTCCGTGCTCCCCTTAGCCTTCCTTGACGGGCAAAACCGAACCGTTTGCTTTTTCCGGGACCCGTTCATTAAATTCGACCGAAGCCCTCTTACCTACCACATTAGGAAACTGGGAAGAAGTTCTATTATGATCGTTTTTTTTTTTAATATAAATGAAGTTTACCGCAAAAGAATACCCGTTGTTGGAACCCGGGAATTCTTATTTTAAATAAAAAGAAATCGTAAATATTTTGTTTTACGTTGAAACAAAAAAAAACGAAAAAAGAGGGGTGCAACACGAGGACTTCCCAGGAGGTCACCCATCCTAGTACTACTCTCGCCCAAGCACGCTTAACTTCGGAGTTCTGATGGGATCCGGTGCATTAGTGCTGGTATGATCGCACCCGTCTACTTATGCCACCTTCCCGTACTTGTGTAGGTGCTTCCGTGCTCCCCTTAGCCTTCCTTGACGGGCAAAACCGAACCGTTTGCTTTTTCCGGGACCCGTTCATTAAATTCGACCGAAGCCCTCTTACCTACCACATTAGGAAACTGGGAAGAAGTTCTATTATGATCGTTTTTTTTTTTTTAATATAAATGAAGTTTACCGCAAAAGAATACCCGTTGTTGGAACCCGGGAATTCTTATTTTAAATAAAAAGAAATCGTAAATATTTTGTTTTACGTTGAAACAAAAAAAACGAAAAAAGAGGGGTGCAACACGAGGACTTCCCAGGAGGTCACCCATCCTAGTACTACTCTCGCCCAAGCACGCTTAACTTCGGAGTTCTGATGGGATCCGGTGCATTAGTGCTGGTATGATCGCACCCGTCTACTTATGCCACCTTCCCGTACTTGTGTAGGTGCTTCCGTGCTCCCCTTAGCCTTCCTTGACGGGCAAAACCGAACCGTTTGCTTTTTCCGGGACCCGTTCATTAAATTCGACCGAAGCCCTCTTACCTACCACATTAGGAAACTGGGAAGAAGTTCTATTATGATCGTTTTTTTTTTTTTAATATAAATGAAGTTTACCGCAAAAGAATACCCGTTGTTGGAACCCGGGAATTCTTATTTTAAATAAAAAGAAATCGTAAATATTTTGTTTTACGTTGAAACAAAAAAAACGAAAAAAGAGGGGTGCAACACGAGGACTTCCCAGGAGGTCACCCATCCTAGTACTACTCTCGCCCAAGCACGCTTAACTTCGGAGTTCTGATGGGATCCGGTGCATTAGTGCTGGTATGATCGCACCCGTCTACTTATGCCACCTTCCCGTACTTGTGTAGGTGCTTCCGTGCTCCCCTTAGCCTTCCTTGACGGGCAAAACCGAACCGTTTGCTTTTTCCGGGACCCGTTCATTAAATTCGACCGAAGCCCTCTTACCTACCACATTAGGAAACTGGGAAGAAGTTCTATTATGATCGTTTTTTTTTTTTTTTAATATAAATGAAGTTTACCGCAAAAGAATACCCGTTGTTGGAACCCGGGAATTCTTATTTTAAATAAAAAGAAATCGTAAATATTTTGTTTTACGTTGAAACAAAAAAAACGAAAAAAGAGGGGTGCAACACGAGGACTTCCCAGGAGGTCACCCATCCTAGTACTACTCTCGCCCAAGCACGCTTAACTTCGGAGTTCTGATGGGATCCGGTGCATTAGTGCTGGTATGATCGCACCCGTCTACTTATGCCACCTTCCCGTACTTGTGTAGGTGCTTCCGTGCTCCCCTTAGCCTTCCTTGACGGGCAAAACCGAACCGTTTGCTTTTTCCGGGACCCGTTCATTAAATTCGACCGAAGCCCTCTTACCTACCACATTAGGAAACTGGGAAGAAGTTCTATTATGATCGTTTTTTTTTTTTTTAATATAAATGAAGTTTACCGCAAAAGAATACCCGTTGTTGGAACCCGGGAATTCTTATTTTAAATAAAAAGAAATCGTAAATATTTTGTTTTACGTTGAAACAAAAAAAACGAAAAAAGAGGGGTGCAACACGAGGACTTCCCAGGAGGTCACCCATCCTAGTACTACTCTCGCCCAAGCACGCTTAACTTCGGAGTTCTGATGGGATCCGGTGCATTAGTGCTGGTACGATCGCACCCGTCTACTTATGCCACCTTCCCGTACTTGTGTAGGTGCTTCCGTGCTCCCCTTAGCCTTCCTTGACGGGCAAAACCGAACCGTTTGCTTTTTCCGGGACCCGTTCATTAAATTCGACCGAAGCCCTCTTACCTACCACATTAGGAAACTGGGAAGAAGTTCTATTATGATCGTTTTTTTTTTTTAATATAAATGAAGTTTACCGCAAAAGAATACCCGTTGTTGGAACCCGGGAATTCTTATTTTAAATAAAAAGAAATCGTAAATATTTTGTTTTACGTTGAAACAAAAAAAACGAAAAAAGAGGGGTGCAACACGAGGACTTCCCAGGAGGTCACCCATCCTAGTACTACTCTCGCCCAAGCACGCTTAACTTCGGAGTTCTGATGGGATCCGGTGCATTAGTGCTGGTATGATCGCACCCGTCTACTTATGCCACCTTCCCGTACTTGTGTAGGTGCTTCCGTGCTCCCCTTAGCCTTCCTTGACGGGCAAAACCGAACCGTTTGCTTTTTCCGGGACCCGTTCATTAAATTCGACCGAAGCCCTCTTACCTACCACATTAGGAAACTGGGAAGAAGTTCTATTATGATCGTTTTTTTTTTTTAATATAAATGAAGTTTACCGCAAAAGAATACCCGTTGTTGGAACCCGGGAATTCTTATTTTAAATAAAAAGAAATCGTAAATATTTTGTTTTACGTTGAAACAAAAAAAACGAAAAAAGAGGGGTGCAACACGAGGACTTCCCAGGAGGTCACCCATCCTAGTACTACTCTCGCCCAAGCACGCTTAACTTCGGAGTTCTGATGGGATCCGGTGCATTAGTGCTGGTATGATCGCACCCGTCTACTTATGCCACCTTCCCGTACTTGTGTAGGTGCTTCCGTGCTCCCCTTAGCCTTCCTTGACGGGCAAAACCGAACCGTTTGCTTTTTCCGGGACCCGTTCATTAAATTCGACCGAAGCCCTCTTACCTACCACATTAGGAAACTGGGAAGAAGTTCTATTATGATCGTTTTTTTTTTTTAATATAAATGAAGTTTACCGCAAAAGAATACCCGTTGTTGGAACCCGGGAATTCTTATTTTAAATAAAAAGAAATCGTAAATATTTTGTTTTACGTTGAAACAAAAAAAACGAAAAAAGAGGGGTGCAACACGAGGACTTCCCAGGAGGTCACCCATCCTAGTACTACTCTCGCCCAAGCACGCTTAACTTCGGAGTTCTGATGGGATCCGGTGCATTAGTGCTGGGATGATCGCACCCGTCTACTTATGCCACCTTCCCGTACTTGTGTAGGTGCTTCCGTGCTCCCCTTAGCCTTCCTTGACGGGCAAAACCGAACCGTTTGCTTTTTCCGGGACCCGTTCATTAAATTCGACCGAAGCCCTCTTACCTACCACATTAGGAAACTGGGAAGAAGTTCTATTATGATCGTTTTTTTTTTTTAATATAAATGAAGTTTACCGCAAAAGAATACCCGTTGTTGGAACCCGGGAATTCTTATTTTAAATAAAAAGAAATCGTAAATATTTTGTTTTACGTTGAAACAAAAAAAAACGAAAAAAGAGGGGTGCAACACGAGGACTTCCCAGGAGGTCACCCATCCTAGTACTACTCTCGCCCAAGCACGCTTAACTTCGGAGTTCTGATGGGATCCGGTGCATTAGTGCTGGTATGATCGCACCCGTCTACTTATGCCACCTTCCCGTACTTGTGTAGGTGCTTCCGTGCTCCCCTTAGCCTTCCTTGACGGGCAAAACCGAACCGTTTGCTTTTTCCGGGACCCGTTCATTAAATTCGACCGAAGCCCTCTTACCTACCACATTAGGAAACTGGGAAGAAGTTCTATTATGATCGTTTTTTTTTTTTTTAATATAAATGAAGTTTACCGCAAAAGAATACCCGTTGTTGGAACCCGGGAATTCTTATTTTAAATAAAAAGAAATCGTAAATATTTTGTTTTACGTTGAAACAAAAAAAACGAAAAAAGAGGGGTGCAACACGAGGACTTCCCAGGAGGTCACCCATCCTAGTACTACTCTCGCCCAAGCACGCTTAACTTCGGAGTTCTGATGGGATCCGGTGCATTAGTGCTGGTATGATCGCACCCGTCTACTTATGCCACCTTCCCGTACTTGTGTAGGTGCTTCCGTGCTCCCCTTAGCCTTCCTTGACGGGCAAAACCGAACCGTTTGCTTTTTCCGGGACCCGTTCATTAAATTCGACCGAAGCCCTCTTACCTACCACATTAGGAAACTGGGAAGAAGTTCTATTATGATCGTTTTTTTTTTTTAATATAAATGAAGTTTACCGCAAAAGAATACCCGTTGTTGGAACCCGGGAATTCTTATTTTAAATAAAAAGAAATCGTAAATATTTTGTTTTACGTTGAAACAAAAAAAACGAAAAAAGAGGGGTGCAACACGAGGACTTCCCAGGAGGTCACCCATCCTAGTACTACTCTCGCCCAAGCACGCTTAACTTCGGAGTTCTGATGGGATCCGGTGCATTAGTGCTGGTATGATCGCACCCGTCTACTTATGCCACCTTCCCGTACTTGTGTAGGTGCTTCCGTGCTCCCCTTAGCCTTCCTTGACGGGCAAAACCGAACCGTTTGCTTTTTCCGGGACCCGTTCATTAAATTCGACCGAAGCCCTCTTACCTACCACATTAGGAAACTGGGAAGAAGTTCTATTATGATCGTTTTTTTTTTTTTTAATATAAATGAAGTTTACCGCAAAAGAATACCCGTTGTTGGAACCCGGGAATTCTTATTTTAAATAAAAAGAAATCGTAAATATTTTGTTTTACGTTGAAACAAAAAAAACGAAAAAAGAGGGGTGCAACACGAGGACTTCCCAGGAGGTCACCCATCCTAGTACTACTCTCGCCCAAGCACGCTTAACTTCGGAGTTCTGATGGGATCCGGTGCATTAGTGCTGGTATGATCGCACCCGTCTACTTATGCCACCTTCCCGTACTTGTGTAGGTGCTTCCGTGCTCCCCTTAGCCTTCCTTGACGGGCAAAACCGAACCGTTTGCTTTTTCCGGGACCCGTTCATTAAATTCGACCGAAGCCCTCTTACCTACCACATTAGGAAACTGGGAAGAAGTTCTATTATGATCGTTTTTTTTTTTTAATATAAATGAAGTTTACCGCAAAAGAATACCCGTTGTTGGAACCCGGGAATTCTTATTTTAAATAAAAAGAAATCGTAAATATTTTGTTTTACGTTGAAACAAAAAAAACGAAAAAAGAGGGGTGCAACACGAGGACTTCCCAGGAGGTCACCCATCCTAGTACTACTCTCGCCCAAGCACGCTTAACTTCGGAGTTCTGATGGGATCCGGTGCATTAGTGCTGGTATGATCGCACCCGTCTACTTATGCCACCTTCCCGTACTTGTGTAGGTGCTTCCGTGCTCCCCTTAGCCTTCCTTGACGGGCAAAACCGAACCGTTTGCTTTTTCCGGGACCCGTTCATTAAATTCGACCGAAGCCCTCTTACCTACCACATTAGGAAACTGGGAAGAAGTTCTATTATGATCGTTTTTTTTTTTTTTTAATATAAATGAAGTTTACCGCAAAAGAATACCCGTTGTTGGAACCCGGGAATTCTTATTTTAAATAAAAAGAAATCGTAAATATTTTGTTTTACGTTGAAACAAAAAAAACGAAAAAAGAGGGGTGCAACACGAGGACTTCCCAGGAGGTCACCCATCCTAGTACTACTCTCGCCCAAGCACGCTTAACTTCGGAGTTCTGATGGGATCCGGTGCATTAGTGCTGGTATGATCGCACCCGTCTACTTATGCCACCTTCCCGTACTTGTGTAGGTGCTTCCGTGCTCCCCTTAGCCTTCCTTGACGGGCAAAACCGAACCGTTTGCTTTTTCCGGGACCCGTTCATTAAATTCGACCGAAGCCCTCTTACCTACCACATTAGGAAACTGGGAAGAAGTTCTATTATGATCGTTTTTTTTTTTTTAATATAAATGAAGTTTACCGCAAAAGAATACCCGTTGTTGGAACCCGGGAATTCTTATTTTAAATAAAAAGAAATCGTAAATATTTTGTTTTACGTTGAAACAAAAAAAACGAAAAAAGAGGGGTGCAACACGAGGACTTCCCAGGAGGTCACCCATCCTAGTACTACTCTCGCCCAAGCACGCTTAACTTCGGAGTTCTGATGGGATCCGGTGCATTAGTGCTGGTATGATCGCACCCGTCTACTTATGCCACCTTCCCGTACTTGTGTAGGTGCTTCCGTGCTCCCCTTAGCCTTCCTTGACGGGCAAAACCGAACCGTTTGCTTTTTCCGGGACCCGTTCATTAAATTCGACCGAAGCCCTCTTACCTACCACATTAGGAAACTGGGAAGAAGTTCTATTATGATCGTTTTTTTTTTTTAATATAAATGAAGTTTACCGCAAAAGAATACCCGTTGTTGGAACCCGGGAATTCTTATTTTAAATAAAAAGAAATCGTAAATATTTTGTTTTACGTTGAAACAAAAAAAACGAAAAAAGAGGGGTGCAACACGAGGACTTCCCAGGAGGTCACCCATCCTAGTACTACTCTCGCCCAAGCACGCTTAACTTCGGAGTTCTGATGGGATCCGGTGCATTAGTGCTGGTATGATCGCACCCGTCTACTTATGCCACCTTCCCGTACTTGTGTAGGTGCTTCCGTGCTCCCCTTAGCCTTCCTTGACGGGCAAAACCGAACCGTTTGCTTTTTCCGGGACCCGTTCATTAAATTCGACCGAAGCCCTCTTACCTACCACATTAGGAAACTGGGAAGAAGTTCTATTATGATCGTTTTTTTTTTTTTAATATAAATGAAGTTTACCGCAAAAGAATACCCGTTGTTGGAACCCGGGAATTCTTATTTTAAATAAAAAGAAATCGTAAATATTTTGTTTTACGTTGAAACAAAAAAAACGAAAAAAGAGGGGTGCAACACGAGGACTTCCCAGGAGGTCACCCATCCTAGTACTACTCTCGCCCAAGCACGCTTAACTTCGGAGTTCTGATGGGATCCGGTGCATTAGTGCTGGTATGATCGCACCCGTCTACTTATGCCACCTTCCCGTACTTGTGTAGGTGCTTCCGTGCTCCCCTTAGCCTTCCTTGACGGGCAAAACCGAACCGTTTGCTTTTTCCGGGACCCGTTCATTAAATTCGACCGAAGCCCTCTTACCTACCACATTAGGAAACTGGGAAGAAGTTCTATTATGATCGTTTTTTTTTTTTAATATAAATGAAGTTTACCGCAAAAGAATACCCGTTGTTGGAACCCGGGAATTCTTATTTTAAATAAAAAGAAATCGTAAATATTTTGTTTTACGTTGAAACAAAAAAAACGAAAAAAGAGGGGTGCAACACGAGGACTTCCCAGGAGGTCACCCATCCTAGTACTACTCTCGCCCAAGCACGCTTAACTTCGGAGTTCTGATGGGATCCGGTGCATTAGTGCTGGTATGATCGCACCCGTCTACTTATGCCACCTTCCCGTACTTGTGTAGGTGCTTCCGTGCTCCCCTTAGCCTTCCTTGACGGGCAAAACCGAACCGTTTGCTTTTTCCGGGACCCGTTCATTAAATTCGACCGAAGCCCTCTTACCTACCACATTAGGAAACTGGGAAGAAGTTCTATTATGATCGTTTTTTTTTTTTTAATATAAATGAAGTTTACCGCAAAAGAATACCCGTTGTTGGAACCCGGGAATTCTTATTTTAAATAAAAAGAAATCGTAAATATTTTGTTTTACGTTGAAACAAAAAAAACGAAAAAAGAGGGGTGCAACACGAGGACTTCCCAGGAGGTCACCCATCCTAGTACTACTCTCGCCCAAGCACGCTTAACTTCGGAGTTCTGATGGGATCCGGTGCATTAGTGCTGGTATGATCGCACCCGTCTACTTATGCCACCTTCCCGTACTTGTGTAGGTGCTTCCGTGCTCCCCTTAGCCTTCCTTGACGGGCAAAACCGAACCGTTTGCTTTTTCCGGGACCCGTTCATTAAATTCGACCGAAGCCCTCTTACCTACCACATTAGGAAACTGGGAAGAAGTTCTATTATGATCGTTTTTTTTTTTTTTAATATAAATGAAGTTTACCGCAAAAGAATACCCGTTGTTGGAACCCGGGAATTCTTATTTTAAATAAAAAGAAATCGTAAATATTTTGTTTTACGTTGAAACAAAAAAAACGAAAAAAGAGGGGTGCAACACGAGGACTTCCCAGGAGGTCACCCATCCTAGTACTACTCTCGCCCAAGCACGCTTAACTTCGGAGTTCTGATGGGATCCGGTGCATTAGTGCTGGTATGATCGCACCCGTCTACTTATGCCACCTTCCCGTACTTGTGTAGGTGCTTCCGTGCTCCCCTTACCCTTCCTTGACGGGCAAAACCGAACCGTTTGCTTTTTCCGGGACCCGTTCATTAAATTCGACCGAAGCCCTCTTACCTACCACATTAGGAAACTGGGAAGAAGTTCTATTATGATCGTTTTTTTTTTTTAATATAAATGAAGTTTACCGCAAAAGAATACCCGTTGTTGGAACCCGGGAATTCTTATTTTAAATAAAAAGAAATCGTAAATATTTTGTTTTACGTTGAAACAAAAAAAACGAAAAAAGAGGGGTGCAACACGAGGACTTCCCAGGAGGTCACCCATCCTAGTACTACTCTCGCCCAAGCACGCTTAACTTCGGAGTTCTGATGGGATCCGGTGCATTAGTGCTGGTATGATCGCACCCGTCTACTTATGCCACCTTCCCGTACTTGTGTAGGTGCTTCCGTGCTCCCCTTAGCCTTCCTTGACGGGCAAAACCGAACCGTTTGCTTTTTCCGGGACCCGTTCATTAAATTCGACCGAAGCCCTCTTACCTACCACATTAGGAAACTGGGAAGAAGTTCTATTATGATCGTTTTTTTTTTTTTAATATAAATGAAGTTTACCGCAAAAGAATACCCGTTGTTGGAACCCGGGAATTCTTATTTTAAATAAAAAGAAATCGTAAATATTTTGTTTTACGTTGAAACAAAAAAAACGAAAAAAGAGGGGTGCAACACGAGGACTTCCCAGGAGGTCACCCATCCTAGTACTACTCTCGCCCAAGCACGCTTAACTTCGGAGTTCTGATGGGATCCGGTGCATTAGTGCTGGTATGATCGCACCCGTCTACTTATGCCACCTTCCCGTACTTGTGTAGGTGCTTCCGTGCTCCCCTTAGCCTTCCTTGACGGGCAAAACCGAACCGTTTGCTTTTTCCGGGACCCGTTCATTAAATTCGACCGAAGCCCTCTTACCTACCACATTAGGAAACTGGGAAGAAGTTCTATTATGATCGTTTTTTTTTTTTTTAATATAAATGAAGTTTACCGCAAAAGAATACCCGTTGTTGGAACCCGGGAATTCTTATTTTAAATAAAAAGAAATCGTAAATATTTTGTTTTACGTTGAAACAAAAAAAACGAAAAAAGAGGGGTGCAACACGAGGACTTCCCAGGAGGTCACCCATCCTAGTACTACTCTCGCCCAAGCACGCTTAACTTCGAAGTTCTGATGGGATCCGGTGCATTAGTGCTGGTATGATCGCACCCGTCTACTTATGCCACCTTCCCGTACTTGTGTAGGTGCTTCCGTGCTCCCCTTAGCCTTCCTTGACGGGCAAAACCGAACCGTTTGCTTTTTCCGGGACCCGTTCATTAAATTCGACCGAAGCCCTCTTACCTACCACATTAGGAAACTGGGAAGAAGTTCTATTATGATCGTTTTTTTTTTTTAATATAAATGAAGTTTACCGCAAAAGAATACCCGTTGTTGGAACCCGGGAATTCTTATTTTAAATAAAAAGAAATCGTAAATATTTTGTTTTACGTTGAAACAAAAAAAACGAAAAAAGAGGGGTGCAACACGAGGACTTCCCAGGAGGTCACCCATCCTAGTACTACTCTCGCCCAAGCACGCTTTACTTCGGAGTTCTGATGGGATCCGGTGCATTAGTGCTGGTATGATCGCACCCGTCTACTTATGCCACCTTCCCGTACTTGTGTAGGTGCTTCCGTGCTCCCCTTAGCCTTCCTTGACGGGCAAAACCGAACCGTTTGCTTTTTCCGGGACCCGTTCATTAAATTCGACCGAAGCCCTCTTACCTACCACATTAGGAAACTGGGAAGAAGTTCTATTATGATCGTTTTTTTTTTTTTAATATAAATGAAGTTTACCGCAAAAGAATACCCGTTGTTGGAACCCGGGAATTCTTATTTTAAATAAAAAGAAATCGTAAATATTTTGTTTTACGTTGAAACAAAAAAAACGAAAAAAGAGGGGTGCAACACGAGGACTTCCCAGGAGGTCACCCATCCTAGTACTACTCTCGCCCAAGCACGCTTAACTTCGGAGTTCTGATGGGATCCGGTGCATTAGTGCTGGTATGATCGCACCCGTCTACTTATGCCACCTTCCCGTACTTGTGTAGGTGCTTCCGTGCTCCCCTTAGCCTTCCTTGACGGGCAAAACCGAACCGTTTGCTTTTTCCGGGACCCGTTCATTAAATTCGACCGAAGCCCTCTTACCTACCACATTAGGAAACTGGGAAGAAGTTCTATTATGATCGTTTTTTTTTTTTTTAATATAAATGAAGTTTACCGCAAAAGAATACCCGTTGTTGGAACCCGGGAATTCTTATTTTAAATAAAAAGAAATCGTAAATATTTTGTTTTACGTTAAAACAAAAAAAACGAAAAAAGAGGGGTGCAACACGAGGACTTCCCAGGAGGTCACCCATCCTAGTACTACTCTCGCCCAAGCACGCTTAACTTCGGAGTTCTGATGGGATCCGGTGCATTAGTGCTGGTATGATCGCACCCGTCTACTTATGCCACCTTCCCGTACTTGTGTAGGTGCTTCCGTGCTCCCCTTAGCCTTCCTTGACGGGCAAAACCGAACCGTTTGCTTTTTCCGGGACCCGTTCATTAAATTCGACCGAAGCCCTCTTACCTACCACATTAGGAAACTGGGAAGAAGTTCTATTATGATCGTTTTTTTTTTTTAATATAAATGAAGTTTACCGCAAAAGAATACCCGTTGTTGGAACCCGGGAATTCTTATTTTAAATAAAAAGAAATCGTAAATATTTTGTTTTACGTTGAAACAAAAAAAACGAAAAAAGAGGGGTGCAACACGAGGACTTCCCAGGAGGTCACCCATCCTAGTACTACTCTCGCCCAAGCACGCTTAACTTCGGAGTTCTGATGGGATCCGGTGCATTAGTGCTGGTATGATCGCACCCGTCTACTTATGCCACCTTCCCGTACTTGTGTAGGTGCTTCCGTGCTCCCCTTAGCCTTCCTTGACGGGCAAAACCGAACCGTTTGCTTTTTCCGGGACCCGTTCATTAAATTCGACCGAAGCCCTCTTACCTACCACATTAGGAAACTGGGAAGAAGTTCTATTATGATCGTTTTTTTTTTTTTAATATAAATGAAGTTTACCGCAAAAGAATACCCGTTGTTGGAACCCGGGAATTCTTATTTTAAATAAAAAGAAATCGTAAATATTTTGTTTTACGTTGAAACAAAAAAAACGAAAAAAGAGGGGTGCAACACGAGGACTTCCCAGGAGGTCACCCATCCTAGTACTACTCTCGCCCAAGCACGCTTAACTTCGGAGTTCTGATGGGATCCGGTGCATTAGTGCTGGTATGATCGCACCCGTCTACTTATGCCACCTTCCCGTACTTGTGTAGGTGCTTCCGTGCTCCCCTTAGCCTTCCTTGACGGGCAAAACCGAACCGTTTGCTTTTTCCGGGACCCGTTCATTAAATTCGACCGAAGCCCTCTTACCTACCACATTAGGAAACTGGGAAGAAGTTCTATTATGATCGTTTTTTTTTTTTTAATATAAATGAAGTTTACCGCAAAAGAATACCCGTTGTTGGAACCCGGGAATTCTTATTTTAAATAAAAAGAAATCGTAAATATTTTGTTTTACGTTGAAACAAAAAAAACGAAAAAAGAGGGGTGCAACACGAGGACTTCCAAGGAGGTCACCCATCCTAGTACTACTCTCGCCCAAGCACGCTTAACTTCGGAGTTCTGATGGGATCCGGTGCATTAGTGCTGGTATGATCGCACCCGTCTACTTATGCCACCTTCCCGTACTTGTGTAGGTGCTTCCGTGCTCCCCTTAGCCTTCCTTGACGGGCAAAACCGAACCGTTTGCTTTTTCCGGGACCCGTTCATTAAATTCGACCGAAGCCCTCTTACCTACCACATTAGGAAACTGGGAAGAAGTTCTATTATGATCGTTTTTTTTTTTTTAATATAAATGAAGTTTACCGCAAAAGAATACCCGTTGTTGGAACCCGGGAATTCTTATTTTAAATAAAAAGAAATCGTAAATATTTTGTTTTACGTTGAAACAAAAAAAACGAAAAAAGAGGGGTGCAACACGAGGACTTCCCAGGAGGTCACCCATCCTAGTACTACTCTCGCCCAAGCACGCTTAACTTCGGAGTTCTGATGGGATCCGGTGCATTAGTGCTGGTATGATCGCACCCGTCTACTTATGCCACCTTCCCGTACTTGTGTAGGTGCTTCCGTGCTCCCCTTAGCCTTCCTTGACGGGCAAAACCGAACCGTTTGCTTTTTCCGGGACCCGTTCATTAAATTCGACCGAAGCCCTCTTACCTACCACATTAGGAAACTGGGAAGAAGTTCTATTATGATCTTTTTTTTTTTAATATAAATGAAGTTTACCGCAAAAGAATATCCGTTGTTGGAACCCGGGAATTCTTATTTTAAATAAAAAGAAATCGTAAATATTTTGTTTTACGTTGAAACAAAAAAAACGAAAAAAGAGGGGTGCAACACGAGGACTTCCCAGGAGGTCACCCATCCTAGTACTACTCTCGCCCAAGCACGCTTAACTTCGGAGTTCTGATGGGATCCGGTGCATTAGTGCTGGTATGATCGCACCCGTCTACTTATGCCACCTTCCCGTACTTGTGTAGGTGCTTCCGTGCTCCCCTTAGCCTTCCTTGACGGGCAAAACCGAACCGTTTGCTTTTTCCGGGACCCGTTCATTAAATTCGACCGAAGCCCTCTTACCTACCACATTAGGAAACTGGGAAGAAGTTCTATTATGATCGTTTTTTTTTTTTTTAATATAAATGAAGTTTACCGCAAAAGAATACCCGTTGTTGGAACCCGGGAATTCTTATTTTAAATAAAAAGAAATCGTAAATATTTTGTTTTACGTTGAAACAAAAAAAACGAAAAAAGAGGGGTGCAAGAATACCCGTTGTTGGAACCCGGGAATTCTTATTTTAAATAAAAAGAAATCGTAAATATTTTGTTTTACGTTGAAACAAAAAAAACGAAAAAAGAGGGGTGCAACACGAGGACTTCCCAGGAGGTCACCCATCCTAGTACTACTCTCGCCCAAGCACGCTTAACTTCGGAGTTCTGATGGGATCCGGTGCATTAGTGCTGGTATGATCGCACCCGTCTACTTATGCCACCTTCCCGTACTTGTGTAGGTGCTTCCGTGCTCCCCTTAGCCTTCCTTGACGGGCAAAACCGAACCGTTTGCTTTTTCCGGGACCCGTTCATTAAATTCGACCGAAGCCCTCTTACCTACCACATTAGGAAACTGGGAAGAAGTTCTATTATGATCGTTTTTTTTTTTTTTAATATAAATGAAGTTTACCGCAAAAGAATACCCGTTGTTGGAACCCGGGAATTCTTATTTTAAATAAAAAGAAATCGTAAATATTTTGTTTTACGTTGAAACAAAAAAAACGAAAAAAGAGGGGTGCAACACGAGGACTTCCCAGGAGGTCACCCATCCTAGTACTACTCTCGCCCAAGCACGCTTAACTTCGGAGTTCTGATGGGATCCGGTGCATTAGTGCTGGTATGATCGCACCCGTCTACTTATGCCACCTTCCCGTACTTGTGTAGGTGCTTCCGTGCTCCCCTTAGCCTTCCTTGACGGGCAAAACCGAACCGTTTGCTTTTTCCGGGACCCGTTCATTAAATTCGACCGAAGCCCTCTTACCTACCACATTAGGAAACTGGGAAGAAGTTCTATTATGATCGTTTTTTTTTTTTTTTAATATAAATGAAGTTTACCGCAAAAGAATACCCGTTGTTGGAACCCGGGAATTCTTATTTTAAATAAAAAGAAATCGTAAATATTTTGTTTTACGTTGAAACAAAAAAAACGAAAAAAGAGGGGTGCAACACGAGGACTTCCCAGGAGGTCACCCATCCTAGTACTACTCTCGCCCAAGCACGCTTAACTTCGGAGTTCTGATGGGATCCGGTGCATTAGTGCTGGTATGATCGCACCCGTCTACTTATGCCACCTTCCCGTACTTGTGTAGGTGCTTCCGTGCTCCCCTTAGCCTTCCTTGACGGGCAAAACCGAACCGTTTGCTTTTTCCGGGACCCGTTCATTAAATTCGACCGAAGCCCTCTTACCTACCACATTAGGAAACTGGGAAGAAGTTCTATTATGATCGTTTTTTTTTTTTTTAATATAAATGAAGTTTACCGCAAAAGAATACCCGTTGTTGGAACCCGGGAATTCTTATTTTAAATAAAAAGAAATCGTAAATATTTTGTTTTACGTTGAAACAAAAAAAACGAAAAAAGAGGGGTGCAACACGAGGACTTCCCAGGAGGTCACCCATCCTAGTACTACTCTCGCCCAAGCACGCTTAACTTCGGAGTTCTGATGGGATCCGGTGCATTAGTGCTGGTACGATCGCACCCGTCTACTTATGCCACCTTCCCGTACTTGTGTAGGTGCTTCCGTGCTCCCCTTAGCCTTCCTTGACGGGCAAAACCGAACCGTTTGCTTTTTCCGGGACCCGTTCATTAAATTCGACCGAAGCCCTCTTACCTACCACATTAGGAAACTGGGAAGAAGTTCTATTATGATCGTTTTTTTTTTTTAATATAAATGAAGTTTACCGCAAAAGAATACCCGTTGTTGGAACCCGGGAATTCTTATTTTAAATAAAAAGAAATCGTAAATATTTTGTTTTACGTTGAAACAAAAAAAACGAAAAAAGAGGGGTGCAACACGAGGACTACCCAGGAGGTCACCCATCCTAGTACTACTCTCGCCCAAGCACGCTTAACTTCGGAGTTCTGATGGGATCCGGTGCATTAGTGCTGGTATGATCGCACCCGTCTACTTATGCCACCTTCCCGTACTTGTGTAGGTGCTTCCGTGCTCCCCTTAGCCTTCCTTGACGGGCAAAACCGAACCGTTTGCTTTTTCCGGGACCCGTTCATTAAATTCGACCGAAGCCCTCTTACCTACCACATTAGGAAACTGGGAAGAAGTTCTATTATGATCGTTTTTTTTTTTTAATATAAATGAAGTTTACCGCAAAAGAATACCCGTTGTTGGAACCCGGGAATTCTTATTTTAAATAAAAAGAAATCGTAAATATTTTGTTTTACGTTGAAACAAAAAAAACGAAAAAAGAGGGGTGCAACACGAGGACTTCCCAGGAGGTCACCCATCCTAGTACTACTCTCGCCCAAGCACGCTTAACTTCGGAGTTCTGATGGGATCCGGTGCATTAGTGCTGGTATGATCGCACCCGTCTACTTATGCCACCTTCCCGTACTTGTGTAGGTGCTTCCGTGCTCCCCTTAGCCTTCCTTGACGGGCAAAACCGAACCGTTTGCTTTTTCCGGGACCCGTTCATTAAATTCGACCGAAGCCCTCTTACCTACCACATTAGGAAACTGGGAAGAAGTTCTATTATGATCGTTTTTTTTTTTTTTAATATAAATGAAGTTTACCGCAAAAGAATACCCGTTGTTGGAACCCGGGAATTCTTATTTTAAATAAAAAGAAATCGTAAATATTTTGTTTTACGTTGAAACAAAAAAAACGAAAAAAGAGGGGTGCAACACGAGGACTTCCCAGGAGGTCACCCATCCTAGTACTACTCTCGCCCAAGCACGCTTAACTTCAGAGTTCTGATGGGATCCGGTGCATTAGTGCTGGTATGATCGCACCCGTCTACTTATGCCACCTTCCCGTACTTGTGTAGGTGCTTCCGTGCTCCCCTTAGCCTTCCTTGACGGGCAAAACCGAACCGTTTGCTTTTTCCGGGACCCGTTCATTAAATTCGACCGAAGCCCTCTTACCTACCACATTAGGAAACTGGGAAGAAGTTCTATTATGATCGTTTTTTTTTTTTTAATATAAATGAAGTTTACCGCAAAAGAATACCCGTTGTTGGAACCCGGGAATTCTTATTTTAAATAAAAAGAAATCGTAAATATTTTGTTTTACGTTGAAACAAAAAAAACGAAAAAAGAGGGGTGCAACACGAGGACTTCCCAGGAGGTCACCCATCCTAGTACTACTCTCGCCCAAGCACGCTTAACTTCGGAGTTCTGATGGGATCCGGTGCATTAGTGCTGGTATGATCGCACCCGTCTACTTATGCCACCTTCCCGTACTTGTGTAGGTGCTTCCGTGCTCCCCTTAGCCTTCCTTGACGGGCAAAACCGAACCGTTTGCTTTTTCCGGGACCCGTTCATTAAATTCGACCGAAGCCCTCTTACCTACCACATTAGGAAACTGGGAAGAAGTTCTATTATGATCGTTTTTTTTTTTTTTAATATAAATGAAGTTTACCGCAAAAGAATACCCGTTGTTGGAACCCGGGAATTCTTATTTTAAATAAAAAGAAATCGTAAATATTTTGTTTTACGTTGAAACAAAAAAAACGAAAAAAGAGGGGTGCAACACGAGGACTTCCCAGGAGGTCACCCATCCTAGTACTACTCTCGCCCAAGCACGCTTAACTTCGGAGTTCTGATGGGATCCGGTGCATTAGTGCTGGTATGATCGCACCCGTCTACTTATGCCACCTTCCCGTACTTGTGTAGGTGCTTCCGTGCTCCCCTTAGCCTTCCTTGACGGGCAAAACCGAACCGTTTGCTTTTTCCGGGACCCGTTCATTAAATTCGACCGAAGCCCTCTTACCTACCACATTAGGAAACTGGGAAGAAGTTCTATTATGATCGTTTTTTTTTTTTTTAATATAAATGAAGTTTACCGCAAAAGAATACCCGTTGTTGGAACCCGGGAATTCTTATTTTAAATAAAAAGAAATCGTAAATATTTTGTTTTACGTTGAAACAAAAAAAACGAAAAAAGAGGGGTGCAACACGAGGACTTCCCAGGAGGTCACCCATCCTAGTACTACTCTCGCCCAAGCACGCTTAACTTCGGAGTTCTGATGGGATCCGGTGCATTAGTGCTGGTATGATCGCACCCGTCTACTTATGCCACCTTCCCGTACTTGTGTAGGTGCTTCCGTGCTCCCCTTAGCCTTCCTTGACGGGCAAAACCGAACCGTTTGCTTTTTCCGGGACCCGTTCATTAAATTCGACCGAAGCCCTCTTACCTACCACATTAGGAAACTAGGAAGAAGTTCTATTATGATCGTTTTTTTTTTTTTTAATATAAATGAAGTTTACCGCAAAAGAATACCCGTTGTTGGAACCCGGGAATTCTTATTTTAAATAAAAAGAAATCGTAAATATTTTGTTTTACGTTGAAACAAAAAAAACGAAAAAAGAGGGGTGCAACACGAGGACTTCCCAGGAGGTCACCCATCCTAGTACTACTCTCGCCCAAGCACGCTTAACTTCGGAGTTCTGATGGGATCCGGTGCATTAGTGCTGGTATGATCGCACCCGTCTACTTATGCCACCTTCCCGTACTTGTGTAGGTGCTTCCGTGCTCCCCTTAGCCTTCCTTGACGGGCAAAACCGAACCGTTTGCTTTTTCCGGGACCCGTTCATTAAATTCGACCGAAGCCCTCTTACCTACCACATTAGGAAACTGGGAAGAAGTTCTATTATGATCGTTTTTTTTTTTTAATATAAATGAAGTTTACCGCAAAAGAATACCCGTTGTTGGAACCCGGGAATTCTTATTTTAAATAAAAAGAAATCGTAAATATTTTGTTTTACGTTGAAACAAAAAAAACGAAAAAAGAGGGGTGCAACACGAGGACTTCCCAGGAGGTCACCCATCCTAGTACTACTCTCGCCCAAGCACGCTTAACTTCGGAGTTCTGATGGGATCCGGTGCATTAGTGCTGGTATGATCGCACCCGTCTACTTATGCCACCTTCCCGTACTTGTGTAGGTGCTTCCGTGCTCCCCTTAGCCTTCCTTGACGGGCAAAACCGAACCGTTTGCTTTTTCCGGGACCCGTTCATTAAATTCGACCGAAGCCCTCTTACCTACCACATTAGGAAACTGGGAAGAAGTTCTATTATGATCGTTTTTTTTTTTTTAATATAAATGAAGTTTACCGCAAAAGAATACCCGTTGTTGGAACCCGGGAATTCTTATTTTAAATAAAAAGAAATCGTAAATATTTTGTTTTACGTTGAAACAAAAAAAACGAAAAAAGAGGGGTGCAACACGAGGACTTCCCAGGAGGTCACCCATCCTAGTACTACTCTCGCCCAAGCACGCTTAACTTCGGAGTTCTGATGGGATCCGGTGCATTAGTGCTGGTATGATCGCACCCGTCTACTTATGCCACCTTCCCGTACTTGTGTAGGTGCTTCCGTGCTCCCCTTAGCCTTCCTTGACGGGCAAAACCGAACCGTTTGCTTTTTCCGGGACCCGTTCATTAAATTCGACCGAAGCCCTCTTACCTACCACATTAGGAAACTGGGAAGAAGTTCTATTATGATCGTTTTTTTTTTTTTTAATATAAATGAAGTTTACCGCAAAAGAATACCCGTTGTTGGAACCCGGGAATTCTTATTTTAAATAAAAAGAAATCGTAAATATTTTGTTTTACGTTGAAACAAAAAAAACGAAAAAAGAGGGGTGCAACACGAGGACTTCCCAGGAGGTCACCCATCCTAGTACTACTCTCGCCCAAGCACGCTTAACTTCGGAGTTCTGATGGGATCCGGTGCATTAGTGCTGGTATGATCGCACCCGTCTACTTATGCCACCTTCCCGTACTTGTGTAGGTGCTTCCGTGCTCCCCTTAGCCTTCCTTGACGGGCAAAACCGAACCGTTTGCTTTTTCCGGGACCCGTTCATTAAATTCGACCGAAGCCCTCTTACCTACCACATTAGGAAACTGGGAAGAAGTTCTATTATGATCGTTTTTTTTTTTTAATATAAATGAAGTTTACCGCAAAAGAATACCCGTTGTTGGAACCCGGGAATTCTTATTTTAAATAAAAAGAAATCGTAAATATTTTGTTTTACGTTGAAACGAAAAAAGAGGGGTGCAACACGAGGACTTCCCAGGAGGTCACCCATCCTAGTACTACTCTCGCCCAAGCACGCTTAACTTCGGAGTTTTGATGGGATCCGGTGCATTAGTGCTGGTATGATCGCACCCGTCTACTTATGCCACCTTCCCGTACTTGTGTAGGTGCTTCCGTGCTCCCCTTAGCCTTCCTTGACGGGCAAAACCGAACCGTTTGCTTTTTTCGGGACCCGTTCATTAAATTCGACCGAAGCCCTCTTACCTACCACATTAGGAAACTGGGAAGAAGTTCTATTATGATCGTTTTTTTTTTTTTAATATAAATGAAGTTTACCGCAAAAGAATACCCGTTGTTGGAACCCGGGAATTCTTATTTTAAATAAAAAGAAATCGTAAATATTTTGTTTTACGTTGAAACAAAAAAAACGAAAAAAGAGGGGTGCAACACGAGGACTTCCCAGGAGGTCACCCATCCTAGTACTACTCTCGCCCAAGCACGCTTAACTTCGGAGTTCTGATGGGATCCGGTGCATTAGTGCTGGTATGATCGCACCCGTCTACTTATGCCACCTTCCCGTACTTGTGTAGGTGCTTCCGTGCTCCCCTTAGCCTTCCTTGACGGGCAAAACCGAACCGTTTGCTTTTTCCGGGACCCGTTCATTAAATTCGACCGAAGCCCTCTTACCTACCACATTAGGAAACTGGGAAGAAGTTCTATTATGATCGTTTTTTTTTTTTAATATAAATGAAGTTTACCGCAAAAGAATACCCGTTGTTGGAACCCGGGAATTCTTATTTTAAATAAAAAGAAATCGTAAATATTTTGTTTTACGTTGAAACAAAAAAAAACGAAAAAAGAGGGGTGCAACACGAGGACTTCCCAGGAGGTCACCCATCCTAGTACTACTCTCGCCCAAGCACGCTTAACTTCGGAGTTCTGATGGGATCCGGTGCATTAGTGCTGGTATGATCGCACCCGTCTACTTATGCCACCTTCCCGTACTTGTGTAGGTGCTTCCGTGCTCCCCTTAGCCTTCCTTGACGGGCAAAACCGAACCGTTTGCTTTTTCCGGGACCCGTTCATTAAATTCGACCGAAGCCCTCTTACCTACCACATTAGGAAACTGGGAAGAAGTTCTATTATGATCGTTTTTTTTTTTTTAATATAAATGAAGTTTACCGCAAAAGAATACCCGTTGTTGGAACCCGGGAATTCTTATTTTAAATAAAAAGAAATCGTAAATATTTTGTTTTACGTTGAAACAAAAAAAACGAAAAAAGAGGGGTGCAACACGAGGACTTCCCAGGAGGTCACCCATCCTAGTACTACTCTCGCCCAAGCACGCTTAACTTCGGAGTTCTGATGGGATCCGGTGCATTAGTGCTGGTATGATCGCACCCGTCTACTTATGCCACCTTCCCGTACTTGTGTAGGTGCTTCCGTGCTCCCCTTAGCCTTCCTTGACGGGCAAAACCGAACCGTTTGCTTTTTCCGGGACCCGTTCATTAAATTCGACCGAAGCCCTCTTACCTACCACATTAGGAAACTGGGAAGAAGTTCTATTATGATCGTTTTTTTTTTTTTTAATATAAATGAAGTTTACCGCAAAAGAATACCCGTTGTTGGAACCCGGGAATTCTTATTTTAAATAAAAAGAAATCGTAAATATTTTGTTTTACGTTGAAACAAAAAAACGAAAAAAGAGGGGTGCAACACGAGGACTTCCCAGGAGGTCACCCATCCTAGTACTACTCTCGCCCAAGCACGCTTAACTTCGGAGTTCTGATGGGATCCGGTGCATTAGTGCTGGTATGATCGCACCCGTCTACTTATGCCACCTTCCCGTACTTGTGTAGGTGCTTCCGTGCTCCCCTTAGCCTTCCTTGACGGGCAAAACCGAACCGTTTGCTTTTTCCGGGACCCGTTCATTAAATTCGACCGAAGCCCTCTTACCTACCACATTAGGAAACTGGGAAGAAGTTCTATTATGATCGTTTTTTTTTTTTAATATGAATGAAGTTTACCGCAAAAGAATACCCGTTGTTGGAACCCGGGAATTCTTATTTTAAATAAAAAGAAATCGTAAATATTTTGTTTTACGTTGAAACAAAAAAAACGAAAAAAGAGGGGTGCAACACGAGGACTTCCCAGGAGGTCACCCATCCTAGTACTACTCTCGCCCAAGCACGCTTAACTTCGGAGTTCTGATGGGATCCGGTGCATTAGTGCTGGTATGATCGCACCCGTCTACTTATGCCACCTTCCCGTACTTGTGTAGGTGCTTCCGTGCTCCCCTTAGCCTTCCTTGACGGGCAAAACCGAACCGTTTGCTTTTTCCGGGACCCGTTCATTAAATTCGACCGAAGCCCTCTTACCTACCACATTAGGAAACTGGGAAGAAGTTCTATTATGATCGTTTTTTTTTTTTTAATATAAATGAAGTTTACCGCAAAAGAATACCCGTTGTTGGAACCCGGGAATTCTTATTTTAAATAAAAAGAAATCGTAAATATTTTGTTTTACGTTGAAACAAAAAAAACGAAAAAAGAGGGGTGCAACACGAGGACTTCCCAGGAGGTCACCCATCCTAGTACTACTCTCGCCCAAGCACGCTTAACTTCGGAGTTCTGATGGGATCCGGTGCATTAGTGCTGGTATGATCGCACCCGTCTACTTATGCCACCTTCCCGTACTTGTGTAGGTGCTTCCGTGCTCCCCTTAGCCTTCCTTGACGGGCAAAACCGAACCGTTTGCTTTTTCCGGGACCCGTTCATTAAATTCGACCGAACCCCTCTTACCTACCACATTAGGAAACTGGGAAGAAGTTCTATTATGATCGTTTTTTTTTTTTTAATATAAATGAAGTTTACCGCAAAAGAATACCCGTTGTTGGAACCCGGGAATTCTTATTTTAAATAAAAAGAAATCGTAAATATTTTGTTTTACGTTGAAACAAAAAAAACGAAAAAAGAGGGGTGCAACACGAGGACTTCCCAGGAGGTCACCCATCCTAGTACTACTCTCGCCCAAGCACGCTTAACTTCGGAGTTCTGATGGGATCCGGTGCATTAGTGCTGGTATGATCGCACCCGTCTACTTATGCCACCTTCCCGTACTTGTGTAGGTGCTTCCGTGCTCCCCTTAGCCTTCCTTGACGGGCAAAACCGAACCGTTTGCTTTTTCCGGGACCCGTTCATTAAATTCGACCGAAGCCCTCTTACCTACCACATTAGGAAACTGGGAAGAAGTTCTATTATGATCGTTTTTTTTTTTTAATATAAATGAAGTTTACCGCAAAAGAATACCCGTTGTTGGAACCCGGGAATTCTTATTTTAAATAAAAAGAAATCGTAAATATTTTGTTTTACGTTGAAACAAAAAAAACGAAAAAAGAGGGGTGCAACACGAGGACTTCCCAGGAGGTCACCTATCCTAGTACTACTCTCGCCCAAGCACGCTTAACTTCGGAGTTCTGATGGGATCCGGTGCATTAGTGCTGGTATGATCGCACCCGTCTACTTATGCCACCTTCCCGTACTTGTGTAGGTGCTTCCGTGCTCCCCTTAGCCTTCCTTGACGGGCAAAACCGAACCGTTTGCTTTTTCCGGGACCCGTTCATTAAATTCGACCGAAGCCCTCTTACCTACCACATTAGGAAACTGGGAAGAAGTTCTATTATGATCGTTTTTTTTTTTTTTAATATAAATGAAGTTTACCGCAAAAGAATACCCGTTGTTGGAACCCGGGAATTCTTATTTTAAATAAAAAGAAATCGTAAATATTTTGTTTTACGTTGAAACAAAAAAAACGAAAAAAGAGGGGTGCAACACGAGGACTTCCCAGGAGGTCACCCATCCTAGTACTACTCTCGCCCAAGCACGCTTAACTTCGGAGTTCTGATGGGATCCGGTGCATTAGTGCTGGTATGATCGCACCCGTCTACTTGTGCCACCTTCCCGTACTTGTGTAGGTGCTTCCGTGCTCCCCTTAGCCTTCCTTGACGGGCAAAACCGAACCGTTTGCTTTTTCCGGGACCCGTTCATTAAATTCGACCGAAGCCCTCTTACCTACCACATTAGGAAACTGGGAAGAAGTTCTATTATGATCGTTTTTTTTTTTTTTTAATATAAATGAAGTTTACCGCAAAAGAATACCCGTTGTTGGAACCCGGGAATTCTTATTTTAAATAAAAAGAAATCGTAAATATTTTGTTTTACGTTGAAACAAAAAAAACGAAAAAAGAGGGGTGCAACACGAGGACTTCCCAGGAGGTCACCCATCCTAGTACTACTCTCGCCCAAGCACGCTTAACTTCGGAGTTCTGATGGGATCCGGTGCATTAGTGCTGGTATGATCGCACCCGTCTACTTATGCCACCTTCCCGTACTTGTGTAGGTGCTTCCGTGCTCCCCTTAGCCTTCCTTGACGGGCAAAACCGAACCGTTTGCTTTTTCCGGGACCCGTTCATTAAATTCGACCGAAGCCCTCTTACCTACCACATTAGGAAACTGGGAAGAAGTTCTATTATGATCGTTTTTTTTTTTTAATATAAATGAAGTTTACCGCAAAAGAATACCCGTTGTTGGAACCCGGGAATTCTTATTTTAAATAAAAAGAAATCGTAAATATTTTGTTTTACGTTGAAACAAAAAAAACGAAAAAAGAGGGGTGCAACACGAGGACTTCCCAGGAGGCAACCCATCCTAGTACTACTCTCGCCCAAGCACGCTTAACTTCGGAGTTCTGATGGGATCCGGTGCATTAGTGCTGGTATGATCGCACCCGTCTACTTATGCCACCTTCCCGTACTTGTGTAGGTGCTTCCGTGCTCCCCTTAGCCTTCCTTGACGGGCAAAACCGAACCGTTTGCTTTTTCCGGGACCCGTTCATTAAATTCGACCGAAGCCCTCTTACCTACCACATTAGGAAACTGGGAAGAAGTTCTATTATGATCGTTTTTTTTTTTTTAATATAAATGAAGTTTACCGCAAAAGAATACCCGTTGTTGGAACCCGGGAATTCTTATTTTAAATAAAAAGAAATCGTAAATATTTTGTTTTACGTTGAAACAAAAAAAACGAAAAAAGAGGGGTGCAACACGAGGACTTCCCAGGAGGTCACCCATCCTAGTACTACTCTCGCCCAAGCACGCTTAACTTCGGAGTTCTGATGGGATCCGGTGCATTAGTGCTGGTATGATCGCACCCGTCTACTTATGCCACCTTCCCGTACTTGTGTAGGTGCTTCCGTGCTCCCCTTAGCCTTCCTTGACGGGCAAAACCGAACCGTTTGCTTTTTCCGGAACCCGTTCATTAAATTCGACCGAAGCCCTCTTACCTACCACATTAGGAAACTGGGAAGAAGTTCTATTATGATCGTTTTTTTTTTTTTTTAATATAAATGAAGTTTACCGCAAAAGAATACCCGTTGTTGGAACCCGGGAATTCTTATTTTAAATAAAAAGAAATCGTAAATATTTTGTTTTACGTTGAAACAAAAAAAACGAAAAAAGAGGGGTGCAACACGAGGACTTCCCAGGAGGTCACCCATCCTAGTACTACTCTCGCCCAAGCACGCTTAACTTCGGAGTTCTGATGGGATCCGGTGCATTAGTGCTGGTATGATCGCACCCGTCTACTTATGCCACCTTCCCGTACTTGTGTAGGTGCTTCCGTGCTCCCCTTAGCCTTCCTTGACGGGCAAAACCGAACCGTTTGCTTTTTCCGGGACCCGTTCATTAAATTCGACCGAAGCCCTCTTACCTACCACATTAGGAAACTGGGAAGAAGTTCTATTATGATCGTTTTTTTTTTTTAATATAAATGAAGTTTACCGCAAAAGAATACCCGTTGTTGGAACCCGGGAATTCTTATTTTAAATAAAAAGAAATCGTAAATATTTTGTTTTACGTTGAAACAAAAAAAACGAAAAAAGAGGGGTGCAACACGAGGACTTCCCAGGAGGTCACCCATCCTAGTACTACTCTCGCCCAAGCACGCTTAACTTCGGAGTTCTGATGGGATCCGGTGCATTAGTGCTGGTATGATCGCACCCGTCTACTTATGCCACCTTCCCGTACTTGTGTAGGTGCTTCCGTGCTCCCCTTAGCCTTCCTTGACGGGCAAAACCGAACCGTTTGCTTTTTCCGGGACCCGTTCATTAAATTCGACCGAAGCCCTCTTACCTACCACATTAGGAAACTGGGAAGAAGTTCTATTATGATCGTTTTTTTTTTTTTAATATAAATGAAGTTTACCGCAAAAGAATACCCGTTGTTGGAACCCGGGAATTCTTATTTTAAATAAAAAGAAATCGTAAATATTTTGTTTTACGTTGAAACAAAAAAAACGAAAAAAGAGGGGTGCAACACGAGGACTTCCCAGGAGGTCACCCATCCTAGTACTACTCTCGCCCAAGCACGCTTAACTTCGGAGTTCTGATGGGATCCGGTGCATTAGTGCTGGTATGATCGCACCCGTCTACTTATGCCACCTTCCCGTACTTGTGTAGGTGCTTCCGTGCTCCCCTTAGCCTTCCTTGACGGGCAAAACCGAACCGTTTGCTTTTTCCGGGACCCGTTCATTAAATTCGACCGAAGCCCTCTTACCTACCACATTAGGAAACTGGGAAGAAGTTCTATTATGATCGTTTTTTTTTTTTTTAATATAAATGAAGTTTACCGCAAAAGAATACCCGTTGTTGGAACCCGGGAATTCTTATTTTAAATAAAAAGAAATCGTAAATATTTTGTTTTACGTTGAAACAAAAAAACGAAAAAAGAGGGGTGCAACACGAGGACTTCCCAGGAGGTCACCCATCCTAGTACTACTCTCGCCCAAGCACGCTTAACTTCGGAGTTCTGATGGGATCCGGTGCATTAGTGCTGGTATGATCGCACCCGTCTACTTATGCCACCTTCCCGTACTTGTGTAGGTGCTTCCGTGCTCCCCTTAGCCTTCCTTGACGGGCAAAACCGAACCGTTTGCTTTTTCCGGGACCCGTTCATTAAATTCGACCGAAGCCCTCTTACCTACCACATTAGGAAACTGGGAAGAAGTTCTATTATGATCGTTTTTTTTTTTTAATATGAATGAAGTTTACCGCAAAAGAATACCCGTTGTTGGAACTCGGGAATTCTTATTTTAAATAAAAAGAAATCGTAAATATTTTGTTTTACGTTGAAACAAAAAAAACGAAAAAAGAGGGGTGCAACACGAGGACTTCCCAGGAGGTCACCCATCCTAGTACTACTCTCGCCCAAGCACGCTTAACTTCGGAGTTCTGATGGGATCCGGTGCATTAGTGCTGGTATGATCGCACCCGTCTACTTATGCCACCTTCCCGTACTTGTGTAGGTGCTTCCGTGCTCCCCTTAGCCTTCCTTGACGGGCAAAACCGAACCGTTTGCTTTTTCCGGGACCCGTTCATTAAATTCGACCGAAGCCCTCTTACCTACCACATTAGGAAACTGGGAAGAAGTTCTATTATGATCGTTTTTTTTTTTTTAATATAAATGAAGTTTACCGCAAAAGAATACCCGTTGTTGGAACCCGGGAATTCTTATTTTAAATAAAAAGAAATCGTAAATATTTTGTTTTACGTTGAAACAAAAAAAACGAAAAAAGAGGGGTGCAACACGAGGACTTCCCAGGAGGTCACCCATCCTAGTACTACTCTCGCCCAAGCACGCTTAACTTCGGAGTTCTGATGGGATCCGGTGCATTAGTGCTGGTATGATCGCACCCGTCTACTTATGCCACCTTCCCGTACTTGTGTAGGTGCTTCCGTGCTCCCCTTAGCCTTCCTTGACGGGCAAAACCGAACCGTTTGCTTTTTCCGGGACCCGTTCATTAAATTCGACCGAAGCCCTCTTACCTACCACATTAGGAAACTGGGAAGAAGTTCTATTATGATCGTTTTTTTTTTTTTTAATATAAATGAAGTTTACCGCAAAAGAATACCCGTTGTTGGAACCCGGGAATTCTTATTTTAAATAAAAAGAAATCGTAAATATTTTGTTTTACGTTGAAACAAAAAAAACGAAAAAAGAGGGGTGCAACACGAGGACTTCCCAGGAGGTCACCCATCCTAGTACTACTCTCGCCCAAGCACGCTTAACTTCGGAGTTCTGATGGGATCCGGTGCATTAGTGCTGGTATGATCGCACCCGTCTACTTATGCCACCTTCCCGTACTTGTGTAGGTGCTTCCGTGCTCCCTTTAGCCTTCCTTGACGGGCAAAACCGAACCGTTTGCTTTTTCCGGGACCCGTTCATTAAATTCGACCGAAGCCCTCTTACCTACCACATTAGGAAACTGGGAAGAAGTTCTATTATGATCGTTTTTTTTTTTTTAATATAAATGAAGTTTACCGCAAAAGAATACCCGTTGTTGGAACCCGGGAATTCTTATTTTAAATAAAAAGAAATCGTAAATATTTTGTTTTACGTTGAAACAAAAAAAACGAAAAAAGAGGGGTGCAACACGAGGACTTCCCAGGAGGTCACCCATCCTAGTACTACTCTCGCCCAAGCACGCTTAACTTCGGAGTTCTGATGGGATCCGGTGCATTAGTGCTGGTATGATCGCACCCGTCTACTTATGCCACCTTCCCGTACTTGTGTAGGTGCTTCCGTGCTCCCCTTAGCCTTCCTTGACGGGCAAAACCGAACCGTTTGCTTTTTCCGGGACCCGTTCATTAAATTCGACCGAAGCCCTCTTACCTACCACATTAGGAAACTGGGAAGAAGTTCTATTATGATCGTTTTTTTTTTTTAATATAAATGAAGTTTACCGCAAAAGAATACCCGTTGTTGGAACCCGGGAATTCTTATTTTAAATAAAAAGAAATCGTAAATATTTTGTTTTACGTTGAAACAAAAAAAACGAAAAAAGAGGGGTGCAACACGAGGACTTCCCAGGAGGTCACCCATCCTAGTACTACTCTCGCCCAAGCACGCTTAACTTCGGAGTTCTGATGGGATCCGGTGCATTAGTGCTGGTATGATCGCACCCGTCTACTTATGCCACCTTCCCGTACTTGTGTAGGTGCTTCCGTGCTCCCCTTAGCCTTCCTTGACGGGCAAAACCGAACCGTTTTCTTTTTCCGGGACCCGTTCATTAAATTCGACCGAAGCCCTCTTACCTACCACATTAGGAAACTGGGAAGAAGTTCTATTATGATCGTTTTTTTTTTTTTAATATAAATGAAGTTTACCGCAAAAGAATACCCGTTGTTGGAACCCGGGAATTCTTATTTTAAATAAAAAGAAATCGTAAATATTTTGTTTTACGTTGAAACAAAAAAAACGAAAAAAGAGGGGTGCAACACGAGGACTTCCCAGGAGGTCACCCATCCTAGTACTACTCTCGCCCAAGCACGCTTAACTTCGGAGTTCTGATGGGATCCGGTGCATTAGTGCTGGTATGATCGCACCCGTCTACTTATGCCACCTTCCCGTACTTGTGTAGGTGCTTCCGTGCTCCCCTTAGCCTTCCTTGACGGGCAAAACCGAACCGTTTGCTTTTTCCGGGACCCGTTCATTAAATTCGACCGAAGCCCTCTTACCTACCACATTAGGAAACTGGGAAGAAGTTCTATTATGATCGTTTTTTTTTTTTTTTAATATAAATGAAGTTTACCGCAAAAGAATACCCGTTGTTGGAACCCGGGAATTCTTATTTTAAATAAAAAGAAATCGTAAATATTTTGTTTTACGTTGAAACAAAAAAAACGAAAAAAGAGGGGTGCAACACGAGGACTTCCCAGGAGGTCACCCATCCTAGTACTACTCTCGCCCAAGCACGCTTAACTTCGGAGTTCTGATGGGATCCGGTGCATTAGTGCTGGTATGATCGCACCCGTCTACTTATGCCACCTTCCCGTACTTGTGTAGGTGCTTCCGTGCTCCCCTTAGCCTTCCTTGACGGGCAAAACCGAACCGTTTGCTTTTTCCGGGACCCGTTCATTAAATTCGACCGAAGCCCTCTTACCTACCACATTAGGAAACTGGGAAGAAGTTCTATTATGATCGTTTTTTTTTTTTTAATATAAATGAAGTTTACCGCAAAAGAATACCCGTTGTTGGAACCCCGGAATTCTTATTTTAAATAAAAAGAAATCGTAAATATTTTGTTTTACGTTGAAACAAAAAAAACGAAAAAAGAGGGGTGCAACACGAGGACTTCCCAGGAGGTCACCCATCCTAGTACTACTCTCGCCCAAGCACGCTTAACTTCGGAGTTCTGATGGGATCCGGTGCATTAGTGCTGGTATGATCGCACCCGTCTACTTATGCCACCTTCCCGTACTTGTGTAGGTGCTTCCGTGCTCCCCTTAGCCTTCCTTGACGGGCAAAACCGAACCGTTTGCTTTTTCCGGGACCCGTTCATTAAATTCGACCGAAGCCCTCTTACCTACCACATTAGGAAACTGGGAAGAAGTTCTATTATGATCGTTTTTTTTTTTTTAATATAAATGAAGTTTACCGCAAAAGAATACCCGTTGTTGGAACCCGGGAATTCTTATTTTAAATAAAAAGAAATCGTAAATATTTTGTTTTACGTTGAAACAAAAAAAACGAAAAAAGAGGGGTGCAACACGAGGACTTCCCAGGAGGTCACCCATCCTAGTACTACTCTCGCCCAAGCACGCTTAACTTCGGAGTTCTGATGGGATCCGGTGCATTAGTGCTGGTATGATCGCACCCGTCTACTTATGCCACCTTCCCGTACTTGTGTAGGTGCTTCCGTGCTCCCCTTAGCCTTCCTTGACGGGCAAAACCGAACCGTTTGCTTTTTCCGGGACCCGTTCATTAAATTCGACCGAAGCCCTCTTACCTACCACATTAGGAAACTGGGAAGAAGTTCTATTATGATCGTTTTTTTTTTTTAATATAAATGAAGTTTACCGCAAAAGAATACCCGTTGTTGGAACCCGGGAATTCTTATTTTAAATAAAAAGAAATCGTAAATATTTTGTTTTACGTTGAAACAAAAAAAACGAAAAAAGAGGGGTGCAACACGAGGACTTCCCAGGAGGTCACCCATCCTAGTACTACTCTCGCCCAAGCACGCTTAACTTCGGAGTTCTGATGGGATCCGGTGCATTAGTGCTGGTATGATCGCACCCGTCTACTTATGCCACCTTCCCGTACTTGTGTAGGTGCTTCCGTGCTCCCCTTAGCCTTCCTTGACGGGCAAAACCGAACCGTTTGCTTTTTCCGGGACCCGTTCATTAAATTCGACCGAAGCCCTCTTACCTACCACATTAGGAAACTGGGAAGAAGTTCTATTATGATCGTTTTTTTTTTTAATATAAATGAAGTTTACCGCAAAAGAATACCCGTTGTTGGAACCCCGGGAATTCTTATTTTAAATAAAAAGAAATCGTAAATATTTTGTTTTACGTTGAAACAAAAAAAACGAAAAAAGAGGGGTGCAACACGAGGACTTCCCAGGAGGTCACCCATCCTAGTACTACTCTCGCCCAAGCACGCTTAACTTCGGAGTTCTGATGGGATCCGGTGCATTAGTGCTGGTATGATCGCACCCCGTCTACTTATGCCACCTTCCCGTACTTGTGTAGGTGCTTCCGTGCTCCCCCTTAGCCTTCCTTGACGGGCAAAACCGAACCGTTTGCTTTTTCCGGGACCCGTTCATTAAATTCGACCGAAGCCCTCTTACCTACCACATTAGGAAACTGGGAAGAAGTTCTATTACGATCGTTTTTTTTTTTTAATATAAATGAAGTTTACCGCAAAAGAATACCCGTTGTTGGAACCCCGGAAATTCTTATTTTAAATAAAAAGAAATCGTAAATATTTTGTTTTACGTTGAAACAAAAAAAACGAAAAAAGAGGGGTGCAACACGAGGACTTCCCAGGAGGTCACCCATCCTAGTACTACTCTCGCCCAAAGCACGCTTAACTTCGGAGTTCTGATGGGATCCGGTGCATTAGTGCTGGTATGATCGCACCCGTCTACTTATGCCACCTTCCCGTACTTGTGTAGGTGCTTCCGTGCTCCCCTTAGCCTTCCTTGACGGGCAAAACCGAACCGTTTGCTTTTTCCGGGACCCGTTCATTAAATTCGACCGAAGCCCTCTTACCTACCACATTAGGAAACTGGGAAGAAGTTCTATTATGATCGTTTTTTTTTTTTAATATAAATGAAGTTTTACCGCAAAAGAATACCCGTTGTTGGAACCCGGAAATTCTTATTTTAAATAAAAAGAAATCGTAAATATTTTGTTTTACGTTGAAACAAAAAAAACGAAAAAAGAGGGGTGCAACACGAGGACTTCCCAGGAGGTCACCCATCCTAGTACTACTCTCGCCCAAGCACGCTTAACTTCGGAGTTCTGATGGGATCCGGTGCATTAGTGCTGGTATGATCGCACCCGTCTACTTATGCCACCTTCCCGTACTTGTGTAGGTGCTTCCGTGCTCCCCTTAGCCTTCCTTGACGGGCAAAACCGAACCGTTTGCTTTTTCCGGGACCCGTTCATTAAATTCGACCGAAGCCCTCTTACCTACCACATTAGGAAACTGGGAAGAAGTTCTATTATGATCGTTTTTTTTTTTTTTTAATATAAATGAAGTTTACCGCAAAAGAATACCCGTTGTTGGAACCCGGGAATTCTTATTTTAAATAAAAAGAAATCGTAAATATTTTGTTTTACGTTGAAACAAAAAAAACGAAAAAAGAGGGGTGCAACACGAGGACTTCCCAGGAGGTCACCCATCCTAGTACTACTCTCGCCCAAGCACGCTTAACTTCGGAGTTCTGATGGGATCCGGTGCATTAGTGCTGGTATGATCGCACCCGTCTACTTATGCCACCTTCCCGTACTTGTGTAGGTGCTTCCGTCTTCCCCTAGGCTTCCTTGACGGGCAAAACCGAACCGTTTGCTTTTTCCGGGACCCGTTCATTAAATTCGACCGAAGCCCTCTTACCTACCACATTAGGAAACTGGGAAGAAGTTCTATTATGATCGTTTTTTTTTTTTTTAATATAAATGAAGTTTACCGCAAAAGAATACCCGTTGTTGGAACCCGGGAATTCTTATTTTAAATAAAAAGAAATCGTAAATATTTTGTTTTACGTTGAAACAAAAAAAAACGAAAAAAGAGGGGTGCAACACGAGGACTTCCCAGGAGGTCACCCATCCTAGTACTACTCTCGCCCAAGCACGCTTAACTTCGGAGTTCTGATGGGATCCGGTGCATTAGTGCTGGTATGATCGCACCCGTCTACTTATGCCACCTTCCCGTACTTGTGTAGGTGCTTCCGTGCTCCCCCTTAGCCTTCCTTGACGGGCAAAACCGAACCGTTTGCTTTTTCCGGGACCCGTTCATTAAATTCGACCGAAGCCCTCTTACCTACCACATTAGGAAACTGGGAAGAAGTTCTATTATGATCGTTTTTTTTTTTTTAATATAAATGAAGTTTACCGCAAAAGAATACCCGTTGTTGGAACCCGGGAATTCTTATTTTAAATAAAAAGAAAACGTAAATATTTTGTTTTACGTTGAAACAAAAAAAACGAAAAAAGAGGGGATGCAACACGAGGACTTCCCAGGAGGTCACCCATCCTAGTACTACTCTCGCCCAAGCACGCTTAACTTCGGAGTTCTGATGGGATCCGGTGCATTAGTGCTAGTATGATCGCACCCGTCTACTTATGCCACCTTCCCGTACTTGTGTAGGTGCTTCCGTGCTCCCCTTAGCCTTCCTTGACGGGCAAAACCGAACCGTTTGCTTTTTCCGGGACCCGTTCATTAAATTCGACCGAAGCCCTCTTACCTACCACATTAGGAAACTGGGAAGAAGTTCTATTATGATCGTTTTTTTTTTTTTAATATAAATGAAGTTTACCGCAAAAGAATACCCGTTGTTGGAACCCGGGAATTCTTATTTTAAATAAAAAGAAATCGTAAATATTTTGTTTTACGTTGAAACAAAAAAAAACGAAAAAAGAGGGGTGCAACACGAGGACTTCCCAGGAGGTCACCCATCCTAGTACTACTCTCGCCCAAGCACGCTTAACTTCGGAGTTCTGATGGGATCCGGTGCATTAGTGCTGGTATGATCGCACCCGTCTACTTATGCCACCTTCCCGTAACTTGTGTAGGTGCTTCCGTGCTCCCCTTAGCCTTCCTTGACGGGCAAAACCGAACCGTTTGCTTTTTCCGGGACCCGTTCATTAAATTCGACCGAAGCCCTCTTACCTACCACATTAGGAAACTGGGAAGAAGTTCTATTATGATCGTTTTTTTTTTTTTTAATATAAATGAAGTTTACCGCAAAAGAATACCCGTTGTTGGAACCCCGGGAATTCTTATTTTAAATAAAAAGAAATCGTAAATATTTTGTTTTACGTTGAAACAAAAAAAACGAAAAAAGAGGGGTGCAACACGAGGACTTCCCAGGAGGTCACCCATCCTAGTACTACTCTCGCCCAAGCACGCTTAACTTCGGAGTTCTGATGGGATCCGGTGCATTAGTGCTGGTATGATCGCACCCGTCTACTTATGCCACCTTCCCGTACTTGTGTAGGTGCTTCCGTGCTCCCCTTAGCCTTCCTTGACGGGCAAAACCGAACCGTTTGCTTTTTCCGGGACCCGTTCATTAAATTCGACCGAAGCCCTCTTACCTACCACATTAGGAAACTGGGAAGAAGTTCTATTATGATCGTTTTTTTTTTTTTTAATATAAATGAAGTTTACCGCAAAAGAATACCCGTTGTTGGAACCCGGGAATTCTTATTTTAAATAAAAAGAAATCGTAAATATTTTGTTTTACGTTGAAACAAAAAAAACGAAAAAAGAGGGGTGCAACACGAGGACTTCCCAGGAGGTCACCCATCCTAGTACTACTCTCGCCCAAGCACGCTTAACTTCGGAGTTCTGATGGGATCCGGTGCATTAGTGCTGGTATGATCGCACCCGTCTACTTATGCCACCTTCCCGTACTTGTGTAGGTGCTTCCGTGCTCCCCTTAGCCTTCCTTGACGGGCAAAACCGAACCGTTTGCTTTTTCCGGGACCCGTTCATTAAATTCGACCGAAGCCCTCTTACCTACCACATTAGGAAACTGGGAAGAAGTTCTATTATGATCGTTTTTTTTTTTTTTAATATAAATGAAGTTTACCGCAAAAGAATACCCGTTGTTGGAACCCGGGAATTCTTATTTTAAATAAAAAGAAATCGTAAATATTTTGTTTTACGTTGAAACAAAAAAAACGAAAAAAGAGGGGTGCAACACGAGGACTTCCCAGGAGGTCACCCATCCTAGTACTACTCTCGCCCAAGCACGCTTAACTTCGGAGTTCTGATGGGATCCGGTGCATTAGTGCTGGTATGATCGCACCCGTCTACTTATGCCACCTTCCCGTACTTGTGTAGGTGCTTCCGTGCTCCCCTTAGCCTTCCTTGACGGGCAAAACCGAACCGTTTGCTTTTTCCGGGACCCGTTCATTAAATTCGACCGAAGCCCTCTTACCTACCACATTAGGAAACTGGGAAGAAGTTCTATTATGATCGTTTTTTTTTTTTTTAATATAAATGAAGTTTACCGCAAAAGAATACCCGTTGTTGGAACCCGGGAATTCTTATTTTAAATAAAAAGAAATCGTAAATATTTTGTTTTACGTTGAAACAAAAAAAAACGAAAAAAGAGGGGTGCAACACGAGGACTTCCCAGGAGGTCACCCATCCTAGTACTACTCTCGCCCAAGCACGCTTAACTTCGGAGTTCTGATGGGATCCGGTGCATTAGTGCTGGTATGATCGCACCCGTCTACTTATGCCACCTTCCCGTACTTGTGTAGGTGCTTCCGTGCTCCCCTTAGCCTTCCTTGACGGGTAAAACCGAACCGTTTGCTTTTTCCGGGACCCGTTCATTAAATTCGACCGAAGCCCTCTTACCTACCACATTAGGAAACTGGGAAGAAGTTCTATTATGATCGTTTTTTTTTTTTTTAATATAAATGAAGTTTACCGCAAAAGAATACCCGTTGTTGGAACCCGGGAATTCTTATTTTAAATAAAAAGAAATCGTAAATATTTTGTTTTACGTTGAAACAAAAAAAACGAAAAAAGAGGGGTGCAACACGAGGACTTCCCAGGAGGTCACCCATCCTAGTACTACTCTCGCCCAAGCACGCTTAACTTCGGAGTTCTGATGGGATCCGGTGCATTAGTGCTGGTATGATCGCACCCGTCTACTTATGCCACCTTCCCGTACTTGTGTAGGTGCTTCCGTGCTCCCCTTAGCCTTCCTTGACGGGCAAAACCGAACCGTTTGCTTTTTCCGGGACCCGTTCATTAAATTCGACCGAAGCCCTCTTACCTACCACATTAGGAAACTGGGAAGAAGTTCTATTATGATCGTTTTTTTTTTTTAATATAAATGAAGTTTACCGCAAAAGAATACCCGTTGTTGGAACCCGGAAATTCTTATTTTAAATAAAAAGAAATCGTAAATATTTTGTTTTACGTTGAAACAAAAAAAAACGAAAAAAGAGGGGTGCAACACGAGGACTTCCCAGGAGGTCACCCATCCTAGTACTACTCTCGCCCAAGCACGCTTAACTTCGGAGTTCTGATGGGATCCGGTGCATTAGTGCTGGTATGATCGCACCCGTCTACTTATGCCACCTTCCCGTACTTGTGTAGGTGCTTCCGTGCTCCCCTTAGCCTTCCTTGACGGGCAAAACCGAACCGTTTGCTTTTTCCGGGACCCGTTCATTAAATTCGACCGAAGCCCTCTTACCTACCACATTAGGAAACTGGGAAGAAGTTCTATTATGATCGTTTTTTTTTTTTTTAATATAAATGAAGTTTACCGCAAAAGAATACCCGTTGTTGGAACCCGGGAATTCTTATTTTAAATAAAAAGAAATCGTAAATATTTTGTTTTACGTTGAAACAAAAAAAACGAAAAAAGAGGGGTGCAACACGAGGACTTCCCAGGAGGTCACCCATCCTAGTACTACTCTCGCCCAAGCACGCTTAACTTCGGAGTTCTGATGGGATCCGGTGCATTAGTGCTGGTATGATCGCACCCGTCTACTTATGCCACCTTCCCGTACTTGTGTAGGTGCTTCCGTGCTCCCCTTAGCCTTCCTTGACGGGCAAAACCGAACCGTTTGCTTTTTCCGGGACCCGTTCATTAAATTCGACCGAAGCCCTCTTACCTACCACATTAGGAAACTGGGAAGAAGTTCTATTATGATCGTTTTTTTTTTTTTTAATATAAATGAAGTTTACCGCAAAAGAATACCCGTTGTTGGAACCCGGGAATTCTTATTTTAAATAAAAAGAAATCGTAAATATTTTGTTTTACGTTGAAACAAAAAAAACGAAAAAAGAGGGGTGCAACACGAGGACTTCCCAGGAGGTCACCCATCCTAGTACTACTCTCGCCCAAGCACGCTTAACTTCGGAGTTCTGATGGGATCCGGTGCATTAGTGCTGGTATGATCGCACCCGTCTACTTATGCCACCTTCCCGTACTTGTGTAGGTGCTTCCGTGCTCCCCTTAGCCTTCCTTGACGGGCAAAACCGAACCGTTTTCTTTTTCCGGGACCCGTTCATTAAATTCGACCGAAGCCCTCTTACCTACCACATTAGGAAACTGGGAAGAAGTTCTATTATGATCGTTTTTTTTTTTTAATATAAATGAAGTTTACCGCAAAAGAATACCCGTTGTTGGAACCCGGGAATTCTTATTTTAAATAAAAAGAAATCGTAAATATTTTGTTTTACGTTGAAACAAAAAAAACGAAAAAAGAGGGGTGCAACACGAGGACTTCCCAGGAGGTCACCCATCCTAGTACTACTCTCGCCCAAGCACGCTTAACTTCGGAGTTCTGATGGGATCCGGTGCATTAGTGCTGGTATGATCGCACCCGTCTACTTATGCCACCTTCCCGTACTTGTGTAGGTGCTTCCGTGCTCCCCTTAGCCTTCCTTGACGGGCAAAACCGAACCGTTTTCTTTTTCCGGGACCCGTTCATTAAATTCGACCGAAGCCCTCTTACCTACCACATTAGGAAACTGGGAAGAAGTTCTATTATGATCGTTTTTTTTTTTTTAATATAAATGAAGTTTACCGCAAAAGAATACCCGTTGTTGGAACCCGGGAATTCTTATTTTAAATAAAAAGAAATCGTAAATATTTTGTTTTACGTTGAAACAAAAAAAACGAAAAAAGAGGGGTGCAACACGAGGACTTCCCAGGAGGTCACCCATCCTAGTACTACTCTCGCCCAAGCACGCTTAACTTCGGAGTTCTGATGGGATCCGGTGCATTAGTGCTGGTATGATCGCACCCGTCTACTTATGCCACCTTCCCGTACTTGTGTAGGTGCTTCCGTGCTCCCCTTAGCCTTCCTTGACGGGCAAAACCGAACCGTTTGCTTTTTCCGGGACCCGTTCATTAAATTCGACCGAAGCCCTCTTACCTACCACATTAGGAAACTGGGAAGAAGTTCTATTATGATCGTTTTTTTTTTTTTTAATATAAATGAAGTTTACCGCAAAAGAATACCCGTTGTTGGAACCCGGGAATTCTTATTTTAAATAAAAAGAAATCGTAAATATTTTGTTTTACGTTGAAACAAAAAAAACGAAAAAAGAGGGGTGCAACACGAGGA
This sequence comes from Fagopyrum homotropicum, assembly GCA_033239125.1. NCBI lineage: Eukaryota > Viridiplantae > Streptophyta > Magnoliopsida > Caryophyllales > Polygonaceae > Fagopyrum > Fagopyrum homotropicum. The sequence goes on from BSWB01000002.1 coordinate 108,775,385, forward strand.
CTTCCCAGGAGGTCACCCATCCTAGTACTACTCTCGCCCAAGCACGCTTAACTTCGGAGTTCTGATGGGATCCGGTGCATTAGTGCTGGTATGATCGCACCCGTCTACTTATGCCACCTTCCCGTACTTGTGTAGGTGCTTCCGTGCTCCCCTTAGCCTTCCTTGACGGGCAAAACCGAACCGTTTGCTTTTTCCGGGACCCGTTCATTAAATTCGACCGAAGCCCTCTTACCTACCACATTAGGAAACTGGGAAGAAGTTCTATTATGATCGTTTTTTTTTTTTAATATAAATGAAGTTTACCGCAAAAGAATACCCGTTGTTGGAACCCCGGAATTCTTATTTTAAATAAAAAGAAATCGTAAATATTTTGTTTTACGTTGAAACAAAAAAAACGAAAAAAGAGGGGTGCAACACGAGGACTTCCCAGGAGGTCACCCATCCTAGTACTACTCTCGCCCAAGCACGCTTAACTTCGGAGTTCTGATGGGATCCGGTGCATTAGTGCTGGTATGATCGCACCCGTCTACTTATGCCACCTTCCCGTACTTGTGTAGGTGCTTCCGTGCTCCCCTTAGCCTTCCTTGACGGGCAAAACCGAACCGTTTGCTTTTTCCGGGACCCGTTCATTAAATTCGACCGAAGCCCTCTTACCTACCACATTAGGAAACTGGGAAGAAGTTCTATTATGATCGTTTTTTTTTTTTTAATATAAATGAAGTTTACCGCAAAAGAATACCCGTTGTTGGAACCCGGGAATTCTTATTTTAAATAAAAAGAAATCGTAAATATTTTGTTTTACGTTGAAACAAAAAAAAACGAAAAAAGAGGGGTGCAACACGAGGACTTCCCAGGAGGTCACCCATCCTAGTACTACTCTCGCCCAAGCACGCTTAACTTCGGAGTTCTGATGGGATCCGGTGCATTAGTGCTGGTATGATCGCACCCGTCTACTTATGCCACCTTCCCGTACTTGTGTAGGTGCTTCCGTGCTCCCCTTAGCCTTCCTTGACGGGCAAAACCGAACCGTTTGCTTTTTCCGGGACCCGTTCATTAAATTCGACCGAAGCCCTCTTACCTACCACATTAGGAAACTGGGAAGAAGTTCTATTATGATCGTTTTTTTTTTTTAATATAAATGAAGTTTACCGCAAAAGAATACCCGTTGTTGGAACCCGGGAATTCTTATTTTAAATAAAAAGAAATCGTAAATATTTTGTTTTACGTTGAAACAAAAAAAACGAAAAAAGAGGGGTGCAACACGAGGACTTCCCAGGAGGTCACCCATCCTAGTACTACTCTCGCCCAAGCACGCTTAACTTCGGAGTTCTGATGGGATCCGGTGCATTAGTGCTGGTATGATCGCACCCGTCTACTTATGCCACCTTCCCGTACTTGTGTAGGTGCTTCCGTGCTCCCCTTAGCCTTCCTTGACGGGCAAAACCGAACCGTTTGCTTTTTCCGGGACCCGTTCATTAAATTCGACCGAAGCCCTCTTACCTACCACATTAGGAAACTGGGAAGAAGTTCTATTATGATCGTTTTTTTTTTTTAATATAAATGAAGTTTACCGCAAAAGAATACCCGTTGTTGGAACCCGGGAATTCTTATTTTAAATAAAAAGAAATCGTAAATATTTTGTTTTACGTTGAAACAAAAAAAACGAAAAAAGAGGGGTGCAACACGAGGACTTCCCAGGAGGTCACCCATCCTAGTACTACTCTCGCCCAAGCACGCTTAACTTCGGAGTTCTGATGGGATCCGGTGCATTAGTGCTGGTATGATCGCACCCGTCTACTTATGCCACCTTCCCGTACTTGTGTAGGTGCTTCCGTGCTCCCCTTAGCCTTCCTTGACGGGCAAAACCGAACCGTTTGCTTTTTCCGGGACCCGTTCATTAAATTCGACCGAAGCCCTCTTACCTACCACATTAGGAAACTGGGAAGAAGTTCTATTACGATCGTTTTTTTTTTTTAATATAAATGAAGTTTACCGCAAAAGAATACCCGTTGTTGGAACCCGGAAATTCTTATTTTAAATAAAAAGAAATCGTAAATATTTTGTTTTACGTTGAAACAAAAAAAACGAAAAAAGAGGGGTGCAACACGAGGACTTCCCAGGAGGTCACCCATCCTAGTACTACTCTCGCCCAAGCACGCTTAACTTCGGAGTTCTGATGGGATCCGGTGCATTAGTGCTGGTATGATCGCACCCGTCTACTTATGCCACCTTCCCGTACTTGTGTAGGTGCTTCCGTGCTCCCCTTAGCCTTCCTTGACGGGCAAAACCGAACCGTTTGCTTTTTCCGGGACCCGTTCATTAAATTCGACCGAAGCCCTCTTACCTACCACATTAGGAAACTGGGAAGAAGTTCTATTATGATCGTTTTTTTTTTTTAATATAAATGAAGTTTACCGCAAAAGAATACCCGTTGTTGGAACCCGGAAATTCTTATTTTAAATAAAAAGAAATCGTAAATATTTTGTTTTACGTTGAAACAAAAAAAACGAAAAAAGAGGGGTGCAACACGAGGACTTCCCAGGAGGTCACCCATCCTAGTACTACTCTCGCCCAAGCACGCTTAACTTCGGAGTTCTGATGGGATCCGGTGCATTAGTGCTGGTATGATCGCACCCGTCTACTTATGCCACCTTCCCGTACTTGTGTAGGTGCTTCCGTGCTCCCCTTAGCCTTCCTTGACGGGCAAAACCGAACCGTTTGCTTTTTCCGGGACCCGTTCATTAAATTCGACCGAAGCCCTCTTACCTACCACATTAGGAAACTGGGAAGAAGTTCTATTATGATCGTTTTTTTTTTTTTTAATATAAATGAAGTTTACCGCAAAAGAATACCCGTTGTTGGAACCCGGGAATTCTTATTTTAAATAAAAAGAAATCGTAAATATTTTGTTTTACGTTGAAACAAAAAAAAACGAAAAAAGAGGGGTGCAACACGAGGACTTCCCAGGAGGTCACCCATCCTAGTACTACTCTCGCCCAAGCACGCTTAACTTCGGAGTTCTGATGGGATCCGGTGCATTAGTGCTGGTATGATCGCACCCGTCTACTTATGCCACCTTCCCGTACTTGTGTAGGTGCTTCCGTCTTCCCCTAGGCTTCCTTGACGGGCAAAACCGAACCGTTTGCTTTTTCCGGGACCCGTTCATTAAATTCGACCGAAGCCCTCTTACCTACCACATTAGGAAACTGGGAAGAAGTTCTATTATGATCGTTTTTTTTTTTTTAATATAAATGAAGTTTACCGCAAAAGAATACCCGTTGTTGGAACCCGGGAATTCTTATTTTAAATAAAAAGAAATCGTAAATATTTTGTTTTACGTTGAAACAAAAAAAACGAAAAAAGAGGGGTGCAACACGAGGACTTCCCAGGAGGTCACCCATCCTAGTACTACTCTCGCCCAAGCACGCTTAACTTCGGAGTTCTGATGGGATCCGGTGCATTAGTGCTGGTATGATCGCACCCGTCTACTTATGCCACCTTCCCGTACTTGTGTAGGTGCTTCCGTGCTCCCCTTAGCCTTCCTTGACGGGCAAAACCGAACCGTTTGCTTTTTCCGGGACCCGTTCATTAAATTCGACCGAAGCCCTCTTACCTACCACATTAGGAAACTGGGAAGAAGTTCTATTATGATCGTTTTTTTTTTTTTTAATATAAATGAAGTTTACCGCAAAAGAATACCCGTTGTTGGAACCCGGGAATTCTTATTTTAAATAAAAAGAAAACGTAAATATTTTGTTTTACGTTGAAACAAAAAAAACGAAAAAAGAGGGATGCAACACGAGGACTTCCCAGGAGGTCACCCATCCTAGTACTACTCTCGCCCAAGCACGCTTAACTTCGGAGTTCTGATGGGATCCGGTGCATTAGTGCTAGTATGATCGCACCCGTCTACTTATGCCACCTTCCCGTACTTGTGTAGGTGCTTCCGTGCTCCCCTTAGCCTTCCTTGACGGGCAAAACCGAACCGTTTGCTTTTTCCGGGACCCGTTCATTAAATTCGACCGAAGCCCTCTTACCTACCACATTAGGAAACTGGGAAGAAGTTCTATTATGATCGTTTTTTTTTTTTAATATAAATGAAGTTTACCGCAAAAGAATACCCGTTGTTGGAACCCGGGAATTCTTATTTTAAATAAAAAGAAATCGTAAATATTTTGTTTTACGTTGAAACAAAAAAAACGAAAAAAGAGGGGTGCAACACGAGGACTTCCCAGGAGGTCACCCATCCTAGTACTACTCTCGCCCAAGCACGCTTAACTTCGGAGTTCTGATGGGATCCGGTGCATTAGTGCTGGTATGATCGCACCCGTCTACTTATGCCACCTTCCCGTACTTGTGTAGGTGCTTCCGTGCTCCCCTTAGCCTTCCTTGACGGGCAAAACCGAACCGTTTGCTTTTTCCGGGACCCGTTCATTAAATTCGACCGAAGCCCTCTTACCTACCACATTAGGAAACTGGGAAGAAGTTCTATTATGATCGTTTTTTTTTTTTTTAATATAAATGAAGTTTACCGCAAAAGAATACCCGTTGTTGGAACCCGGGAATTCTTATTTTAAATAAAAAGAAATCGTAAATATTTTGTTTTACGTTGAAACAAAAAAAAACGAAAAAAGAGGGGTGCAACACGAGGACTTCCCAGGAGGTCACCCATCCTAGTACTACTCTCGCCCAAGCACGCTTAACTTCGGAGTTCTGATGGGATCCGGTGCATTAGTGCTGGTATGATCGCACCCGTCTACTTATGCCACCTTCCCGTACTTGTGTAGGTGCTTCCGTGCTCCCCTTAGCCTTCCTTGACGGGCAAAACCGAACCGTTTGCTTTTTCCGGGACCCGTTCATTAAATTCGACCGAAGCCCTCTTACCTACCACATTAGGAAACTGGGAAGAAGTTCTATTATGATCGTTTTTTTTTTTTTTAATATAAATGAAGTTTACCGCAAAAGAATACCCGTTGTTGGAACCCGGGAATTCTTATTTTAAATAAAAAGAAATCGTAAATATTTTGTTTTACGTTGAAACAAAAAAAACGAAAAAAGAGGGGTGCAACACGAGGACTTCCCAGGAGGTCACCCATCCTAGTACTACTCTCGCCCAAGCACGCTTAACTTCGGAGTTCTGATGGGATCCGGTGCATTAGTGCTGGTATGATCGCACCCGTCTACTTATGCCACCTTCCCGTACTTGTGTAGGTGCTTCCGTGCTCCCCTTAGCCTTCCTTGACGGGCAAAACCGAACCGTTTGCTTTTTCCGGGACCCGTTCATTAAATTCGACCGAAGCCCTCTTACCTACCACATTAGGAAACTGGGAAGAAGTTCTATTATGATCGTTTTTTTTTTTTTTAATATAAATGAAGTTTACCGCAAAAGAATACCCGTTGTTGGAACCCGGGAATTCTTATTTTAAATAAAAAGAAATCGTAAATATTTTGTTTTACGTTGAAACAAAAAAAACGAAAAAAGAGGGGTGCAACACGAGGACTTCCCAGGAGGTCACCCATCCTAGTACTACTCTCGCCCAAGCACGCTTAACTTCGGAGTTCTGATGGGATCCGGTGCATTAGTGCTGGTATGATCGCACCCGTCTACTTATGCCACCTTCCCGTACTTGTGTAGGTGCTTCCGTGCTCCCCTTAGCCTTCCTTGACGGGCAAAACCGAACCGTTTGCTTTTTCCGGGACCCGTTCATTAAATTCGACCGAAGCCCTCTTACCTACCACATTAGGAAACTGGGAAGAAGTTCTATTATGATCGTTTTTTTTTTTTTTAATATAAATGAAGTTTACCGCAAAAGAATACCCGTTGTTGGAACCCGGGAATTCTTATTTTAAATAAAAAGAAATCGTAAATATTTTGTTTTACGTTGAAACAAAAAAAACGAAAAAAGAGGGGTGCAACACGAGGACTTCCCAGGAGGTCACCCATCCTAGTACTACTCTCGCCCAAGCACGCTTAACTTCGGAGTTCTGATGGGATCCGGTGCATTAGTGCTGGTATGATCGCACCCGTCTACTTATGCCACCTTCCCGTACTTGTGTAGGTGCTTCCGTGCTCCCCTTAGCCTTCCTTGACGGGTAAAACCGAACCGTTTGCTTTTTCCGGGACCCGTTCATTAAATTCGACCGAAGCCCTCTTACCTACCACATTAGGAAACTGGGAAGAAGTTCTATTATGATCGTTTTTTTTTTTTTTAATATAAATGAAGTTTACCGCAAAAGAATACCCGTTGTTGGAACCCGGGAATTCTTATTTTAAATAAAAAGAAATCGTAAATATTTTGTTTTACGTTGAAACAAAAAAAACGAAAAAAGAGGGGTGCAACACGAGGACTTCCCAGGAGGTCACCCATCCTAGTACTACTCTCGCCCAAGCACGCTTAACTTCGGAGTTCTGATGGGATCCGGTGCATTAGTGCTGGTATGATCGCACCCGTCTACTTATGCCACCTTCCCGTACTTGTGTAGGTGCTTCCGTGCTCCCCTTAGCCTTCCTTGACGGGCAAAACCGAACCGTTTGCTTTTTCCGGGACCCGTTCATTAAATTCGACCGAAGCCCTCTTACCTACCACATTAGGAAACTGGGAAGAAGTTCTATTATGATCGTTTTTTTTTTTTAATATAAATGAAGTTTACCGCAAAAGAATACCCGTTGTTGGAACCCGGAAATTCTTATTTTAAATAAAAAGAAATCGTAAATATTTTGTTTTACGTTGAAACAAAAAAAACGAAAAAAGAGGGGTGCAACACGAGGACTTCCCAGGAGGTCACCCATCCTAGTACTACTCTCGCCCAAGCACGCTTAACTTCGGAGTTCTGATGGGATCCGGTGCATTAGTGCTGGTATGATCGCACCCGTCTACTTATGCCACCTTCCCGTACTTGTGTAGGTGCTTCCGTGCTCCCCTTAGCCTTCCTTGACGGGCAAAACCGAACCGTTTGCTTTTTCCGGGACCCGTTCATTAAATTCGACCGAAGCCCTCTTACCTACCACATTAGGAAACTGGGAAGAAGTTCTATTATGATCGTTTTTTTTTTTTTTAATATAAATGAAGTTTACCGCAAAAGAATACCCGTTGTTGGAACCCGGGAATTCTTATTTTAAATAAAAAGAAATCGTAAATATTTTGTTTTACGTTGAAACAAAAAAAACGAAAAAAGAGGGGTGCAACACGAGGACTTCCCAGGAGGTCACCCATCCTAGTACTACTCTCGCCCAAGCACGCTTAACTTCGGAGTTCTGATGGGATCCGGTGCATTAGTGCTGGTATGATCGCACCCGTCTACTTATGCCACCTTCCCGTACTTGTGTAGGTGCTTCCGTCTTCCCCTAGGCTTCCTTGACGGGCAAAACCGAACCGTTTGCTTTTTCCGGGACCCGTTCATTAAATTCGACCGAAGCCCTCTTACCTACCACATTAGGAAACTGGGAAGAAGTTCTATTATGATCGTTTTTTTTTTTTTTAATATAAATGAAGTTTACCGCAAAAGAATACCCGTTGTTGGAACCCGGGAATTCTTATTTTAAATAAAAAGAAATCGTAAATATTTTGTTTTACGTTGAAACAAAAAAAACGAAAAAAGAGGGGTGCAACACGAGGACTTCCCAGGAGGTCACCCATCCTAGTACTACTCTCGCCCAAGCACGCTTAACTTCGGAGTTCTGATGGGATCCGGTGCATTAGTGCTGGTATGATCGCACCCGTCTACTTATGCCACCTTCCCGTACTTGTGTAGGTGCTTCCGTGCTCCCCTTAGCCTTCCTTGACGGGCAAAACCGAACCGTTTGCTTTTTCCGGCACCCGTTCATTAAATTCGACCGAAGCCCTCTTACCTACCACATTAGGAAACTGGGAAGAAGTTCTATTATGATCGTTTTTTTTTTTTTTAATATAAATGAAGTTTACCGCAAAAGAATACCCGTTGTTGGAACCCGGGAATTCTTATTTTAAATAAAAAGAAATCGTAAATATTTTGTTTTACGTTGAAACAAAAAAAACGAAAAAAGAGGGGTGCAACACGAGGACTTCCCAGGAGGTCACCCATCCTAGTACTACTCTCGCCCAAGCACGCTTAACTTCGGAGTTCTGATGGGATCCGGTGCATTAGTGCTGGTATGATCGCACCCGTCTACTTATGCCACCTTCCCGTACTTGTGTAGGTGCTTCCGTGCTCCCCTTAGCCTTCCTTGACGGGCAAAACCGAACCGTTTGCTTTTTCCGGGACCCGTTCATTAAATTCGACCGAAGCCCTCTTACCTACCACATTAGGAAAATGGGAAGAAGTTCTATTATGATCGTTTTTTTTTTTTAATATAAATGAAGTTTACCGCAAAAGAATACCCGTTGTTGGAACCCGGGAATTCTTATTTTAAATAAAAAGAAATCGTAAATATTTTGTTTTACGTTGAAACAAAAAAAACGAAAAAAGAGGGGTGCAACACGAGGACTTCCCAGGAGGTCACCCATCCTAGTATTACTCTCGCCCAAGCACGCTTAACTTCGGAGTTCTGATGGGATCCGGTGCATTAGTGCTGGTATGATCGCACCCGTCTACTTATGCCACCTTCCCGTACTTGTGTAGGTGCTTCCGTGCTCCCCTTAGCCTTCCTTGACGGGCAAAACCGAACCGTTTGCTTTTTCCGGGACCCGTTCATTAAATTCGACCGAAGCCCTCTTACCTACCACATTAGGAAACTGGGAAGAAGTTCTATTATGATCGTTTTTTTTTTTTTAATATAAATGAAGTTTACCGCAAAAGAATACCCGTTGTTGGAACCCGGGAATTCTTATTTTAAATAAAAAGAAATCGTAAATATTTTGTTTTACGTTGAAACAAAAAAAACGAAAAAAGAGGGGTGCAACACGAGGACTTCCCAGGAGGTCACCCATCCTAGTACTACTCTCGCCCAAGCACGCTTAACTTCGGAGTTCTGATGGGATCCGGTGCATTAGTGCTGGTATGATCGCACCCGTCTACTTATGCCACCTTCCCGTACTTGTGTAGGTGCTTCCGTGCTCCCCTTAGCCTTCCTTGACGGGCAAAACCGAACCGTTTGCTTTTTCCGGGACCCGTTCATTAAATTCGACCGAAGCCCTCTTACCTACCACGTTAGGAAACTGGGAAGAAGTTCTATTATGATCGTTTTTTTTTTTTTAATATAAATGAAGTTTACCGCAAAAGAATACCCGTTGTTGGAACCCGGGAATTCTTATTTTAAATAAAAAGAAATCGTAAATATTTTGTTTTACGTTGAAACAAAAAAAACGAAAAAAGAGGGGTGCAACACGAGGACTTCCCAGGAGGTCACCCATCCTAGTACTACTCTCGCCCAAGCACGCTTAACTTCGGAGTTCTGATGGGATCCGGTGCATTAGTGCTGGTATGATCGCACCCGTCTACTTATGCCACCTTCCCGTACTTGTGTAGGTGCTTCCGTGCTCCCCTTAGCCTTCCTTGACGGGCAAAACCGAACCGTTTGCTTTTTCCGGGACCCGTTCATTAAATTCGACCGAAGCCCTCTTACCTACCACGTTAGGAAACTGGGAAGAAGTTCTATTATGATCGTTTTTTTTTTTTAATATAAATGAAGTTTACCGCAAAAGAATACCCGTTGTTGGAACCCGGGAATTCTTATTTTAAATAAAAAGAAATCGTAAATATTTTGTTTTACGTTGAAACAAAAAAAACGAAAAAAGAGGGGTGCAACACGAGGACTTCCCAGGAGGTCACCCATCCTAGTACTACTCTCGCCCAAGCACGCTTAACTTCGGAGTTCTGATGGGATCCGGTGCATTAGTGCTGGTATGATCGCACCCGTCTACTTATGCCACCTTCCCGTACTTGTGTAGGTGCTTCCGTGCTCCCCTTAGCCTTCCTTGACGGGCAAAACCGAACCGTTTGCTTTTTCCGGGACCCGTTCATTAAATTCGACCGAAGCCCTCTTACCTACCACATTAGGAAACTGGGAAGAAGTTCTATTATGATCGTTTTTTTTTTTTTAATATAAATGAAGTTTACCGCAAAAGAATACCCGTTGTTGGAACCCGGGAATTCTTATTTTAAATAAAAAGAAATCGTAAATATTTTGTTTTACGTTGAAACAAAAAAAACGAAAAAAGAGGGGTGCAACACGAGGACTTCCCAGGAGGTCACCCATCCTAGTACTACTCTCGCCCAAGCACGCTTAACTTCGGAGTTCTGATGGGATCCGGTGCATTAGTGCTGGTATGATCGCACCCGTCTACTTATGCCACCTTCCCGTACTTGTGTAGGTGCTTCCGTGCTCCCCTTAGCCTTCCTTGACGGGCAAAACCGAACCGTTTGCTTTTTCCGGGACCCGTTCATTAAATTCGACCGAAGCCCTCTTACCTACCACGTTAGGAAACTGGGAAGAAGTTCTATTATGATCGTTTTTTTTTTTTTAATATAAATGAAGTTTACCGCAAAAGAATACCCGTTGTTGGAACCCGGGAATTCTTATTTTAAATAAAAAGAAATCGTAAATATTTTGTTTTACGTTGAAACAAAAAAAACGAAAAAAGAGGGGTGCAACACGAGGACTTCCCAGGAGGTCACCCATCCTAGTACTACTCTCGCCCAAGCACGCTTAACTTCGGAGTTCTGATGGGATCCGGTGCATTAGTGCTGGTATGATCGCACCCGTCTACTTATGCCACCTTCCCGTACTTGTGTAGGTGCTTCCGTGCTCCCCTTAGCCTTCCTTGACGGGCAAAACCGAACCGTTTGCTTTTTCCGGGACCCGTTCATTAAATTCGACCGAAGCCCTCTTACCTACCACGTTAGGAAACTGGGAAGAAGTTCTATTATGATCGTTTTTTTTTTTTTAATATAAATGAAGTTTACCGCAAAAGAATACCCGTTGTTGGAACCCGGGAATTCTTATTTTAAATAAAAAGAAATCGTAAATATTTTGTTTTACGTTGAAACAAAAAAAACGAAAAAAGAGGGGTGCAACACGAGGACTTCCCAGGAGGTCACCCATCCTAGTACTACTCTCGCCCAAGCACGCTTAACTTCGGAGTTCTGATGGGATCCGGTGCATTAGTGCTGGTATGATCGCACCCGTCTACTTATGCCACCTTCCCGTACTTGTGTAGGTGCTTCCGTGCTCCCCTTAGCCTTCCTTGACGGGCAAAACCGAACCGTTTGCTTTTTCCGGGACCCGTTCATTAAATTCGACCGAAGCCCTCTTACCTACCACGTTAGGAAACTGGGAAGAAGTTCTATTATGATCGTTTTTTTTTTTTTTAATATAAATGAAGTTTACCGCAAAAGAATACCCGTTGTTGGAACCCGGGAATTCTTATTTTAAATAAAAAGAAATCGTAAATATTTTGTTTTACGTTGAAACAAAAAAAACGAAAAAAGAGGGGTGCAACACGAGGACTTCCCAGGAGGTCACCCATCCTAGTACTACTCTCGCCCAAGCACGCTTAACTTCGGAGTTCTGATGGGATCCGGTGCATTAGTGCTGGTATGATCGCACCCGTCTACTTATGCCACCTTCCCGTACTTGTGTAGGTGCTTCCGTGCTCCCCTTAGCCTTCCTTGACGGGCAAAACCGAACCGTTTGCTTTTTCCGGGACCCGTTCATTAAATTCGACCGAAGCCCTCTTACCTACCACGTTAGGAAACTGGGAAGAAGTTCTATTATGATCGTTTTTTTTTTTTTTAATATAAATGAAGTTTACCGCAAAAGAATACCCGTTGTTGGAACCCGGGAATTCTTATTTTAAATAAAAAGAAATCGTAAATATTTTGTTTTACGTTGAAACAAAAAAAACGAAAAAAGAGGGTGCAACACGAGGACTTCCCAGGAGGTCACCCATCCTAGTACTACTCTCGCCCAAGCACGCTTAACTTCGGAGTTCTAATGGGATCCGGTGCATTAGTGCTGGTATGATCGCACCCGTCTACTTATGCCACCTTCCCGTACTTGTGTAGGTGCTTCCGTGCTCCCCTTAGCCTTCCTTGACGGGCAAAACCGAACCGTTTGCTTTTTCCGGGACCCGTTCATTAAATTCGACCGAAGCCCTCTTACCTACCACATTAGGAAACTGGGAAGAAGTTCTATTATGATCGTTTTTTTTTTTTTTAATATAAATGAAGTTTACCGCAAAAGAATACCCGTTGTTGGAACCCGGGAATTCTTATTTTAAATAAAAAGAAATCGTAAATATTTTGTTTTACGTTGAAACAAAAAAAACGAAAAAAGAGGGGTGCAACACGAGGACTTCCCAGGAGGTCACCCATCCTAGTACTACTCTCGCCCAAGCACGCTTAACTTCGGAGTTCTGATGGGATCCGGTGCATTAGTGCTGGTATGATCGCACCCGTCTACTTATGCCACCTTCCCGTACTTGTGTAGGTGCTTCCGTGCTCCCCTTAGCCTTCCTTGACGGGCAAAACCGAACCGTTTGCTTTTTCCGGGACCCGTTCATTAAATTCGACCGAAGCCCTCTTACCTACCACATTAGGAAACTGGGAAGAAGTTCTATTATGATCGTTTTTTTTTTTTTTAATATAAATGAAGTTTACCGCAAAAGAATACCCGTTGTTGGAACCCGGGAATTCTTATTTTAAATAAAAAGAAATCGTAAATATTTTGTTTTACGTTGAAACAAAAAAAACGAAAAAAGAGGGGTGCAACACGAGGACTTCCCAGGAGGTCACCCATCCTAGTACTACTCTCGCCCAAGCACGCTTAACTTCGGAGTTCTGATGGGATCCGGTGCATTAGTGCTGGTATGATCGCACCCGTCTACTTATGCCACCTTCCCGTACTTGTGTAGGTGCTTCCGTGCTCCCCTTAGCCTTCCTTGACGGGCAAAACCGAACCGTTTGCTTTTTCCGGGACCCGTTCATTAAATTCGACCGAAGCCCTCTTACCTACCACATTAGGAAACTGGGAAGAAGTTCTATTATGATCGTTTTTTTTTTTTTTAATATAAATGAAGTTTACCGCAAAAGAATACCCGTTGTTGGAACCCGGGAATTCTTATTTTAAATAAAAAGAAATCGTAAATATTTTGTTTTACGTTGAAACAAAAAAAACGAAAAAAGAGGGGTGCAACACGAGGACTTCCCAGGAGGTCACCCATCCTAGTACTACTCTCGCCCAAGCACGCTTAACTTCGGAGTTCTGATGGGATCCGGTGCATTAGTGCTGGTATGATCGCACCCGTCTACTTATGCCACCTTCCCGTACTTGTGTAGGTGCTTCCGTGCTCCCCTTAGCCTTCCTTGACGGGCAAAACCGAACCGTTTGCTTTTTCCGGGACCCGTTCATTAAATTCGACCGAAGCCCTCTTACCTACCACATTAGGAAACTGGGAAGAAGTTCTATTATGATCGTTTTTTTTTTTTTAATATAAATGAAGTTTACCGCAAAAGAATACCCGTTGTTGGAACCCGGGAATTCTTATTTTAAATAAAAAGAAATCGTAAATATTTTGTTTTACGTTGAAACAAAAAAAACGAAAAAAGAGGGGTGCAACACGAGGACTTCCCAGGAGGTCACCCATCCTAGTACTACTCTCGCTCAAGCACGCTTAACTTCGGAGTTCTGATGGGATCCGGTGCATTAGTGCTGGTATGATCGCACCCGTCTACTTATGCCACCTTCCCGTACTTGTGTAGGTGCTTCCGTGCTCCCCTTAGCCTTCCTTGACGGGCAAAACCGAACCGTTTGCTTTTTCCGGGACCCGTTCATTAAATTCGACCGAAGCCCTCTTACCTACCACATTAGGAAACTGGGAAGAAGTTCTATTATGATCGTTTTTTTTTTTTAATATAAATGAAGTTTACCGCAAAAGAATACCCGTTGTTGGAACCCGGGAATTCTTATTTTAAATAAAAAGAAATCGTAAATATTTTGTTTTACGTTGAAACAAAAAAAACGAAAAAAGAGGGGTGCAACACGAGGACTTCCCAGGAGGTCACCCATCCTAGTACTACTCTCGCCCAAGCACGCTTAACTTCGGAGTTCTGATGGGATCCGGTGCATTAGTGCTGGTATGATCGCACCCGTCTACTTATGCCACCTTCCCGTACTTGTGTAGGTGCTTCCGTGCTCCCCTTAGCCTTCCTTGACGGGCAAAACCGAACCGTTTGCTTTTTCCGGGACCCGTTCATTAAATTCGACCGAAGCCCTCTTACCTACCACATTAGGAAACTGGGAAGAAGTTCTATTATGATCGTTTTTTTTTTTTTTAATATAAATGAAGTTTACCGCAAAAGAATACCCGTTGTTGGAACCCGGGAATTCTTATTTTAAATAAAAAGAAATCGTAAATATTTTGTTTTACGTTGAAACAAAAAAAACGAAAAAAGAGGGGTGCAACACGAGGACTTCCCAGGAGGTCACCCATCCTAGTACTACTCTCGCCCAAGCACGCTTAACTTCGGAGTTCTGATGGGATCCGGTGCATTAGTGCTGGTATGATCGCACCCGTCTACTTATGCCACCTTCCCGTACTTGTGTAGGTGCTTCCGTGCTCCCCTTAGCCTTCCTTGACGGGCAAAACCGAACCGTTTGCTTTTTCCGGGACCCGTTCATTAAATTCGACCGAAGCCCTCTTACCTACCACATTAGGAAACTGGGAAGAAGTTCTATTATGATCGTTTTTTTTTTTTTAATATAAATGAAGTTTACCGCAAAAGAATACCCGTTGTTGGAACCCGGGAATTCTTATTTTAAATAAAAAGAAATCGTAAATATTTTGTTTTACGTTGAAACAAAAAAAACGAAAAAAGAGGGGTGCAACACGAGGACTTCCCAGGAGGTCACCCATCCTAGTACTACTCTCGCCCAAGCACGCTTAACTTCGGAGTTCTGATGGGATCCGGTGCATTAGTGCTGGTATGATCGCACCCGTCTACTTATGCCACCTTCCCGTACTTGTGTAGGTGCTTCCGTGCTCCCCTTAGCCTTCCTTGACGGGCAAAACCGAACCGTTTGCTTTTTCCGGGACCCGTTCATTAAATTCGACCGAAGCCCTCTTACCTACCACGTTAGGAAACTGGGAAGAAGTTCTATTATGATCGTTTTTTTTTTTTTTAATATAAATGAAGTTTACCGCAAAAGAATACCCGTTGTTGGAACCCGGGAATTCTTATTTTAAATAAAAAGAAATCGTAAATATTTTGTTTTACGTTGAAACAAAAAAAAACGAAAAAAGAGGGGTGCAACACGAGGACTTCCCAGGAGGTCACCCATCCTAGTACTACTCTCACCCAAGCACGCTTAACTTCGGAGTTCTGATGGGATCCGGTGCATTAGTGCTGGTATGATCGCACCCGTCTACTTATGCCACCTTCCCGTACTTGTGTAGGTGCTTCCGTGCTCCCCTTAGCCTTCCTTGACGGGCAAAACCGAACCGTTTGCTTTTTCCGGGACCCGTTCATTAAATTCGACCGAAGCCCTCTTACCTACCACATTAGGAAACTGGGAAGAAGTTCTATTATGATCGTTTTTTTTTTTTTTAATATAAATGAAGTTTACCGCAAAAGAATACCCGTTGTTGGAACCCGGGAATTCTTATTTTAAATAAAAAGAAATCGTAAATATTTTGTTTTACGTTGAAACAAAAAAAACGAAAAAAGAGGGGTGCAACACGAGGACTTCCCAGGAGGTCACCCATCCTAGTACTACTCTCGCCCAAGCACGCTTAACTTCGGAGTTCTGATGGGATCCGGTGCATTAGTGCTGGTATGATCGCACCCGTCTACTTATGCCACCTTCCCGTACTTGTGTAGGTGCTTCCGTGCTCCCCTTAGCCTTCCTTGACGGGCAAAACCGAACCGTTTGCTTTTTCCGGGACCCGTTCATTAAATTCGACCGAAGCCCTCTTACCTACCACATTAGGAAACTGGGAAGAAGTTCTATTATGATCGTTTTTTTTTTTTTAATATAAATGAAGTTTACCGCAAAAGAATACCCGTTGTTGGAACCCGGGAATTCTTATTTTAAATAAAAAGAAATCGTAAATATTTTGTTTTACGTTGAAACAAAAAAAAACGAAAAAAGAGGGGTGCAACACGAGGACTTCCCAGGAGGTCACCCATCCTAGTACTACTCTCGCCCAAGCACGCTTAACTTCGGAGTTCTGATGGGATCCGGTGCATTAGTGCTGGTATGATCGCACCCGTCTACTTATGCCACCTTCCCGTACTTGTGTAGGTGCTTCCGTGCTCCCCTTAGCCTTCCTTGACGGGCAAAACCGAACCGTTTGCTTTTTCCGGGACCCGTTCATTAAATTCGACCGAAGCCCTCTTACCTACCACATTAGGAAACTGGGAAGAAGTTCTATTATGATCGTTTTTTTTTTTTTAATATAAATGAAGTTTACCGCAAAAGAATACCCGTTGTTGGAACCCGGGAATTCTTATTTTAAATAAAAAGAAATCGTAAATATTTTGTTTTACGTTGAAACAAAAAAAACGAAAAAAGAGGGGTGCAACACGAGGACTTCCCAGGAGGTCACCCATCCTAGTACTACTCTCGCCCAAGCACGCTTAACTTCGGAGTTCTGATGGGATCCGGTGCATTAGTGCTGGTATGATCGCACCCGTCTACTTATGCCACCTTCCCGTACTTGTGTAGGTGCTTCCGTGCTCCCCTTAACCTTCCTTGACGGGCAAAACCGAACCGTTTGCTTTTTCCGGGACCCGTTCATTAAATTCGACCGAAGCCCTCTTACCTACCACATTAGGAAACTGGGAAGAAGTTCTATTATGATCGTTTTTTTTTTTTTTAATATAAATGAAGTTTACCGCAAAAGAATACCCGTTGTTGGAACCCGGGAATTCTTATTTTAAATAAAAAGAAATCGTAAATATTTTGTTTTACGTTGAAACAAAAAAAAACGAAAAAAGAGGGGTGCAACACGAGGACTTCCCAGGAGGTCACCCATCCTAGTACTACTCTCGCCCAAGCACGCTTAACTTCGGAGTTCTGATGGGATCCGGTGCATTAGTGCTGGTATGATCGCACCCGTCTACTTATGCCACCTTCCCGTACTTGTGTAGGTGCTTCCGTGCTCCCCTTAGCCTTCCTTGACGGGCAAAACCGAACCGTTTGCTTTTTCCGGGACCCGTTCATTAAATTCGACCGAAGCCGTCTTACCTACCACATTAGGAAACTGGGAAGAAGTTCTATTATGATCGTTTTTTTTTTTTTTAATATAAATGAAGTTTACCGCAAAAGAATACCCGTTGTTGGAACCCGGGAATTCTTATTTTAAATAAAAAGAAATCGTAAATATTTTGTTTTACGTTGAAACAAAAAAAACGAAAAAAGAGGGGTGCAACACGAGGACTTCCCAGGAGGTCACCCATCCTAGTACTACTCTCGCCCAAGCACCCTTAACTTCGGAGTTCTGATGGGATCCGGTGCATTAGTGCTGGTATGATCGCACCCGTCTACTTATGCCACCTTCCCGTACTTGTGTAGGTGCTTCCGTGCTCCCCTTAGCCTTCCTTGACGGGCAAAACCGAACCGTTTGCTTTTTCCGGGACCCGTTCATTAAATTCGACCGAAGCCCTCTTACCTACCACATTAGGAAACTGGGAAGAAGTTCTATTATGATCGTTTTTTTTTTTTTTAATATAAATGAAGTTTACCGCAAAAGAATACCCGTTGTTGGAACCCGGGAATTCTTATTTTAAATAAAAAGAAATCGTAAATATTTTGTTTTACGTTGAAACAAAAAAAACGAAAAAAGAGGGGTGCAACACGAGGACTTCCCAGGAGGTCACCCATCCTAGTACTACTCTCGCCCAAGCACGCTTAACTTCGGAGTTCTGATGGGATCCGGTGCATTAGTGCTGGTATGATCGCACCCGTCTACTTATGCCACCTTCCCGTACTTGTGTAGGTGCTTCCGTGCTCCCCTTAGCCTTCCTTGACGGGCAAAACCGAACCGTTTGCTTTTTCCGGGACCCGTTCATTAAATTCGACCGAAGCCCTCTTACCTACCACATTAGGAAACTGGGAAGAAGTTCTATTATGATCGTTTTTTTTTTTTTTAATATAAATGAAGTTTACCGCAAAAGAATACCCGTTGTTGGAACCCGGGAATTCTTATTTTAAATAAAAAGAAATCGTAAATATTTTGTTTTACGTTGAAACAAAAAAAAACGAAAAAAGAGGGGTGCAACACGAGGACTTCCCAGGAGGTCACCCATCCTAGTACTACTCTCGCCCAAGCACGCTTAACTTCGGAGTTCTGATGGGATCCGGTGCATTACTGCTGGTATGATCGCACCCGTCTACTTATGCCACCTTCCCGTACTTGTGTAGGTGCTTCCGTGCTCCCCTTAGCCTTCCTTGACGGGCAAAACCGAACCGTTTGCTTTTTCCGGGACCCGTTCATTAAATTCGACCGAAGCCCTCTTACCTACCACATTAGGAAACTGGGAAGAAGTTCTATTATGATCGTTTTTTTTTTTTTAATATAAATGAAGTTTACCGCAAAAGAATACCCGTTGTTGGAACCCGGGAATTCTTATTTTAAATAAAAAGAAATCGTAAATATTTTGTTTTACGTTGAAACAAAAAAAACGAAAAAAGAGGGGTGCAACACGAGGACTTCCCAGGAGGTCACCCATCCTAGTACTACTCTCGCCCAAGCACGCTTAACTTCGGAGTTCTGATGGGATCCGGTGCATTAGTGCTGGTATGATCGCACCCGTCTACTTATGCCACCTTCCCGTACTTGTGTAGGTGCTTCCGTGCTCCCCTTAGCCTTCCTTGACGGGCAAAACCGAACCGTTTGCTTTTTCCGGGACCCGTTCATTAAATTCGACCGAAACCCTCTTACCTACCACATTAGGAAACTGGGAAGAAGTTCTATTATGATCGTTTTTTTTTTTTTTAATATAAATGAAGTTTACCGCAAAAGAATACCCGTTGTTGGAACCCGGGAATTCTTATTTTAAATAAAAAGAAATCGTAAATATTTTGTTTTACGTTGAAACAAAAAAAACGAAAAAAGAGGGGTGCAACACGAGGACTTCCCAGGAGGTCACCCATCCTAGTACTACTCTCGCCCAAGCACGCTTAACTTCGGAGTTCTGATGGGATCCGGTGCATTAGTGCTGGTATGATCGCACCCGTCTACTTATGCCACCTTCCCGTACTTGTGTAGGTGCTTCCGTGCTCCCCTTAGCCTTCCTTGACGGGCAAAACCGAACCGTTTGCTTTTTCCGGGACCCGTTCATTAAATTCGACCGAAGCCCTCTTACCTACCACATTAGGAAACTGGGAAGAAGTTCTATTATGATCGTTTTTTTTTTTTTAATATAAATGAAGTTTACCGCAAAAGAATACCCGTTGTTGGAACCCGGGAATTCTTATTTTAAATAAAAAGAAATCGTAAATATTTTGTTTTACGTTGAAACAAAAAAAACGAAAAAAGAGGGGTGCAACACGAGGACTTCCCAGGAGGTCACCCATCCTAGTACTACTCTCGCCCAAGCACGCTTAACTTCGGAGTTCTGATGGGATCCGGTGCATTAGTGCTGGTATGATCGCACCCGTCTACTTATGCCACCTTCCCGTACTTGTGTAGGTGCTTCCGTGCTCCCCTTAGCCTTCCTTGACGGGCAAAACCGAACCGTTTGCTTTTTCCGGGACCCGTTCATTAAATTCGACCGAAGCCCTCTTACCTACCACATTAGGAAACTGGGAAGAAGTTCTATTATGATCGTTTTTTTTTTTTTTAATATAAATGAAGTTTACCGCAAAAGAATACCCGTTGTTGGAACCCGGGAATTCTTATTTTAAATAAAAAGAAATCGTAAATATTTTGTTTTACGTTGAAACAAAAAAAAACGAAAAAAGAGGGGTGCAACACGAGGACTTCCCAGGAGGTCACCCATCCTAGTACTACTCTCGCCCAAGCACGCTTAACTTCGGAGTTCTGATGGGATCCGGTGCATTAGTGCTGGTATGATCGCACCCGTCTACTTATGCCACCTTCCCGTACTTGTGTAGGTGCTTCCGTGCTCCCCTTAGCCTTCCTTGACGGGCAAAACCGAACCGTTTGCTTTTTCCGGGACCCGTTCATTAAATTCGACCGAAGCCCTCTTACCTACCACATTAGGAAACTGGGAAGAAGTTCTATTATGATCGTTTTTTTTTTTTTAATATAAATGAAGTTTACCGCAAAAGAATACCCGTTGTTGGAACCCGGGAATTCTTATTTTAAATAAAAAGAAATCGTAAATATTTTGTTTTACGTTGAAACAAAAAAAAACGAAAAAAGAGGGGTGCAACACGAGGACTTCCCAGGAGGTCACCCATCCTAGTACTACTCTCGCCCAAGCACGCTTAACTTCGGAGTTCTGATGGGATCCGGTGCATTAGTGCTGGTATGATCGCACCCGTCTACTTATGCCACCTTCCCGTACTTGTGTAGGTGCTTCCGTGCTCCCCTTAGCCTTCCTTGACGGGCAAAACCGAACCGTTTGCTTTTTCCGGGACCCGTTCATTAAATTCGACCGAAGCCCTCTTACCTACCACATTAGGAAACTGGGAAGAAGTTCTATTATGATCGTTTTTTTTTTTTAATATAAATGAAGTTTACCGCAAAAGAATACCCGTTGTTGGAACCCGGGAATTCTTATTTTAAATAAAAAGAAATCGTAAATATTTTGTTTTACGTTGAAACAAAAAAAACGAAAAAAGAGGGGTGCAACACGAGGACTTCCCAGGAGGTCACCCATCCTAGTACTACTCTCGCCCAAGCACGCTTAACTTCGGAGTTCTGATGGGATCCGGTGCATTAGTGCTGGTATGATCGCACCCGTCTACTTATGCCACCTTCCCGTACTTGTGTAGGTGCTTCCGTGCTCCCCTTAGCCTTCCTTGACGGGCAAAACCGAACCGTTTGCTTTTTCCGGGACCCGTTCATTAAATTCGACCGAAGCCCTCTTACCTACCACATTAGGAAACTGGGAAGAAGTTCTATTATGATCGTTTTTTTTTTTTTAATATAAATGAAGTTTACCGCAAAAGAATACCCGTTGTTGGAACCCGGGAATTCTTATTTTAAATAAAAAGAAATCGTAAATATTTTGTTTTACGTTGAAACAAAAAAAACGAAAAAAGAGGGGTGCAACACGAGGACTTCCCAGGAGGTCACCCATCCTAGTACTACTCTCGCCCAAGCACGCTTAACTTCGGAGTTCTGATGGGATCCGGTGCATTAGTGCTGGTATGATCGCACCCGTCTACTTATGCCACCTTCCCGTACTTGTGTAGGTGCTTCCGTGCTCCCCTTAGCCTTCCTTGACGGGCAAAACCGAACCGTTTGCTTTTTCCGGGACCCGTTCATTAAATTCGACCGAAGCCCTCTTACCTACCACATTAGGAAACTGGGAAGAAGTTCTATTATGATCGTTTTTTTTTTTTTTAATATAAATGAAGTTTACCGCAAAAGAATACCCGTTGTTGGAACCCGGGAATTCTTATTTTAAATAAAAAGAAATCGTAAATATTTTGTTTTACGTTGAAACAAAAAAAAACGAAAAAAGAGGGGTGCAACACGAGGACTTCCCAGGAGGTCACCCATCCTAGTACTACTCTCGCCCAAGCACGCTTAACTTCGGAGTTCTGATGGGATCCGGTGCATTAGTGCTGGTATGATCGCACCCGTCTACTTATGCCACCTTCCCGTACTTGTGTAGGTGCTTCCGTGCTCCCCTTAGCCTTCCTTGACGGGCAAAACCGAACCGTTTGCTTTTTCCGGGACCCGTTCATTAAATTCGACCGAAGCCCTCTTACCTACCACATTAGGAAACTGGGAAGAAGTTCTATTATGATCGTTTTTTTTTTTTTAATATAAATGAAGTTTACCGCAAAAGAATACCCGTTGTTGGAACCCGGGAATTCTTATTTTAAATAAAAAGAAATCGTAAATATTTTGTTTTACGTTGAAACAAAAAAAACGAAAAAAGAGGGGTGCAACACGAGGACTTCCCAGGAGGTCACCCATCCTAGTACTACTCTCGCCCAAGCACGCTTAACTTCGGAGTTCTGATGGGATCCGGTGCATTAGTGCTGGTATGATCGCACCCGTCTACTTATGCCACCTTCCCGTACTTGTGTAGGTGCTTCCGTGCTCCCCTTAACCTTCCTTGACGGGCAAAACCGAACCGTTTGCTTTTTCCGGGACCCGTTCATTAAATTCGACCGAAGCCCTCTTACCTACCACATTAGGAAACTGGGAAGAAGTTCTATTATGATCGTTTTTTTTTTTTTTAATATAAATGAAGTTTACCGCAAAAGAATACCCGTTGTTGGAACCCGGGAATTCTTATTTTAAATAAAAAGAAATCGTAAATATTTTGTTTTACGTTGAAACAAAAAAAAACGAAAAAAGAGGGGTGCAACACGAGGACTTCCCAGGAGGTCACCCATCCTAGTACTACTCTCGCCCAAGCACGCTTAACTTCGGAGTTCTGATGGGATCCGGTGCATTAGTGCTGGTATGATCGCACCCGTCTACTTATGCCACCTTCCCGTACTTGTGTAGGTGCTTCCGTGCTCCCCTTAGCCTTCCTTGACGGGCAAAACCGAACCGTTTGCTTTTTCCGGGACCCGTTCATTAAATTCGACCGAAGCCCTCTTACCTACCACATTAGGAAACTGGGAAGAAGTTCTATTATGATCGTTTTTTTTTTTTTAATATAAATGAAGTTTACCGCAAAAGAATACCCGTTGTTGGAACCCGGGAATTCTTATTTTAAATAAAAAGAAATCGTAAATATTTTGTTTTACGTTGAAACAAAAAAAACGAAAAAAGAGGGGTGCAACACGAGGACTTCCCAGGAGGTCACCCATCCTAGTACTACTCTCGCCCAAGCACGCTTAACTTCGGAGTTCTGATGGGATCCGGTGCATTAGTGCTGGTATGATCGCACCCGTCTACTTATGCCACCTTCCCGTACTTGTGTAGGTGCTTCCGTGCTCCCCTTAGCCTTCCTTGACGGGCAAAACCGAACCGTTTGCTTTTTCCGGGACCCGTTCATTAAATTCGACCGAAGCCCTCTTACCTACCACATTAGGAAACTGGGAAGAAGTTCTATTATGATCGTTTTTTTTTTTTTAATATAAATGAAGTTTACCGCAAAAGAATACCCGTTGTTGGAACCCGGGAATTCTTATTTTAAATAAAAAGAAATCGTAAATATTTTGTTTTACGTTGAAACAAAAAAAACGAAAAAAGAGGGGTGCAACACGAGGACTTCCCAGGAGGTCACCCATCCTAGTACTACTCTCGCCCAAGCACGCTTAACTTCGGAGTTCTGATGGGATCCGGTGCATTAGTGCTGGTATGATCGCACCCGTCTACTTATGCCACCTTCCTGTACTTGTGTAGGTGCTTCCGTGCTCCCCTTAACCTTCCTTGACGGGCAAAACCGAACCGTTTGCTTTTTCCGGGACCCGTTCATTAAATTCGACCGAAGCCCTCTTACCTACCACATTAGGAAACTGGGAAGAAGTTCTATTATGATCGTTTTTTTTTTTTTTAATATAAATGAAGTTTACCGCAAAAGAATACCCGTTGTTGGAACCCGGGAATTCTTATTTTAAATAAAAAGAAATCGTAAATATTTTGTTTTACGTTGAAACAAAAAAAAACGAAAAAAGAGGGGTGCAACACGAGGACTTCCCAGGAGGTCACCCATCCTAGTACTACTCTCGCCCAAGCACGCTTAACTTCGGAGTTCTGATGGGATCCGGTGCATTAGTGCTGGTATGATCGCACCCGTCTACTTATGCCACCTTCCCGTACTTGTGTAGGTGCTTCCGTGCTCCCCTTAGCCTTCCTTGACGGGCAAAACCGAACCGTTTGCTTTTTCCGGGACCCGTTCATTAAATTCGACCGAAGCCCTCTTACCTACCACATTAGGAAACTGGGAAGAAGTTCTATTATGATCGTTTTTTTTTTTTTAATATAAATGAAGTTTACCGCAAAAGAATACCCGTTGTTGGAACCCGGGAATTCTTATTTTAAATAAAAAGAAATCGTAAATATTTTGTTTTACGTTGAAACAAAAAAAACGAAAAAAGAGGGGTGCAACACGAGGACTTCCCAGGAGGTCACCCATCCTAGTACTACTCTCGCCCAAGCACGCTTAACTTCGGAGTTCTGATGGGATCCGGTGCATTAGTGCTGGTATGATCGCACCCGTCTACTTATGCCACCTTCCCGTACTTGTGTAGGTGCTTCCGTGCTCCCCTTAGCCTTCCTTGACGGGCAAAACCGAACCGTTTGCTTTTTCCGGGACCCGTTCATTAAATTCGACCGAAGCCCTCTTACCTACCACATTAGGAAACTGGGAAGAAGTTCTATTATGATCGTTTTTTTTTTTTTAATATAAATGAAGTTTACCGCAAAAGAATACCCGTTGTTGGAACCCGGGAATTCTTATTTTAAATAAAAAGAAATCGTAAATATTTTGTTTTACGTTGAAACAAAAAAAACGAAAAAAGAGGGGTGCAACACGAGGACTTCCCAGGAGGTCACCCATCCTAATACTACTCTCGCCCAAGCACGCTTAACTTCGGAGTTCTGATGGGATCCGGTGCATTAGTGCTGGTATGATCGCACCCGTCTACTTATGCCACCTTCCCGTACTTGTGTAGGTGCTTCCGTGCTCCCCTTAGCCTTCCTTGACGGGCAAAACCGAACCGTTTGCTTTTTCCGGGACCCGTTCATTAAATTCGACCGAAGCCCTCTTACCTACCACATTAGGAAACTGGGAAGAAGTTCTATTATGATCGTTTTTTTTTTTTTAATATAAATGAAGTTTACCGCAAAAGAATACCCGTTGTTGGAACCCGGGAATTCTTATTTTAAATAAAAAGAAATCGTAAATATTTTGTTTTACGTTGAAACAAAAAAAACGAAAAAAGAGGGGTGCAACACGAGGACTTCCCAGGAGGTCACCCATCCTAGTACTACTCTCGCCCAAGCACGCTTAACTTCGGAGTTCTGATGGGATCCGGTGCATTAGTGCTGGTATGATCGCACCCGTCTACTTATGCCACCTTCCCGTACTTGTGTAGGTGCTTCCGTGCTCCCCTTAGCCTTCCTTGACGGGCAAAACCGAACCGTTTGCTTTTTCCGGGACCCGTTCATTAAATTCGACCGAAGCCCTCTTACCTACCACATTAGGAAACTGGGAAGAAGTTCTATTATGATCGTTTTTTTTTTTTTTAATATAAATGAAGTTTACCGCAAAAGAATACCCGTTGTTGGAACCCGGGAATTCTTATTTTAAATAAAAAGAAATCGTAAATATTTTGTTTTACGTTGAAACAAAAAAAACGAAAAAAGAGGGGTGCAACACGAGGACTTCCCAGGAGGTCACCCATCCTAGTACTACTCTCACCCAAGCACGCTTAACTTCGGAGTTCTGATGGGATCCGGTGCATTAGTGCTGGTATGATCGCACCCGTCTACTTATGCCACCTTCCCGTACTTGTGTAGGTGCTTCCGTGCTCCCCTTAGCCTTCCTTGACGGGCAAAACCGAACCGTTTGCTTTTTCCGGGACCCGTTCATTAAATTCGACCGAAGCCCTCTTACCTACCACATTAGGAAACTGGGAAGAAGTTCTATTATGATCGTTTTTTTTTTTTTAATATAAATGAAGTTTACCGCAAAAGAATACCCGTTGTTGGAACCCGGGAATTCTTATTTTAAATAAAAAGAAATCGTAAATATTTTGTTTTACGTTGAAACAAAAAAAAACGAAAAAAGAGGGGTGCAACACGAGGACTTCCCAGGAGGTCACCCATCCTAGTACTACTCTCGCCCAAGCACGCTTAACTTCGGAGTTCTGATGGGATCCGGTGCATTAGTGCTGGTATGATCGCACCCGTCTACTTATGCCACCTTCCCGTACTTGTGTAGGTGCTTCCGTGCTCCCCTTAGCCTTCCTTGACGGGCAAAACCGAACCGTTTGCTTTTTCCGGGACCCGTTCATTAAATTCGACCGAAGCCCTCTTACCTACCACATTAGGAAACTGGGAAGAAGTTCTATTATGATCTTTTTTTTTTTTTAATATAAATGAAGTTTACCGCAAAAGAATACCCGTTGTTGGAACCCGGGAATTCTTATTTTAAATAAAAAGAAATCGTAAATATTTTGTTTTACGTTGAAACAAAAAAAACGAAAAAAGAGGGGTGCAACACGAGGACTTCCCAGGAGGTCACCCATCCTAGTACTACTCTCGCCCAAGCACGCTTAACTTCGGAGTTCTGATGGGATCCGGTGCATTAGTGCTGGTATGATCGCACCCGTCTACTTATGCCACCTTCCCGTACTTGTGTAGGTGCTTCCGTGCTCCCCTTAGCCTTCCTTGACGGGCAAAACCGAACCGTTTGCTTTTTCCGGGACCCGTTCATTAAATTCGACCGAAGCCCTCTTACCTACCACATTAGGAAACTGGGAAGAAGTTCTATTATGATCGTTTTTTTTTTTTTTAATATAAATGAAGTTTACCGCAAAAGAATACCCGTTGTTGGAACCCGGGAATTCTTATTTTAAATAAAAAGAAATCGTAAATATTTTGTTTTACGTTGAAACAAAAAAAAACGAAAAAAGAGGGGTGCAACACGAGGACTTCCCAGGAGGTCACCCATCCTAGTACTACTCTCGCCCAAGCACGCTTAACTTCGGAGTTCTGATGGGATCCGGTGCATTAGTGCTGGTATGATCGCACCCGTCTACTTATGCCACCTTCCCGTACTTGTGTAGGTGCTTCCGTGCTCCCCTTAGCCTTCCTTGACGGGCAAAACCGAACCGTTTGCTTTTTCCGGGACCCGTTCATTAAATTCGACCGAAGCCCTCTTACCTACCACATTAGGAAACTGGGAAGAAGTTCTATTATGATCGTTTTTTTTTTTTTTAATATAAATGAAGTTTACCGCAAAAGAATACCCGTTGTTGGAACCCGGGAATTCTTATTTTAAATAAAAAGAAATCGTAAATATTTTGTTTTACGTTGAAACAAAAAAAAACGAAAAAAGAGGGGTGCAACACGAGGACTTCCCAGGAGGTCACCCATCCTAGTACTACTCTCGCCCAAGCACGCTTAACTTCGGAGTTCTGATGGGATCCGGTGCATTAGTGCTGGTATGATCGCACCCGTCTACTTATGCCACCTTCCCGTACTTGTGTAGGTGCTTCCGTGCTCCCCTTAGCCTTCCTTGACGGGCAAAACCGAACCGTTTGCTTTTTCCGGGACCCGTTCATTAAATTCGACCGAAGCCCTCTTACCTACCACATTAGGAAACTGGGAAGAAGTTCTATTATGATCGTTTTTTTTTTTTTTAATATAAATGAAGTTTACCGCAAAAGAATACCCGTTGTTGGAACCCGGGAATTCTTATTTTAAATAAAAAGAAATCGTAAATATTTTGTTTTACGTTGAAACAAAAAAAAACGAAAAAAGAGGGGTGCAACACGAGGACTTCCCAGGAGGTCACCCATCCTAGTACTACTCTCGCCCAAGCACGCTTAACTTCGGAGTTCTGATGGGATCCGGTGCATTAGTGCTGGTATGATCGCACCCGTCTACTTATGCCACCTTCCCGTACTTGTGTAGGTGCTTCCGTGCTCCCCTTAGCCTTCCTTGACGGGCAAAACCGAACCGTTTGCTTTTTCCGGGACCCGTTCATTAAATTCGACCGAAGCCCTCTTACCTACCACATTAGGAAACTGGGAAGAAGTTCTATTATGATCGTTTTTTTTTTTTTAATATAAATGAAGTTTACCGCAAAAGAATACCCGTTGTTGGAACCCGGGAATTCTTATTTTAAATAAAAAGAAATCGTAAATATTTTGTTTTACGTTGAAACAAAAAAAACGAAAAAAGAGGGGTGCAACACGAGGACTTCCCAGGAGGTCACCCATCCTAGTACTACTCTCGCCCAAGCACGCTTAACTTCGGAGTTCTGATGGGATCCGGTGCATTAGTGCTGGTATGATCGCACCCGTCTACTTATGCCACCTTCCCGTACTTGTGTAGGTGCTTCCGTGCTCCCCTTAGCCTTCCTTGACGGGCAAAACCGAACCGTTTGCTTTTTCCGGGACCCGTTCATTAAATTCGACCGAAGCCCTCTTACCTACCACATTAGGAAACTGGGAAGAAGTTCTATTATGATCGTTTTTTTTTTTTTAATATAAATGAAGTTTACCGCAAAAGAATACCCGTTGTTGGAACCCGGGAATTCTTATTTTAAATAAAAAGAAATCGTAAATATTTTGTTTTACGTTGAAACAAAAAAAACGAAAAAAGAGGGGTGCAACACGAGGACTTCCCAGGAGGTCACCCATCCTAGTACTACTCTCGCCCAAGCACGCTTAACTTCGGAGTTCTGATGGGATCCGGTGCATTAGTGCTGGTATGATCGCACCCGTCTACTTATGCCACCTTCCCGTACTTGTGTAGGTGCTTCCGTGCTCCCCTTAACCTTCCTTGACGGGCAAAACCGAACCGTTTGCTTTTTCCGGGACCCGTTCATTAAATTCGACCGAAGCCCTCTTACCTACCACATTAGGAAACTGGGAAGAAGTTCTATTATGATCGTTTTTTTTTTTTTTAATATAAATGAAGTTTACCGCAAAAGAATACCCGTTGTTGGAACCCGGGAATTCTTATTTTAAATAAAAAGAAATCGTAAATATTTTGTTTTACGTTGAAACAAAAAAAACGAAAAAAGAGGGGTGCAACACGAGGACTTCCCAGGAGGTCACCCATCCTAGTACTACTCTCGCCCAAGCACGCTTAACTTCGGAGTTCTGATGGGATCCGGTGCATTAGTGCTGGTATGATCGCACCCGTCTACTTATGCCACCTTCCCGTACTTGTGTAGGTGCTTCCGTGCTCCCCTTAGCCTTCCTTGACGGGCAAAACCGAACCGTTTGCTTTTTCCGGGACCCGTTCATTAAATTCGACCGAAGCCCTCTTACCTACCACATTAGGAAACTGGGAAGAAGTTCTATTATGATCGTTTTTTTTTTTTTAATATAAATGAAGTTTACCGCAAAAGAATACCCGTTGTTGGAACCCGGGAATTCTTATTTTAAATAAAAAGAAATCGTAAATATTTTGTTTTACGTTGAAACAAAAAAAAACGAAAAAAGAGGGGTGCAACACGAGGACTTCCCAGGAGGTCACCCATCCTAGTACTACTCTCGCCCAAGCACGCTTAACTTCGGAGTTCTGATGGGATCCGGTGCATTAGTGCTGGTATGATCGCACCCGTCTACTTATGCCACCTTCCCGTACTTGTGTAGGTGCTTCCGTGCTCCCCTTAGCCTTCCTTGACGGGCAAAACCGAACCGTTTGCTTTTTCCGGGACCCGTTCATTAAATTCGACCGAAGCCCTCTTACCTACCACATTAGGAAACTGGGAAGAAGTTCTATTATGATCGTTTTTTTTTTTTTAATATAAATGAAGTTTACCGCAAAAGAATACCCGTTGTTGGAACCCGGGAATTCTTATTTTAAATAAAAAGAAATCGTAAATATTTTGTTTTACGTTGAAACAAAAAAAAACGAAAAAAGAGGGGTGCAACACGAGGACTTCCCAGGAGGTCACCCATCCTAGTACTACTCTCGCCCAAGCACGCTTAACTTCGGAGTTCTGATGGGATCCGGTGCATTAGTGCTGGTATGATCGCACCCGTCTACTTATGCCACCTTCCTGTACTTGTGTAGGTGCTTCCGTGCTCCCCTTAACCTTCCTTGACGGGCAAAACCGAACCGTTTGCTTTTTCCGGGACCCGTTCATTAAATTCGACCGAAGCCCTCTTACCTACCACATTAGGAAACTGGGAAGAAGTTCTATTATGATCGTTTTTTTTTTTTTAATATAAATGAAGTTTACCGCAAAAGAATACCCGTTGTTGGAACCCGGGAATTCTTATTTTAAATAAAAAGAAATCGTAAATATTTTGTTTTACGTTGAAACAAAAAAAACGAAAAAAGAGGGGTGCAACACGAGGACTTCCCAGGAGGTCACCCATCCTAGTACTACTCTCGCCCAAGCACGCTTAACTTCGGAGTTCTGATGGGATCCGGTGCATTAGTGCTGGTATGATCGCACCCGTCTACTTATGCCACCTTCCCGTACTTGTGTAGGTGCTTCCGTGCTCCCCTTAGCCTTCCTTGACGGGCAAAACCGAACCGTTTGCTTTTTCCGGGACCCGTTCATTAAATTCGACCGAAGCCCTCTTACCTACCACATTAGGAAACTGGGAAGAAGTTCTATTATGATCGTTTTTTTTTTTTTAATATAAATGAAGTTTACCGCAAAAGAATACCCGTTGTTGGAACCCGGGAATTCTTATTTTAAATAAAAAGAAATCGTAAATATTTTGTTTTACGTTGAAACAAAAAAAACGAAAAAAGAGGGGTGCAACACGAGGACTTCCCAGGAGGTCACCCATCCTAGTACTACTCTCGCCCAAGCACGCTTAACTTCGGAGTTCTGATGGGATCCGGTGCATTAGTGCTGGTATGATCGCACCCGTCTACTTATGCCACCTTCCCGTACTTGTGTAGGTGCTTCCGTGCTCCCCTTAACCTTCCTTGACGGGCAAAACCGAACCGTTTGCTTTTTCCGGGACCCGTTCATTAAATTCGACCGAAGCCCTCTTACCTACCACATTAGGAAACTGGGAAGAAGTTCTATTATGATCGTTTTTTTTTTTTTAATATAAATGAAGTTTACCGCAAAAGAATACCCGTTGTTGGAACCCGGGAATTCTTATTTTAAATAAAAAGAAATCGTAAATATTTTGTTTTACGTTGAAACAAAAAAAACGAAAAAAGAGGGGTGCAACACGAGGACTTCCCAGGAGGTCACCCATCCTAGTACTACTCTCGCCCAAGCACGCTTAACTTCGGAGTTCTGATGGGATCCGGTGCATTAGTGCTGGTATGATCGCACCCGTCTACTTATGCCACCTTCCCGTACTTGTGTAGGTGCTTCCGTGCTCCCCTTAGCCTTCCTTGACGGGCAAAACCGAACCGTTTGCTTTTTCCGGGACCCGTTCATTAAATTCGACCGAAGCCCTCTTACCTACCACATTAGGAAACTGGGAAGAAGTTCTATTATGATCGTTTTTTTTTTTTTAATATAAATGAAGTTTACCGCAAAAGAATACCCGTTGTTGGAACCCGGGAATTCTTATTTTAAATAAAAAGAAATCGTAAATATTTTGTTTTACGTTGAAACAAAAAAAACGAAAAAAGAGGGGTGCAACACGAGGACTTCCCAGGAGGTCACCCATCCTAGTACTACTCTCGCCCAAGCACGCTTAACTTCGGAGTTCTGATGGGATCCGGTGCATTAGTGCTGGTATGATCGCACCCGTCTACTTATGCCACCTTCCCGTACTTGTGTAGGTGCTTCCGTGCTCCCCTTAGCCTTCCTTGACGGGCAAAACCGAACCGTTTGCTTTTTCCGGGACCCGTTCATTAAATTCGACCGAAGCCCTCTTACCTACCACATTAGGAAACTGGGAAGAAGTTCTATTATGATCGTTTTTTTTTTTTTAATATAAATGAAGTTTACCGCAAAAGAATACCCGTTGTTGGAACCCGGGAATTCTTATTTTAAATAAAAAGAAATCGTAAATATTTTGTTTTACGTTGAAACAAAAAAAACGAAAAAAGAGGGGTGCAACACGAGGACTTCCCAGGAGGTCACCCATCCTAGTACTACTCTCGCCCAAGCACGCTTAACTTCGGAGTTCTGATGGGATCCGGTGCATTAGTGCTGGTATGATCGCACCCGTCTACTTATGCCACCTTCCTGTACTTGTGTAGGTGCTTCCGTGCTCCCCTTAACCTTCCTTGACGGGCAAAACCGAACCGTTTGCTTTTTCCGGGACCCGTTCATTAAATTCGACCGAAGCCCTCTTACCTACCACATTAGGAAACTGGGAAGAAGTTCTATTATGATCGTTTTTTTTTTTTTTAATATAAATGAAGTTTACCGCAAAAGAATACCCGTTGTTGGAACCCGGGAATTCTTATTTTAAATAAAAAGAAATCGTAAATATTTTGTTTTACGTTGAAACAAAAAAAAACGAAAAAAGAGGGGTGCAACACGAGGACTTCCCAGGAGGTCACCCATCCTAGTACTACTCTCGCCCAAGCACGCTTAACTTCGGAGTTCTGATGGGATCCGGTGCATTAGTGCTGGTATGATCGCACCCGTCTACTTATGCCACCTTCCCGTACTTGTGTAGGTGCTTCCGTGCTCCCCTTAGCCTTCCTTGACGGGCAAAACCGAACCGTTTGCTTTTTCCGGGACCCGTTCATTAAATTCGACCGAAGCCCTCTTACCTACCACATTAGGAAACTGGGAAGAAGTTCTATTATGATCGTTTTTTTTTTTTTAATATAAATGAAGTTTACCGCAAAAGAATACCCGTTGTTGGAACCCGGGAATTCTTATTTTAAATAAAAAGAAATCGTAAATATTTTGTTTTACGTTGAAACAAAAAAAACGAAAAAAGAGGGGTGCAACACGAGGACTTCCCAGGAGGTCACCCATCCTAGTACTACTCTCGCCCAAGCACGCTTAACTTCGGAGTTCTGATGGGATCCGGTGCATTAGTGCTGGTATGATCGCACCCGTCTACTTATGCCACCTTCCCGTACTTGTGTAGGTGCTTCCGTGCTCCCCTTAGCCTTCCTTGACGGGCAAAACCGAACCGTTTGCTTTTTCCGGGACCCGTTCATTAAATTCGACCGAAGCCCTCTTACCTACCACATTAGGAAACTGGGAAGAAGTTCTATTATGATCGTTTTTTTTTTTTTAATATAAATGAAGTTTACCGCAAAAGAATACCCGTTGTTGGAACCCGGGAATTCTTATTTTAAATAAAAAGAAATCGTAAATATTTTGTTTTACGTTGAAACAAAAAAAACGAAAAAAGAGGGGTGCAACACGAGGACTTCCCAGGAGGTCACCCATCCTAATACTACTCTCGCCCAAGCACGCTTAACTTCGGAGTTCTGATGGGATCCGGTGCATTAGTGCTGGTATGATCGCACCCGTCTACTTATGCCACCTTCCCGTACTTGTGTAGGTGCTTCCGTGCTCCCCTTAGCCTTCCTTGACGGGCAAAACCGAACCGTTTGCTTTTTCCGGGACCCGTTCATTAAATTCGACCGAAGCCCTCTTACCTACCACATTAGGAAACTGGGAAGAAGTTCTATTATGATCGTTTTTTTTTTTTTAATATAAATGAAGTTTACCGCAAAAGAATACCCGTTGTTGGAACCCGGGAATTCTTATTTTAAATAAAAAGAAATCGTAAATATTTTGTTTTACGTTGAAACAAAAAAAACGAAAAAAGAGGGGTGCAACACGAGGACTTCCCAGGAGGTCACCCATCCTAGTACTACTCTCGCCCAAGCACGCTTAACTTCGGAGTTCTGATGGGATCCGGTGCATTAGTGCTGGTATGATCGCACCCGTCTACTTATGCCACCTTCCCGTACTTGTGTAGGTGCTTCCGTGCTCCCCTTAGCCTTCCTTGACGGGCAAAACCGAACCGTTTGCTTTTTCCGGGACCCGTTCATTAAATTCGACCGAAGCCCTCTTACCTACCACATTAGGAAACTGGGAAGAAGTTCTATTATGATCGTTTTTTTTTTTTTTAATATAAATGAAGTTTACCGCAAAAGAATACCCGTTGTTGGAACCCGGGAATTCTTATTTTAAATAAAAAGAAATCGTAAATATTTTGTTTTACGTTGAAACAAAAAAAACGAAAAAAGAGGGGTGCAACACGAGGACTTCCCAGGAGGTCACCCATCCTAGTACTACTCTCACCCAAGCACGCTTAACTTCGGAGTTCTGATGGGATCCGGTGCATTAGTGCTGGTATGATCGCACCCGTCTACTTATGCCACCTTCCCGTACTTGTGTAGGTGCTTCCGTGCTCCCCTTAGCCTTCCTTGACGGGCAAAACCGAACCGTTTGCTTTTTCCGGGACCCGTTCATTAAATTCGACCGAAGCCCTCTTACCTACCACATTAGGAAACTGGGAAGAAGTTCTATTATGATCGTTTTTTTTTTTTAATATAAATGAAGTTTACCGCAAAAGAATACCCGTTGTTGGAACCCGGGAATTCTTATTTTAAATAAAAAGAAATCGTAAATATTTTGTTTTACGTTGAAACAAAAAAAACGAAAAAAGAGGGGTGCAACACGAGGACTTCCCAGGAGGTCACCCATCCTAGTACTACTCTCGCCCAAGCACGCTTAACTTCGGAGTTCTGATGGGATCCGGTGCATTAGTGCTGGTATGATCGCACCCGTCTACTTATGCCACCTTCCCGTACTTGTGTAGGTGCTTCCGTGCTCCCCTTAGCCTTCCTTGACGGGCAAAACCGAACCGTTTGCTTTTTCCGGGACCCGTTCATTAAATTCGACCGAAGCCCTCTTACCTACCACATTAGGAAACTGGGAAGAAGTTCTATTATGATCTTTTTTTTTTTTTTAATATAAATGAAGTTTACCGCAAAAGAATACCCGTTGTTGGAACCCGGGAATTCTTATTTTAAATAAAAAGAAATCGTAAATATTTTGTTTTACGTTGAAACAAAAAAAACGAAAAAAGAGGGGTGCAACACGAGGACTTCCCAGGAGGTCACCCATCCTAGTACTACTCTCGCCCAAGCACGCTTAACTTCGGAGTTCTGATGGGATCCGGTGCATTAGTGCTGGTATGATCGCACCCGTCTACTTATGCCACCTTCCCGTACTTGTGTAGGTGCTTCCGTGCTCCCCTTAGCCTTCCTTGACGGGCAAAACCGAACCGTTTGCTTTTTCCGGGACCCGTTCATTAAATTCGACCGAAGCCCTCTTACCTACCACATTAGGAAACTGGGAAGAAGTTCTATTATGATCGTTTTTTTTTTTTTTAATATAAATGAAGTTTACCGCAAAAGAATACCCGTTGTTGGAACCCGGGAATTCTTATTTTAAATAAAAAGAAATCGTAAATATTTTGTTTTACGTTGAAACAAAAAAAACGAAAAAAGAGGGGTGCAACACGAGGACTTCCCAGGAGGTCACCCATCCTAGTACTACTCTCGCCCAAGCACGCTTAACTTCGGAGTTCTGATGGGATCCGGTGCATTAGTGCTGGTATGATCGCACCCGTCTACTTATGCCACCTTCCCGTACTTGTGTAGGTGCTTCCGTGCTCCCCTTAGCCTTCCTTGACGGGCAAAACCGAACCGTTTGCTTTTTCCGGGACCCGTTCATTAAATTCGACCGAAGCCCTCTTACCTACCACATTAGGAAACTGGGAAGAAGTTCTATTATGATCGTTTTTTTTTTTTTAATATAAATGAAGTTTACCGCAAAAGAATACCCGTTGTTGGAACCCGGGAATTCTTATTTTAAATAAAAAGAAATCGTAAATATTTTGTTTTACGTTGAAACAAAAAAAACGAAAAAAGAGGGGTGCAACACGAGGACTTCCCAGGAGGTCACCCATCCTAGTACTACTCTCGCCCAAGCACGCTTAACTTCGGAGTTCTGATGGGATCCGGTGCATTAGTGCTGGTATGATCGCACCCGTCTACTTATGCCACCTTCCCGTACTTGTGTAGGTGCTTCCGTGCTCCCCTTAGCCTTCCTTGACGGGCAAAACCGAACCGTTTGCTTTTTCCGGGACCCGTTCATTAAATTCGACCGAAGCCCTCTTACCTACCACATTAGGAAACTGGGAAGAAGTTCTATTATGATCGTTTTTTTTTTTTTTAATATAAATGAAGTTTACCGCAAAAGAATACCCGTTGTTGGAACCCGGGAATTCTTATTTTAAATAAAAAGAAATCGTAAATATTTTGTTACCTACCACATTAGGAAACTGGGAAGAAGTTCTATTATGATCGCACCCGTCTACTTATGCCACCTTCCCGTACTTGTGTAGGTGCTTCCGTGCTCCCCTTAGCCTTCCTTGACGGGCAAAACCGAACCGTTTGCTTTTTCCGGGACCCGTTCATTAAATTCGACCGAAGCCCTCTTACCTACCACATTAGGAAACTGGGAAGAAGTTCTATTATGATCGTTTTTTTTTTTTTAATATAAATGAAGTTTACCGCAAAAGAATACCCGTTGTTGGAACCCGGGAATTCTTATTTTAAATAAAAAGAAATCGTAAATATTTTGTTTTACGTTGAAACAAAAGAAACGAAAAAAGAGGGGTGCAACACGAGGACTTCCCAGGAGGTCACCCATCCTAGTACTACTCTCGCCCAAGCACGCTTAACTTCGGAGTTCTGATGGGATCCGGTGCATTAGTGCTGGTATGATCGCACCCGTCTACTTATGCCACCTTCCCGTACTTGTGTAGGTGCTTCCGTGCTCCCCTTAGCCTTCCTTGACGGGCAAAACCGAACCGTTTGCTTTTTCCGGGACCCGTTCATTAAATTCGACCGAAGCCCTCTTACCTACCACATTAGGAAACTGGGAAGAAGTTCTATTATGATCGTTTTTTTTTTTTTAATATAAATGAAGTTTACCGCAAAAGAATACCCGTTGTTGGAACCCGGGAATTCTTATTTTAAATAAAAAGAAATCGTAAATATTTTGTTTTACGTTGAAACAAAAAAAACGAAAAAAGAGGGGTGCAACACGAGGACTTCCCAGGAGGTCACCCATCCTAGTACTACTCTCGCCCAAGCACGCTTAACTTCGGAGTTCTGATGGGATCCGGTGCATTAGTGCTGGTATGATCGCACCCGTCTACTTATGCCACCTTCCCGTACTTGTGTAGGTGCTTCCGTGCTCCCCTTAGCCTTCCTTGACGGGCAAAACCGAACCGTTTGCTTTTTCCGGGACCCGTTCATTAAATTCGACCGAAACCCTCTTACCTACCACATTAGGAAACTGGGAAGAAGTTCTATTATGATCGTTTTTTTTTTTTTAATATAAATGAAGTTTACCGCAAAAGAATACCCGTTGTTGGAACCCGGGAATTCTTATTTTAAATAAAAAGAAATCGTAAATATTTTGTTTTACGTTGAAACAAAAAAAACGAAAAAAGAGGGGTGCAACACGAGGACTTCCCAGGAGGTCACCCATCCTAGTACTACTCTCGCCCAAGCACGCTTAACTTCGGAGTTCTGATGGGATCCGGTGCATTAGTGCTGGTATGATCGCACCCATCTACTTATGCCACCTTCCCGTACTTGTGTAGGTGCTTCCGTGCTCCCCTTAGCCTTCCTTGACGGGCAAAACCGAACCGTTTGCTTTTTCCGGGACCCGTTCATTAAATTCGACCGAAGCCCTCTTACCTACCACATTAGGAAACTGGGAAGAAGTTCTATTATGATCGTTTTTTTTTTTTTTAATATAAATGAAGTTTACCGCAAAAGAATACCCGTTGTTGGAACCCGGGAATTCTTATTTTAAATAAAAAGAAATCGTAAATATTTTGTTTTACGTTGAAACAAAAAAAACGAAAAAAGAGGGGTGCAACACGAGGACTTCCCAGGAGGTCACCCATCCTAGTACTACTCTCGCCCAAGCACGCTTAACTTCGGAGTTCTGATGGGATCCGGTGCATTAGTGCTGGTATGATCGCACCCGTCTACTTATGCCACCTTCCCGTACTTGTGTAGGTGCTTCCGTGCTCCCCTTAGCCTTCCTTGACGGGCAAAACCGAACCGTTTGCTTTTTCCGGGACCCGTTCATTAAATTCGACCGAAGCCCTCTTACCTACCACATTAGGAAACTGGGAAGAAGTTCTATTATGATCGTTTTTTTTTTTTTAATATAAATGAAGTTTACCGCAAAAGAATACCCGTTGTTGGAACCCGGGAATTCTTATTTTAAATAAAAAGAAATCGTAAATATTTTGTTTTACGTTGAAACAAAAAAAACGAAAAAAGAGGGGTGCAACACGAGGACTTCCCAGGAGGTCACCCATCCTAGTACTACTCTCGCCCAAGCACGCTTAACTTCGGAGTTCTGATGGGATCCGGTGCATTAGTGCTGGTATGATCGCACCCGTCTACTTATGCCACCTTCCCGTACTTGTGTAGGTGCTTCCGTGCTCCCCTTAGCCTTCCTTGACGGGCAAAACCGAACCGTTTGCTTTTTCCGGGACCCGTTCATTAAATTCGACCGAAGCCCTCTTACCTACCACATTAGGAAACTGGGAAGAAGTTCTATTATGATCGTTTTTTTTTTTTTAATATAAATGAAGTTTACCGCAAAAGAATACCCGTTGTTGGAACCCGGGAATTCTTATTTTAAATAAAAAGAAATCGTAAATATTTTGTTTTACGTTGAAACAAAAAAAACGAAAAAAGAGGGGTGCAACACGAGGACTTCCCAGGAGGTCACCCATCCTAGTACTACTCTCGCCCAAGCACGCTTAACTTCGGAGTTCTGATGGGATCCGGTGCATTAGTGCTGGTATGATCGCACCCGTCTACTTATGCCACCTTCCCGTACTTGTGTAGGTGCTTCCGTGCTCCCCTTAGCCTTCCTTGACGGGCAAAACCGAACCGTTTGCTTTTTCCGGGACCCGTTCATTAAATTCGACCGAAGCCCTCTTACCTACCACATTAGGAAACTGGGAAGAAGTTCTATTATGATCGTTTTTTTTTTTTTAATATAAATGAAGTTTACCGCAAAAGAATACCCGTTGTTGGAAACCCGGGAATTCTTATTTTAAATAAAAAGAAATCGTAAATATTTTGTTTTACGTTGAAACAAAAAAAACGAAAAAAGAGGGGTGCAACACGAGGACTTCCCAGGAGGTCACCCATCCTAGTACTACTCTCGCCCAAGCACGCTTAACTTCGGAGTTCTGATGGGATCCGGTGCATTAGTGCTGGTATGATCGCACCCGTCTACTTATGCCACCTTCCCGTACTTGTGTAGGTGCTTCCGTGCTCCCCTTAGCCTTCCTTGACGGGCAAAACCGAACCGTTTGCTTTTTCCGGGACCCGTTCATTAAATTCGACCGAAGCCCTCTTACCTACCACATTAGGAAACTGGGAAGAAGTTCTATTATGATCGTTTTTTTTTTTTTTAATATAAATGAAGTTTACCGCAAAAGAATACCCGTTGTTGGAACCCGGGAATTCTTATTTTAAATAAAAAGAAATCGTAAATATTTTGTTTTACGTTGAAACAAAAAAAACGAAAAAAGAGGGGTGCAACACGAGGACTTCCCAGGAGGTCACCCATCCTAGTACTACTCTCGCCCAAGCACGCTTAACTTCGGAGTTCTGATGGGATCCGGTGCATTAGTGCTGGTATGATCGCACCCGTCTACTTATGCCACCTTCCCGTACTTGTGTAGGTGCTTCCGTGCTCCCCTTAGCCTTCCTTGACGGGCAAAACCGAACCGTTTGCTTTTTCCGGGACCCGTTCATTAAATTCGACCGAAGCCCTCTTACCTACCACATTAGGAAACTGGGAAGAAGTTCTATTATGATCGTTTTTTTTTTTTTAATATAAATGAAGTTTACCGCAAAAGAATACCCGTTGTTGGAAACCCGGGAATTCTTATTTTAAATAAAAAGAAATCGTAAATATTTTGTTTTACGTTGAAACAAAAAAAAACGAAAAAAGAGGGGTGCAACACGAGGACTTCCCAGGAGGTCACCCATCCTAGTACTACTCTCGCCCAAGCACGCTTAACTTCGGAGTTCTGATGGGATCCGGTGCATTAGTGCTGGTATGATCGCACCCGTTTACTTATGCCACCTTCCCGTACTTGTGTAGGTGCTTCCGTGCTCCCCTTAGCCTTCCTTGACGGGCAAAACCGAACCGTTTGCTTTTTCCGGGACCCGTTCATTAAATTCGACCGAAGCCCTCTTACCTACCACATTAGGAAACTGGGAAGAAGTTCTATTATGATCGTTTTTTTTTTTTTAATATAAATGAAGTTTACCGCAAAAGAATACCCGTTGTTGGAACCCGGGAATTCTTATTTTAAATAAAAAGAAATCGTAAATATTTTGTTTTACGTTGAAACAAAAAAAAACGAAAAAAGAGGGGTGCAACACGAGGACTTCCCAGGAGGTCACCCATCCTAGTACTACTCTCGCCCAAGCACGCTTAACTTCGGAGTTCTGATGGGATCCGGTGCATTAGTGCTGGTATGATCGCACCCGTCTACTTATGCCACCTTCCCGTACTTGTGTAGGTGCTTCCGTGCTCCCCTTAGCCTTCCTTGACGGGCAAAACCGAACCGTTTGCTTTTTCCGGGACCCGTTCATTAAATTCGACCGAAGCCCTCTTACCTACCACATTAGGAAACTGGGAAGAAGTTCTATTATGATCGTTTTTTTTTTTTAATATAAATGAAGTTTACCGCAAAAGAATACCCGTTGTTGGAACCCGGGAATTCTTATTTTAAATAAAAAGAAATCGTAAATATTTTGTTTTACGTTGAAACAAAAAAAACGAAAAAAGAGGGGTGCAACACGAGGACTTCCCAGGAGGTCACCCATCCTAGTACTACTCTCGCCCAAGCACGCTTAACTTCGGAGTTCTGATGGGATCCGGTGCATTAGTGCTGGTATGATCGCACCCGTCTACTTGTGCCACCTTCCCGTACTTGTGTAGGTGCTTCCGTGCTCCCCTTAGCCTTCCTTGACGGGCAAAACCGAACCGTTTGCTTTTTCCGGGACCCGTTCATTAAATTCGACCGAAGCCCTCTTACCTACCACATTAGGAAACTGGGAAGAAGTTCTATTATGATCGTTTTTTTTTTTTTTAATATAAATGAAGTTTACCGCAAAAGAATACCCGTTGTTGGAACCCGGGAATTCTTATTTTAAATAAAAAGAAATCGTAAATATTTTGTTTTACGTTGAAACAAAAAAAAACGAAAAAAGAGGGGTGCAACACGAGGACTTCCCAGGAGGTCACCCATCCTAGTACTACTCTCGCCCAAGCACGCTTCACTTCGGAGTTCTGATGGGATCCGGTGCATTAGTGCTGGTATGATCGCACCCGTCTACTTATGCCACCTTCCCGTACTTGTGTAGGTGCTTCCGTGCTCCCCTTAGCCTTCCTTGACGGGCAAAACCGAACCGTTTGCTTTTTCCGGGACCCGTTCATTAAATTCGACCGAAGCCCTCTTACCTACCACATTAGGAAACTGGGAAGAAATTCTATTATGATCGTTTTTTTTTTTTTTAATATAAATGAAGTTTACCGCAAAAGAATACCCGTTGTTGGAACCCGGGAATTCTTATTTTAAATAAAAAGAAATCGTAAATATTTTGTTTTACGTTGAAACAAAAAAAACGAAAAAAGAGGGGTGCAACACGAGGACTTCCCAGGAGGTCACCCATCCTAGTACTACTCTCGCCCAAGCACGCTTAACTTCGGAGTTCTGATGGGATCCGGTGCATTAGTGCTGGTATGATCGCACCCGTCTACTTATGCCACCTTCCCGTACTTGTGTAGGTGCTTCCGTGCTCCCCTTAGCCTTCCTTGACGGGCAAAACCGAACCGTTTGCTTTTTCCGGGACCCGTTCATTAAATTCGACCGAAGCCCTCTTACCTACCACATTAGGAAA
The DNA here is from genome assembly GCA_033239125.1 of Fagopyrum homotropicum. NCBI lineage: Eukaryota > Viridiplantae > Streptophyta > Magnoliopsida > Caryophyllales > Polygonaceae > Fagopyrum > Fagopyrum homotropicum. The sequence goes on from BSWB01000002.1 coordinate 108,817,033, forward strand.
CTGGGAAGAAGTTCTATTATGATCGTTTTTTTTTTTTTTAATATAAATGAAGTTTACCGCAAAAGAATACCCGTTGTTGGAACCCGGGAATTCTTATTTTAAATAAAAAGAAATCGTAAATATTTTGTTTTACGTTGAAACAAAAAAAACGAAAAAAGAGGGGTGCAACACGAGGACTTCCCAGGAGGTCACCCATCCTAGTACTACTCTCGCCCAAGCACGCTTAACTTCGGAGTTCTGATGGGATCCGGTGCATTAGTGCTGGTATGATCGCACCCGTCTACTTATGCCACCTTCCCGTACTTGTGTAGGTGCTTCCGTGCTCCCCTTAGCCTTCCTTGACGGGCAAAACCGAACCGTTTGCTTTTTCCGGGACCCGTTCATTAAATTCGACCGAAGCCCTCTTACCTACCACATTAGGAAACTGGGAAGAAGTTCTATTATGATCGTTTTTTTTTTTTTAATATAAATGAAGTTTACCGCAAAAGAATACCCGTTGTTGGAACCCGGGAATTCTTATTTTAAATAAAAAGAAATCGTAAATATTTTGTTTTACGTTGAAACAAAAAAAAACGAAAAAAGAGGGGTGCAACACGAGGACTTCCCAGGAGGTCACCCATCCTAGTACTACTCTCGCCCAAGCACGCTTAACTTCGGAGTTCTGATGGGATCCGGTGCATTAGTGCTGGTATGATCGCACCCGTCTACTTATGCCACCTTCCCGTACTTGTGTAGGTGCTTCCGTGCTCCCCTTAGCCTTCCTTGACGGGCAAAACCGAACCGTTTGCTTTTTCCGGGACCCGTTCATTAAATTCGACCGAAGCCCTCTTACCTACCACATTAGGAAACTGGGAAGAAGTTCTATTATGATCGTTTTTTTTTTTTTAATATAAATGAAGTTTACCGCAAAAGAATACCCGTTGTTGGAACCCGGGAATTCTTATTTTAAATAAAAAGAAATCGTAAATATTTTGTTTTACGTTGAAACAAAAAAAAACGAAAAAAGAGGGGTGCAACACGAGGACTTCCCAGGAGGTCACCCATCCTAGTACTACTCTCGCCCAAGCACGCTTAACTTCGGAGTTCTGATGGGATCCGGTGCATTAGTGCTGGTATGATCGCACCCGTCTACTTATGCCACCTTCCCGTACTTGTGTAGGTGCTTCCGTGCTCCCCTTAGCCTTCCTTGACGGGCAAAACCGAACCGTTTGCTTTTTCCGGGACCCGTTCATTAAATTCGACCGAAGCCCTCTTACCTACCACATTAGGAAACTGGGAAGAAGTTCTATTATGATCGTTTTTTTTTTTTTAATATAAATGAAGTTTACCGCAAAAGAATACCCGTTGTTGGAACCCGGGAATTCTTATTTTAAATAAAAAGAAATCGTAAATATTTTGTTTTACGTTGAAACAAAAAAAACGAAAAAAGAGGGGTGCAACACGAGGACTTCCCAGGAGGTCACCCATCCTAGTACTACTCTCGCCCAAGCACGCTTAACTTCGGAGTTCTGATGGGATCCGGTGCATTAGTGCTGGTATGATCGCACCCGTCTACTTATGCCACCTTCCCGTACTTGTGTAGGTGCTTCCGTGCTCCCCTTAGCCTTCCTTGACGGGCAAAACCGAACCGTTTGCTTTTTCCGGGACCCGTTCATTAAATTCGACCGAAGCCCTCTTACCTACCACATTAGGAAACTGGGAAGAAGTTCTATTATGATCGTTTTTTTTTTTTTAATATAAATGAAGTTTACCGCAAAAGAATACCCGTTGTTGGAAACCCGGGAATTCTTATTTTAAATAAAAAGAAATCGTAAATATTTTGTTTTACGTTGAAACAAAAAAAACGAAAAAAGAGGGGTGCAACACGAGGACTTCCCAGGAGGTCACCCATCCTAGTACTACTCTCGCCCAAGCACGCTTAACTTCGGAGTTCTGATGGGATCCGGTGCATTAGTGCTGGTATGATCGCACCCGTCTACTTATGCCACCTTCCCGTACTTGTGTAGGTGCTTCCGTGCTCCCCTTAGCCTTCCTTGACGGGCAAAACCGAACCGTTTGCTTTTTCCGGGACCCGTTCATTAAATTCGACCGAAGCCCTCTTACCTACCACATTAGGAAACTGGGAAGAAGTTCTATTATGATCGTTTTTTTTTTTTTTAATATAAATGAAGTTTACCGCAAAAGAATACCCGTTGTTGTAACCCGGGAATTCTTATTTTAAATAAAAAGAAATCGTAAATATTTTGTTTTACGTTGAAACAAAAAAAACGAAAAAAGAGGGGTGCAACACGAGGACTTCCCAGGAGGTCACCCATCCTAGTACTACTCTCGCCCAAGCACGCTTAACTTCGGAGTTCTGATGGGATCCGGTGCATTAGTGCTGGTATGATCGCACCCGTCTACTTATGCCACCTTCCCGTACTTGTGTAGGTGCTTCCGTGCTCCCCTTAGCCTTCCTTGACGGGCAAAACCGAACCGTTTGCTTTTTCCGGGACCCGTTCATTAAATTCGACCGAAGCCCTCTTACCTACCACATTAGGAAACTGGGAAGAAGTTCTATTATGATCGTTTTTTTTTTTTTAATATAAATGAAGTTTACCGCAAAAGAATACCCGTTGTTGGAAACCCGGGAATTCTTATTTTAAATAAAAAGAAATCGTAAATATTTTGTTTTACGTTGAAACAAAAAAAAACGAAAAAAGAGGGGTGCAACACGAGGACTTCCCAGGAGGTCACCCATCCTAGTACTACTCTCGCCCAAGCACGCTTAACTTCGGAGTTCTGATGGGATCCGGTGCATTAGTGCTGGTATGATCGCACCCGTTTACTTATGCCACCTTCCCGTACTTGTGTAGGTGCTTCCGTGCTCCCCTTAGCCTTCCTTGACGGGCAAAACCGAACCGTTTGCTTTTTCCGGGACCCGTTCATTAAATTCGACCGAAGCCCTCTTACCTACCACATTAGGAAACTGGGAAGAAGTTCTATTATGATCGTTTTTTTTTTTTTAATATAAATGAAGTTTACCGCAAAAGAATACCCGTTGTTGGAACCCGGGAATTCTTATTTTAAATAAAAAGAAATCGTAAATATTTTGTTTTACGTTGAAACAAAAAAAACGAAAAAAGAGGGGTGCAACACGAGGACTTCCCAGGAGGTCACCCATCCTAGTACTACTCTCGCCCAAGCACGCTTAACTTCGGAGTTCTGATGGGATCCGGTGCATTAGTGCTGGTATGATCGCACCCGTCTACTTATGCCACCTTCCCGTACTTGTGTAGGTGCTTCCGTGCTCCCCTTAGCCTTCCTTGACGGGCAAAACCGAACCGTTTGCTTTTTCCGGGACCCGTTCATTAAATTCGACCGAAGCCCTCTTACCTACCACATTAGGAAACTGGGAAGAAGTTCTATTATGATCGTTTTTTTTTTTTAATATAAATGAAGTTTACCGCAAAAGAATACCCGTTGTTGGAACCCGGGAATTCTTATTTTAAATAAAAAGAAATCGTAAATATTTTGTTTTACGTTGAAACAAAAAAAACGAAAAAAGAGGGGTGCAACACGAGGACTTCCCAGGAGGTCACCCATCCTAGTACTACTCTCGCCCAAGCACGCTTAACTTCGGAGTTCTGATGGGATCCGGTGCATTAGTGCTGGTATGATCGCACCCGTCTACTTGTGCCACCTTCCCGTACTTGTGTAGGTGCTTCCGTGCTCCCCTTAGCCTTCCTTGACGGGCAAAACCGAACCGTTTGCTTTTTCCGGGACCCGTTCATTAAATTCGACCGAAGCCCTCTTACCTACCACATTAGGAAACTGGGAAGAAGTTCTATTATGATCGTTTTTTTTTTTTTTAATATAAATGAAGTTTACCGCAAAAGAATACCCGTTGTTGGAACCCGGGAATTCTTATTTTAAATAAAAAGAAATCGTAAATATTTTGTTTTACGTTGAAACAAAAAAAACGAAAAAAGAGGGGTGCAACACGAGGACTTCCCAGGAGGTCACCCATCCTAGTACTACTCTCGCCCAAGCACGCTTCACTTCGGAGTTCTGATGGGATCCGGTGCATTAGTGCTGGTATGATCGCACCCGTCTACTTATGCCACCTTCCCGTACTTGTGTAGGTGCTTCCGTGCTCCCCTTAGCCTTCCTTGACGGGCAAAACCGAACCGTTTGCTTTTTCCGGGACCCGTTCATTAAATTCGACCGAAGCCCTCTTACCTACCACATTAGGAAACTGGGAAGAAGTTCTATTATGATCGTTTTTTTTTTTTTTAATATAAATGAAGTTTACCGCAAAAGAATACCCGTTGTTGGAACCCGGGAATTCTTATTTTAAATAAAAAGAAATCGTAAATATTTTGTTTTACGTTGAAACAAAAAAAAACGAAAAAAGAGGGGTGCAACACGAGGACTTCCCAGGAGGTCACCCATCCTAGTACTACTCTCGCCCAAGCACGCTTAACTTCGGAGTTCTGATGGGATCCGGTGCATTAGTGCTGGTATGATCGCACCCGTCTACTTATGCCACCTTCCCGTACTTGTGTAGGTGCTTCCGTGCTCCCCTTAGCCTTCCTTGACGGGCAAAACCGAACCGTTTGCTTTTTCCGGGACCCGTTCATTAAATTCGACCGAAGCCCTCTTACCTACCACATTAGGAAACTGGGAAGAAGTTCTATTATGATCGTTTTTTTTTTTTTTAATATAAATGAAGTTTACCGCAAAAGAATACCCGTTGTTGGAACCCGGGAATTCTTATTTTAAATAAAAAGAAATCGTAAATATTTTGTTTTACGTTGAAACAAAAAAAACGAAAAAAGAGGGGTGCAACACGAGGACTTCCCAGGAGGTCACCCATCCTAGTACTACTCTCGCCCAAGCACGCTTAACTTCGGAGTTCTGATGGGATCCGGTGCATTAGTGCTGGTATGATCGCACCCGTCTACTTGTGCCACCTTCCCGTACTTGTGTAGGTGCTTCCGTGCTCCCCTTAGCCTTCCTTGACGGGCAAAACCGAACCGTTTGCTTTTTCCGGGACCCGTTCATTAAATTCGACCGAAGCCCTCTTACCTACCACATTAGGAAACTGGGAAGAAGTTCTATTATGATCGTTTTTTTTTTTTTTAATATAAATGAAGTTTACCGCAAAAGAATACCCGTTGTTGGAACCCGGGAATTCTTATTTTAAATAAAAAGAAATCGTAAATATTTTGTTTTACGTTGAAACAAAAAAAACGAAAAAAGAGGGGTGCAACACGAGGACTTCCCAGGAGGTCACCCATCCTAGTACTACTCTCGCCCAAGCACGCTTCACTTCGGAGTTCTGATGGGATCCGGTGCATTAGTGCTGGTATGATCGCACCCGTCTACTTATGCCACCTTCCCGTACTTGTGTAGGTGCTTCCGTGCTCCCCTTAGCCTTCCTTGACGGGCAAAACCGAACCGTTTGCTTTTTCCGGGACCCGTTCATTAAATTCGACCGAAGCCCTCTTACCTACCACATTAGGAAACTGGGAAGAAGTTCTATTATGATCGTTTTTTTTTTTTTTAATATAAATGAAGTTTACCGCAAAAGAATACCCGTTGTTGGAACCCGGGAATTCTTATTTTAAATAAAAAGAAATCGTAAATATTTTGTTTTACGTTGAAACAAAAAAAACGAAAAAAGAGGGGTGCAACACGAGGACTTCCCAGGAGGTCACCCATCCTAGTACTACTCTCGCCCAAGCACGCTTAACTTCGGAGTTCTGATGGGATCCGGTGCATTAGTGCTGGTATGATCGCACCCGTCTACTTATGCCACCTTCCCGTACTTGTGTAGGTGCTTCCGTGCTCCCCTTAGCCTTCCTTGACGGGCAAAACCGAACCGTTTGCTTTTTCCGGGACCCGTTCATTAAATTCGACCGAAGCCCTCTTACCTACCACATTAGGAAACTGGGAAGAAGTTCTATTATGATCGTTTTTTTTTTTTTTTAATATAAATGAAGTTTACCGCAAAAGAATACCCGTTGTTGGAACCCGGGAATTCTTATTTTAAATAAAAAGAAATCGTAAATATTTTGTTTTACGTTGAAACAAAAAAAACGAAAAAAGAGGGGTGCAACACGAGGACTTCCCAGGAGGTCACCCATCCTAGTACTACTCTCGCCCAAGCACGCTTAACTTCGGAGTTCTGATGGGATCCGGTGCATTAGTGCTGGTATGATCGCACCCGTCTACTTATGCCACCTTCCCGTACTTGTGTAGGTGCTTCCGTGCTCCCCTTAGCCTTCCTTGACGGGCAAAACCGAACCGTTTGCTTTTTCCGGGACCCGTTCATTAAATTCGACCGAAGCCCTCTTACCTACCACATTAGGAAACTGGGAAGAAGTTCTATTATGATCGTTTTTTTTTTTTTAATATAAATGAAGTTTACCGCAAAAGAATACCCGTTGTTGGAACCCGGGAATTCTTATTTTAAATAAAAAGAAATCGTAAATATTTTGTTTTACGTTGAAACAAAAAAAAACGAAAAAAGAGGGGTGCAACACGAGGACTTCCCAGGAGGTCACCCATCCTAGTACTACTCTCGCCCAAGCACGCTTAACTTCGGAGTTCTGATGGGATCCGGTGCATTAGTGCTGGTATGATCGCACCCGTCTACTTATGCCACCTTCCCGTACTTGTGTAGGTGCTTCCGTGCTCCCCTTAGCCTTCCTTGACGGGCAAAACCGAACCGTTTGCTTTTTCCGGGACCCGTTCATTAAATTCGACCGAAGCCCTCTTACCTACCACATTAGGAAACTGGGAAGAAGTTCTATTATGATCGTTTTTTTTTTTTTAATATAAATGAAGTTTACCGCAAAAGAATACCCGTTGTTGGAACCCGGGAATTCTTATTTTAAATAAAAAGAAATCGTAAATATTTTGTTTTACGTTGAAACAAAAAAAACGAAAAAAGAGGGGTGCAACACGAGGACTTCCCAGGAGGTCACCCATCCTAGTACTACTCTCGCCCAAGCACGCTTAACTTCGGAGTTCTGATGGGATCCGGTGCATTAGTGCTGGTATGATCGCACCCGTCTACTTATGCCACCTTCCCGTACTTGTGTAGGTGCTTCCGTGCTCCCCTTAGCCTTCCTTGACGGGCAAAACCGAACCGTTTGCTTTTTCCGGGACCCGTTCATTAAATTCGACCGAAGCCCTCTTACCTACCACATTAGGAAACTGGGAAGAAGTTCTATTATGATCGTTTTTTTTTTTTTAATATAAATGAAGTTTACCGCAAAAGAATACCCGTTGTTGGAACCCGGGAATTCTTATTTTAAATAAAAAGAAATCGTAAATATTTTGTTTTACGTTGAAACAAAAAAAACGAAAAAAGAGGGGTGCAACACGAGGACTTCCCAGGAGGTCACCCATCCTAGTACTACTCTCGCCCAAGCACGCTTAACTTCGGAGTTCTGATGGGATCCGGTGCATTAGTGCTGGTATGATCGCACCCGTCTACTTATGCCACCTTCCCGTACTTGTGTAGGTGCTTCCGTGCTCCCCTTAGCCTTCCTTGACGGGCAAAACCGAACCGTTTGCTTTTTCCGGGACCCGTTCATTAAATTCGACCGAAGCCCTCTTACCTACCACATTAGGAAACTGGGAAGAAGTTCTATTATGATCGTTTTTTTTTTTTTTTAATATAAATGAAGTTTACCGCAAAAGAATACCCGTTGTTGGAACCCGGGAATTCTTATTTTAAATAAAAAGAAATCGTAAATATTTTGTTTTACGTTGAAACAAAAAAAAACGAAAAAAGAGGGGTGCAACACGAGGACTTCCCAGGAGGTCACCCATCCTAGTACTACTCTCGCCCAAGCACGCTTAACTTCGGAGTTCTGATGGGATCCGGTGCATTAGTGCTGGTATGATCGCACCCGTCTACTTATGCCACCTTCCCGTACTTGTGTAGGTGCTTCCGTGCTCCCCTTAGCCTTCCTTGACGGGCAAAACCGAACCGTTTGCTTTTTCCGGGACCCGTTCATTAAATTCGACCGAAGCCCTCTTACCTACCACATTAGGAAACTGGGAAGAAGTTCTATTATGATCGTTTTTTTTTTTTTTTAATATAAATGAAGTTTACCGCAAAAGAATACCCGTTGTTGGAACCCGGGAATTCTTATTTTAAATAAAAAGAAATCGTAAATATTTTGTTTTACGTTGAAACAAAAAAAACGAAAAAAGAGGGGTGCAACACGAGGACTTCCTAGGAGGTCACCCATCCTAGTACTACTCTCGCCCAAGCACGCTTAACTTCGGAGTTCTGATGGGATCCGGTGCATTAGTGCTGGTATGATCGCACCCGTCTACTTATGCCACCTTCCCGTACTTGTGTAGGTGCTTCCGTGCTCCCCTTAGCCTTCCTTGACGGGCAAAACCGAACCGTTTGCTTTTTCCGGGACCCGTTCATTAAATTCGACCGAAGCCCTCTTACCTACCACATTAGGAAACTGGGAAGAAGTTCTATTATGATCGTTTTTTTTTTTTTTAATATAAATGAAGTTTACCGCAAAAGAATACCCGTTGTTGGAACCCGGGAATTCTTATTTTAAATAAAAAGAAATCGTAAATATTTTGTTTTACGTTGAAACAAAAAAAACGAAAAAAGAGGGGTGCAACACGAGGACTTCCCAGGAGGTCACCCATCCTAGTACTACTCTCGCCCAAGCACGCTTAACTTCGGAGTTCTGATGGGATCCGGTGCATTAGTGCTGGTATGATCGCACCCGTCTACTTATGCCACCTTCCCGTACTTGTGTAGGTGCTTCCGTGCTCCCCTTAGCCTTCCTTGACGGGCAAAACCGAACCGTTTGCTTTTTCCGGGACCCGTTCATTAAATTCGACCGAAGCCCTCTTACCTACCACATTAGGAAACTGGGAAGAAGTTCTATTATGATCGTTTTTTTTTTTTTAATATAAATGAAGTTTACCGCAAAAGAATACCCGTTGTTGGAACCCGGGAATTCTTATTTTAAATAAAAAGAAATCGTAAATATTTTGTTTTACGTTGAAACAAAAAAAACGAAAAAAGAGGGGTGCAACACGAGGACTTCCCAGGAGGTCACCCATCCTAGTACTACTCTCGCCCAAGCACGCTTAACTTCGGAGTTCTGATGGGATCCGGTGCATTAGTGCTGGTATGATCGCACCCGTCTACTTATGCCACCTTCCCGTACTTGTGTAGGTGCTTCCGTGCTCCCCTTAGCCTTCCTTGACGGGCAAAACCGAACCGTTTGCTTTTTCCGGGACCCGTTCATTAAATTCGACCGAAGCCCTCTTACCTACCACATTAGGAAACTGGGAAGAAGTTCTATTATGATCGTTTTTTTTTTTTTAATATAAATGAAGTTTACCGCAAAAGAATACCCGTTGTTGGAACCCGGGAATTCTTATTTTAAATAAAAAGAAATCGTAAATATTTTGTTTTACGTTGAAACAAAAAAAACGAAAAAAGAGGGGTGCAACACGAGGACTTCCCAGGAGGTCACCCATCCTAGTACTACTCTCGCCCAAGCACGCTTAACTTCGGAGTTCTGATGGGATCCGGTGCATTAGTGCTGGTATGATCGCACCCGTCTACTTATGCCACCTTCCCGTACTTGTGTAGGTGCTTCCGTGCTCCCCTTAGCCTTCCTTGACGGGCAAAACCGAACCGTTTGCTTTTTCCGGGACCCGTTCATTAAATTCGACCGAAGCCCTCTTACCTACCACATTAGGAAACTGGGAAGAAGTTCTATTATGATCGTTTTTTTTTTTTTTAATATAAATGAAGTTTACCGCAAAAGAATACCCGTTGTTGGAACCCGGGAATTCTTATTTTAAATAAAAAGAAATCGTAAATATTTTGTTTTACGTTGAAACAAAAAAAACGAAAAAAGAGGGGTGCAACACGAGGACTTCCCAGGAGGTCACCCATCCTAGTACTACTCTCGCCCAAGCACGCTTAACTTCGGAGTTCTGATGGGATCCGGTGCATTAGTGCTGGTATGATCGCACCCGTCTACTTATGCCACCTTCCCGTACTTGTGTAGGTGCTTCCGTGCTCCCCTTAGCCTTCCTTGACGGGCAAAACCGAACCGTTTGCTTTTTCCGGGACCCGTTCATTAAATTCGACCGAAGCCCTCTTACCTACCACATTAGGAAACTGGGAAGAAGTTCTATTATGATCGTTTTTTTTTTTTTTAATATAAATGAAGTTTACCGCAAAAGAATACCCGTTGTTGGAACCCGGGAATTCTTATTTTAAATAAAAAGAAATCGTAAATATTTTGTTTTACGTTGAAACAAAAAAAACGAAAAAAGAGGGGTGCAACACGAGGACTTCCCAGGAGGTCACCCATCCTAGTACTACTCTCGCCCAAGCACGCTTAACTTCGGAGTTCTGATGGGATCCGGTGCATTAGTGCTGGTATGATCGCACCCGTCTACTTATGCCACCTTCCCGTACTTGTGTAGGTGCTTCCGTGCTCCCCTTAGCCTTCCTTGACGGGCAAAACCGAACCGTTTGCTTTTTCCGGGACCCGTTCATTAAATTCGACCGAAGCCCTCTTACCTACCACATTAGGAAACTGGGAAGAAGTTCTATTATGATCGTTTTTTTTTTTTTAATATAAATGAAGTTTACCGCAAAAGAATACCCGTTGTTGGAACCCGGGAATTCTTATTTTAAATAAAAAGAAATCGTAAATATTTTGTTTTACGTTGAAACAAAAAAAACGAAAAAAGAGGGGTGCAACACGAGGACTTCCCAGGAGGTCACCCATCCTAGTACTACTCTCGCCCAAGCACGCTTAACTTCGGAGTTCTGATGGGATCCGGTGCATTAGTGCTGGTATGATCGCACCCGTCTACTTATGCCACCTTCCCGTACTTGTGTAGGTGCTTCCGTGCTCCCCTTAGCCTTCCTTGACGGGCAAAACCGAACCGTTTGCTTTTTCCGGGACCCGTTCATTAAATTCGACCGAAGCCCTCTTACCTACCACATTAGGAAACTGGGAAGAAGTTCTATTATGATCGTTTTTTTTTTTTTTAATATAAATGAAGTTTACCGCAAAAGAATACCCGTTGTTGGAACCCGGGAATTCTTATTTTAAATAAAAAGAAATCGTAAATATTTTGTTTTACGTTGAAACAAAAAAAACGAAAAAAGAGGGGTGCAACACGAGGACTTCCCAGGAGGTCACCCATCCTAGTACTACTCTCGCCCAAGCACGCTTAACTTCGGAGTTCTGATGGGATCCGGTGCATTAGTGCTGGTATGATCGCACCCGTCTACTTATGCCACCTTCCCGTACTTGTGTAGGTGCTTCCGTGCTCCCCTTAGCCTTCCTTGACGGGCAAAACCGAACCGTTTGCTTTTTCCGGGACCCGTTCATTAAATTCGACCGAAGCCCTCTTACCTACCACATTAGGAAACTGGGAAGAAGTTCTATTATGATCGTTTTTTTTTTTTTTAATATAAATGAAGTTTACCGCAAAAGAATACCCGTTGTTGGAACCCGGGAATTCTTATTTTAAATAAAAAGAAATCGTAAATATTTTGTTTTACGTTGAAACAAAAAAAACGAAAAAAGAGGGGTGCAACACGAGGACTTCCCAGGAGGTCACCCATCCTAGTACTACTCTCGCCCAAGCACGCTTAACTTCGGAGTTCTGATGGGATCCGGTGCATTAGTGCTGGTATGATCGCACCCGTCTACTTATGCCACCTTCCCGTACTTGTGTAGGTGCTTCCGTGCTCCCCTTAGCCTTCCTTGACGGGCAAAACCGAACCGTTTGCTTTTTCCGGGACCCGTTCATTAAATTCGACCGAAGCCCTCTTACCTACCACATTAGGAAACTGGGAAGAAGTTCTATTATGATCGTTTTTTTTTTTTTAATATAAATGAAGTTTACCGCAAAAGAATACCCGTTGTTGGAACCCGGGAATTCTTATTTTAAATAAAAAGAAATCGTAAATATTTTGTTTTACGTTGAAACAAAAAAAAACGAAAAAAGAGGGGTGCAACACGAGGACTTCCCAGGAGGTCACACATCCTAGTACTACTCTCGCCCAAGCACGCTTAACTTCGGAGTTCTGATGGGATCCGGTGCATTAGTGCTGGTATGATCGCACCCGTCTACTTATGCCACCTTCCCGTACTTGTGTAGGTGCTTCCGTGCTCCCCTTAGCCTTCCTTGACGGGCAAAACCGAACCGTTTGCTTTTTCCGGGACCCGTTCATTAAATTCGACCGAAGCCCTCTTACCTACCACATTAGGAAACTGGGAAGAAGTTCTATTATGATCGTTTTTTTTTTTTTAATATAAATGAAGTTTACCGCAAAAGAATACCCGTTGTTGGAACCCGGGAATTCTTATTTTAAATAAAAAGAAATCGTAAATATTTTGTTTTACGTTGAAACAAAAAAAAACGAAAAAAGAGGGGTGCAACACGAGGACTTCCCAGGAGGTCACCCATCCTAGTACTACTCTCGCCCAAGCACGCTTAACTTCGGAGTTCTGATGGGATCCGGTGCATTAGTGCTGGTATGATCGCACCCGTCTACTTATGCCACCTTCCCGTACTTGTGTAGGTGCTTCCGTGCTCCCCTTAGCCTTCCTTGACGGGCAAAACCGAACCGTTTGCTTTTTCCGGGACCCGTTCATTAAATTCGACCGAAGCCCTCTTACCTACCACATTAGGAAACTGGGAAGAAGTTCTATTATGATCGTTTTTTTTTTTTTTAATATAAATGAAGTTTACCGCAAAAGAATACCCGTTGTTGGAACCCGGGAATTCTTATTTTAAATAAAAAGAAATCGTAAATATTTTGTTTTACGTTGAAACAAAAAAAAACGAAAAAAGAGGGGTGCAACACGAGGACTTCCCAGGAGGTCACCCATCCTAGTACTACTCTCGCCCAAGCACGCTTAACTTCGGAGTTCTGATGGGATCCGGTGCATTAGTGCTGGTATGATCGCACCCGTCTACTTATGCCACCTTCCCGTACTTGTGTAGGTGCTTCCGTGCTCCCCTTAGCCTTCCTTGACGGGCAAAACCGAACCGTTTGCTTTTTCCGGGACCCGTTCATTAAATTCGACCGAAGCCCTCTTACCTACCACATTAGGAAACTGGGAAGAAGTTCTATTATGATCGTTTTTTTTTTTTTTAATATAAATGAAGTTTACCGCAAAAGAATACCCGTTGTTGGAACCCGGGAATTCTTATTTTAAATAAAAAGAAATCGTAAATATTTTGTTTTACGTTGAAACAAAAAAAACGAAAAAAGAGGGGTGCAACACGAGGACTTCCCAGGAGGTCACCCATCCTAGTACTACTCTCGCCCAAGCACGCTTAACTTCGGAGTTCTGATGGGATCCGGTGCATTAGTGCTGGTATGATCGCACCCGTCTACTTATGCCACCTTCCCGTACTTGTGTAGGTGCTTCCGTGCTCCCCTTAGCCTTCCTTGACGGGCAAAACCGAACCGTTTGCTTTTTCCGGGACCCGTTCATTAAATTCGACCGAAGCCCTCTTACCTACCACATTAGGAAACTGGGAAGAAGTTCTATTATGATCGTTTTTTTTTTTTTTAATATAAATGAAGTTTACCGCAAAAGAATACCCGTTGTTGGAACCCGGGAATTCTTATTTTAAATAAAAAGAAATCGTAAATATTTTGTTTTACGTTGAAACAAAAAAAACGAAAAAAGAGGGGTGCAACACGAGGACTTCCCAGGAGGTCACCCATCCTAGTACTACTCTCGCCCAAGCACGCTTAACTTCGGAGTTCTGATGGGATCCGGTGCATTAGTGCTGGTATGATCGCACCCGTCTACTTATGCCACCTTCCCGTACTTGTGTAGGTGCTTCCGTGCTCCCCTTAGCCTTCTTTGACGGGCAAAACCGAACCGTTTGCTTTTTCCGGGACCCGTTCATTAAATTCGACCGAAGCCCTCTTACCTACCACATTAGGAAACTGGGAAGAAGTTCTATTATGATCGTTTTTTTTTTTTTAATATAAATGAAGTTTACCGCAAAAGAATACCCGTTGTTGGAACCCGGGAATTCTTATTTTAAATAAAAAGAAATCGTAAATATTTTGTTTTACGTTGAAACAAAAAAAACGAAAAAAGAGGGGTGCAACACGAGGACTTCCCAGGAGGTCACCCATCCTAGTACTACTCTCGCCCAAGCACGCTTAACTTCAGAGTTCTGATGGGATCCGGTGCATTAGTGCTGGTATGATCGCACCCGTCTACTTATGCCACCTTCCCGTACTTGTGTAGGTGCTTCCGTGCTCCCCTTAGCCTTCCTTGACGGGCAAAACCGAACCGTTTGCTTTTTCCGGGACCCGTTCATTAAATTCGACCGAAGCCCTCTTACCTACCACATTAGGAAACTGGGAAGAAGTTCTATTATGATCGTTTTTTTTTTTTTTAATATAAATGAAGTTTACCGCAAAAGAATACCCGTTGTTGGAACCCGGGAATTCTTATTTTAAATAAAAAGAAATCGTAAATATTTTGTTTTACGTTGAAACAAAAAAAACGAAAAAAGAGGGGTGCAACACGAGGACTTCCCAGGAGGTCACCCATCCTAGTACTACTCTCGCCCAAGCACGCTTAACTTCGGAGTTCTGATGGGATCCGGTGCATTAGTGCTGGTATGATCGCACCCGTCTACTTATGCCACCTTCCCGTACTTGTGTAGGTGCTTCCGTGCTCCCCTTAGCCTTCCTTGACGGGCAAAACCGAACCGTTTGCTTTTTCCGGGACCCGTTCATTAAATTCGACCGAAGCCATCTTACCTACCACATTAGGAAACTGGGAAGAAGTTCTATTATGATCGTTTTTTTTTTTTTAATATAAATGAAGTTTACCGCAAAAGAATACCCGTTGTTGGAACCCGGGAATTCTTATTTTAAATAAAAAGAAATCGTAAATATTTTGTTTTACGTTGAAACAAAAAAAACGAAAAAAGAGGGGTGCAACACGAGGACTTCCCAGGAGGTCACCCATCCTAGTACTACTCTCGCCCAAGCACGCTTAACTTCGGAGTTCTGATGGGATCCGGTGCATTAGTGCTGGTATGATCGCACCCGTCTACTTATGCCACCTTCCCGTACTTGTGTAGGTGCTTCCGTGCTCCCCTTAGCCTTCCTTGACGGGCAAAACCGAACCGTTTGCTTTTTCCGGGACCCGTTCATTAAATTCGACCGAAGCCCTCTTACCTACCACATTAGGAAACTGGGAAGAAGTTCTATTATGATCGTTTTTTTTTTTTTTAATATAAATGAAGTTTACCGCAAAAGAATACCCGTTGTTGGAACCCGGGAATTCTTATTTTAAATAAAAAGAAATCGTAAATATTTTGTTTTACGTTGAAACAAAAAAAACGAAAAAAGAGGGGTGCAACACGAGGACTTCCCAGGAGGTCACCCATCCTAGTACTACTCTCGCCCAAGCACGCTTAACTTCGGAGTTCTGATGGGATCCGGTGCATTAGTGCTGGTATGATCGCACCCGTCTACTTATGCCACCTTCCCGTACTTGTGTAGGTGCTTCCGTGCTCCCCTTAGCCTTCCTTGACGGGCAAAACCGAACCGTTTGCTTTTTCCGGGACCCGTTCATTAAATTCGACCGAAGCCCTCTTACCTACCACATTAGGAAACTGGGAAGAAGTTCTATTATGATCGTTTTTTTTTTTTTTTAATATAAATGAAGTTTACCGCAAAAGAATACCCGTTGTTGGAACCCGGGAATTCTTATTTTAAATAAAAAGAAATCGTAAATATTTTGTTTTACGTTGAAACAAAAAAAACGAAAAAAGAGGGGTGCAACACGAGGACTTCCCAGGAGGTCACCCATCCTAGTACTACTCTCGCCCAAGCACGCTTAACTTCGGAGTTCTGATGGGATCCGGTGCATTAGTGCTGGTATGATCGCACCCGTCTACTTATGCCACCTTCCCGTACTTGTGTAGGTGCTTCCGTGCTCCCCTTAGCCTTCCTTGACGGGCAAAACCGAACCGTTTGCTTTTTCCGGGACCCGTTCATTAAATTCGACCGAAGCCCTCTTACCTACCACATTAGGAAACTGGGAAGAAGTTCTATTATGATCGTTTTTTTTTTTTTTAATATAAATGAAGTTTACCGCAAAAGAATACCCGTTGTTGGAACCCGGGAATTCTTATTTTAAATAAAAAGAAATCGTAAATATTTTGTTTTACGTTGAAACAAAAAAAACGAAAAAAGAGGGGTGCAACACGAGGACTTCCCAGGAGGTCACCCATCCTAGTACTACTCTCGCCCAAGCACGCTTAACTTCGGAGTTCTGATGGGATCCGGTGCATTAGTGCTGGTATGATCGCACCCGTCTACTTATGCCACCTTCCCGTACTTGTGTAGGTGCTTCCGTGCTCCCCTTAGCCTTCCTTGACGGGCAAAACCGAACCGTTTGCTTTTTCCGGGACCCGTTCATTAAATTCGACCGAAGCCCTCTTACCTACCACATTAGGAAACTGGGAAGAAGTTCTATTATGATCGTTTTTTTTTTTTTTAATATAAATGAAGTTTACCGCAAAAGAATACCCGTTGTTGGAACCCGGGAATTCTTATTTTAAATAAAAAGAAATCGTAAATATTTTGTTTTACGTTGAAACAAAAAAAACGAAAAAAGAGGGGTGCAACACGAGGACTTCCCAGGAGGTCACCCATCCTAGTACTACTCTCGCCCAAGCACGCTTAACTTCGGAGTTCTGATGGGATCCGGTGCATTAGTGCTGGTATGATCGCACCCGTCTACTTATGCCACCTTCCCGTACTTGTGTAGGTGCTTCCGTGCTCCCCTTAGCCTTCCTTGACGGGCAAAACCGAACCGTTTGCTTTTTCCGGGACCCGTTCATTAAATTCGACCGAAGCCATCTTACCTACCACATTAGGAAACTGGGAAGAAGTTCTATTATGATCGTTTTTTTTTTTTTTAATATAAATGAAGTTTACCGCAAAAGAATACCCGTTGTTGGAACCCGGGAATTCTTATTTTAAATAAAAAGAAATCGTAAATATTTTGTTTTACGTTGAAACAAAAAAAACGAAAAAAGAGGGGTGCAACACGAGGACTTCCCAGGAGGTCACCCATCCTAGTACTACTCTCGCCCAAGCACGCTTAACTTCGGAGTTCTGATGGGATCCGGTGCATTAGTGCTGGTATGATCGCACCCGTCTACTTATGCCACCTTCCCGTACTTGTGTAGGTGCTTCCGTGCTCCCCTTAGCCTTCCTTGACGGGCAAAATCGAACCGTTTGCTTTTTCCGGGACCCGTTCATTAAATTCGACCGAAGCCCTCTTACCTACCACATTAGGAAACTGGGAAGAAGTTCTATTATGATCGTTTTTTTTTTTTTTAATATAAATGAAGTTTACCGCAAAAGAATACCCGTTGTTGGAACCCGGGAATTCTTATTTTAAATAAAAAGAAATCGTAAATATTTTGTTTTACGTTGAAACAAAAAAAACGAAAAAAGAGGGGTGCAACACGAGGACTACCCAGGAGGTCACCCATCTTAGTACTACTCTCGCCCAAGCACGCTTAACTTCGGAGTTCTGATGGGATCCGGTGCATTAGTGCTGGTATGATCGCACCCGTCTACTTATGCCACCTTCCCGTACTTGTGTAGGTGCTTCCGTGCTCCCCTTAGCCTTCCTTGACGGGCAAAACCGAACCGTTTGCTTTTTCTGGGACCCGTTCATTAAATTCGACCGAAGCCCTCTTACCTACCACATTAGGAAACTGGGAAGAAGTTCTATTATGATCGTTTTTTTTTTTTTAATATAAATGAAGTTTACCGCAAAAGAATACCCGTTGTTGGAACCCGGGAATTCTTATTTTAAATAAAAAGAAATCGTAAATATTTTGTTTTACGTTGAAACAAAAAAAACGAAAAAAGAGGGGTGCAACACGAGGACTTCCCAGGAGGTCACCCATCCTAGTACTACTCTCGCCCAAGCACGCTTAACTTCGGAGTTCTGATGGGATCCGGTGCATTAGTGCTGGTATGATCGCACCCGTCTACTTATGCCACCTTCCCGTACTTGTGTAGGTGCTTCCGTGCTCCCCTTAGCCTTCCTTGACGGGCAAAACCGAACCGTTTGCTTTTTCCGGGACCCGTTCATTAAATTCGACCGAAGCCCTCTTACCTACCACATTAGGAAACTGGGAAGAAGTTCTATTATGATCGTTTTTTTTTTTTTTAATATAAATGAAGTTTACCGCAAAAGAATACCCGTTGTTGGAACCCGGGAATTCTTATTTTAAATAAAAAGAAATCGTAAATATTTTGTTTTACGTTGAAACAAAAAAAACGAAAAAAGAGGGGTGCAACACGAGGACTTCCCAGGAGGTCACCCATCCTAGTACTACTCTCGCCCAAGCACGCTTAACTTCGGAGTTCTGATGGGATCCGGTGCATTAGTGCTGGTATGATCGCACCCGTCTACTTATGCCACCTTCCCGTACTTGTGTAGGTGCTTCCGTGCTCCCCTTAGCCTTCCTTGACGGGCAAAACCGAACCGTTTGCTTTTTCCGGGACCCGTTCATTAAATTCGACCGAAGCCCTCTTACCTACCACATTAGGAAACTGGGAAGAAGTTCTATTATGATCGTTTTTTTTTTTTTTAATATAAATGAAGTTTACCGCAAAAGAATACCCGTTGTTGGAACCCGGGAATTCTTATTTTAAATAAAAAGAAATCGTAAATATTTTGTTTTACGTTGAAACAAAAAAAACGAAAAAAGAGGGGTGCAACACGAGGACTTCCCAGGAGGTCACCCATCCTAGTACTACTCTCGCCCAAGCACGCTTAACTTCGGAGTTCTGATGGGATCCGGTGCATTAGTGCTGGTATGATCGCACCCGTCTACTTATGCCACCTTCCCGTACTTGTGTAGGTGCTTCCGTGCTCCCCTTAGCCTTCCTTGACGGGCAAAACCGAACCGTTTGCTTTTTCCGGGACCCGTTCATTAAATTCGACCGAAGCCCTCTTACCTACCACATTAGGAAACTGGGAAGAAGTTCTATTATGATCGTTTTTTTTTTTTTTTAATATAAATGAAGTTTACCGCAAAAGAATACCCGTTGTTGGAACCCGGGAATTCTTATTTTAAATAAAAAGAAATCGTAAATATTTTGTTTTACGTTGAAACAAAAAAAACGAAAAAAGAGGGGTGCAACACGAGGACTTCCCAGGAGGTCACCCATCCTAGTACTACTCTCGCCCAAGCACGCTTAACTTCGGAGTTCTGATGGGATCCGGTGCATTAGTGCTGGTATGATCGCACCCGTCTACTTATGCCACCTTCCCGTACTTGTGTAGGTGCTTCCGTGCTCCCCTTAGCCTTCCTTGACGGGCAAAACCGAACCGTTTGCTTTTTCCGGGACCCGTTCATTAAATTCGACCGAAGCCCTCTTACCTACCACATTAGGAAACTGGGAAGAAGTTCTATTATGATCGTTTTTTTTTTTTTTAATATAAATGAAGTTTACCGCAAAAGAATACCCGTTGTTGGAACCCGGGAATTCTTATTTTAAATAAAAAGAAATCGTAAATATTTTGTTTTACGTTGAAACAAAAAAAACGAAAAAAGAGGGGTGCAACACGAGGACTTCCCAGGAGGTCACCCATCCTAGTACTACTCTCGCCCAAGCACGCTTAACTTCGGAGTTCTGATGGGATCCGGTGCATTAGTGCTGGTATGATCGCACCCGTCTACTTATGCCACCTTCCCGTACTTGTGTAGGTGCTTCCGTGCTCCCCTTAGCCTTCCTTGACGGGCAAAACCGAACCGTTTGCTTTTTCCGGGACCCGTTCATTAAATTCGACCGAAGCCCTCTTACCTACCACATTAGGAAACTGGGAAGAAGTTCTATTATGATCGTTTTTTTTTTTTTTTAATATAAATGAAGTTTACCGCAAAAGAATACCCGTTGTTGGAACCCGGGAATTCTTATTTTAAATAAAAAGAAATCGTAAATATTTTGTTTTACGTTGAAACAAAAAAAACGAAAAAAGAGGGGTGCAACACGAGGACTTCCCAGGAGGTCACCCATCCTAGTACTACTCTCGCCCAAGCACGCTTAACTTCGGAGTTCTGATGGGATCCGGTGCATTAGTGCTGGTATGATCGCACCCGTCTACTTATGCCACCTTCCCGTACTTGTGTAGGTGCTTCCGTGCTCCCCTTAGCCTTCCTTGACGGGCAAAACCGAACCGTTTGCTTTTTCCGGGACCCGTTCATTAAATTCGACCGAAGCCCTCTTACCTACCACATTAGGAAACTGGGAAGAAGTTCTATTATGATCGTTTTTTTTTTTTTAATATAAATGAAGTTTACCGCAAAAGAATACCCGTTGTTGGAACCCGGGAATTCTTATTTTAAATAAAAAGAAATCGTAAATATTTTGTTTTACGTTGAAACAAAAAAAACGAAAAAAGAGGGGTGCAACACGAGGACTTCCCAGGAGGTCACCCATCCTAGTACTACTCTCGCCCAAGCACGCTTAACTTCGGAGTTCTGATGGGATCCGGTGCATTAGTGCTGGTATGATCGCACCCGTCTACTTATGCCACCTTCCCGTACTTGTGTAGGTGCTTCCGTGCTCCCCTTAGCCTTCCTTGACGGGCAAAACCGAACCGTTTGCTTTTTCCGGGACCCGTTCATTAAATTCGACCGAAGCCATCTTACCTACCACATTAGGAAACTGGGAAGAAGTTCTATTATGATCGTTTTTTTTTTTTTTTAATATAAATGAAGTTTACCGCAAAAGAATACCCGTTGTTGGAACCCGGGAATTCTTATTTTAAATAAAAAGAAATCGTAAATATTTTGTTTTACGTTGAAACAAAAAAAACGAAAAAAGAGGGGTGCAACACGAGGACTTCCCAGGAGGTCACCCATCCTAGTACTACTCTCGCCCAAGCACGCTTAACTTCGGAGTTCTGATGGGATCCGGTGCATTAGTGCTGGTATGATCGCACCCGTCTACTTATGCCACCTTCCCGTACTTGTGTAGGTGCTTCCGTGCTCCCCTTAGCCTTCCTTGACGGGCAAAATCGAACCGTTTGCTTTTTCCGGGACCCGTTCATTAAATTCGACCGAAGCCCTCTTACCTACCACATTAGGAAACTGGGAAGAAGTTCTATTATGATCGTTTTTTTTTTTTTTAATATAAATGAAGTTTACCGCAAAAGAATACCCGTTGTTGGAACCCGGGAATTCTTATTTTAAATAAAAAGAAATCGTAAATATTTTGTTTTACGTTGAAACAAAAAAAACGAAAAAAGAGGGGTGCAACACGAGGACTACCCAGGAGGTCACCCATCTTAGTACTACTCTCGCCCAAGCACGCTTAACTTCGGAGTTCTGATGGGATCCGGTGCATTAGTGCTGGTATGATCGCACCCGTCTACTTATGCCACCTTCCCGTACTTGTGTAGGTGCTTCCGTGCTCCCCTTAGCCTTCCTTGACGGGCAAAACCGAACCGTTTGCTTTTTCTGGGACCCGTTCATTAAATTCGACCGAAGCCCTCTTACCTACCACATTAGGAAACTGGGAAGAAGTTCTATTATGATCGTTTTTTTTTTTTTAATATAAATGAAGTTTACCGCAAAAGAATACCCGTTGTTGGAACCCGGGAATTCTTATTTTAAATAAAAAGAAATCGTAAATATTTTGTTTTACGTTGAAACAAAAAAAACGAAAAAAGAGGGGTGCAACACGAGGACTTCCCAGGAGGTCACCCATCCTAGTACTACTCTCGCCCAAGCACGCTTAACTTCGGAGTTCTGATGGGATCCGGTGCATTAGTGCTGGTATGATCGCACCCGTCTACTTATGCCACCTTCCCGTACTTGTGTAGGTGCTTCCGTGCTCCCCTTAGCCTTCCTTGACGGGCAAAACCGAACCGTTTGCTTTTTCCGGGACCCGTTCATTAAATTCGACCGAAGCCCTCTTACCTACCACATTAGGAAACTGGGAAGAAGTTCTATTATGATCGTTTTTTTTTTTTTTAATATAAATGAAGTTTACCGCAAAAGAATACCCGTTGTTGGAACCCGGGAATTCTTATTTTAAATAAAAAGAAATCGTAAATATTTTGTTTTACGTTGAAACAAAAAAAACGAAAAAAGAGGGGTGCAACACGAGGACTTCCCAGGAGGTCACCCATCCTAGTACTACTCTCGCCCAAGCACGCTTAACTTCGGAGTTCTGATGGGATCCGGTGCATTAGTGCTGGTATGATCGCACCCGTCTACTTATGCCACCTTCCCGTACTTGTGTAGGTGCTTCCGTGCTCCCCTTAGCCTTCCTTGACGGGCAAAACCGAACCGTTTGCTTTTTCCGGGACCCGTTCATTAAATTCGACCGAAGCCCTCTTACCTACCACATTAGGAAACTGGGAAGAAGTTCTATTATGATCGTTTTTTTTTTTTTTTAATATAAATGAAGTTTACCGCAAAAGAATACCCGTTGTTGGAACCCGGGAATTCTTATTTTAAATAAAAAGAAATCGTAAATATTTTGTTTTACGTTGAAACAAAAAAAACGAAAAAAGAGGGGTGCAACACGAGGACTTCCCAGGAGGTCACCCATCCTAGTACTACTCTCGCCCAAGCACGCTTAACTTCGGAGTTCTGATGGGATCCGGTGCATTAGTGCTGGTATGATCGCACCCGTCTACTTATGCCACCTTCCCGTACTTGTGTAGGTGCTTCCGTGCTCCCCTTAGCCTTCCTTGACGGGCAAAACCGAACCGTTTGCTTTTTCCGGGACCCGTTCATTAAATTCGACCGAAGCCCTCTTACCTACCACATTAGGAAACTGGGAAGAAGTTCTATTATGATCGTTTTTTTTTTTTTTAATATAAATGAAGTTTACCGCAAAAGAATACCCGTTGTTGGAACCCGGGAATTCTTATTTTAAATAAAAAGAAATCGTAAATATTTTGTTTTACGTTGAAACAAAAAAAACGAAAAAAGAGGGGTGCAACACGAGGACTTCCCAGGAGGTCACCCATCCTAGTACTACTCTCGCCCAAGCACGCTTAACTTCGGAGTTCTGATGGGATCCGGTGCATTAGTGCTGGTATGATCGCACCCGTCTACTTATGCCACCTTCCCGTACTTGTGTAGGTGCTTCCGTGCTCCCCTTAGCCTTCCTTGACGGGCAAAACCGAACCGTTTGCTTTTTCCGGGACCCGTTCATTAAATTCGACCGAAGCCCTCTTACCTACCACATTAGGAAACTGGGAAGAAGTTCTATTATGATCGTTTTTTTTTTTTTAATATAAATGAAGTTTACCGCAAAAGAATACCCGTTGTTGGAACCCGGGAATTCTTATTTTAAATAAAAAGAAATCGTAAATATTTTGTTTTACGTTGAAACAAAAAAAACGAAAAAAGAGGGGTGCAACACGAGGACTTCCCAGGAGGTCACCCATCCTAGTACTACTCTCGCCCAAGCACGCTTAACTTCGGAGTTCTGATGGGATCCGGTGCATTAGTGCTGGTATGATCGCACCCGTCTACTTATGCCACCTTCCCGTACTTGTGTAGGTGCTTCCGTGCTCCCCTTAGCCTTCCTTGACGGGCAAAACCGAACCGTTTGCTTTTTCCGGGACCCGTTCATTAAATTCGACCGAAGCCCTCTTACCTACCACATTAGGAAACTGGGAAGAAGTTCTATTATGATCGTTTTTTTTTTTTTTAATATAAATGAAGTTTACCGCAAAAGAATACCCGTTGTTGGAACCCGGGAATTCTTATTTTAAATAAAAAGAAATCGTAAATATTTTGTTTTACGTTGAAACAAAAAAAACGAAAAAAGAGGGGTGCAACACGAGGACTTCCCAGGAGGTCACCCATCCTAGTACTACTCTCGCCCAAGCACGCTTAACTTCGGAGTTCTGATGGGATCCGGTGCATTAGTGCTGGTATGATCGCACCCGTCTACTTATGCCACCTTCCCGTACTTGTGTAGGTGCTTCCGTGCTCCCCTTAGCCTTCCTTGACGGGCAAAACCGAACCGTTTGCTTTTTCCGGGACCCGTTCATTAAATTCGACCGAAGCCCTCTTACCTACCACATTAGGAAACTGGGAAGAAGTTCTATTATGATCGTTTTTTTTTTTTTTAATATAAATGAAGTTTACCGCAAAAGAATACCCGTTGTTGGAACCCGGGAATTCTTATTTTAAATAAAAAGAAATCGTAAATATTTTGTTTTACGTTGAAACAAAAAAAACGAAAAAAGAGGGGTGCAACACGAGGACTTCCCAGGAGGTCACCCATCCTAGTACTACTCTCGCCCAAGCACGCTTAACTTCGGAGTTCTGATGGGATCCGGTGCATTAGTGCTAGTATGATCGCACCCGTCTACTTATGCCACCTTCCCGTACTTGTGTAGGTGCTTCCGTGCTCCCCTTAGCCTTCCTTGACGGGCAAAACCGAACCGTTTGCTTTTTCCGGGACCCGTTCATTAAATTCGAACGAAGCCCTCTTACCTACCACATTAGGAAACTGGGAAGAAGTTCTATTATGATCGTTTTTTTTTTTTTTAATATAAATGAAGTTTACCGCAAAAGAATACCCGTTGTTGGAACCCGGGAATTCTTATTTTAAATAAAAAGAAATCGTAAATATTTTGTTTTACGTTGAAACAAAAAAAACGAAAAAAGAGGGGTGCAACACGAGGACTTCCCAGGAGGTCACCCATCCTAGTACTACTCTCGCCCAAGCACGCTTAACTTCGGAGTTCTGATGGGATCCGGTGCATTAGTGCTGGTATGATCGCACCCGTCTACTTATGCCACCTTCCCGTACTTGTGTAGGTGCTTCCGTGCTCTCCTTAGCCTTCCTTGACGGGCAAAACCGAACCGTTTGCTTTTTCTGGGACCCGTTCATTAAATTCGACCGAAGCCCTCTTACCTACCACATTAGGAAACTGGGAAGAAGTTCTATTATGATCGTTTTTTTTTTTTTAATATAAATGAAGTTTACCGCAAAAGAATACCCGTTGTTGGAACCCGGGAATTCTTATTTTAAATAAAAAGAAATCGTAAATATTTTGTTTTACGTTGAAACAAAAAAAACGAAAAAAGAGGGGTGCAACACGAGGACTACCCAGGAGGTCACCCATCTTAGTACTACTCTCGCCCAAGCACGCTTAACTTCGGAGTTCTGATGGGATCCGGTGCATTAGTGCTGGTATGATCGCACCCGTCTACTTATGCCACCTTCCCGTACTTGTGTAGGTGCTTCCGTGCTCCCCTTAGCCTTCCTTGACGGGCAAAACCGAACCGTTTGCTTTTTCCGGGACCCGTTCATTAAATTCGACCGAAGCCCTCTTACCTACCACATTAGGAAACTGGGAAGAAGTTCTATTATGATCGTTTTTTTTTTTTTAATATAAATGAAGTTTACCGCAAAAGAATACCCGTTGTTGGAACCCGGGAATTCTTATTTTAAATAAAAAGAAATCGTAAATATTTTGTTTTACGTTGAAACAAAAAAAACGAAAAAAGAGGGGTGCAACACGAGGACTTCCCAGGAGGTCACCCATCCTAGTACTACTCTCGCCCAAGCACGCTTAACTTCGGAGTTCTGATGGGATCCGGTGCATTAGTGCTGGTATGATCGCACCCGTCTACTTATGCCACCTTCCCGTACTTGTGTAGGTGCTTCCGTGCTCCCCTTAGCCTTCCTTGACGGGCAAAACCGAACCGTTTGCTTTTTCCGGGACCCGTTCATTAAATTCGACCGAAGCCCTCTTACCTACCACATTAGGAAACTGGGAAGAAGTTCTATTATGATCGTTTTTTTTTTTTTTAATATAAATGAAGTTTACCGCAAAAGAATACCCGTTGTTGGAACCCGGGAATTCTTATTTTAAATAAAAAGAAATCGTAAATATTTTGTTTTACGTTGAAACAAAAAAAACGAAAAAAGAGGGGTGCAACACGAGGACTTCCCAGGAGGTCACCCATCCTAGTACTACTCTCGCCCAAGCACGCTTAACTTCGGAGTTCTGATGGGATCCGGTGCATTAGTGCTGGTATGATCGCACCCGTCTACTTATGCCACCTTCCCGTACTTGTGTAGGTGCTTCCGTGCTCCCCTTAGCCTTCCTTGACGGGCAAAACCGAACCGTTTGCTTTTTCCGGGACCCGTTCATTAAATTCGACCGAAGCCCTCTTACCTACCACATTAGGAAACTGGGAAGAAGTTCTATTATGATCGTTTTTTTTTTTTTAATATAAATGAAGTTTACCGCAAAAGAATACCCGTTGTTGGAACCCGGGAATTCTTATTTTAAATAAAAAGAAATCGTAAATATTTTGTTTTACGTTGAAACAAAAAAAACGAAAAAAGAGGGGTGCAACACGAGGACTTCCCAGGAGGTCACCCATCCTAGTACTACTCTCGCCCAAGCACGCTTAACTTCGGAGTTCTGATGGGATCCGGTGCATTAGTGCTGGTATGATCGCACCCGTCTACTTATGCCACCTTCCCGTACTTGTGTAGGTGCTTCCGTGCTCCCCTTAGCCTTCCTTGACGGGCAAAACCGAACCGTTTGCTTTTTCCGGGACCCGTTCATTAAATTCGACCGAAGCCCTCTTACCTACCACATTAGGAAACTGGGAAGAAGTTCTATTATGATCGTTTTTTTTTTTTTAATATAAATGAAGTTTACCGCAAAAGAATACCCGTTGTTGGAACCCGGGAATTCTTATTTTAAATAAAAAGAAATCGTAAATATTTTGTTTTACGTTGAAACAAAAAAAACGAAAAAAGAGGGGTGCAACACGAGGACTTCCCAGGAGGTCACCCATCCTAGTACTACTCTCGCCCAAGCACGCTTAACTTCGGAGTTCTGATGGGATCCGGTGCATTAGTGCTGGTATGATCGCACCCGTCTACTTATGCCACCTTCCCGTACTTGTGTAGGTGCTTCCGTGCTCCCCTTAGCCTTCCTTGACGGGCAAAACCGAACCGTTTGCTTTTTCCGGGACCCGTTCATTAAATTCGACCGAAGCCCTCTTACCTACCACATTAGGAAACTGGGAAGAAGTTCTATTATGATCGTTTTTTTTTTTTTTAATATAAATGAAGTTTACCGCAAAAGAATACCCGTTGTTGGAACCCGGGAATTCTTATTTTAAATAAAAAGAAATCGTAAATATTTTGTTTTACGTTGAAACAAAAAAAACGAAAAAAAAGGGGTGCAACACGAGGACTTCCCAGGAGGTCACCCATCCTAGTACTACTCTCGCCCAAGCACGCTTAACTTCGGAGTTCTGATGGGATCCGGTGCATTAGTGCTGGTATGATCGCACCCGTCTACTTATGCCACCTTCCCGTACTTGTGTAGGTGCTTCCGTGCTCCCCTTAGCCTTCCTTGACGGGCAAAACCGAACCGTTTGCTTTTTCCGGGACCCGTTCATTAAATTCGACCGAAGCCCTCTTACCTACCACATTAGGAAACTGGGAAGAAGTTCTATTATGATCGTTTTTTTTTTTTTTTAATATAAATGAAGTTTACCGCAAAAGAATACCCGTTGTTGGAACCCGGGAATTCTTATTTTAAATAAAAAGAAATCGTAAATATTTTGTTTTAAGTTGAAACAAAAAAAACGAAAAAAGAGGGGTGCAACACGAGGACTTCCCAGGAGGTCACCCATCCTAGTACTACTCTCGCCCAAGCACGCTTAACTTCGGAGTTCTGATGGGATCCGGTGCATTAGTGCTGGTATGATCGCACCCGTCTAATTATGCCACCTTCCCGTACTTGTGTAGGTGCTTCCGTGCTCCCCTTAGCCTTCCTTGACGGGCAAAACCGAACCGTTTGCTTTTTCCGGGACCCGTTCATTAAATTCGACCGAAGCCCTCTTACCTACCACATTAGGAAACTGGGAAGAAGTTCTATTATGATCGTTTTTTTTTTTTATTATAAATGAAGTTTACCGCAAAAGAATACCCGTTGTTGGAACCCGGGAATTCTTATTTTAAATAAAAAGAAATCGTAAATATTTTGTTTTACGTTGAAACAAAAAAAACGAAAAAAGAGGGGTGCAACACGAGGACTTCCCAGGAGGTCACCCATCCTAGTACTACTCTCGCCCAAGCACGCTTAACTTCGGAGTTCTGATGGATCCGGTGCATTAGTGCTGGTATGATCGCACCCGTCTACTTATGCCACCTTCCCGTACTTGTGTAGGTGCTTCCGTGCTCCCCTTAGCCTTCCTTGACGGGCAAAACCGAACCGTTTGCTTTTTCCGGGACCCGTTCATTAAATTCGACCGAAGCCCTCTTACCTACCACATTAGGAAACTGGGAAGAAGTTCTATTATGATCGTTTTTTTTTTTTAATATAAATGAAGTTTACCGCAAAAGAATACCCGTTGTTGGAACCCGGGAATTCTTATTTTAAATAAAAAGAAATCGTAAATATTTTGTTTTACGTTGAAACAAAAAAAACGAAAAAAGAGGGGTGCAACACGAGGACTTCCCAGGAGGTCACCCATCCTAGTACTACTCTCGCCCAAGCACGCTTAACTTCGGAGTTCTGATGGGATCCGGTGCATTAGTGCTGGTATGATCGCACCCGTCTACTTATGCCACCTTCCCGTACTTGTGTAGGTGCTTCCGTGCTCCCCTTAGCCTTCCTTGACGGGCAAAACCGAACCGTTTGCTTTTTCCGGGACCCGTTCATTAAATTCGACCGAAGCCCTCTTACCTACCACATTAGGAAACTGGGAAGAAGTTCTATTATGATCGTTTTTTTTTTTAATATAAATGAAGTTTACCGCAAAAGAATACCCGTTGTTGGAACCCGGGAATTCTTATTTTAAATAAAAAGAAATCGTAAATATTTTGTTTTACGTTGAAACAAAAAAAACGAAAAAAGAGGGGTGCAACACGAGGACTTCCCAGGAGGTCACCCATCCTAGTACTACTCTCGCCCAAGCACGCTTAACTTCGGAGTTCTGATGGGATCCGGTGCATTAGTGCTGGTATGATCGCACCCGTCTACTTATGCCACCTTCCCGTACTTGTGTAGGTGCTTCCGTGCTCCCCTTAGCCTTCCTTGACGGGCAAAACCGAACCGTTTGCTTTTTCCGGGACCCGTTCATTAAATTCGACCGAAGCCCTCTTACCTACCACATTAGGAAACTGGGAAGAAGTTCTATTATGATCGTTTTTTTTTTTTAATATAAATGAAGTTTACCGCAAAAGAATACCCGTTGTTGGAACCCGGGAATTCTTATTTTAAATAAAAAGAAATCGTAAATATTTTGTTTTACGTTGAAACAAAAAAAACGAAAAAAGAGGGGTGCAACACGAGGACTTCCCAGGAGGTCACCCATCCTAGTACTACTCTCGCCCAAGCACGCTTAACTTCGGAGTTCTGATGGGATCCGGTGCATTAGTGCTGGTATGATCGCACCCGTCTACTTATGCCACCTTCCCGTACTTGTGTAGGTGCTTCCGTGCTCCCCTTAGCCTTCCTTGACGGGCAAAACCGAACCGTTTGCTTTTTCCGGGACCCGTTCATTAAATTCGACCGAAGCCCTCTTACCTACCACATTAGGAAACTGGGAAGAAGTTCTATTATGATCGTTTTTTTTTTTAATATAAATGAAGTTTACCGCAAAAGAATACCCGTTGTTGGAACCCGGGAATTCTTATTTTAAATAAAAAGAAATCGTAAATATTTTGTTTTACGTTGAAACAAAAAAAACGAAAAAAGAGGGGTGCAACACGAGGACTTCCCAGGAGGTCACCCATCCTAGTACTACTCTCGCCCAAGCACGCTTAACTTCGGAGTTCTGATGGGATCCGGTGCATTAGTGCTGGTATGATCGCACCCGTCTACTTATGCCACCTTCCCGTACTTGTGTAGGTGCTTCCGTGCTCCCCTTAGCCTTCCTTGACGGGCAAAACCGAACCGTTTGCTTTTTCCGGGACCCGTTCATTAAATTCGACCGAAGCCCTCTTACCTACCACATTAGGAAACTGGGAAGAAGTTCTATTATGATCGTTTTTTTTTTTTAATATAAATGAAGTTTACCGCAAAAGAATACCCGTTGTTGGAACCCGGGAATTCTTATTTTAAATAAAAAGAAATCGTAAATATTTTGTTTTACGTTGAAACAAAAAAAACGAAAAAAGAGGGGTGCAACACGAGGACTTCCCAGGAGGTCACCCATCCTAGTACTACTCTCGCCCAAGCACGCTTAACTTCGGAGTTCTGATGGGATCCGGTGCATTAGTGCTGGTATGATCGCACCCGTCTACTTATGCCACCTTCCCGTACTTGTGTAGGTGCTTCCGTGCTCCCCTTAGCCTTCCTTGACGGGCAAAACCGAACCGTTTGCTTTTTCCGGGACCCGTTCATTAAATTCGACCGAAGCCCTCTTACCTACCACATTAGGAAACTGGGAAGAAGTTCTATTATGATCGTTTTTTTTTTTTTAATATAAATGAAGTTTACCGCAAAAGAATACCCGTTGTTGGAACCCGGGAATTCTTATTTTAAATAAAAAGAAATCGTAAATATTTTGTTTTACGTTGAAACAAAAAAAACGAAAAAAGAGGGGTGCAACACGAGGACTTCCCAGGAGGTCACCCATCCTAGTACTACTCTCGCCCAAGCACGCTTAACTTCGGAGTTCTGATGGGATCCGGTGCATTAGTGCTGGTATGATCGCACCCGTCTACTTATGCCACCTTCCCGTACTTGTGTAGGTGCTTCCGTGCTCCCCTTAGCCTTCCTTGACGGGCAAAACCGAACCGTTTGCTTTTTCCGGGACCCGTTCATTAAATTCGACCGAAGCCCTCTTACCTACCACATTAGGAAACTGGGAAGAAGTTCTATTATGATCGTTTTTTTTTTTTTAATATAAATGAAGTTTACCGCAAAAGAATACCCGTTGTTGGAACCCGGGAATTCTTATTTTAAATAAAAAGAAATCGTAAATATTTTGTTTTACGTTGAAACAAAAAAAACGAAAAAAGAGGGGTGCAACACGAGGACTTCCCAGGAGGTCACCCATCCTAGTACTACTCTCGCCCAAGCACGCTTAACTTCGGAGTTCTGATGGGATCCGGTGCATTAGTGCTGGTATGATCGCACCCGTCTACTTATGCCACCTTCCCGTACTTGTGTAGGTGCTTCCGTGCTCCCCTTAGCCTTCCTTGACGGGCAAAACCGAACCGTTTGCTTTTTCCGGGACCCGTTCATTAAATTCGACCGAAGCCCTCTTACCTACCACATTAGGAAACTGGGAAGAAGTTCTATTATGATCGTTTTTTTTTTTTTAATATAAATGAAGTTTACCGCAAAAGAATACCCGTTGTTGGAACCCGGGAATTCTTATTTTAAATAAAAAGAAATCGTAAATATTTTGTTTTACGTTGAAACAAAAAAAACGAAAAAAGAGGGGTGCAACACGAGGACTTCCCAGGAGGTCACCCATCCTAGTACTACTCTCGCCCAAGCACGCTTAACTTCGGAGTTCTGATGGGATCCGGTGCATTAGTGCTGATATGATCGCACCCGTCTACTTATGCCACCTTCCCGTACTTGTGTAGGTGCTTCCGTGCTCCCCTTAGCCTTCCTTGACGGGCAAAACCGAACCGTTTGCTTTTTCCGGGACCCGTTCATTAAATTCGACCGAAGCCCTCTTACCTACCACATTAGGAAACTGGGAAGAAGTTCTATTATGATCGTTTTTTTTTTTTTAATATAAATGAAGTTTACCGCAAAAGAATACCCGTTGTTGGAACCCGGGAATTCTTATTTTAAATAAAAAGAAATCGTAAATATTTTGTTTTACGTTGAAACAAAAAAAAACGAAAAAAGAGGGGTGCAACACGAGGACTTCCCAGGAGGTCACCCATCCTAGTACTACTCTC
This sequence comes from Fagopyrum homotropicum, assembly GCA_033239125.1. Lineage (NCBI taxonomy): Eukaryota > Viridiplantae > Streptophyta > Magnoliopsida > Caryophyllales > Polygonaceae > Fagopyrum > Fagopyrum homotropicum. Next base: position 108,849,020 of record BSWB01000002.1, read on the forward strand.
GCCCAAGCACGCTTAACTTCGGAGTTCTGATGGGATCCGGTGCATTAGTGCTGGTATGATCGCACCCGTCTACTTATGCCACCTTCCCGTACTTGTGTAGGTGCTTCCGTGCTCCCCTTAGCCTTCCTTGACGGGCAAAACCGAACCGTTTGCTTTTTCCGGGACCCGTTCATTAAATTCGACCGAAGCCCTCTTACCTACCACATTAGGAAACTGGGAAGAAGTTCTATTATGATCGTTTTTTTTTTTTTAATATAAATGAAGTTTACCGCAAAAGAATACCCGTTGTTGGAACCCGGGAATTCTTATTTTAAATAAAAAGAAATCGTAAATATTTTGTTTTACGTTGAAACAAAAAAAACGAAAAAAGAGGGGTGCAACACGAGGACTTCCCAGGAGGTCACCCATCCTAGTACTACTCTCGCCCAAGCACGCTTAACTTCGGAGTTCTGATGGGATCCGGTGCATTAGTGCTGGTATGATCGCACCCGTCTACTTATGCCACCTTCCCGTACTTGTGTAGGTGCTTCCGTGCTCCCCTTAGCCTTCCTTGACGGGCAAAACCGAACCGTTTGCTTTTTCCGGGACCCGTTCATTAAATTCGACCGAAGCCCTCTTACCTACCACATTAGGAAACTGGGAAGAAGTTCTATTATGATCGTTTTTTTTTTTTTTAATATAAATGAAGTTTACCGCAAAAGAATACCCGTTGTTGGAACCCGGGAATTCTTATTTTAAATAAAAAGAAATCGTAAATATTTTGTTTTAAGTTGAAACAAAAAAAACGAAAAAAGAGGGGTGCAACACGAGGACTTCCCAGGAGGTCACCCATCCTAGTACTACTCTCGCCCAAGCACGCTTAACTTCGGAGTTCTGATGGGATCCGGTGCATTAGTGCTGGTATGATCGCACCCGTCTACTTATGCCACCTTCCCGTACTTGTGTAGGTGCTTCCGTGCTCCCCTTAGCCTTCCTTGACGGGCAAAACCGAACCGTTTGCTTTTTCCGGGACCCGTTCATTAAATTCGACCGAAGCCCTCTTACCTACCACATTAGGAAACTGGGAAGAAGTTCTATTATGATCGTTTTTTTTTTTTATTATAAATGAAGTTTACCGCAAAAGAATACCCGTTGTTGGAACCCGGGAATTCTTATTTTAAATAAAAAGAAATCGTAAATATTTTGTTTTACGTTGAAACAAAAAAAACGAAAAAAGAGGGGTGCAACACGAGGACTTCCCAGGAGGTCACCCATCCTAGTACTACTCTCGCCCAAGCACGCTTAACTTCGGAGTTCTGATGGGATCCGGTGCATTAGTGCTGGTATGATCGCACCCGTCTACTTATGCCACCTTCCCGTACTTGTGTAGGTGCTTCCGTGCTCCCCTTAGCCTTCCTTGACGGGCAAAACCGAACCGTTTGCTTTTTCCGGGACCCGTTCATTAAATTCGACCGAAGCCCTCTTACCTACCACATTAGGAAACTGGGAAGAAGTTCTATTATGATCGTTTTTTTTTTTTTAATATAAATGAAGTTTACCGCAAAAGAATACCCGTTGTTGGAACCCGGGAATTCTTATTTTAAATAAAAAGAAATCGTAAATATTTTGTTTTACGTTGAAACAAAAAAAACGAAAAAAGAGGGGTGCAACACGAGGACTTCCCAGGAGGTCACCCATCCTAGTACTACTCTCGCCCAAGCACGCTTAACTTCGGAGTTCTGATGGGATCCGGTGCATTAGTGCTGGTATGATCGCACCCGTCTACTTATGCCACCTTCCCGTACTTGTGTAGGTGCTTCCGTGCTCCCCTTAGCCTTCCTTGACGGGCAAAACCGAACCGTTTGCTTTTTCCGGGACCCGTTCATTAAATTCGACCGAAGCCCTCTTACCTACCACATTAGGAAACTGGGAAGAAGTTCTATTATGATCGTTTTTTTTTTTTAATATAAATGAAGTTTACCGCAAAAGAATACCCGTTGTTGGAACCCGGGAATTCTTATTTTAAATAAAAAGAAATCGTAAATATTTTGTTTTACGTTGAAACAAAAAAAACGAAAAAAGAGGGGTGCAACACGAGGACTTCCCAGGAGGTCACCCATCCTAGTACTACTCTCGCCCAAGCACGCTTAACTTCGGAGTTCTGATGGGATCCGGTGCATTAGTGCTGGTATGATCGCACCCGTCTACTTATGCCACCTTCCCGTACTTGTGTAGGTGCTTCCGTGCTCCCCTTAGCCTTCCTTGACGGGCAAAACCGAACCGTTTGCTTTTTCCGGGACCCGTTCATTAAATTCGACCGAAGCCCTCTTACCTACCACATTAGGAAACTGGGAAGAAGTTCTATTATGATCGTTTTTTTTTTTTAATATAAATGAAGTTTACCGCAAAAGAATACCCGTTGTTGGAACCCGGGAATTCTTATTTTAAATAAAAAGAAATCGTAAATATTTTGTTTTACGTTGAAACAAAAAAAACGAAAAAAGAGGGGTGCAACACGAGGACTTCCCAGGAGATCACCCATCCTAGTACTACTCTCGCCCAAGCACGCTTAACTTCGGAGTTCTGATGGGATCCGGTGCATTAGTGCTGGTATGATCGCACCCGTCTACTTATGCCACCTTCCCGTACTTGTGTAGGTGCTTCCGTGCTCCCCTTAGCCTTCCTTGACGGGCAAAACCGAACCGTTTGCTTTTTCCGGGACCCGTTCATTAAATTCGACCGAAGCCCTCTTACCTACCACATTAGGAAACTGGGAAGAAGTTCTATTATGATCGTTTTTTTTTTTTTAATATAAATGAAGTTTACCGCAAAAGAATACCCGTTGTTGGAACCCGGGAATTCTTATTTTAAATAAAAAGAAATCGTAAATATTTTGTTTTACGTTGAAACAAAAAAAACGAAAAAAGAGGGGTGCAACACGAGGACTTCCCAGGAGGTCACCCATCCTAGTACTACTCTCGCCCAAGCACGCTTAACTTCGGAGTTCTGATGGGATCCGGTGCATTAGTGCTGGTATGATCGCACCCGTCTACTTATGCCACCTTCCCGTACTTGTGTAGGTGCTTCCGTGCTCCCCTTAGCCTTCCTTGACGGGCAAAACCGAACCGTTTGCTTTTTCCGGGACCCGTTCATTAAATTCGACCGAAGCCCTCTTACCTACCACATTAGGAAACTGGGAAGAAGTTCTATTATGATCGTTTTTTTTTTTTTTAATATAAATGAAGTTTACCGCAAAAGAATACCCGTTGTTGGAACCCGGGAATTCTTATTTTAAATAAAAAGAAATCGTAAATATTTTGTTTTACGTTGAAACAAAAAAAACGAAAAAAGAGGGGTGCAACACGAGGACTTCCCAGGAGGTCACCCATCCTAGTACTACTCTCGCCCAAGCACGCTTAACTTCGGAGTTCTGATGGGATCCGGTGCATTAGTGCTGGTATGATCGCACCCGTCTACTTATGCCACCTTCCCGTACTTGTGTAGGTGCTTCCGTGCTCCCCTTAGCCTTCCTTGACGGGCAAAACCGAACCGTTTGCTTTTTCCGGGACCCGTTCATTAAATTCGACCGAAGCCCTCTTACCTACCACATTAGGAAACTGGGAAGAAGTTCTATTATGATCGTTTTTTTTTTTAATATAAATGAAGTTTACCGCAAAAGAATACCCGTTGTTGGAACCCGGGAATTCTTATTTTAAATAAAAAGAAATCGTAAATATTTTGTTTTACGTTGAAACAAAAAAAACGAAAAAAGAGGGGTGCAACACGAGGACTTCCCAGGAGGTCACCCATCCTAGTACTACTCTCGCCCAAGCACGCTTAACTTCGGAGTTCTGATGGGATCCGGTGCATTAGTGCTGGTATGATCGCACCCGTCTACTTATGCCACCTTCCCGTACTTGTGTAGGTGCTTCCGTGCTCCCCTTAGCCTTCCTTGACGGGCAAAACCGAACCGTTTGCTTTTTCCGGGACCCGTTCATTAAATTCGACCGAAGCCCTCTTACCTACCACATTAGGAAACTGGGAAGAAGTTCTATTATGATCGTTTTTTTTTTTTTAATATAAATGAAGTTTACCGCAAAAGAATACCCGTTGTTGGAACCCGGGAATTCTTATTTTAAATAAAAAGAAATCGTAAATATTTTGTTTTACGTTGAAACAAAAAAAACGAAAAAAGACGGGTGCAACACGAGGACTTCCCAGGAGGTTGTAACACCCCAAATCCGCGGGACTCGGGATGCCACATTGGGCTAGGATCTCACAATGGATCCTGACCCTAGCCTGACAACAAGTTCACTGGACCTTACAACATGGCACTGACAGATATAAAACAAATACATAAAACAGTATAAACTGTACGACCCAAAGTAAACAACAACATAGCCGAGTATATAAAACGACATCCTCACATAGGAGGTACAAAAGATCATCCTCACGCATGAGGGGAAACACAACAACCCCAAACCAACCACCTAATGTACGAGAGTCCTCGGCCTGTCACCCTGCCAGATCACCCAGTAGCGCCTAACCTGTAAACATCTACAACACGGTATGAAACCGTTAGCTAACCATACATATATGAGGTAATGCATAAGCACAAGCACAATCATGAAAGATAAACACATCAGCATGCTATCACACATTTACCCATTTATTATCTTTATATAATAATCATTCACTCAAAAACCGTATATATATATAGATAGATGAAAGTATGTGACACGAGGACCGATACATCCCCGCCTCTGAGTACAATGTCCAGCTGTACGAGTATCGGTCACACAATCCGTGTACCCTATGGGAGTGGATTGCGCCCTTTCTGTAAACCAGTCTGGCCCGACATCAGAGAACCTCCCAGACTCCACGGCGGGATGAAAGGGAAAGGTTATCACAGCCACGCAGTGGGGCAGTCAATAGAACATAGGTCGATAAAAACGACAACTCATGATATCATAGCAAACATATAAAGCACACACCACTCATGCAAACACCCAATATAGGGATGGTAGCTAAGTAAGTCCTACGGACTTACCTCAACCTCGTACAAACTCAACCACGATCACCTCTACACTGGAGGGACAACACGGCCTATAAACAAGGCATAAAGAGATATATCAACCTCTATTCATCAAAGGGGTCACACCTAGACCCAAAGGGATCCATAAGGATCATACTCAATCTATGAGCCTCACAACCAACTAAACCTCAATATCTCAGCATAACTCACAATTCCTCAAATCTCAAGGTAGTATCTAATCAACATTCCTCAATCTCAATTTTAATCCTAATCTAATTAATTAACCTTTAATTAATTAATTAGATTTCGCCAGAATAACGTTTTGCCCGCAGGCAATTTCTAAACCCCCTGTCATCAGATTTCATCAAACAAGAACCCATAATCACCAGAATAATATAACGACCATAATGGAATTTCTAATTGTCCTATTTGACAAGCCTAAAGTCAATTTAGGCCAAATCGCAGTACGGAAAACGAATAAATTCATAACTTATTCGTTACTAACCCGATTGACGATCTGAAAGAAGATTCGGAATCACAACGATGCAGGCTACGCATGGACATCATCAAATTCATCGGAATCTGAGCGACGGAACCGTCCTGGTGACATATATGCTCGACCAGCCCTCCATATACTCGGAAATACAGAAACTCGGTACCGTTATGAAGAGAATAAAGAGAGGAATCCAGAAACTCAAACGGAATTGAAATCGGATTAGAAACGGAGAGTAGATCTGAGTTTGAAGGTTGAGAGAAATCAAAGCTTTTACGAGAAAACGTGAAAGGAAATGAATTAATAAAGGATTTTCCGCTATTTATAGTGAAGACGATAATTATCCTTTAGTAAAGTCGATAGTTATCCTTTAACCGATCCAAAGGCGGGTCGAACCTCTTTCTCCAAACTTCTCGAGATTGGAACATTAAATCTGGAATATTGTAGGGATAATTATTCCACAACTGCCTCGGAAAACGTGTATTCCTAAGCCGTCTTTCTTAGCCGTTAAGAAACGAAATAGCGACTCTTTTGGCCGTTTTGCCTCTCCATGTTATTTCATATCTAGGACATATCCGATATCCTGATCATTTCTCTCAACTGCATTTTTATTAATTGGAGCTCCCAAATGCTCCAAATAACACCGGAGGGTAAAAATAATTACCCGGGGAAAAAAGTAAAAATTTCCCCAAACGTCCAAAATTACGCCAGGAACATAACGGTGGGACTCTTACTCATCACTTGCGAAGTCTTCGCGAGTTATATGTTAATTACTATCAATGATTAAGTTAATCAACATTAATTAGAATTCGAAATCCTAGCTATTACATCACACCCCCCTTAAAAAAAAGTTTCGTCCCGAAACTTGAACAATTCCCAAATCCTCTCGGACCCATACGCCGAGGTATAGCTCTCACTCTTTCTATCGGAGGTATCACATCTCCGTTCAAAAGTTCATCACCTATAACAATCTATAACTTAATGTCACCATGGAGGAATCATCAACTCCAGAAAAAAAGGGTCATAACGCTACCCAAAGGCGTAGAGGAATCACGTCTCTCGCCATACCACATCACAAGGCATAGAGAAAGCACCTCTCTAGCCCAAACATATCACAAGCATAGACGAAATACGTCTCTAGCAAACCATAATCATATATATCGTATGGAGGAATTACATCTCCACTAAAACTATGTCCATCAAGGTAGCATGGAGGAAAGAACCATCTCCAGCTGAATCCTAATCACACTCAAATAGCATGAAGGAAAGAACCATCTCCAGCTATAAATATAATCATACTCGGGTAGCGTGGAGGAAGTAATCATCTCCAGCTATAAATATAATCATACTCGGGTAGCATGGAGGAAGTAATCATCTCCAGCTATAACATACATCACGCTAGCACATCAAGATCTACTAAGATCATAAATCACATCACAACTAGCATGGAATAACACATCAAGACATATAAGCACATAAGCACAACATTCATCAAGATAGCACTAAGATCTACTCGTGCTCCCACAAATGGGTATGTCTAAACATATACTCTGGATAGTTCCTTAGGACACTATCCTCAGTCTCTCACATAACCTCTTTAGGTCTTCATCTCGACCATCATATCCTCAATATGGGAATGTCTTTCAAATGCAAGCGTTTCATATCTCATTCCAAGAATGTAATCGGATGCTCAACAAAAGTGTGGTTGGACTCAACCATCAAATCATCGTAACTCACAAGGTGTCTCGAGTCTGGTATATACTTCCTCAGTTGAGACATATGAAACACTAGGTGGATATCCTCTAATCTCATAGGCAAAGCTAAACATCATGCTACCTTCTCCGTACTGGTCGATCTCAAATAACCATCATATTGGAAACTCAGTTCCCTTTCTATATTAACACGTCTAATGTCTCGCAGTTGAGATACTTACAGCCGGATATGAACTCTCGCTTGAACTTTAGAGGTTAACGCCTCTTGTCTATATATAATATCTGGCGACTCTGTACAACCAGCATTCTTCCTTCAATCAACGTTCCTTGAACTATAAAATCCTGAATCTGGTTAGGTGTTATTCCACTACTACTGCTAGATCACTTCTAGCATAAGGATATACGACTTCTATGTCTATATATATTGCCTCATAGGGCCATCCCAGAAAGATGCACGTCCTTCATTGTTATATAATAAACTCATTAATGGAAGGTAATACAACCATCCACGTTTCCCATTCAACTCACAACTTATAATAGATCTTTAAGATTTAGATGATCCTCTCTAACTGACCATCTGTCAGGGGGTGAAGTGTAGTCATAAGGTACAAACTCGTCCCCAAAGCAGTCTGAATCTGCTGCCCCAAAATCTCAAAGTAAAAGCATCCATCTCGATCAGAAATGATCGTTCTCGGTATACCATGGAGTCTCACTATATGTCTAGTGTACTCAACCAATTCATTCACTAGCCACGTCCTTCTGATAGAAATGAAACGTGTCAGTTTCATTAATTTGTTACCAACAATCCAGATAACATAAATCTTCTACTGGGTCACAATCCCATAAAAAGTCCATAGAGATGTCCTCCCAAATTCTACTACTGCACTGGTAGTGGGTGGGGCTTATCTCTAGATCGGAAATACTCTATCTAGACTTGCTAACAGGTCACACACTGTATCACAAATCTGGCTATATCGGCTTCATACAATATAATCGTCTCATCTCGTGGTCCATGTTACTTGTACCTGAATGTACTGAATAAGGCGTACAGTGGGTATACCGTAATGTTCTCTGTCTCCATCTGCATCAGCAGGTACACAAAAGTGGTCATGACTCTTCATCAGTCCATCTACTCCTATGGAGAACTATGGTGCCTCAGTACGAGACATCCTTTCTCTAAACCTTGTCAAGGCCCGGCAGGTCTCCTGCTTCTGTTGGACCTCATCCAACAGACCAGGTAGAACCTCTGAGGTATAACAGGGTATCCTCATCAAGGAACTGATTGTCCAACTCTAGCCAAGCTAGATCTCTCTGAAGTTGAGGTTGAACTATCAGTCTCACAATCATCTTCTCTTGGAGCGTCTTTCCATTCAAGTTATTGGAAACAACGTTCAACTTCTCTGAATGATATGAAATCTTCAAGTCAAAGTCTTGATCAACTTAAGCTCTTAACACTGGTGGTTATTCAACCCCTGTTGCATATAATATACTTCAGATTTCTATGATCTATAGAAATCCGACATGAAGATCACACCAGTATGGTCTTCAAAACTTAAAGGCTTGAACTACCACTACTAACTCTAAATCGTGAGTCGGGTAGTTCTCATCATACTTTCTCAGCTGTAAACACACATATCAATAACCCTACTCCTCTGTAGTAATACACATATCAGACTTAGCTGGGATGTATCTCCGTAAATCACGGGATCCCAAAAATCTTCTAACTACAACAGAATGGAAGCAGAGGTCAAATACCTCCTCAACTCTTCAGAACATAGACACACTGCTTTCATCACGTAGTTATGGTGTTCTTCTCAAAAGACTCGCAAATGAATACATAATCATATAAAATCCTTCGTCAAAGCATTGATAGCAATCGGTTGAGCCGAGAAAACTACGTATTCCTTAATGTTCATCAGTATCTCCCATGTTACAACATACTTAATTCTCGTCAGGTCAACCATGATTCCACTGGCGAAGACAACATGGCCTAAAAAGGCTACCACTGGCATATCAACTTACACTTAGAGAGCGTAGCATACAACCCTCTATCTCTCGAAATCTGCAAAATGGTCCTCAGACGATCGGTCTACTATTCTCTGGTATGAGAGTATACCGACATGTCATCCATGAAGTCCACCACCAAATAATCAAGGAAGTCGATGAAGATACCATTCATCAACTCCATAAAAACTACCAAAACAATCGTCAACCCAAATGGCATCACTACAAACTCGTAGTGTCCATAACGGTATGGGATACTATCTCATACACATGCTGCTCTCTCATCCATGACTAGGGATATCTTGAGCACAAAGGAATCCTGAAAACACAATTGCTTCTTGAAGCTAACTCATCAGGTCGTCAATACGGAACATGAAACCCACTAGGGTAAAAAAAGCCCGTTTTAGTCAACTTTTCAAGTTATTAGTACAATATCTCAACAAGCACCATAAAGTGTGGCTTTCCCATTCAATCTTGTATCATACTTCAACTCGATAACAATGTCCACACTCCGCTGAGGTGGCAACTAGACGGTTCAGTAACACGTCTATAAACTCATAAACAACTAGAATACTTTCCAATGTTGGACTATCTCCCTCCTTCATGGTATTAACACTAGAAGGCGTCACATTCCTGTGCTATCAGCTCGCTGCTCGTACAATCTTGATGGCAAACCCGTCTCTTCAAAGGTCTTAACCTTAGAAGATATCACTGCATGATATCTATTCATACAATCTATACACATAATGACTTCCTCATGCACCTACAACATGACAAAGAAGTCTACAAGCCATACACAAGTCCCGGAATAAGGGAACAAACACATATCTCGCGGGTACCTCAGACCGCTAACTGGTAATCCTGTAAAGGAAAGTCCACCTTCTACTATATATCAAAGATCAACCATTAACGCATGCATCGAAAGACAAGAAGTGCATAGCACTCACAACAAGCAAAACTCTACCAGGTAAACCATTAACGAGAATGGTACCTATAACAGCTAACACTCGTAGCTCCTCTACATATCATCACTCAATGTCAGATCCATGCTCCTCAGGTATCAGTGAGGTCATCACTATAGCCTCCACTTCCACTCTTTCAACACCGGAAAGAGGAAGGTCTTGCTGGGAAGAAACACCACCGTGCTGACAAAAAGGTGGCCTAGTTCACCACATATGAAACAAGCTATCGGTGCCAAAGGGCACACAAAACGCAAATGATCTGGATAGCCACAATTGTAACATAATTGTCTCATTCTTGCAACCTCTGCAACTAAAGGGTAACTCAATCTTCGTCGTCCACCTTGAATGATCTTATTCCGAGAGGGAACTTGTAAAGGCAACGCCTTGCCCTGTCGACAAAACTTCGCTCTATACCCTGCTTTACCACACGTAAAGCATATGATGGGCGCCTTTGGGCACACAGCTCGCTAGTGTCCCAACTTCCACGCAATTAAAACACTATAGTTCCTTCCAGTCATCTTCATGGCCAAAGGATCACTAGATTGTCCCGATATCGGACTTGGTTCCCCATTCATCATCTTTGCTTCTCCAGTAACTGATTCAGTCCATTGCTTCTTTCCGGATCCAGAAGCTTCAGTTGATCTCACAATTGTTGGTAAATCCGGTGTGGATCTACCCGCTATCACCGCTTCATATACTTGTTACATATATTCTTGAAACTCGGATCTACTCATGGAGACACGATCAACCTCTTCAAACTCGTTCTCTGTCATAGGCGAAACAACAGCGGAAACTGGTCCCTAACTTATCACCACTGGAGGAAGAGGGGGGGTGTACCCCTACCTCATCCCACTACAGATACTACTCTAGTCTGAGTCATCTGTAGGATATACGCACCTAATCTTATAAGGCTATATATATGCCATAGGTATCGATATGTATATAATAAATCCACATAATCCATAGCACACACAGATATATATACATATCTACACTGCAGAGATCCATGGCAGAGGTGACGACTTCTCGTACATTCTATCCCAAAACCACACTTAAAACCAAAACCTTTGAAAACGTCAGATCCCATGTGGGCTCTGTTTATTTTACCTATCAAACCTCATTGCAGGTAGCAAGTGCCATTATTGTCAACCTGGGCTCTGATACCAACTCTGTAACACCCCGAATCCGCGGGACTCGGGATGCCACATTGGGCTAGGATCTCACAATGGATCCTGACCCTAGCCTGACAACAAGTTCACTGGACCTTACAACATGGCACTGACAGATATAAAACAAATACATAAAACAGTATAAACTGTACGACCCAAAGTAAACAACAACATAGCCGAGTATATAAAACGACATCCTCACATAGGAGGTACAAAAGATCATCCTCACGCATGAGGGGAAACACAACAACCCCAAACCAACCACCTAATGTACGAGAGTCCTCGGCCTGTCACCCTGCCAGATCACCCAGTAGCGCCTAACCTGTAAACATCTACAACACGGTATGAAACCGTTAGCTAACCATACATATATGAGGTAATGCATAAGCACAAGCACAATCATGAAAGATAAACACATCAGCATGCTATCACACATTTACCCATTTATTATCTTTATATAATAATCATTCACTCAAAAACCGTATATATATATATAGATAGATGAAAGTATGTGACACGAGGACCGATACATCCCCGCCTCTGAGTACAATGTCCAGCTGTACGAGTATCGGTCACACAATCCGTGTACCCTATGGGAGTGGATTGCGCCCTTCCTGTAAACCAGTCTGGCCCGACATCAGAGAACCTCCCAGACTCCACGGCGGGATGAAAGGGAAAGGTTATCACAGCCACGCAGTGGGGCAGTCAATAGAACATAGGTCGATAAAAACGACAACTCATGATATCATAGCAAACATATAAAGCACACACCACTCATGCAAACACCCAATATAGGGATGGTAGCTAAGTAAGTCCTACGGACTTACCTCAACCTCGTACAAACTCAACCACGATCACCTCTACACTGGAGGGACAACACGGCCTATAAACAAGGCATAAAGAGATATATCAACCTCTATTCATCAAAGGGGTCACACCTAGACCCAAAGGGATCCATAAGGATCATACTCAATCTATGAGCCTCACAACCAACTAAACCTCAATATCTCAGCATAACTCACAATTCCTCAAATCTCAAGGTAGTATCTAATCAACATTCCTCAATCTCAATTTTAATCCTAATCTAATTAATTAACCTTTAATTAATTAATTAGATTTCGCCAGAATAACGTTTTGCCCGCAGGCAATTTCTAAACCCCCTGTCATTAGATTTCATCAAACAAGAACCCATAATCACCAGAATAATATAACGACCATAATGGAATTTCTAATTGTCCTATTTGACAAGCCTAAAGTCAATTTAGGCCAAATCGCAGTACGGAAAACGAATAAATTCATAACTTATTCGTTACTAACCCGATTGACGATCTGAAAGAAGATTCAGAATCACAACGATGCAGGCTACGCATGGACATCATCAAATTCATCGGAATCTGAGCGACGGAACCGTCCTGGTGACATATATGCTCGACCAGCCCTCCATATACTCGGAAATACAGAAACTCGGTACCGTTATGAAGAGAATAAAGAGAGGAATCCAGAAACTCAAACGGAATTGAAATCGGATTAGAAACGGAGAGTAGATCTGAGTTTGAAGGTTGAGAGAAATCAAAGCTTTTACGAGAAAACGTGAAAGGAAATGAATTAATAAAGGATTTTCCGCTATTTATAGTGAAGACGATAATTATCCTTTAGTAAAGTCGATAGTTATCCTTTAACCGATCCAAAGGCGGGTCGAACCTCTTTCTCCAAACTTCTCGAGATTGGAACATTAAATCTGGAATATTGTAGGGATAATTATTCCACAACTGCCTCGGAAAACGTGTATTCCTAAGCCGTCTTTCTTAGCCGTTAAGAAACGAAATAGCGACTCTTTTGGCCGTTTTGCCTCTCCATGTTATTTCATATCTAGGACATATCCGATATCCTGATCATTTCTCTCAACTGCATTTTTATTAATTGGAGCTCCCAAATGCTCCAAATAACACCGGAGGGTAAAAATAATTACCCGGGGAAAAAAGTAAAAATTTCCCCAAACGTCCAAAATTACGCCAGGAACATAACGGTGGGACTCTTACTCATCACTTGCGAAGTCTTCGCGAGTTATATGTTAATTACTATCAATGATTAAGTTAATCAACATTAATTAGAATTCGAAATCCTAGCTATTACAGAGTTCACCCATCCTAGTACTACTCTCGCCCAAGCACGCTTAACTTCGGAGTTCTGATGGGATCCGGTGCATTAGTGCTGGTATGATCGCACCCGTCTACTTATGCCACCTTCCCGTACTTGTGTAGGTGCTTCCGTGCTCCCCTTAGCCTTCCTTGACGGGCAAAACCGAACCGTTTGCTTTTTCCGGGACCCGTTCATTAAATTCGACCGAAGCCCTCTTACCTACCACATTAGGAAACTGGGAAGAAGTTCTATTATGATCGTTTTTTTTTTTTTAATATAAATGAAGTTTACCGCAAAAGAATACCCGTTGTTGGAACCCGGGAATTCTTATTTTAAATAAAAAGAAATCGTAAATATTTTGTTTTACGTTGAAACAAAAAAAACGAAAAAAGAGGGGTGCAACACGAGGACTTCCCAGGAGGTCACCCATCCTAGTACTACTCTCGCCCAAGCACGCTTAACTTCGGAGTTCTGATGGGATCCGGTGCATTAGTGCTGGTATGATCGCACCCGTCTACTTATGCCACCTTCCCGTACTTGTGTAGGTGCTTCCGTGCTCCCCTTAGCCTTCCTTGACGGGCAAAACCGAACCGTTTGCTTTTTCCGGGACCCGTTCATTAAATTCGACCGAAGCCCTCTTACCTACCACATTAGGAAACTGGGAAGAAGTTCTATTATGATCGTTTTTTTTTTTTTAATATAAATGAAGTTTACCGCAAAAGAATACCCGTTGTTGGAACCCGGGAATTCTTATTTTAAATAAAAAGAAATCGTAAATATTTTGTTTTACGTTGAAACAAAAAAAACGAAAAAAGAGGGGTGCAACACGAGGACTTCCCAGGAGGTCACCCATCCTAGTACTACTCTCGCCCAAGCACGCTTAACTTCGGAGTTCTGATGGGATCCGGTGCATTAGTGCTGGTATGATCGCACCCGTCTACTTATGCCACCTTCCCGTACTTGTGTAGGTGCTTCCGTGCTCCCCTTAGCCTTCCTTGACGGGCAAAACCGAACCGTTTGCTTTTTCCGGGACCCGTTCATTAAATTCGACCGAAGCCCTCTTACCTACCACATTAGGAAACTGGGAAGAAGTTCTATTATGATCGTTTTTTTTTTTTAATATAAATGAAGTTTACCGCAAAAGAATACCCGTTGTTGGAACCCGGGAATTCTTATTTTAAATAAAAAGAAATCGTAAATATTTTGTTTTACGTTGAAACAAAAAAAACGAAAAAAGAGGGGTGCAACACGAGGACTTCCCAGGAGGTCACCCATCCTAGTACTACTCTCGCCCTTGCACGCTTAACTTCGGAGTTCTGATGGGATCCGGTGCATTAGTGCTGGTATGATCGCACCCGTCTACTTATGCCACCTTCCCGTACTTGTGTAGGTGCTTCCGTGCTCCCCTTAGCCTTCCTTGACGGGCAAAACCGAACCGTTTGCTTTTTCCGGGACCCGTTCATTAAATTCGACCGAAGCCCTCTTACCTACCACATTAGGAAACTGGGAAGAAGTTCTATTATGATCGTTTTTTTTTTTTTAATATAAATGAAGTTTACCGCAAAAGAATACCCGTTGTTGGAACCCGGGAATTCTTATTTTAAATAAAAAGAAATCGTAAATATTTTGTTTTACGTTGAAACAAAAAAAACGAAAAAAGAGGGGTGCAACACGAGGACTTCCCAGGAGGTCACCCATCCTAGTACTACTCTCGCCCAAGCACGCTTAACTTCGGAGTTCTGATGGGATCCGGTGCATTAGTGCTGGTATGATCGCACCCGTCTACTTATGCCACCTTCCCGTACTTGTGTAGGTGCTTCCGTGCTCCCCTTAGCCTTCCTTGACGGGCAAAACCGAACCGTTTGCTTTTTCCGGGACCCGTTCATTAAATTCGACCGAAGCCCTCTTACCTACCACATTAGGAAACTGGGAAGAAGTTCTATTATGATCGTTTTTTTTTTTTTAATATAAATGAAGTTTACCGCAAAAGAATACCCGTTGTTGGAACCCGGGAATTCTTATTTTAAATAAAAAGAAATCGTAAATATTTTGTTTTACGTTGAAACAAAAAAAACGAAAAAAGAGGGGTGCAACACGAGGACTTCCCAGGAGGTCACCCATCCTAGTACTACTCTCGCCCAAGCACGCTTAACTTCGGAGTTCTGATGGGATCCGGTGCATTAGTGCTGGTATGATCGCACCCGTCTACTTATGCCACCTTCCCGTACTTGTGTAGGTGCTTCCGTGCTCCCCTTAGCCTTCCTTGACGGGCAAAACCGAACCGTTTGCTTTTTCCGGGACCCGTTCATTAAATTCGACCGAAGCCCTCTTACCTACCACATTAGGAAACTGGGAAGAAGTTCTATTATGATCGTTTTTTTTTTTTTAATATAAATGAAGTTTACCGCAAAAGAATACCCGTTGTTGGAACCCGGGAATTCTTATTTTAAATAAAAAGAAATCGTAAATATTTTGTTTTACGTTGAAACAAAAAAAACGAAAAAAGAGGGGTGCAACACGAGGACTTCCCAGGAGGTCACCCATCCTAGTACTACTCTCGCCCAAGCACGCTTAACTTCGGAGTTCTGATGGGATCCGGTGCATTAGTGCTGGTATGATCGCACCCGTCTACTTATGCCACCTTCCCGTACTTGTGTAGGTGCTTCCGTGCTCCCCTTAGCCTTCCTTGACGGGCAAAACCGAACCGTTTGCTTTTTCCGGGACCCGTTCATTAAATTCGACCGAAGCCCTCTTACCTACCACATTAGGAAACTGGGAAGAAGTTCTATTATGATCGTTTTTTTTTTTTTTAATATAAATGAAGTTTACCGCAAAAGAATACCCGTTGTTGGAACCCGGGAATTCTTATTTTAAATAAAAAGAAATCGTAAATATTTTGTTTTACGTTGAAACAAAAAAAAACGAAAAAAGAGGGGTGCAACACGAGGACTTCCCAGGAGGTCACCCATCCTAGTACTACTCTCGCCCAAGCACGCTTAACTTCGGAGTTCTGATGGGATCCGGTGCATTAGTGCTGGTATGATCGCACCCGTCTACTTATGCCACCTTCCCGTACTTGTGTAGGTGCTTCCGTGCTCCCCTTAGCCTTCCTTGACGGGCAAAACCGAACCGTTTGCTTTTTCCGGGACCCGTTCATTAAATTCGACCGAAGCCCTCTTACCTACCACATTAGGAAACTGGGAAGAAGTTCTATTATGATCGTTTTTTTTTTTTTAATATAAATGAAGTTTACCGCAAAAGAATACCCGTTGTTGGAACCCGGGAATTCTTATTTTAAATAAAAAGAAATCGTAAATATTTTGTTTTACGTTGAAACAAAAAAAACGAAAAAAGAGGGGTGCAACACGAGGACTTCCCAGGAGGTCACCCATCCTAGTACTACTCTCGCCCAAGCACGCTTAACTTCGGAGTTCTGATGGGATCCGGTGCATTAGTGCTGGTATGATCGCACCCGTCTACTTATGCCACCTTCCCGTACTTGTGTAGGTGCTTCCGTGCTCCCCTTAGCCTTCCTTGACGGGCAAAACCGAACCGTTTGCTTTTTCCGGGACCCGTTCATTAAATTCGACCGAAGCCCTCTTACCTACCACATTAGGAAACTGGGAAGAAGTTCTATTATGATCGTTTTTTTTTTTTAATATAAATGAAGTTTACCGCAAAAGAATACCCGTTGTTGGAACCCGGGAATTCTTATTTTAAATAAAAAGAAATCGTAAATATTTTGTTTTACGTTGAAACAAAAAAAAACGAAAAAAGAGGGGTGCAACACGAGGACTTCCCAGGAGGTCACCCATCCTAGTACTACTCTCGCCCAAGCACGCTTAACTTCGGAGTTCTGATGGGATCCGGTGCATTAGTGCTGGTATGATCGCACCCGTCTACTTATGCCACCTTCCCGTACTTGTGTAGGTGCTTCCGTGCTCCCCTTAGCCTTCCTTGACGGGCAAAACCGAACCGTTTGCTTTTTCCGGGACCCGTTCATTAAATTCGACCGAAGCCCTCTTACCTACCACATTAGGAAACTGGGAAGAAGTTCTATTATGATCGTTTTTTTTTTTTTAATATAAATGAAGTTTACCGCAAAAGAATACCCGTTGTTGGAACCCGGGAATTCTTATTTTAAATAAAAAGAAATCGTAAATATTTTGTTTTACGTTGAAACAAAAAAAACGAAAAAAGAGGGGTGCAACACGAGGACTTCCCAGGAGGTCACCCATCCTAGTACTACTCTCGCCCAAGCACGCTTAACTTCGGAGTTCTGATGGGATCCGGTGCATTAGTGCTGGTATGATCGCACCCGTCTACTTATGCCACCTTCCCGTACTTGTGTAGGTGCTTCCGTGCTCCCCTTAGCCTTCCTTGACGGGCAAAACCGAACCGTTTGCTTTTTCCGGGACCCGTTCATTAAATTCGACCGAAGCCCTCTTACCTACCACATTAGGAAACTGGGAAGAAGTTCTATTATGATCGTTTTTTTTTTTTTAATATAAATGAAGTTTACCGCAAAAGAATACCCGTTGTTGGAACCCGGGAATTCTTATTTTAAATAAAAAGAAATCGTAAATATTTTGTTTTACGTTGAAACAAAAAAAACGAAAAAAGAGGGGTGCAACACGAGGACTTCCCAGGAGGTCACCCATCCTAGTACTACTCTCGCCCAAGCACGCTTAACTTCGGAGTTCTGATGGGATCCGGTGCATTAGTGCTGGTATGATCGCACCCGTCTACTTATGCCACCTTCCCGTACTTGTGTAGGTGCTTCCGTGCTCCCCTTAGCCTTCCTTGACGGGCAAAACCGAACCGTTTGCTTTTTCCGGGACCCGTTCATTAAATTCGACCGAAGCCCTCTTACCTACCACATTAGGAAACTGGGAAGAAGTTCTATTATGATCGTTTTTTTTTTTTAATATAAATGAAGTTTACCGCAAAAGAATACCCGTTGTTGGAACCCGGGAATTCTTATTTTAAATAAAAAGAAATCGTAAATATTTTATTTTACGTTGAAACAAAAAAAACGAAAAAAGGGGGTGCAACACGAGGACTTCCCAGGAGGTCACCCATCCTAGTACTACTCTCGCCCAAGCACGCTTAACTTCGGAGTTCTGATGGGATCCGGTGCATTAGTGCTGGTATGATCGCACCCGTCTACTTATGCCACCTTCCCGTACTTGTGTAGGTGCTTCCGTGCTCCCCTTAGCCTTCCTTGACGGGCAAAACCGAACCGTTTGCTTTTTCCGGGACCCGTTCATTAAATTCGACCGAAGCCCTCTTACCTACCACATTTGGAAACTGGGAAGAAGTTCTATTATGATCGTTTTTTTTTTTTTAATATAAATGAAGTTTACCGCAAAAGAATACCCGTTGTTGGAACCCGGGAATTCTTATTTTAAATAAAAAGAAATCGTAAATATTTTGTTTTACGTTGAAACAAAAAAAACGAAAAAAGAGGGGTGCAACACAAGGACTTCCCAGGAGGTCACCCATCCTAGTACTACTCTCGCCCAAGCACGCTTAACTTCGGAGTTCTGATGGGATCCGGTGCATTAGTGCTGGTATGATCGCACCCGTCTACTTATGCCACCTTCCCGTACTTGTGTAGGTGCTTCCGTGCTCCCCTTAGCCTTCCTTGACGGGCAAAACCGAACCGTTTGCTTTTTCCGGGACCCGTTCATTAAATTCGACCGAAGCCCTCTTACCTACCACATTAGGAAACTGGGAAGAAGTTCTATTATGATCGTTTTTTTTTTTTTAATATAAATGAAGTTTACCGCAAAAGAATACCCGTTGTTGGAACCCGGGAATTCTTATTTTAAATAAAAAGAAATCGTAAATATTTTGTTTTACGTTGAAACAAAAAAAACGAAAAAAGAGGGGTGCAACACGAGGACTTCCCAGGAGGTCACCCATCCTAGTACTACTCTCGCCCAAGCACGCTTAACTTCGGAGTTCTGATGGGATCCGGTGCATTAGTGCTGGTATGATCGCACCCGTCAACTTATGCCACCTTCCCGTACTTGTGTAGGTGCTTCCGTGCTCCCCTTAGCCTTCCTTGACGGGCAAAACCGAACCGTTTGCTTTTTCCGGGACCCGTTCATTAAATTCGACCGAAGCCCTCTTACCTACCACATTAGGAAACTGGGAAGAAGTTCTATTATGATCGTTTTTTTTTTTTTAATATAAATGAAGTTTACCGCAAAAGAATACCCGTTGTTGGAACCCGGGAATTCTTATTTTAAATAAAAAGAAATCGTAAATATTTTGTTTTACGTTGAAACAAAAAAAACGAAAAAAGAGGGGTGCAACACGAGGACTTCCCAGGAGGTCACCCATCCTAGTACTACTCTCGCCCAAGCACGCTTAACCTCGGAGTTCTGATGGGATCCGGTGCATTAGTGCTGGTATGATCGCACCCGTCTACTTATGCCACCTTCCCGTACTTGTGTAGGTGCTTCCGTGCTCCCCTTAGCCTTCCTTGACGGGCAAAACCGAACCGTTTGCTTTTTCCGGGACCCGTTCATTAAATTCGACCGAAGCCCTCTTACCTACCACATTAGGAAACTGGGAAGAAGTTCTATTATGATCGTTTTTTTTTTTTTAATATAAATGAAGTTTACCGCAAAAGAATACCCGTTGTTGGAACCCGGGAATTCTTATTTTAAATAAAAAGAAATCGTAAATATTTTGTTTTACGTTGAAACAAAAAAAACGAAAAAAGAGGGGTGCAACACGAGGACTTCCCAGGAGGTCACCCATCCTAGTACTACTCTCGCCCAAGCACGCTTAACTTCGGAGTTCTGATGGGATCCGGTGCATTAGTGCTGGTATGATCGCACCCGTCTACTTATGCCACCTTCCCGTACTTGTGTAGGTGCTTCCGTGCTCCCCTTAGCCTTCCTTGACGGGCAAAACCGAACCGTTTGCTTTTTCCGGGACCCGTTCATTAAATTCGACCGAAGCCCTCTTACCTACCACATTAGGAAACTGGGAAGAAGTTCTATTATGATCGTTTTTTTTTTTTTAATATAAATGAAGTTTACCGCAAAAGAATACCCGTTGTTGGAACCCGGGAATTCTTATTTTAAATAAAAAGAAATCGTAAATATTTTGTTTTACGTTGAAACAAAAAAAACGAAAAAAGAGGGGTGCAACACGAGGACTTCCCAGGAGGTCACCCATCCTAGTACTACTCTCGCCCAAGCACGCTTAACTTCGGAGTTCTGATGGGATCCGGTGCATTAGTGCTGGTATGATCGCACCCGTCTACTTATGCCACCTTCCCGTACTTGTGTAGGTGCTTCCGTGCTCCCCTTAGCCTTCCTTGACGGGCAAAACCGAACCGTTTGCTTTTTCCGGGACCCGTTCATTAAATTCGACCGAAGCCCTCTTACCTACCACATTAGGAAACTGGGAAGAAGTTCTATTACGATCGTTTTTTTTTTTTAATATAAATGAAGTTTACCGCAAAAGAATACCCGTTGTTGGAACCCGGGAATTCTTATTTTAAATAAAAAGAAATCGTAAATATTTTGTTTTACGTTGAAACAAAAAAAACGAAAAAAGAGGGGTGCAACACGAGGACTTCCCAGGAGGTCACCCATCCTAGTACTACTCTCGCCCAAGCACGCTTAACTTCGGAGTTCTGATGGGATCCGGTGCATTAGTGCTGGTATGATCGCACCCGTCTACTTATGCCACCTTCCCGTACTTGTGTAGGTGCTTCCGTGCTCCCCTTAGCCTTCCTTGACGGGCAAAACCGAACCGTTTGCTTTTTCCGGGACCCGTTCATTAAATTCGACCGAAGCCCTCTTACCTACCACATTAGGAAACTGGGAAGAAGTTCTATTATGATCGTTTTTTTTTTTTTAATATAAATGAAGTTTACCGCAAAAGAATACCCGTTGTTGGAACCCGGGAATTCTTATTTTAAATAAAAAGAAATCGTAAATATTTTGTTTTACGTTGAAACAAAAAAAACGAAAAAAGAGGGGTGCAACACGAGGACTTCCCAGGAGGTCACCCATCCTAGTACTACTCTCGCCCAAGCACGCTTAACTTCGGAGTTCTGATGGGATCCGGTGCATTAGTGCTGGTATGATCGCACCCGTCTACTTATGCCACCTTCCCGTACTTGTGTAGGTGCTTCCGTGCTCCCCTTAGCCTTCCTTGACGGGCAAAACCGAACCGTTTGCTTTTTCCGGGACCCGTTCATTAAATTCGACCGAAGCCCTCTTACCTACCACATTAGGAAACTGGGAAGAAGTTCTATTATGATCGTTTTTCTTTTTTTAATATAAATGAAGTTTACCGCAAAAGAATACCCGTTGTTGTAACCCGGGAATTCTTATTTTAAATAAAAAGAAATCGTAAATATTTTGTTTTACGTTGAAACAAAAAAAACGAAAAAAGAGGGGTGCAACACGAGGACTTCCCAGGAGGTCACCCATCCTAGTACTACTCTCGCCCAAGCACGCTTAACTTCGGAGTTCTGATGGGATCCGGTGCATTAGTGCTGGTATGATCGCACCCGTCTACTTATGCCACCTTCCCGTACTTGTGTAGGTGCTTCCGTGCTCCCCTTAGCCTTCCTTGACGGGCAAAACCGAACCGTTTGCTTTTTCCGGGACCCGTTCATTAAATTCGACCGAAGCCCTCTTACCTACCACATTAGGAAACTGGGAAGAAGTTCTATTATGATCGTTTTTCTTTTTTTAATATAAATGAAGTTTACCGCAAAAGAATACCCGTTGTTGGAACCCGGGAATTCTTATTTTAAATAAAAAGAAATCGTAAATATTTTGTTTTACGTTGAAACAAAAAAAACGAAAAAAGAGGGGTGCAACACGAGGACTTCCCGGGAGGTCACCCATCCTAGTACTACTCTCGCCCAAGCACGCTTAACTTCGGAGTTCTGATGGGATCCGGTGCATTAGTGCTGGTATGATCGCACCCGTCTACTTATGCCACCTTCCCGTACTTGTGTAGGTGCTTCCGTGCTCCCCTTAGCCTTCCTTGACGGGCAAAACCGAACCGTTTGCTTTTTCCGGGACCCGTTCATTAAATTCGACCGAAGCCCTCTTACCTACCACATTAGGAAACTGGGAAGAAGTTCTATTATGATCGTTTTTTTTTTTTAATATAAATGAAGTTTACCGCAAAAGAATACCCGTTGTTGGAACCCGGGAATTCTTATTTTAAATAAAAAGAAATCGTAAATATTTTGTTTTACGTTGAAACAAAAAAAACGAAAAAAGAGGGGTGCAACACGAGGACTTCCCAGGAGGTCACCCATCCTAGTACTACTCTCGCCCAAGCACGCTTAACTTCGGAGTTCTGATGGGATCCGGTGCATTAGTGCTGGTATGATCGCACCCGTCTACTTATGCCACCTTCCCGTACTTGTGTAGGTGCTTCCGTGCTCCCCTTAGCCTTCCTTGACGGGCAAAACCGAACCGTTTGCTTTTTCCGGGACCCGTTCATTAAATTCGACCGAAGCCCTCTTACCTACCACATTAGGAAACTGGGAAGAAGTTCTATTATGATCGTTTTTTTTTTTTTAATATAAATGAAGTTTACCGCAAAAGAATACCCGTTGTTGGAACCCGGGAATTCTTATTTTAAATAAAAAGAAATCGTAAATATTTTGTTTTACGTTGAAACAAAAAAAACGAAAAAAGAGGGGTGCAACACGAGGACTTCCCAGGAGGTCACCCATCCTAGTACTACTCTCGCCCAAGCACGCTTAACTTCGGAGTTCTGATGGGATCCGGTGCATTAGTGCTGGTATGATCGCACCCGTCTACTTATGCCACCTTCCCGTACTTGTGTAGGTGCTTCCGTGCTCCCCTTAGCCTTCCTTGACGGGCAAAACCGAACCGTTTGCTTTTTCCGGGACCCGTTCATTAAATTCGACCGAAGCCCTCTTACCTACCACATTAGGAAACTGGGAAGAAGTTCTATTATGATCGTTTTTTTTTTTTTTTAATATAAATGAAGTTTACCGCAAAAGAATACCCGTTGTTGGAACCCGGGAATTCTTATTTTAAATAAAAAGAAATCGTAAATATTTTGTTTGACGTTGAAACAAAAAAAACGAAAAAAGAGGGGTGCAACACGAGGACTTCCCAGGAGGTCACCCATCCTAGTACTACTCTCGCCCAAGCACGCTTAACTTCGGAGTTCTGATGGGATCCGGTGCATTAGTGCTGGTATGATCGCACCCGTCTACTTATGCCACCTTCCCGTACTTGTGTAGGTGCTTCCGTGCTCCCCTTAGCCTTCCTTGACGGGCAAAACCGAACCGTTTGCTTTTTCCGGGACCCGTTCATTAAATTCGACCGAAGCCCTCTTACCTACCACATTAGGAAACTGGGAAGAAGTTCTATTATGATCGGTTTTTTTTTTTAATATAAATGAAGTTTACCGCAAAAGAATACCCGTTGTTGGAACCCGGGAATTCTTGTTTTAAATAAAAAGAAATCGTAAATATTTTGTTTTACGTTGAAACAAAAAAAACGAAAAAAGAGGGGTGCAACACGAGGACTTCCCAGGAGGTCACCCATCCTAGTACTACTCTCGCCCAAGCACGCTTAACTTCGGAGTTCTGATGGGATCCGGTGCATTAGTGCTGGTATGATCGCACCCGTCTACTTATGCCACCTTCCCGTACTTGTGTAGGTGCTTCCGTGCTCCCCTTAGCCTTCCTTGACGGGCAAAACCGAACCGTTTGCTTTTTCCGGGACCCGTTCATTAAATTCGACCGAAGCCCTCTTACCTACCACATTAGGAAACTGGGAAGAAGTTCTATTATGATCGTTTTTTTTTTTTTAATATAAATGAAGTTTACCGCAAAAGAATACCCGTTGTTGGAACCCGGGAATTCTTATTTTAAATAAAAAGAAATCGTAAATATTTTGTTTTACGTTGAAACAAAAAAAACGAAAAAAGAGGGGTGCAACACGAGGACTTCCCAGGAGGTCACCCATCCTAGTACTACTCTCGCCCAAGCACGCTTAACTTCGGAGTTCTGATGGGATCCGGTGCATTAGTGCTGGTATGATCGCACCCGTCTACTTATGCCACCTTCCCGTACTTGTGTAGGTGCTTCCGTGCTCCCCTTAGCCTTCCTTGACGGGCAAAACCGAACCGTTTGCTTTTTCCGGGACCCGTTCATTAAATTCGACCGAAGCCCTCTTACCTACCACATTAGGAAACTGGGAAGAAGTTCTATTATGATCGTTTTTTTTTTTTTAATATAAATGAAGTTTACCGCAAAAGAATACCCGTTGTTGGAACCCGGGAATTCTTGTTTTAAATAAAAAGAAATCGTAAATATTTTGTTTTACGTTGAAACAAAAAAAACGAAAAAAGAGGGGTGCAACACGAGGACTTCCCAGGAGGTCACCCATCCTAGTACTACTCTCGCCCAAGCACGCTTAACTTCGGAGTTCTGATGGGATCCGGTGCATTAGTGCTGGTATGATCGCACCCGTCTACTTATGCCACCTTCCCGTACTTGTGTAGGTGCTTCCGTGCTCCCCTTAGCCTTCCTTGACGGCAAAACCGAACCGTTTGCTTTTTCCGGGACCCGTTCATTAAATTCGACCGAAGCCCTCTTACCTACCACATTAGGAAACTGGGAAGAAGTTCTATTATGATCGTTTTTTTTTTTTTAATATAAATGAAGTTTACCGCAAAAGAATACCCGTTGTTGGAACCCGGGAATTCTTATTTTAAATAAAAAGAAATCGTAAATATTTTGTTTTACGTTGAAACAAAAAAAACGAAAAAAGAGGGGTGCAACACGAGGACTTCCCAGGAGGTCACCCATCCTAGTACTACTCTCGCCCAAGCACGCTTAACTTCGGAGTTCTGATGGGATCCGGTGCATTAGTGCTGGTATGATCGCACCCGTCTACTTATGCCACCTTCCCGTACTTGTGTAGGTGCTTCCGTGCTCCCCTTAGCCTTCCTTGACGGGCAAAACCGAACCGTTTGCTTTTTCCGGGACCCGTTCATTAAATTCGACCGAAGCCCTCTTACCTACCACATTAGGAAACTGGGAAGAAGTTCTATTATGATCGTTTTTTTTTTTTTTTAATATAAATGAAGTTTACCGCAAAAGAATACCCGTTGTTGGAACCCGGGAATTCTTATTTTAAATAAAAAGAAATCGTAAATATTTTGTTTGACGTTGAAACAAAAAAAACGAAAAAAGAGGGGTGCAACACGAGGACTTCCCAGGAGGTCACCCATCCTAGTACTACTCTCGCCCAAGCACGCTTAACTTCGGAGTTCTGATGGGATCCGGTGCATTAGTGCTGGTATGATCGCACCCGTCTACTTATGCCACCTTCCCGTACTTGTGTAGGTGCTTCCGTGCTCCCCTTAGCCTTCCTTGACGGGCAAAACCGAACCGTTTGCTTTTTCCGGGACCCGTTCATTAAATTCGACCGAAGCCCTCTTACCTACCACATTAGGAAACTGGGAAGAAGTTCTATTATGATCGTTTTTTTTTTTTTTTAATATAAATGAAGTTTACCGCAAAAGAATACCCGTTGTTGGAACCCGGGAATTCTTATTTTAAATAAAAAGAAATCGTAAATATTTTGTTTGACGTTGAAACAAAAAAAACGAAAAAAGAGGGGTGCAACACGAGGACTTCCCAGGAGGTCACCCATCCTAGTACTACTCTCGCCCAAGCACGCTTAACTTCGGAGTTCTGATGGGATCCGGTGCATTAGTGCTGGTATGATCGCACCCGTCTACTTATGCCACCTTCCCGTACTTGTGTAGGTGCTTCCGTGCTCCCCTTAGCCTTCCTTGACGGGCAAAACCGAACCGTTTGCTTTTTCCGGGACCCGTTCATTAAATTCGACCGAAGCCCTCTTACCTACCACATTAGGAAACTGGGAAGAAGTTCTATTATGATCGGTTTTTTTTTTTAATATAAATGAAGTTTACCGCAAAAGAATACCCGTTGTTGGAACCCGGGAATTCTTGTTTTAAATAAAAAGAAATCGTAAATATTTTGTTTTACGTTGAAACAAAAAAAAACGAAAAAAGAGGGGTGCAACACGAGGACTTCCCAGGAGGTCACCCATCCTAGTACTACTCTCGCCCAAGCACGCTTAACTTCGGAGTTCTGATGGGATCCGGTGCATTAGTGCTGGTATGATCGCACCCGTCTACTTATGCCACCTTCCCGTACTTGTGTAGGTGCTTCCGTGCTCCCCTTAGCCTTCCTTGACGGGCAAAACCGAACCGTTTGCTTTTTCCGGGACCCGTTCATTAAATTCGACCGAAGCCCTCTTACCTACCACATTAGGAAACTGGGAAGAAGTTCTATTATGATCGTTTTTTTTTTTTTAATATAAATGAAGTTTACCGCAAAAGAATACCCGTTGTTGGAACCCGGGAATTCTTATTTTAAATAAAAAGAAATCGTAAATATTTTGTTTTACGTTGAAACAAAAAAAACGAAAAAAGAGGGGTGCAACACGAGGACTTCCCAGGAGGTCACCCATCCTAGTACTACTCTCGCCCAAGCACGCTTAACTTCGGAGTTCTGATGGGATCCGGTGCATTAGTGCTGGTATGATCGCACCCGTCTACTTATGCCACCTTCCCGTACTTGTGTAGGTGCTTCCGTGCTCCCCTTAGCCTTCCTTGACGGGCAAAACCGAACCGTTTGCTTTTTCCGGGACCCGTTCATTAAATTCGACCGAAGCCCTCTTACCTACCACATTAGGAAACTGGGAAGAAGTTCTATTATGATCGTTTTTTTTTTTTTAATATAAATGAAGTTTACCGCAAAAGAATACCCGTTGTTGGAACCCGGGAATTCTTGTTTTAAATAAAAAGAAATCGTAAATATTTTGTTTTACGTTGAAACAAAAAAAACGAAAAAAGAGGGGTGCAACACGAGGACTTCCCAGGAGGTCACCCATCCTAGTACTACTCTCGCCCAAGCACGCTTAACTTCGGAGTTCTGATGGGATCCGGTGCATTAGTGCTGGTATGATCGCACC
This sequence comes from Fagopyrum homotropicum, assembly GCA_033239125.1. Classification (NCBI taxonomy): domain Eukaryota; kingdom Viridiplantae; phylum Streptophyta; class Magnoliopsida; order Caryophyllales; family Polygonaceae; genus Fagopyrum; species Fagopyrum homotropicum. The sequence continues at coordinate 108,876,561 of BSWB01000002.1, forward strand.
CGTCTACTTATGCCACCTTCCCGTACTTGTGTAGGTGCTTCCGTGCTCCCCTTAGCCTTCCTTGACGGGCAAAACCGAACCGTTTGCTTTTTCCGGGACCCGTTCATTAAATTCGACCGAAGCCCTCTTACCTACCACATTAGGAAACTGGGAAGAAGTTCTATTATGATCGTTTTTTTTTTTTTAATATAAATGAAGTTTACCGCAAAAGAATACCCGTTGTTGGAACCCGGGAATTCTTATTTTAAATAAAAAGAAATCGTAAATATTTTGTTTTACGTTGAAACAAAAAAAAACGAAAAAAGAGGGGTGCAACACGAGGACTTCCCAGGAGGTCACCCATCCTAGTACTACTCTCGCCCAAGCACGCTTAACTTCGGAGTTCTGATGGGATCCGGTGCATTAGTGCTGGTATGATCGCACCCGTCTACTTATGCCACCTTCCCGTACTTGTGTAGGTGCTTCCGTGCTCCCCTTAGCCTTCCTTGACGGGCAAAACCGAACCGTTTGCTTTTTCCGGGACCCGTTCATTAAATTCGACCGAAGCCCTCTTACCTACCACATTAGGAAACTGGGAAGAAGTTCTATTATGATCGTTTTTTTTTTTTTAATATAAATGAAGTTTACCGCAAAAGAATACCCGTTGTTGGAACCCGGGAATTCTTATTTTAAATAAAAAGAAATCGTAAATATTTTGTTTTACGTTGAAACAAAAAAAACGAAAAAAGAGGGGTGCAACACGAGGACTTCCCAGGAGGTCACCCATCCTAGTACTACTCTCGCCCAAGCACGCTTAACTTCGGAGTTCTGATGGGATCCGGTGCATTAGTGCTGGTATGATCGCACCCGTCTACTTATGCCACCTTCCCGTACTTGTGTAGGTGCTTCCGTGCTCCCCTTAGCCTTCCTTGACGGGCAAAACCGAACCGTTTGCTTTTTCCGGGACCCGTTCATTAAATTCGACCGAAGCCCTCTTACCTACCACATTAGGAAACTGGGAAGAAGTTCTATTATGATCGTTTTTTTTTTTTTTTAATATAAATGAAGTTTACCGCAAAAGAATACCCGTTGTTGGAACCCGGGAATTCTTATTTTAAATAAAAAGAAATCGTAAATATTTTGTTTGACGTTGAAACAAAAAAAAACGAAAAAAGAGGGGTGCAACACGAGGACTTCCCAGGAGGTCACCCATCCTAGTACTACTCTCGCCCAAGCACGCTTAACTTCGGAGTTCTGATGGGATCCGGTGCATTAGTGCTGGTATGATCGCACCCGTCTACTTATGCCACCTTCCCGTACTTGTGTAGGTGCTTCCGTGCTCCCCTTAGCCTTCCTTGACGGGCAAAACCGAACCGTTTGCTTTTTCCGGGACCCGTTCATTAAATTCGACCGAAGCCCTCTTACCTACCACATTAGGAAACTGGGAAGAAGTTCTATTATGATCGTTTTTTTTTTTTTAATATAAATGAAGTTTACCGCAAAAGAATACCCGTTGTTGGAACCCGGGAATTCTTCTTTTAAATAAAAAGAAATCGTAAATATTTTGTTTTACGTTGAAACAAAAAAAACGAAAAAAGAGGGGTGCAACACGAGGACTTCCCAGGAGGTCACCCATCCTAGTACTACTCTCGCCCAAGCACGCTTAACTTCGGAGTTCTGATGGGATCCGGTGCATTAGTGCTGGTATGATCGCACCCGTCTACTTATGCCACCTTCCCGTACTTGTGTAGGTGCTTCCGTGCTCCCCTTAGCCTTCCTTGACGGGCAAAACCGAACCGTTTGCTTTTTCCGGGACCCGTTCATTAAATTCGACCGAAGCCCTCTTACCTACCACATTAGGAAACTGGGAAGAAGTTCTATTATGATCGTTTTTTTTTTTAATATAAATGAAGTTTACCGCAAAAGAATACCCGTTGTTGGAACCCGGGAATTCTTATTTTAAATAAAAAGAAATCGTAAATATTTTGTTTTACGTTGAAACAAAAAAAACGAAAAAAGAGGGGTGCAACACGAGGACTTCCCAGGAGGTCACCCATCCTAGTACTACTCTCGCCCAAGCACGCTTAACTTCGGAGTTCTGATGGGATCCGGTGCATTAGTGCTGGTATGATCGCACCCGTCTACTTATGCCACCTTCCCGTACTTGTGTAGGTGCTTCCGTGCTCCCCTTAGCCTTCCTTGACGGGCAAAACCGAACCGTTTGCTTTTTCCGGGACCCGTTCATTAAATTCGACCGAAGCCCTCTTACCTACCACATTAGGAAACTGGGAAGAAGTTCTATTATGATCGTTTTTTTTTTTTTAATATAAATGAAGTTTACCGCAAAAGAATACCCGTTGTTGGAACCCGGGAATTCTTATTTTAAATAAAAAGAAATCGTAAATATTTTGTTTTACGTTGAAACAAAAAAAACGAAAAAAGAGGGGTGCAACACGAGGACTTCCCAGGAGGTCACCCATCCTAGTACTACTCTCGCCCAAGCACGCTTAACTTCGGAGTTCTGATGGGATCCGGTGCATTAGTGCTGGTATGATCGCACCCGTCTACTTATGCCACCTTCCCGTACTTGTGTAGGTGCTTCCGTGCTCCCCTTAGCCTTCCTTGACGGGCAAAACCGAACCGTTTGCTTTTTCCGGGACCCGTTCATTAAATTCGACCGAAGCCCTCTTACCTACCACATTAGGAAACTGGGAAGAAGTTCTATTATGATCGTTTTTTTTTTTTTAATATAAATGAAGTTTACCGCAAAAGAATACCCGTTGTTGGAACCCGGGAATTCTTATTTTAAATAAAAAGAAATCGTAAATATTTTGTTTTACGTTAAAACAAAAAAAAACGAAAAAAGAGGGGTGCAACACGAGGACTTCCCAGGAGGTCACCCATCCTAGTACTACTCTCGCCCAAGCACGCTTAACTTCGGAGTTCTGATGGGATCCGGTGCATTAGTGCTGGTATGATCGCACCCGTCTACTTATGCCACCTTCCCGTACTTGTGTAGGTGCTTCCGTGCTCCCCTTAGCCTTCCTTGACGGGCAAAACCGAACCGTTTGCTTTTTCCGGGACCCGTTCATTAAATTCGACCGAAGCCCTCTTACCTACCACATTAGGAAACTGGGAAGAAGTTCTATTATGATCGTTTTTTTTTTTTTAATATAAATGAAGTTTACCGCAAAAGAATACCCGTTGTTGGAACCCGGGAATTCTTATTTTAAATAAAAAGAAATCGTAAATATTTTGTTTTACGTTGAAACAAAAAAAACGAAAAAAGAGGGGTGCAACACGAGGACTTCCCGGGAGGTCACCCATCCTAGTACTACTCTCGCCCAAGCACGCTTAACTTCGGAGTTCTGATGGGATCCGGTGCATTAGTGCTGGTATGATCGCACCCGTCTACTTATGCCACCTTCCCGTACTTGTGTAGGTGCTTCCGTGCTCCCCTTAGCCTTCCTTGACGGGCAAAACCGAACCGTTTGCTTTTTCCGGGACCCGTTCATTAAATTCGACCGAAGCCCTCTTACCTACCACATTAGGAAACTGGGAAGAAGTTCTATTATGATCGTTTTTTTTTTTTAATATAAATGAAGTTTACCGCAAAAGAATACCCGTTGTTGGAACCCGGGAATTCTTATTTTAAATAAAAAGAAATCGTAAATATTTTGTTTTACGTTGAAACAAAAAAAACGAAAAAAGAGGGGTGCAACACGAGGACTTCCCAGGAGGTCACCCATCCTAGTACTACTCTCGCCCAAGCACGCTTAACTTCGGATTTCTGATGGGATCCGGTGCATTAGTGCTGGTATGATCGCACCCGTCTACTTATGCCACCTTCCCGTACTTGTGTAGGTGCTTCCGTGCTCCCCTTAGCCTTCCTTGACGGGCAAAACCGAACCGTTTGCTTTTTCCGGGACCCGTTCATTAAATTCGACCGAAGCCCTCTTACCTACCACATTAGGAAACTGGGAAGAAGTTCTATTATGATCGTTTTTTTTTTTTTAATATAAATGAAGTTTACCGCAAAAGAATACCCGTTGTTGGAACCCGAGAATTCTTATTTTAAATAAAAAGAAATCGTAAATATTTTGTTTTACGTTGAAACAAAAAAAACGAAAAAAGAGGGGTGCAACACGAGGACTTCCCAGGAGGTCACCCATCCTAGTACTACTCTCGCCCAAGCACGCTTAACTTCGGAGTTCTGATGGGATCCGGTGCATTAGTGCTGGTATGATCGCACCCGTCTACTTATGCCACCTTCCCGTACTTGTGTAGGTGCTTCCGTGCTCCCCTTAGCCTTCCTTGACGGGCAAAACCGAACCGTTTGCTTTTTCCGGGACCCGTTCATTAAACTCGACCGAAGCCCTCTTACCTACCACATTAGGAAACTGGGAAGAAGTTCTATTATGATCGTTTTTTTTTTTTTTTTTTTAATATAAATGAAGTTTACCGCAAAAGAATACCCGTTGTTGGAACCCGGGAATTCTTATTTTAAATAAAAAGAAATCGTAAATATTTTGTTTTACGTTGAAACAAAAAAAACGAAAAAAGAGGGGGGCAACACGAGGACTTCCCAGGAGGTCACCCATCCTAGTACTACTCTCGCCCAAGCACGCTTAACTTCGGAGTTCTGATGGGATCCGGTGCATTAGTGCTGGTATGATCGCACACGTCTACTTATGCCACCTTCCCGTACTTGTGTAGGTGCTTCCGTGCTCCCCTTAGCCTTCCTTGACGGGCAAAACCGAACCGTTTGCTTTTTCCGGGATCCGTTCATTAAATTCGACCGAAGCCCTCTTACCTACCACATTAGGAAACTGGGAAGAAGTTCTATTATGATCGTTTTTTTTTTTTAATATAAATGAAGTTTACCGCAAAAGAATACCCGTTGTTGGAACCCGGGAATTCTTATTTTAAATAAAAAGAAATCGTAAATATTTTGTTTTACGTTGAAACAAAAAAAACGAAAAAAGAGGGGCGCAACACGAGGACTTCCCAGGAGGTCACCCATCCTAGTACTACTCTCGCCCAAGCACGCTTAACTTCGGAGTTCTGATGGGATCCGGTGCATTAGTGCTGGTATGATCGCACCCGTCTACTTATGCCACCTTCCCGTACTTGTGTAGGTGCTTCCGTGCTCCCCTTAGCCTTCCTTGACGGGCAAAACCGAACCGTTTGCTTTTTCCGGGACCCGTTCATTAAATTCGACCGAAGCCCTCTTACCTTCCACATTAGGAAACTGGGAAAAAGTTCTATTATGATCGTTTTTTTTTTTTAATATAAATGAAGTTTACCGCAAAAGAATACCCGTTGTTGGAACCCGGGAATTCTTATTTTAAATAAAAAGAAATCGTAAATATTTTGTTTTACGTTGAAACAAAAAAAAACGAAAAAAGAGGGGTGCAACACGAGGACTTCCCAGGAGGTCACCCATCCTAGTACTACTCTCGCCCAAGCACGCTTAACTTCGGAGTTCTGATGGGATCCGGTGCATTAGTGCTGGTATGATCGCACCCGTCTACTTATGCCACCTTCCCGTACTTGTGTAGGTGCTTCCGTGCTCCCCTTAGCCTTCCTTGACGGGCAAAACCGAACCGTTTGCTTTTTCCGGGACCCGTTCATTAAATTCGACCGAAGCCCTCTTACCTACCACATTAGGAAACTGGGAAGAAGTTCTATTATGATCGTTTTTTTTTTTTAATATAAATGAAGTTTACCGCAAAAGAATACCCGTTGTTGGAACCCGGGAATTCTTATTTTAAATAAAAAGAAATCGTAAATATTTTGTTTTACGTTGAAACAAAAAAAACGAAAAAAGAGGGGTGCAACACGAGGACTTCCCAGGAGGTCACCCATCCAAGTACTACTCTCGCCCAAGCACGCTTAACTTCGGAGTTCTGATGGGATCCGGTGCATTAGTGCTGGTATGATCGCACCCGTCTACTTATGCCACCTTCCCGTACTTGTGTAGGTGCTTCCGTGCTCCCTTTAGCCTTCCTTGACGGGCAAAACCGAACCGTTTGCTTTTTTCGGGACCCGTTCATTAAATTCGACCGAAGCCCTCTTACCTACCACATTAGGAAACTGGGAAGAAGTTCTATTATGATCGTTTTTTTTTTTTTAATATAAATGAAGTTTACCGCAAAAGAATACCCGTTGTTGGAACCCGGGAATTCTTATTTTAAATAAAAAGAAATCGTAAATATTTTGTTTTACGTTAAAACAAAAAAAACGAAAAAAGAGGGGTGCAACACGAGGACTTCCCAGGAGGTCACCCATCCTAGTACTACTCTCGCCCAAGCACGCTTAACTTCGGAGTTCTGATGGGATCCGGTGCATTAGTGCTGGTATGATCGCACCCGTCTACTTATGCCACCTTCCCGTACTTGTGTAGGTGCTTCCGTGCTCCCCTTAGCCTTCCTTGACGGGCAAAACCGAACCGTTTGCTTTTTCCGGGACCCGTTCATTAAATTCGACCGAAGCCCTCTTACCTACCACATTAGGAAACTGGGAAGAAGTTCTATTATGATAGTTTTTTTTTTTTTAATATAAATGAAGTTTACCGCAAAAGAATACCCGTTGTTGGAACCCGGGAATTCTTATTTTAAATAAAAAGAAATCGTAAATATTTTGTTTTACGTTGAAACAAAAAAAACGAAAAAAGAGGGGTGCAACACGAGGACTTCCCAGGAGGTCACCCATCCTAGTACTACTCTCGCCCAAGCACGCTTAACTTCGGAGTTCTGATGGGATCCGGTGCATTAGTGCTGGTATGATCGCACCCGTCTACTTATGCCACCTTCCCGTACTTGTGTAGGTGCTTCCGTGCTCCCCTTAGCCTTCCTTGACGGGCAAAACCGAACCGTTTGCTTTTTCCGGGACCCGTTCATTAAATTCGACCGAAGCCCTCTTACCTACCACATTAGGAAACTGGGAAGAAGTTCTATTATGATCGTTTTTTTTTTTTTTAATATAAATGAAGTTTACCGCAAAAGAATACCCGTTGTTGGAACCCGGGAATTCTTATTTTAAATAAAAAGAAATCGTAAATATTTTGTTTTACGTTGAAACAAAAAAAAACGAAAAAAGAGGGGTGCAACACGAGGACTTCCCAGGAGGTCACCCATCCTAGTACTACTCTCGCCCAAGCACGCTTAACTTCGGAGTTCTGATGGGATCCGGTGCATTAGTGCTGGTATGATCGCACCCGTCTACTTATGCCACCTTCCCGTACTTGTGTAGGTGCTTCCGTGCTCCCCTTAGCCTTCCTTGACGGGCAAAACCGAACCGTTTGCTTTTTCCGGGACCCGTTCATTAAATTCGACCGAAGCCCTCTTACCTACCACATTAGGAAACTGGGAAGAAGTTCTATTATGATCGTTTTTTTTTTTTAATATAAATGAAGTTTACCGCAAAAGAATACCCGTTGTTGGAACCCGGGAATTCTTATTTTAAATAAAAAGAAATCGTAAATATTTTGTTTTACGTTGAAACAAAAAAAACGAAAAAAGAGGGGTGCAACACGAGGACTTCCCAGGAGGTCACCCATCCTAGTACTACTCTCGCCCAAGCACGCTTAACTTCGGAGTTCTGATGGGATCCGGTGCATTAGTGCTGGTATGATCGCACCCGTCTACTTATGCCACCTTCCCGTACTTGTGTAGGTGCTTCCGTGCTCCCCTTAGCCTTCCTTGACGGGCAAAACCGAACCGTTTGCTTTTTCCGGGACCCGTTCATTAAATTCGACCGAAGCCCTCTTACCTACCACATTAGGAAACTGGGAAGAAGTTCTATTATGATCGTTTTTTTTTTTTAATATAAATGAAGTTTACCGCAAAAGAATACCCGTTGTTGGAACCCGGGAATTCTTATTTTAAATAAAAAGAAATCGTAAATATTTTGTTTTACGTTGAAACAAAAAAAACGAAAAAAGAGGGGTGCAACACGAGGACTTCCCAGGAGGTCACCCATCCTAGTACTACTCTCGCCCAAGCACGCTTAACTTCAGAGTTCTGATGGGATCCGGTGCATTAGTGCTGGTATGATCGCACCCGTCTACTTATGCCACCTTCCCGTACTTGTGTAGGTGCTTCCGTGCTCCCCTTAGCCTTCCTTGACGGGCAAAACCGAACCGTTTGCTTTTTCCGGGACCCGTTCATTAAACTCGACCGAAGCCCTCTTACCTACCACATTAGGAAACTGGGAAGAAGTTCTATTATGATCGTTTTTTTTTTTTTAATATAAATGAAGTTTACCGCAAAAGAATACCCGTTGTTGGAACCCGGGAATTCTTATTTTAAATAAAAAGAAATCGTAAATATTTTGTTTTACGTTGAAACAAAAAAAACGAAAAAAGAGGGGTGCAACACGAGGACTTCCCAGGAGGTCACCCATCCTAGTACTACTCTCGCCCAAGCACGCTTAACTTCGGAGTTCTGATGGGATCCGGTGCATTAGTGCTGGTATGATCGCACCCGTCTACTTATGCCACCTTCCCGTACTTGTGTAGGTGCTTCCGTGCTCCCCTTAGCCTTCCTTGACGGGCAAAACCGAACCGTTTGCTTTTTCCGGGACCCGTTCATTAAATTCGACCGAAGCCCTCTTACCTACCACATTAGGAAACTGGGAAGAAGTTCTATTATGATCGTTTTTTTTTTTTTAATATAAATGAAGTTTACCGCAAAAGAATACCCGTTGTTGGAACCCGGGAATTCTTATTTTAAATAAAAAGAAATCGTAAATATTTTGTTTTACGTTGAAACAAAAAAAACGAAAAAAGAGGGGTGCAACACGAGGACTTCCCAGGAGGTCACCCATCCTAGTACTACTCTCGCCCAAGCACGCTTAACTTCAGAGTTCTGATGGGATCCGGTGCATTAGTGCTGGTATGATCGCACCCGTCTACTTATGCCACCTTCCCGTACTTGTGTAGGTGCTTCCGTGCTCCCCTTAGCCTTCCTTGACGGGCAAAACCGAACCGTTTGCTTTTTCCGGGACCCGTTCATTAAACTCGACCGAAGCCCTCTTACCTACCACATTAGGAAACTGGGAAGAAGTTCTATTATGATCGTTTTTTTTTTTTTTTTTTTTAATATAAATGAAGTTTACCGCAAAAGAATACCCGTTGTTGGAACCCGGGAATTCTTATTTTAAATAAAAAGAAATCGTAAATATTTTGTTTTACGTTGAAACAAAAAAAACGAAAAAAGAGGGGCGCAACACGAGGACTTCCCAGGAGGTCACCCATCCTAGTACTACTCTCGCCCAAGCACGCTTAACTTCGGAGTTCTGATGGGATCCGGTGCATTAGTGCTGGTATGATCGCACCCGTGTACTTATGCCACCTTCCCGTACTTGTGTAGGTGCTTCCGTGCTCCCCTTAGCCTTCCTTGACGGGCAAAACCGAACCGTTTGCTTTTTCCGGGACCCGTTCATTAAATTCGACCGAAGCCCTCTTACCTTCCACATTTGGAAACTGGGAAGAAGTTCTATTATGATCGTTTTTTTTTTTTTTAATATAAATGAAGTTTACCGCAAAAGAATACCCGTTGTTGGAACCCGGGAATTCTTATTTTAAATAAAAAGAAATCGTAAATATTTTGTTTTACGTTGAAACAAAAAAAACGAAAAAAGAGGGGTGCAACACGAGGACTTCCCAGGAGGTCACCCATCCTAGTACTACTCTCGCCCAAGCACGCTTAACTTCGGAGTTCTGATGGGATCCGGTGCATTAGTGCTGGTATGATCGCACCCGTCTACTTATGCCACCTTCCCGTACTTGTGTAGGTGCTTCCGTGCTCCCCTTAGCCTTCCTTGACGGGCAAAACCGAACCGTTTGCTTTTTCCGGGACCCGTTCATTAAATTCGACCGAAGCCCTCTTACCTACCACATTAGGAAACTGGGAAGAAGTTCTATTATGATCGTTTTTTTTTTTTTAATATAAATGAAGTTTACCGCAAAAGAATACCCGTTGTTGGAACCCGGGAATTCTTATTTTAAATAAAAAGAAATCGTAAATATTTTGTTTTACGTTGAAACAAAAAAAACGAAAAAAGAGGGGTGCAACACGAGGACTTCCCAGGAGGTCACCCATCCTAGTACTACTCTCGCCCAAGCACGCTTAACTTCGGAGTTCTGATGGGATCCGGTGCATTAGTGCTGGTATGATCGCACCCGTCTACTTATGCCACCTTCCCGTACTTGTGTAGGTGCTTCCGTGCTCCCCTTAGCCTTCCTTGACGGGCAAAACCGAACCGTTTGCTTTTTCCGGGACCCGTTCATTAAATTCGACCGAAGCCCTCTTACCTACCACATTAGGAAACTGGGAAGAAGTTCTATTATGATCGTTTTTTTTTTTTAATATAAATGAAGTTTACCGCAAAAGAATACCCGTTGTTGGAACCCGGGAATTCTTATTTTAAATAAAAAGAAATCGTAAATATTTTGTTTTACGTTGAAACAAAAAAAACGAAAAAAGAGGGGTGCAACACGAGGACTTCCCAAGAGGTCACCCATCCTAGTACTACTCTCGCCCAAGCACGCTTAACTTCGGAGTTCTGATGGGATCCGGTGCATTAGTGCTGGTATGATCGCACCCGTCTACTTATGCCACCTTCCCGTACTTGTGTAGGTGCTTCCGTGCTCCCCTTAGCCTTCCTTGACGGGCAAAACCGAACCGTTTGCTTTTTCCGGGACCCGTTCATTAAACTCGACCGAAGCCCTCTTACCTACCACATTAGGAAACTGGGAAGAAGTTCTATTATGATCGTTTTTTTTTTTTTTTTTTTTTAATATAAATGAAGTTTACCGCAAAAGAATACCCGTTGTTGGAACCCGGGAATTCTTATTTTAAATAAAAAGAAATCGTAAATATTTTGTTTTACGTTGAAACAAAAAAAACGAAAAAAGAGGGGGGCAACACGAGGACTTCCCAGGAGGTCACCCATCCTTGTACTACTCTCGCCCAAGCACGCTTAACTTCGGAGTTCTGATGGGATCCGGTGCATTAGTGCTGGTATGATCGCACACGTCTACTTATGCCACCTTCCCGTACTTGTGTAGGTGCTTCCGTGCTCCCCTTAGCCTTCCTTGACGGGCAAAACCGAACCGTTTGCTTTTTCCGGGATCCGTTCATTAAATTCGACCGAAGCCCTCTTACCTACCACATTAGGAAACTGGGAAGAAGTTCTATTATGATCGTTTTTTTTTTTTAATATAAATGAAGTTTACCGCAAAAGAATACCCGTTGTTGGAACCCGGGAATTCTTATTTTAAATAAAAAGAAATCGTAAATATTTTGTTTTACGTTGAAACAAAAAAAACGAAAAAAGAGGGGCGCAACACGAGGACTTCCCAGGAGGTCACCCATCCTAGTACTACTCTCGCCCAAGCACGCTTAACTTCGGAGTTCTGATGGGATCCGGTGCATTAGTGCTGGTATGATCGCACCCGTCTACTTATGCCACCTTCCCGTACTTGTGTAGGTGCTTCCGTGCTCCCCTTAGCCTTCCTTGACGGGCAAAACCGAACCGTTTGCTTTTTCCGGGACCCGTTCATTAAATTCGACCGAAGCCCTCTTACCTTCCACATTAGGAAACTGGGAAGAAGTTCTATTATGATCGTTTTTTTTTTTTTAATATAAATGAAGTTTACCGCAAAAGAATACCCGTTGTTGGAACCCGGGAATTCTTATTTTAAATAAAAAGAAATCGTAAATATTTTGTTTTACGTTGAAACAAAAAAAACGAAAAAAGAGGGGTGCAACACGAGGACTTCCCAGGAGGTCACCCATCCTAGTACTACTCTCGCCCAAGCACGCTTAACTTCGGAGTTCTGATGGGATCCGGTGCATTAGTGATGGTATGATCGCACCCGTCTACTTATGCCACCTTCCCGTACTTGTGTAGGTGCTTCCGTGCTCCCCCTAGCCTTCCTTGACGGGCAAAACCGAACCGTTTGCTTTTTCCGGGACCCGTTCATTAAATTCGACCGAAGCCCTCTTACGTACCACATTAGGAAACTGGGAAGAAGTTCTATTATGATCGTTTTTTTTTTTTTAATATAAATGAAGTTTAACCCAAAAGAATACCCGTTGTTGGAACCCGGGAATTCTTATTTTAAATAAAAAGAAATCGTAAATATTTTGTTTTACGTTGAAACAAAAAAAACGAAAAAAGAGGGGTGCAACACGAGGACTTCCCAGGAGGTCACCCATCCTAGTACTACTCTCGCCCAAGCACGCTTAACTTCGGAGTTCTGATGGGATCCGGTGCATTAGTGCTGGTATGATCGCACCCGTCTACTTATGCCACCTTCCCGTACTTGTGTAGGTGCTTCCGTGCTCCCCTTAGCCTTCCTTGACGGGCAAAACCGAACCGTTTGCTTTTTCCGGGACCCTTTCATTAAATTCGACCGAAGCCCTCTTACCTACCACATTAGGAAACTGGGAAGAAGTTCTATTATGATCGTTTTTTTTTTTTAATATAAATGAAGTTTACCGCAAAAGAATACCCGTTGTTGGAACCCGGGAATTCTTATTTTAAATAAAAAGAAATCGTAAATATTTTGTTTTACGTTGAAACAAAAAAAACGAAAAAAGAGGGGCGCAACACGAGGACTTCCCAGGAGGTCACCCATCCTAGTACTACTCTCGCCCAAGCACGCTTAACTTCGGAGTTCTGATGGGATCCGGTGCATTAGTGCTGGTATGATCGCACCCGTCTACTTATGCCACCTTCCCGTACTTGTGTAGGTGCTTCCGTGCTCCCCTTAGCCTTCCTTGACGGGCAAAACCGAACCGTTTGCTTTTTCCGGGACCCGTTCATTAAATTCGACCGAAGCCCTCTTACCTACCACATTAGGAAACTAGGAAGAAGTTCTATTATGATCGTTTTTTTTTTTGTTAATATAAATGAAGTTTACCGCAAAAGAATACCCGTTGTTGGAACCCGGGAATTCTTATTTTAAATAAAAAGAAATCGTAAATATTTTGTTTTACGTTGAAACAAAAAAAACGAAAAAAGAGGGGTGCAACACGAGGACTTCCCAAGAGGTCACCCATCCTAGTACTAGTCTCGCCCAAGCACGCTTAACTTCGGAGTTCTGATGGGATTCGGTGCATTAGTGCTGGTATGATCGCACCCGTCTACTTATGCCACCTTCCCGTACTTGTGTAGGTGCTTCCGTGCTCCCCTTAGCCTTCCTTGACGGGCAAAACCAAACCGTTTGCTTTTTCCGGCACCCGTTCATTAAATTCGACCGAAGCCCTCTTACCTACCACATTAGGAAACTTGGAAGAAGTTCTATTATGATCGTTTTTTTTTTTTTAATATAAATGAAGTTTACCGCAAAAGAATACCCGTTGTTGGACCCCGGGAATTCTTGTTTACCGCAAAACCGAACCGTTTGCTTTTTCCGGGACCCGTTCATTAAATTCGACCGAAGCCCTCTTACCTACCACATTAGGAAACTGGGAAGAAGTTCTATTATGATCGTTTTTTTTTTTTTAATATAAATGAAGTTTACCGCAAAAGAATACCCGTTGTTGGAACCCGGGAATTCTTATTTTAAATAAAAAGAAATCGTAAATATTTTGTTTTACGTTGAAACAAAAAAAACGAAAAAAGAGGGGTGCAACACGAGGACTTCCCAGGAGGTCACCCATCCTAGTACTACTCTCGCCCAAGCACGCTTAACTTCGGAGTTCTGATGGGATCCGGTGCATTAGTGCTGGTATGATCGCACCCGTCTACTTATGCCACCTTCCCGTACTTGTGTAGGTGCTTCCGTGCTCCCCTTAGCCTTCCTTGACGGGCAAAACCGAACCGTTTTCTTTTTCCGGGACCCGTTCATTAAATTCGACCGAAGCCCTCTTACCTACCACATTAGGAAACTAGGAAGAAGTTCTATTATGATCGTTTTTTTTTTGTTAATATAAATGAAGTTTACCGCAAAAGAATACCCGTTGTTGGAACCCGGGAATTCTTATTTTAAATAAAAAGAAATCGTAAATATTTTGTTTTACGTTGAAACAAAAAAAACGAAAAAAGAGGGGTGCAACACGAGGACTTCCCAGGAGGTCACCCATCCTAGTACTACTCTCGCCCAAGCACGCTTAACTTCGGAGTTCTGTTGGGATCCGGTGCATTAGTGCTGGTATGATCGCACCCGTCTACTTATGCCACCTTCCCGTACTTGTGTAGGTGCTTCCGTGCTCCCCTTAGCCTTCCTTGACGGGCAAAACCGAACCGTTTTCTTTTTCCGGGACCCGTTCATTAAATTCGACCGAAGCCCTCTTACCTACCACATTAGGAAACTAGGAAGAAGTTCTATTATGATCGTTTTTTTTTTGTTAATATAAATGAAGTTTACCGCAAAAGAATACCCGTTGTTGGAACCCAGGAATTCTTATTTTAAATAAAAAGAAATCGTAAATATTTTGTTTTACGTTGAAACAAAAAAAACGAAAAAAGAGGGGTGCAACACGAGGACTTCCCAGGAGGTCACCCATCCTAGTACTACTCTCGCCCAAGCACGCTTAACTTCGGAGTTCTGATGGGATCCGGTGCATTAGTGCTAGTATGATTGCACCCGTCTACGTATGCCACCTTCCCGTTCTTGTGTAGGTGCTTCCGTGCTCCCCTTAGCCTTCCTTGACGGGCAAAACCGAACCGTTTGCTTTTTCCGGGACCCGTTCATTAAATTCGACCGAAGCCCTCTTACCTACCACATTAGGAAACTGGGAAGAAGTTCTATTATGATCGTTTTTCTTTTTTTTTTTTTTAATATAAATGAAGTTTACCGCAAAAGAATACCCGTTGTTGGAACCCGGGAATTCTTATTTTAAATAAAAAGAAATCGTAAATATTTTGTTTTACGTTGAAACAAAAAAAACGAAAAAAGAGGGGTGCAACACGAGGACTTCCCAGGAGGTCACCCATCCTAGTACTACTCTCGCCCAAGCACGCTTAACTTCGGAGTTCTGATGGGATCCGGTGCATTAGTGCTGGTATGATCGCACCCGTCTACTTATGCCACCTTCCCGTACTTGTGTAGGTGCTTCCGTGCTCCCCTTAGCCTTCCTTGACGGGCAAAACCGAACCGTTTGCTTTTTCCGGGACCCGTTCATTAAATTCGACCGAAGCCCTCTTACCTACCACATTAGGAAACTGGGAAGAAGTTCTATTATGATCGTTTTTTTTTTAATATAAATGAAGTTTACCGCAAAAGAATACCCGTTGTTGGAACCCGGGAATTCTTATTTAAAATAAAAAGAAATCGTAAATATTTTGTTTTAGGTTGAAACAAAAAAACGAAAAAAGAGGGGTGCAACACGAGGACTTCCCAGGAGGTCACCCATCCTAGTACTACTCTCGCCCAAGCACACTTAACTTCGGAGTTCTGATGGGATCCGGTGCATTAGTGCTGGTATGATCGCACCCGTCTACTTATGCCACCTTCCCGTACTTGTGTAGGTGCTTCCGTGCTCCCCTTAGCCTTCCTTGACGGGCAAAACCGAACCGTTTGCTTTTTCCGGGACCCGTTCATTAAATTCGACCGAAGCCCTCTTACCTACCACATTAGGAAACTAGGAAGAAGTTCTATTATGATCGTTTTTTTTTTTGTTAATATAAATGAAGTTTACCGCAAAAGAATACCCGTTGTTGGAACCCGGGAACTCTTATTTTAAATAAAAAGAAATCGTAAATATTTTGTTTTACGTTGAAACAAAAAAAACGAAAAAAGAGGGGTGCAACACGAGGACTTCCCAGGAGGTCACCCATCCTAGTACTAGTCTCGCCCAAGCACGCTTAACTTCGGAGTTCTGATGGGATCCGGTGCATTAGTGCTGGTATGATCGCACCCGTCTACTTATGCCACCTTCCCGTACTTGTGTAGGTGCTTCCGTGCTCCCCTTAGCCTTCCTTGACGGGCAAAACCGAACCGTTTGCTTTTTCCGGGACCCGTTCATTAAATTCGACCGAAGCCCTCTTACCTACCACATTAGGAAACTGGGAAGAAGTTCTATTATGATCGTTTTTTTTTTTAATATAAATGAAGTTTACCGCAAAAGAATACCCGTTGTTGGAACCCGGGAATTCTTATTTTAAATAAAAAGAAATCGTAAATATTTTGTTTTACGTTGAAACAAAAAAAAACGAAAAAAGAGGGGTGCAACACGAGGACTTCCCAGGAGGTCACCCATCCTAGTACTACTCTCGCCCAAGCACGCTTAACTTCGGAGTTCTGATGGGATCCGGTGCATTAGTGCTGGTATGATCGCACCCGTCTACTTATGCCACCTTCCCGTACTTGTGTAGGTGCTTCCGTGCTCCCCTTAGCCTTCCTTGACGGGCAAAACCGAACCGTTTTCTTTTTCCGGGACCCGTTCATTAAATTCGACCGAAGCCCTCTTACCTACCACATTAGGAAACTGGGAAGAAGTTCTATTATGATCGTTTTTTTTTTTTTAATATAAATGAAGTTTACCGCAAAAGAATACCCGTTGTTGGAACCCGGGAATTCTTATTTTAAATAAAAAGAAATCGTAAATATTTTGTTTTACGTTGAAACAAAAAAAACGAAAAAAGAGGGGTGCAACACGAGGACTTCCCAGGAGGTCACCCATCCTAGTACTACTCTCGCCCAAGCACGCTTAACTTCGGAGTTCTGATGGGATCCGGTGCATTAGTGCTGGTATGATCGCACCCGTCTACTTATGCCACCTTCCCGTACTTGTGTAGGTGCTTCCGTGCTCCCCTTAGCCTTCCTTGACGGGCAAAACCGAACCGTTTGCTTTTTCCGGGACCCGTTCATTAAATTCGACCGAAGCCCTCTTACCTACCACATTAGGAAACTGGGAAGAAGTTCTATTATGATCGTTTTTTTTTTAATATAAATGAAGTTTACCGCAAAAGAATACCCGTTGTTGGAACCCGGGAATTCTTATTTAAAATAAAAAGAAATCGTAAATATTTTGTTTTAGGTTGAAACAAAAAAACGAAAAAAGAGGGGTGCAACACGAGGACTTCCCAGGAGGTCACCCATCCTAGTACTACTCTCGCCCAAGCACACTTAACTTCGGAGTTCTGATGGGATCCGGTGCATTAGTGCTGGTATGATCGCACCCGTCTACTTATGCCACCTTCCCGTACTTGTGTAGGTGCTTCCGTGCTCCCCTTAGCCTTCCTTGACGGGCAAAACCGAACCGTTTGCTTTTTCCGGGACCCGTTCATTAAATTCGACCGAAGCCCTCTTACCTACCACATTAGGAAACTAGGAAGAAGTTCTATTATGATCGTTTTTTTTTTGTTAATATAAATGAAGTTTACCGCAAAAGAATACCCGTTGTTGGAACCCGGGAACTCTTATTTTAAATAAAAAGAAATCGTAAATATTTTGTTTTACGTTGAAACAAAAAAAACGAAAAAAGAGGGGTGCAACACGAGGACTTCCCAGGAGGTCACCCATCCTAGTACTAGTCTCGCCCAAGCACGCTTAACTTCGGAGTTCTGATGGGATCCGGTGCATTAGTGCTGGTATGATCGCACCCGTCTACTTATGCCACCTTCCCGTACTTGTGTAGGTGCTTCCGTGCTCCCCTTAGCCTTCCTTGACGGGCAAAACCGAACCGTTTGCTTTTTCCGGGACCCGTTCATTACATTCGACCGAAGCCCTCTTACCTACCACATTAGGAAACTAGGAAGAAGTTCTATTATGATCGTTTTTTTTTTGTTAATATAAATGAAGTTTACCGCAAAAGAATACCCGTTGTTGGAACCCGGGAATTCTTATTTTAAATAAAAAGAAATCGTAAATATTTTGTTTTACGTTGAAACAAAAAAAACGAAAAAAGAGGGGTGCAACACGAGGACTTCCCAAGAGGTCTCCCATCCTAGTACTAGTCTCGCCCAAGCACGCTTAACTTCGGAGTTCTGATGGGATTCGGTGCATTAGTGCTGGTATGATCGCACCCGTCTACTTATGCCACCTTCCCGTACTTGTGTAGGTGCTTCCGTGCTCCCCTTAGCCTTCCTTGACGGGCAAAACCAAACCGTTTGCTTTTTCCGGGACCCGTTCATTAAATTCGACCGAAGCCCTCTTACCTACCACATTAGGAAACTAGGAAGAAGTTCTATTATGATCGTTTTTTTTTTGTTAATATAAATGAAGTTTACCGCAAAAGAATACCCGTTGTTGGAACCCGGGAATTCTTATTTTAAATAAAAAGAAATCGTAAATATTTTGTTTTACGTTGAAACAAAAAAAACGAAAAAAGAGGGGTGCAACACGAGGACTTCCCAGGAGGTCACCCATCCTAGTACTAGTCTCGCCCAAGCACGCTTAACTTCGGAGTTCTGATGGGATCCGGTGCATTAGTGCTGGTATGATCGCACCCGTCTACTTATGCCACCTTCCCGTACTTGTGTAGGTGCTTCCGTGCTCCCCTTAGCCTTCCTTGACGGGCAAAACCGAACCGTTTGCTTTTTCCGGGACCCGTTCATTACATTCGACCGAAGCCCTCTTACCTACCACATTAGGAAACTAGGAAGAAGTTCTATTATGATCGTTTTTTTTTTGTTAATATAAATGAAGTTTACCGCAAAAGAATACCCGTTGTTGGAACCCGGGAATTCTTATTTTAAATAAAAAGAAATCGTAAATATTTTGTTTTACGTTGAAACAAAAAAAACGAAAAAAGAGGGGTGCAACACGAGGACTTCCCAAGAGGTCACCCATCCTAGTACTAGTCTCGCCCAAGCACGCTTAACTTCGGAGTTCTGATGGGATTCGGTGCATTAGTGCTGGTATGATCGCACCCGTCTACTTATGCCACCTTCCCGTACTTGTGTAGGTGCTTCCGTGCTCCCCTTAGCCTTCCTTGACGGGCAAAACCAAACCGTTTGCTTTTTCCGGCACCCGTTCATTAAATTCGACCGAAGCCCTCTTACCTACCACATTAGGAAACTTGGAAGAAGTTCTATTATGATCGTTTTTTTTTTTTTAATATAAATGAAGTTTACCGCAAAAGAATACCCGTTGTTGGACCCCGGGAATTCTTGTTTACCGCAAAACCGAACCGTTTGCTTTTTCCGGGACCCGTTCATTAAATTCGACCGAAGCCCTCTTACCTACCACATTAGGAAACTGGGAAGAAGTTATATTATGATCGTTTTTTTTTTTTTAATATAAATGAAGTTTACCGCAAAAGAATACCCGTTGTTGGAACCCGGGAATTCTTATTTTAAATAAAAAGAAATCGTAAATATTTTGTTTTACGTTGAAACAAAAAAAACGAAAAAAGAGGGGTGCAACACGAGGACTTCCCAGGAGGTCACCCATCCTAGTACTACTCTCGCCCAAGCACGCTTAACTTCGGAGTTCTGATGGGATCCGGTGCATTAGTGCTGGTATGATCGCACCCGTCTACTTATGCCACCTTCCCGTACTTGTGTAGGTGCTTCCGTGCTCCCCTTAGCCTTCCTTGACGGGCAAAACCGAACCGTTTTCTTTTTCCGGGACCCGTTCATTAAATTCGACCGAAGCCCTCTTACCTACCACATTAGGAAACTAGGAAGAAGTTCTATTATGATCGTTTTTTTTTTGTTAATATAAATGAAGTTTACCGCAAAAGAATACCCGTTGTTGGAACCCGGGAATTCTTATTTTAAATAAAAAGAAATCGTAAATATTTTGTTTTACGTTGAAACAAAAAAAACGAAAAAAGAGGGGTGCAACACGAGGACTTCCCAGGAGGTCACCCATCCTAGTACTACTCTCGCCCAAGCACGCTTAACTTCGGAGTTCTGTTGGGATCCGGTGCATTAGTGCTGGTATGATCGCACCCGTCTACTTATGCCACCTTCCCGTACTTGTGTAGGTGCTTCCGTGCTCCCCTTAGCCTTCCTTGACGGGCAAAACCGAACCGTTTTCTTTTTCCGGGACCCGTTCATTAAATTCGACCGAAGCCCTCTTACCTACCACATTAGGAAACTAGGAAGAAGTTCTATTATGATCGTTTTTTTTTTGTTAATATAAATGAAGTTTACCGCAAAAGAATACCCGTTGTTGGAACCCAGGAATTCTTATTTTAAATAAAAAGAAATCGTAAATATTTTGTTTTACGTTGAAACAAAAAAAACGAAAAAAGAGGGGTGCAACACGAGGACTTCCCAGGAGGTCACCCATCCTAGTACTACTCTCGCCCAAGCACGCTTAACTTCGGAGTTCTGATGGGATCCGGTGCATTAGTGCTAGTATGATTGCACCCGTCTACGTATGCCACCTTCCCGTTCTTGTGTAGGTGCTTCCGTGCTCCCCTTAGCCTTCCTTGACGGGCAAAACCGAACCGTTTGCTTTTTCCGGGACCCGTTCATTAAATTCGACCGAAGCCCTCTTACCTACCACATTAGGAAACTGGGAAGAAGTTCTATTATGATCGTTTTTCTTTTTTTTTTTTTTAATATAAATGAAGTTTACCGCAAAAGAATACCCGTTGTTGGAACCCGGGAATTCTTATTTTAAATAAAAAGAAATCGTAAATATTTTGTTTTACGTTGAAACAAAAAAAACGAAAAAAGAGGGGTGCAACACGAGGACTTCCCAGGAGGTCACCCATCCTAGTACTAGTCTCGCCCAAGCACGCTTAACTTCGGAGTTCTGATGGGATCCGGTGCATTAGTGCTGGTATGATCGCACCCGTCTACTTATGCTACCTTCCCGTACTTGTGTAGGTGCTTCCGTGCTCCCCTTAGCCTTCCTTGACGGGCAAAACCGAACCGTTTGCTTTTTCCGGGACCCGTTCATTACATTCGACCGAAACCCTCTTACCTACCACATTAGGAAACTAGGAAGAAGTTCTATTATGATCGTTTTTTTTTTGTTAATATAAATGAAGTTTACCGCAAAAGAATACCCGTTGTTGGAACCCGGGAATTCTTATTTTAAATAAAAAGAAATCGTAAATATTTTGTTTTACGTTGAAACAAAAAAAACGAAAAAAGAGGGGTGCAACACGAGGACTTCCCAAGAGGTCACCCATCCTAGTACTAGTCTCGCCCAAGCACGCTTAACTTCGGAGTTCTGATGGGATTCGGTGCATTAGTGCTGGTATGATCGCACCCGTCTACTTATGCCACCTTCCCGTACTTGTGTAGGTGCTTCCGTGCTCCCCTTAGCCTTCCTTGACGGGCAAAACCAAACCGTTTGCTTTTTCCGGGACCCGTTCATTAAATTCGACCGAAGCCCTCTTACCTACCACATTAGGAAACTAGGAAGAAGTTCTATTATGATCGTTTTTTTTTTGTTAATATAAATGAAGTTTACCGCAAAAGAATACCCGTTGTTGGAACCCGGGAATTCTTATTTTAAATAAAAAGAAATCGTAAATATTTTGTTTTACGTTGAAACAAAAAAAACGAAAAAAGAGGGGTGCAACACGAGGACTTCCCAGGAGGTCACCCATCCTAGTACTAGTCTCGCCCAAGCACGCTTAACTTCGGAGTTCTGATGGGATCCGGTGCATTAGTGCTGGTATGATCGCACCCGTCTACTTATGCCACCTTCCCGTACTTGTGTAGGTGCTTCCGTGCTCCCCTTAGCCTTCCTTGACGGGCAAAACCGAACCGTTTGCTTTTTCCGGGACCCGTTCATTACATTCGACCGAAGCCCTCTTACCTACCACATTAGGAAACTAGGAAGAAGTTCTATTATGATCGTTTTTTTTTTTGTTAATATAAATGAAGTTTACCGCAAAAGAATACCCGTTGTTGGAACCCGGGAATTCTTATTTTAAATAAAAAGAAATCGTAAATATTTTGTTTTACGTTGAAACAAAAAAAACGAAAAAAGAGGGGTGCAACACGAGGACTTCCCAAGAGGTCACCCATCCTAGTACTAGTCTCGCCCAAGCACGCTTAACTTCGGAGTTCTGATGGGATTCGGTGCATTAGTGCTGGTATGATCGCACCCGTCTACTTATGCCACCTTCCCGTACTTGTGTAGGTGCTTCCGTGCTCCCCTTAGCCTTCCTTGACGGGCAAAACCAAACCGTTTGCTTTTTCCGGCACCCGTTCATTAAATTCGACCGAAGCCCTCTTACCTACCACATTAGGAAACTTGGAAGAAGTTCTATTATGATCGTTTTTTTTTTTTAATATAAATGAAGTTTACCGCAAAAGAATACCCGTTGTTGGACCCCGGGAATTCTTGTTTACCGCAAAACCGAACCGTTTGCTTTTTCCGGGACCCGTTCATTAAATTCGACCGAAGCCCTCTTACCTACCACATTAGGAAACTGGGAAGAAGTTCTATTATGATCGTTTTTTTTTTTTTAATATAAATGAAGTTTACCGCAAAAGAATACCCGTTGTTGGAACTCGGGAATTCTTATTTTAAATAAAAAGAAATCGTAAATATTTTGTTTTACGTTGAAACAAAAAAAACGAAAAAAGAGGGGTGCAACAGGAGGACTTCCCAGGAGGTCACCCATCCTAGTACTACTCTCGCCCAAGCACGCTTAACTTCGGAGTTCTGATGGGATTCGGTGCATTAGTGCTGGTATGATCGCACCCGTCTACTTATGCCACCTTCCCGTACTTGTGTAGGTGCTTCCGTGCTCCCCTTAGCCTTCCTTGACGGGCAAAACCAAACCGTTTGCTTTTTCCGGCACCCGTTCATTAAATTCGACCGAAGCCCTCTTACCTACCACATTAGGAAACTTGGAAGAAGTTCTATTATGATCGTTTTTTTTTTTTAATATAAATGAAGTTTACCGCAAAAGAATACCCGTTGTTGGACCCCGGGAATTCTTGTTTACCGCAAAACCGAACCGTTTGCTTTTTCCGGGACCCGTTCATTAAATTCGACCGAAGCCCTCTTACCTACCACATTAGGAAACTGGGAAGAAGTTCTATTATGATCGTTTTTTTTTTTTTAATATAAATGAAGTTTACCGCAAAAGAATACCCGTTGTTGGAACTCGGGAATTCTTATTTTAAATAAAAAGAAATCGTAAATATTTTGTTTTACGTTGAAACAAAAAAAACGAAAAAAGAGGGGTGCAACAGGAGGACTTCCCAGGAGGTCACCCATCCTAGTACTACTCTCGCCCAAGCACGCTTAACTTCGGAGTTCTGATGGGATCCGGTGCATTAGTGCTGGTATGATCGCACCCGTCTACTTATGCCACCTTCCCGTACTTGTGTAGGTGCTTCCGTGCTCCCCTTAGCCTTCCTTGACGGGCAAAACCGAACCGTTTTCTTTTTCCGGGACCCGTTCATTAAATTCGACCGAAGCCCTCTTACCTACCACATTAGGAAACTAGGAAGAAGTTCTATTATGATCGTTTTTTTTTTGTTAATATAAATGAAGTTTACCGCAAAAGAATACCCGTTGTTGGAACCCGGGAATTCTTATTTTAAATAAAAAGAAATCGTAAATATTTTGTTTTACGTTGAAACAAAAAAAACGAAAAAAGAGGGGTGCAACACGAGGACTTCCGAGGAGGTCACCCATCCTAGTACTACTCTCGCCCAAGCACGCTTAACTTCGGAGTTCTGTTGGGATCCGGTGCATTAGTGCTGGTATGATCGCACCCGTCTACTTATGCCACCTTCCCGTACTTGTGTAGGTGCTTCCGTACTCCCCTTAGCCTTCCTTGACGGGCAAAACCGAACCGTTTGCTTTTTCCGGGACCCGTTCATTAAATTCGACCGAAGCCCTCTTACCTACCACATTAGGAAACTGAGAAGAAGTTCTATTATGATCGTTTTTTTTTTTTTTTTTTAATATAAATGAAGTTTACCGCAAAAGAATACCCGTTGTTGGAACCCAGGAATTCTTATTTTAAATAAAAAGAAATCGTAAATATTTTGTTTTACGTTGAAACAAAAAAAACGAAAAAAGAGGGGTGCAACACGAGGACTTCCCAGGAGGTCACCCATCCTAGTACTACTCTCGCCCAAGCACGCTTAACTTCGGAGTTCTGATGGGATCCGGTGCATTAGTGCTAGTATGATTGCACCCGTCTACGTATGCCACCTTCCCGTTCTTGTGTAGGTGCTTCCGTGCTCCCCTTAGCCTTCCTTGACGGGCAAAACCGAACCGTTTGCTTTTTCCGGGACCCGTTCATTAAATTCGACCGAAGCCCTCTTACCTACCACATTAGGAAACTGGGAAGAAGTTCTATTATGATCGTTTTTCTTTTTTTTTTTTTTAATATAAATGAAGTTTACCGCAAAAGAATACCCGTTGTTGGAACCCGGGAATTCTTATTTTAAATAAAAAGAAATCGTAAATATTTTGTTTTACGTTGAAACAAAAAAAACGAAAAAAGAGGGGTGCAACACGAGGACTTCCCAGGAGGTCACCCATCCTAGTACTACTCTCGCCCAAGCACGCTTAACTTCGGAGTTCTGATGGGATCCGGTGCATTAGTGCTGGTATGATCGCACCCGTCTACTTATGCCACCTTCCCGTACTTGTGTAGGTGCTTCCGTGCTCCCCTTAGCCTTCCTTGACGGGCAAAACCGAACCGTTTGCTTTTTCCGGGACCCGTTCATTAAATTCGACCGAAGCCCTCTTACCTACCACATTAGGAAACTGGGAAGAAGTTCTATTATGATCGTTTTTTTTTTTTAATATAAATGAAGTTTACCGCAAAAGAATACCCGTTGTTGGAACCCGGGAATTCTTATTTTAAATAAAAAGAAATCGTAAATATTTTGTTTTACGTTGAAACAAAAAAAACGAAAAAAGAGGGGTGCAACACGAGGACTTCCCAGGAGGTCACCCATCCTAGTACTACTCTCGCCCAAGCACGCTTAACTTCGGAGTTCTGATGGGATCCGGTGCATTAGTGCTGGTATGATCGCACCCGTCTACTTATGCCACCTTCCCGTACTTGTGTAGGTGCTTCCGTGCTCCCCTTAGCCTTCCTTGACGGGCAAAACCGAACCGTTTGCTTTTTCCGGGACCCGTTCATTAAATTCGACCGAAGCCCTCTTACCTACCACATTAGGAAACTGGGAAGAAGTTCTATTATGATCGTTTTTTTTTTAATATAAATGAAGTTTACCGCAAAAGAATACCCGTTGTTGGAACCCGGGAATTCTTATTTTAAATAAAAAGAAATCGTAAATATTTTGTTTTACGTTGAAACAAAAAAAACGAAAAAAGAGGGGTGCAACACGAGGACTTCCCAGGAGGTCACCCATCCTAGTACTACTCTCGCCCAAGCACGCTTAACTTCGGAGTTCTGATGGGATCCGGTGCATTAGTGCTGGTATGATCGCACCCGTCTACTTATGCCACCTTCCCGTACTTGTGTAGGTGCTTCCGTGCTCCCCTTAGCCTTCCTTGACGGGCAAAACCGAACCGTTTTCTTTTTCCGGGACCCGTTCATTAAATTCGACCGAAGCCCTCTTACCTACCACATTAGGAAACTCGGAAGAAGTTCTATTATGATCGTTTTTTTTTTGTTAATATAAATGAAGTTTACCGCAAAAGAATACCCGTTGTTGGAACCCGGGAATTCTTATTTTAAATAAAAAGAAATCGTAAATATTTTGTTTTACGTTGAAACAAAAAAAACGAAAAAAGAGGGGTGCAACACGAGGACTTCCCAGGAGGTCACCCATCCTAGTACTACTCTCGCCCAAGCACGCTTAACTTCGGAGTTCTGTTGGGATCCGGTGCATTAGTGCTGGTATGATCGCACCCGTCTACTTATGCCACCTTCCCGTACTTGTGTAGGTGCTTCCGTGCTCCCCTTAGCCTTCCTTGACGGGCAAAACCGAACCGTTTTCTTTTTCCGGGACCCGTTCATTAAATTCGACCGAAGCCCTCTTACCTACCACATTAGGAAACTAGGAAGAAGTTCTATTATGATCGTTTTTTTTTTGTTAATATAAATGAAGTTTACCGCAAAAGAATACCCGTTGTTGGAACACAGGAATTCTTATTTTAAATAAAAAGAAATCGTAAATATTTTGTTTTACGTTGAAACAAAAAAAACGAAAAAAGAGGGGTGCAACACGAGGACTTCCCAGGAGGTCACCCATCCTAGTACTACTCTCGCCCAAGCACGCTTAACTTCGGAGTTCTGATGGGATCCGGTGCATTAGTGCTAGTATGATTGCACCCGTCTACGTATGCCACCTTCCCGTTCTTGTGTAGGTGCTTCCGTGCTCCCCTTAGCCTTCCTTGACGGGCAAAACCGAACCGTTTGCTTTTTCCGGGACCCGTTCATTAAATTCGACCGAAGCCCTCTTACCTACCACATTAGGAAACTGGGAAGAAGTTCTATTATGATCGTTTTTCTTTTTTTTTTTTTTAATATAAATGAAGTTTACCGCAAAAGAATACCCGTTGTTGGAACCCGGGAATTCTTATTTTAAATAAAAAGAAATCGTAAATATTTTGTTTTACGTTGAAACAAAAAAAACGAAAAAAGAGGGGTGCAACACGAGGACTTCCCAGGAGGTCACCCATCCTAGTACTACTCTCGCCCAAGCACGCTTAACTTCGGAGTTCTGATGGGATCCGGTGCATTAGTGCTGGTATGATCGCACCCGTCTACTTATGCCACCTTCCCGTACTTGTGTAGGTGCTTCCGTGCTCCCCTTAGCCTTCCTTGACGGGCAAAACCGAACCGTTTGCTTTTTCCGGGACCCGTTCATTAAATTCGACCGAAGCCCTCTTACCTACCACATTAGGAAACTGGGAAGAAGTTCTATTATGATCGTTTTTTTTTTAATATAAATGAAGTTTACCGCAAAAGAATACCCGTTGTTGGAACCCGGGAATTCTTATTTAAAATAAAAAGAAATCGTAAATATTTTGTTTTAGGTTGAAACAAAAAAACGAAAAAAGAGGGGTGCAACACGAGGACTTCCCAGGAGGTCACCCATCCTAGTACTACTCTCGCCCAAGCACACTTAACTTCGGAGTTCTGATGGGATCCGGTGCATTAGTGCTGGTATGATCGCACCCGTCTACTTATGCCACCTTCCCGTACTTGTGTAGGTGCTTCCGTGCTCCCCTTAGCCTTCCTTGACGGGCAAAACCGAACCGTTTGCTTTTTCCGGGACCCGTTCATTAAATTCGACCGAAGCCCTCTTACCTACCACATTAGGAAACTAGGAAGAAGTTCTATTATGATCGTTTTTTTTTTTGTTAATATAAATGAAGTTTACCGCAAAAGAATACCCGTTGTTGGAACCCGGGAACTCTTATTTTAAATAAAAAGAAATCGTAAATATTTTGTTTTACGTTGAAACAAAAAAAACGAAAAAAGAGGGGTGCAACACGAGGACTTCCCAGGAGGTCACCCATCCTAGTACTAGTCTCGCCCAAGCACGCTTAACTTCGGAGTTCTGATGGGATCCGGTGCATTAGTGCTGGTATGATCGCACCCGTCTACTTATGCCACCTTCCCGTACTTGTGTAGGTGCTTCCGTGCTCCCCTTAGCCTTCCTTGACGGGCAAAACCGAACCGTTTGCTTTTTCCGGGACCCGTTCATTAAATTCGACCGAAGCCCTCTTACCTACCACATTAGGAAACTGGGAAGAAGTTCTATTATGATCGTTTTTTTTTTTAATATAAATGAAGTTTACCGCAAAAGAATACCCGTTGTTGGAACCCGGGAATTCTTATTTTAAATAAAAAGAAATCGTAAATATTTTGTTTTACGTTGAAACAAAAAAAAACGAAAAAAGAGGGGTGCAACACGAGGACTTCCCAGGAGGTCACCCATCCTAGTACTACTCTCGCCCAAGCACGCTTAACTTCGGAGTTCTGATGGGATCCGGTGCATTAGTGCTGGTATGATCGCACCCGTCTACTTATGCCACCTTCCCGTACTTGTGTAGGTGCTTCCGTGCTCCCCTTAGCCTTCCTTGACGGGCAAAACCGAACCGTTTTCTTTTTCCGGGACCCGTTCATTAAATTCGACCGAAGCCCTCTTACCTACCACATTAGGAAACTGGGAAGAAGTTCTATTATGATCGTTTTTTTTTTTTTAATATAAATGAAGTTTACCGCAAAAGAATACCCGTTGTTGGAACCCGGGAATTCTTATTTTAAATAAAAAGAAATCGTAAATATTTTGTTTTACGTTGAAACAAAAAAAACGAAAAAAGAGGGGTGCAACACGAGGACTTCCCAGGAGGTCACCCATCCTAGTACTACTCTCGCCCAAGCACGCTTAACTTCGGAGTTCTGATGGGATCCGGTGCATTAGTGCTGGTATGATCGCACCCGTCTACTTATGCCACCTTCCCGTACTTGTGTAGGTGCTTCCGTGCTCCCCTTAGCCTTCCTTGACGGGCAAAACCGAACCGTTTGCTTTTTCCGGGACCCGTTCATTAAATTCGACCGAAGCCCTCTTACCTACCACATTAGGAAACTGGGAAGAAGTTCTATTATGATCGTTTTTTTTTTAATATAAATGAAGTTTACCGCAAAAGAATACCCGTTGTTGGAACCCGGGAATTCTTATTTAAAATAAAAAGAAATCGTAAATATTTTGTTTTAGGTTGAAACAAAAAAACGAAAAAAGAGGGGTGCAACACGAGGACTTCCCAGGAGGTCACCCATCCTAGTACTACTCTCGCCCAAGCACACTTAACTTCGGAGTTCTGATGGGATCCGGTGCATTAGTGCTGGTATGATCGCACCCGTCTACTTATGCCACCTTCCCGTACTTGTGTAGGTGCTTCCGTGCTCCCCTTAGCCTTCCTTGACGGGCAAAACCGAACCGTTTGCTTTTTCCGGGACCCGTTCATTAAATTCGACCGAAGCCCTCTTACCTACCACATTAGGAAACTAGGAAGAAGTTCTATTATGATCGTTTTTTTTTTGTTAATATAAATGAAGTTTACCGCAAAAGAATACCCGTTGTTGGAACCCGGGAACTCTTATTTTAAATAAAAAGAAATCGTAAATATTTTGTTTTACGTTGAAACAAAAAAAACGAAAAAAGAGGGGTGCAACACGAGGACTTCCCAGGAGGTCACCCATCCTAGTACTAGTCTCGCCCAAGCACGCTTAACTTCGGAGTTCTGATGGGATCCGGTGCATTAGTGCTGGTATGATCGCACCCGTCTACTTATGCCACCTTCCCGTACTTGTGTAGGTGCTTCCGTGCTCCCCTTAGCCTTCCTTGACGGGCAAAACCGAACCGTTTGCTTTTTCCGGGACCCGTTCATTACATTCGACCGAAGCCCTCTTACCTACCACATTAGGAAACTAGGAAGAAGTTCTATTATGATCGTTTTTTTTTTGTTAATATAAATGAAGTTTACCGCAAAAGAATACCCGTTGTTGGAACCCGGGAATTCTTATTTTAAATAAAAAGAAATCGTAAATATTTTGTTTTACGTTGAAACAAAAAAAACGAAAAAAGAGGGGTGCAACACGAGGACTTCCCAAGAGGTCTCCCATCCTAGTACTAGTCTCGCCCAAGCACGCTTAACTTCGGAGTTCTGATGGGATTCGGTGCATTAGTGCTGGTATGATCGCACCCGTCTACTTATGCCACCTTCCCGTACTTGTGTAGGTGCTTCCGTGCTCCCCTTAGCCTTCCTTGACGGGCAAAACCAAACCGTTTGCTTTTTCCGGGACCCGTTCATTAAATTCGACCGAAGCCCTCTTACCTACCACATTAGGAAACTAGGAAGAAGTTCTATTATGATCGTTTTTTTTTTGTTAATATAAATGAAGTTTACCGCAAAAGAATACCCGTTGTTGGAACCCGGGAATTCTTATTTTAAATAAAAAGAAATCGTAAATATTTTGTTTTACGTTGAAACAAAAAAAACGAAAAAAGAGGGGTGCAACACGAGGACTTCCCAGGAGGTCACCCATCCTAGTACTAGTCTCGCCCAAGCACGCTTAACTTCGGAGTTCTGATGGGATCCGGTGCATTAGTGCTGGTATGATCGCACCCGTCTACTTATGCCACCTTCCCGTACTTGTGTAGGTGCTTCCGTGCTCCCCTTAGCCTTCCTTGACGGGCAAAACCGAACCGTTTGCTTTTTCCGGGACCCGTTCATTACATTCGACCGAAGCCCTCTTACCTACCACATTAGGAAACTAGGAAGAAGTTCTATTATGATCGTTTTTTTTTTGTTAATATAAATGAAGTTTACCGCAAAAGAATACCCGTTGTTGGAACCCGGGAATTCTTATTTTAAATAAAAAGAAATCGTAAATATTTTGTTTTACGTTGAAACAAAAAAAACGAAAAAAGAGGGGTGCAACACGAGGACTTCCCAAGAGGTCACCCATCCTAGTACTAGTCTCGCCCAAGCACGCTTAACTTCGGAGTTCTGATGGGATTCGGTGCATTAGTGCTGGTATGATCGCACCCGTCTACTTATGCCACCTTCCCGTACTTGTGTAGGTGCTTCCGTGCTCCCCTTAGCCTTCCTTGACGGGCAAAACCAAACCGTTTGCTTTTTCCGGCACCCGTTCATTAAATTCGACCGAAGCCCTCTTACCTACCACATTAGGAAACTTGGAAGAAGTTCTATTATGATCGTTTTTTTTTTTTTAATATAAATGAAGTTTACCGCAAAAGAATACCCGTTGTTGGACCCCGGGAATTCTTGTTTACCGCAAAACCGAACCGTTTGCTTTTTCCGGGACCCGTTCATTAAATTCGACCGAAGCCCTCTTACCTACCACATTAGGAAACTGGGAAGAAGTTCTATTATGATCGTTTTTTTTTTTTTAATATAAATGAAGTTTACCGCAAAAGAATACCCGTTGTTGGAACCCGGGAATTCTTATTTTAAATAAAAAGAAATCGTAAATATTTTGTTTTACGTTGAAACAAAAAAAACGAAAAAAGAGGGGTGCAACACGAGGACTTCCCAAGAGGTCACCCATCCTAGTACTACTCTCGCCCAAGCACGCTTAACTTCGGAGTTCTGATGGGATCCGGTGCATTAGTGCTGGTATGATCGCACCCGTCTACTTATGCCACCTTCCCGTACTTGTGTAGGTGCTTCCGTGCTCCCCTTAGCCTTCCTTGACGGGCAAAACCGAACCGTTTTCTTTTTCCGGGACCCGTTCATTAAATTCGACCGAAGCCCTCTTACCTACCACATTAGGAAACTAGGAAGAAGTTCTATTATGATCGTTTTTTTTTTGTTAATATAAATGAAGTTTACCGCAAAAGAATACCCGTTGTTGGAACCCGGGAATTCTTATTTTAAATAAAAAGAAATCGTAAATATTTTGTTTTACGTTGAAACAAAAAAAACGAAAAAAGAGGGGTGCAACACGAGGACTTCCCAGGAGGTCACCCATCCTAGTACTACTCTCGCCCAAGCACGCTTAACTTCGGAGTTCTGTTGGGATCCGGTGCATTAGTGCTGGTATGATCGCACCCGTCTACTTATGCCACCTTCCCGTACTTGTGTAGGTGCTTCCGTGCTCCCCTTAGCCTTCCTTGACGGGCAAAACCGAACCGTTTTCTTTTTCCGGGACCCGTTCATTAAATTCGACCGAAGCCCTCTTACCTACCACATTAGGAAACTAGGAAGAAGTTCTATTATGATCGTTTTTTTTTTGTTAATATAAATGAAGTTTACCGCAAAAGAATACCCGTTGTTGGAACCCAGGAATTCTTATTTTAAATAAAAAGAAATCGTAAATATTTTGTTTTACGTTGAAACAAAAAAAACGAAAAAAGAGGGGTGCAACACGAGGACTTCCCAGGAGGTCACCCATCCTAGTACTACTCTCGCCCAAGCACGCTTAACTTCGGAGTTCTGATGGGATCCGGTGCATTAGTGCTAGTATGATTGCACCCGTCTACGTATGCCACCTTCCCGTTCTTGTGTAGGTGCTTCCGTGCTCCCCTTAGCCTTCCTTGACGGGCAAAACCGAACCGTTTGCTTTTTCCGGGACCCGTTCATTAAATTCGACCGAAGCCCTCTTACCTACCACATTAGGAAACTGGGAAGAAGTTCTATTATGATCGTTTTTCTTTTTTTTTTTTTTAATATAAATGAAGTTTACCGCAAAAGAATACCCGTTGTTGGAACCCGGGAATTCTTATTTTAAATAAAAAGAAATCGTAAATATTTTGTTTTACGTTGAAACAAAAAAAACGAAAAAAGAGGGGTGCAACACGAGGACTTCCCAGGAGGTCACCCATCCTAGTACTAGTCTCGCCCAAGCACGCTTAACTTCGGAGTTCTGATGGGATCCGGTGCATTAGTGCTGGTATGATCGCACCCGTCTACTTATGCTACCTTCCCGTACTTGTGTAGGTGCTTCCGTGCTCCCCTTAGCCTTCCTTGACGGGCAAAACCGAACCGTTTGCTTTTTCCGGGACCCGTTCATTACATTCGACCGAAACCCTCTTACCTACCACATTAGGAAACTAGGAAGAAGTTCTATTATGATCGTTTTTTTTTTGTTAATATAAATGAAGTTTACCGCAAAAGAATACCCGTTGTTGGAACCCGGGAATTCTTATTTTAAATAAAAAGAAATCGTAAATATTTTGTTTTACGTTGAAACAAAAAAAACGAAAAAAGAGGGGTGCAACACGAGGACTTCCCAAGAGGTCACCCATCCTAGTACTAGTCTCGCCCAAGCACGCTTAACTTCGGAGTTCTGATGGGATTCGGTGCATTAGTGCTGGTATGATCGCACCCGTCTACTTATGCCACCTTCCCGTACTTGTGTAGGTGCTTCCGTGCTCCCCTTAGCCTTCCTTGACGGGCAAAACCAAACCGTTTGCTTTTTCCGGGACCCGTTCATTAAATTCGACCGAAGCCCTCTTACCTACCACATTAGGAAACTAGGAAGAAGTTCTATTATGATCGTTTTTTTTTTGTTAATATAAATGAAGTTTACCGCAAAAGAATACCCGTTGTTGGAACCCGGGAATTCTTATTTTAAATAAAAAGAAATCGTAAATATTTTGTTTTACGTTGAAACAAAAAAAACGAAAAAAGAGGGGTGCAACACGAGGACTTCCCAGGAGGTCACCCATCCTAGTACTAGTCTCGCCCAAGCACGCTTAACTTCGGAGTTCTGATGGGATCCGGTGCATTAGTGCTGGTATGATCGCACCCGTCTACTTATGCCACCTTCCCGTACTTGTGTAGGTGCTTCCGTGCTCCCCTTAGCCTTCCTTGACGGGCAAAACCGAACCGTTTGCTTTTTCCGGGACCCGTTCATTACATTCGACCGAAGCCCTCTTACCTACCACATTAGGAAACTAGGAAGAAGTTCTATTATGATCGTTTTTTTTTTTGTTAATATAAATGAAGTTTACCGCAAAAGAATACCCGTTGTTGGAACCCGGGAATTCTTATTTTAAATAAAAAGAAATCGTAAATATTTTGTTTTACGTTGAAACAAAAAAAACGAAAAAAGAGGGGTGCAACACGAGGACTTCCCAAGAGGTCACCCATCCTAGTACTAGTCTCGCCCAAGCACGCTTAACTTCGGAGTTCTGATGGGATTCGGTGCATTAGTGCTGGTATGATCGCACCCGTCTACTTATGCCACCTTCCCGTACTTGTGTAGGTGCTTCCGTGCTCCCCTTAGCCTTCCTTGACGGGCAAAACCAAACCGTTTGCTTTTTCCGGCACCCGTTCATTAAATTCGACCGAAGCCCTCTTACCTACCACATTAGGAAACTTGGAAGAAGTTCTATTATGATCGTTTTTTTTTTTTAATATAAATGAAGTTTACCGCAAAAGAATACCCGTTGTTGGACCCCGGGAATTCTTGTTTACCGCAAAACCGAACCGTTTGCTTTTTCCGGGACCCGTTCATTAAATTCGACCGAAGCCCTCTTACCTACCACATTAGGAAACTGGGAAGAAGTTCTATTATGATCGTTTTTTTTTTTTTAATATAAATGAAGTTTACCGCAAAAGAATACCCGTTGTTGGAACTCGGGAATTCTTATTTTAAATAAAAAGAAATCGTAAATATTTTGTTTTACGTTGAAACAAAAAAAACGAAAAAAGAGGGGTGCAACAGGAGGACTTCCCAGGAGGTCACCCATCCTAGTACTACTCTCGCCCAAGCACGCTTAACTTCGGAGTTCTGATGGGATCCGGTGCATTAGTGCTGGTATGATCGCACCCGTCTACTTATGCCACCTTCCCGTACTTGTGTAGGTGCTTCCGTGCTCCCCTTAGCCTTCCTTGACGGGCAAAACCGAACCGTTTTCTTTTTCCGGGACCCGTTCATTAAATTCGACCGAAGCCCTCTTACCTACCACATTAGGAAACTAGGAAGAAGTTCTATTATGATCGTTTTTTTTTTGTTAATATAAATGAAGTTTACCGCAAAAGAATACCCGTTGTTGGAACCCGGGAATTCTTATTTTAAATAAAAAGAAATCGTAAATATTTTGTTTTACGTTGAAACAAAAAAAACGAAAAAAGAGGGGTGCAACACGAGGACTTCCGAGGAGGTCACCCATCCTAGTACTACTCTCGCCCAAGCACGCTTAACTTCGGAGTTCTGTTGGGATCCGGTGCATTAGTGCTGGTATGATCGCACCCGTCTACTTATGCCACCTTCCCGTACTTGTGTAGGTGCTTCCGTACTCCCCTTAGCCTTCCTTGACGGGCAAAACCGAACCGTTTGCTTTTTCCGGGACCCGTTCATTAAATTCGACCGAAGCCCTCTTACCTACCACATTAGGAAACTGAGAAGAAGTTCTATTATGATCGTTTTTTTTTTTTTTTTTTAATATAAATGAAGTTTACCGCAAAAGAATACCCGTTGTTGGAACCCAGGAATTCTTATTTTAAATAAAAAGAAATCGTAAATATTTTGTTTTACGTTGAAACAAAAAAAACGAAAAAAGAGGGGTGCAACACGAGGACTTCCCAGGAGGTCACCCATCCTAGTACTACTCTCGCCCAAGCACGCTTAACTTCGGAGTTCTGATGGGATCCGGTGCATTAGTGCTAGTATGATTGCACCCGTCTACGTATGCCACCTTCCCGTTCTTGTGTAGGTGCTTCCGTGCTCCCCTTAGCCTTCCTTGACGGGCAAAACCGAACCGTTTGCTTTTTCCGGGACCCGTTCATTAAATTCGACCGAAGCCCTCTTACCTACCACATTAGGAAACTGGGAAGAAGTTCTATTATGATCGTTTTTCTTTTTTTTTTTTTTAATATAAATGAAGTTTACCGCAAAAGAATACCCGTTGTTGGAACCCGGGAATTCTTATTTTAAATAAAAAGAAATCGTAAATATTTTGTTTTACGTTGAAACAAAAAAAACGAAAAAAGAGGGGTGCAACACGAGGACTTCCCAGGAGGTCACCCATCCTAGTACTACTCTCGCCCAAGCACGCTTAACTTCGGAGTTCTGATGGGATCCGGTGCATTAGTGCTGGTATGATCGCACCCGTCTACTTATGCCACCTTCCCGTACTTGTGTAGGTGCTTCCGTGCTCCCCTTAGCCTTCCTTGACGGGCAAAACCGAACCGTTTGCTTTTTCCGGGACCCGTTCATTAAATTCGACCGAAGCCCTCTTACCTACCACATTAGGAAACTGGGAAGAAGTTCTATTATGATCGTTTTTTTTTTTTAATATAAATGAAGTTTACCGCAAAAGAATACCCGTTGTTGGAACCCGGGAATTCTTATTTTAAATAAAAAGAAATCGTAAATATTTTGTTTTACGTTGAAACAAAAAAAACGAAAAAAGAGGGGTGCAACACGAGGACTTCCCAGGAGGTCACCCATCCTAGTACTACTCTCGCCCAAGCACGCTTAACTTCGGAGTTCTGATGGGATCCGGTGCATTAGTGCTGGTATGATCGCACCCGTCTACTTATGCCACCTTCCCGTACTTGTGTAGGTGCTTCCGTGCTCCCCTTAGCCTTCCTTGACGGGCAAAACCGAACCGTTTGCTTTTTCCGGGACCCGTTCATTAAATTCGACCGAAGCCCTCTTACCTACCACATTAGGAAACTGGGAAGAAGTTCTATTATGATCGTTTTTTTTTTTAATATAAATGAAGTTTACCGCAAAAGAATACCCGTTGTTGGAACCCGGGAATTCTTATTTAAAATAAAAAGAAATCGTAAATATTTTGTTTTAGGTTGAAACAAAAAAACGAAAAAAGAGGGGTGCAACACGAGGACTTCCCAGGAGGTCACCCATCCTAGTACTACTCTCGCCCAAGCACACTTAACTTCGGAGTTCTGATGGGATCCGGTGCATTAGTGCTGGTATGATCGCACCCGTCTACTTATGCCACCTTCCCGTACTTGTGTAGGTGCTTCCGTGCTCCCCTTAGCCTTCCTTGACGGGCAAAACCGAACCGTTTGCTTTTTCCGGGACCCGTTCATTAAATTCGACCGAAGCCCTCTTACCTACCACATTAGGAAACTAGGAAGAAGTTCTATTATGATCGTTTTTTTTTTTGTTAATATAAATGAAGTTTACCGCAAAAGAATACCCGTTGTTGGAACCCGGGAATTCTTATTTTAAATAAAAAGAAATCGTAAATATTTTGTTTTACGTTGAAACAAAAAAAACGAAAAAAGAGGGGTGCAACACGAGGACTTCCCAGGAGGTCACCCATCCTAGTACTAGTCTCGCCCAAGCACGCTTAACTTCGGAGTTCTGATGGGATCCGGTGCATTAGTGCTGGTATGATCGCACCCGTCTACTTATGCCACCTTCCCGTACTTGTGTAGGTGCTTCCGTGCTCCCCTTAGCCTTCCTTGACGGGCAAAACCGAACCGTTTGCTTTTTCCGGGACCCGTTCATTACATTCGACCGAAGCCCTCTTACCTACCACATTAGGAAACTAGGAAGAAGTTCTATTATGATCGTTTTTTTTTTGTTAATATAAATGAAGTTTACCGCAAAAGAATACCCGTTGTTGGAACCCGGGAATTCTTATTTTAAATAAAAAGAAATCGTAAATATTTTGTTTTACGTTGAAACAAAAAAAACGAAAAAAGAGGGGTGCAACACGAGGACTTCCCAAGAGGTCACCCATCCTAGTACTAGTCTCGCCCAAGCACGCTTAACTTCGGAGTTCTGATGGGATTCGGTGCATTAGTGCTGGTATGATCGCACCCGTCTACTTATGCCACCTTCCCGTACTTGTGTAGGTGCTTCCGTGCTCCCCTTAGCCTTCCTTGACGGGCAAAACCAAACCGTTTGCTTTTTCCGGGACCCGTTCATTAAATTCGACCGAAGCCCTCTTACCTACCACATTAGGAAACTAGGAAGAAGTTCTATTATGATCGTTTTTTTTTTTGTTAATATAAATGAAGTTTACCGCAAAAGAATACCCGTTGTTGGAACCCGGGAATTCTTATTTTAAATAAAAAGAAATCGTAAATATTTTGTTTTACGTTGAAACAAAAAAAACGAAAAAAGAGGGGTGCAACACGAGGACTTCCCAGGAGGTCACCCATCCTAGTACTAGTCTCGCCCAAGCACGCTTAACTTCGGAGTTCTGATGGGATCCGGTGCATTAGTGCTGGTATGATCGCACCCGTCTACTTATGCCACCTTCCCGTACTTGTGTAGGTGCTTCCGTGCTCCCCTTAGCCTTCCTTGACGGGCAAAACCGAACCGTTTGCTTTTTCCGGGACCCGTTCATTACATTCGACCGAAGCCCTCTTACCTACCACATTAGGAAACTAGGAAGAAGTTCTATTATGATCGTTTTTTTTTTGTTAATATAAATGAAGTTTACCGCAAAAGAATACCCGTTGTTGGAACCCGGGAATTCTTATTTAAAATAAAAAGAAATCGTAAATATTTTGTTTTACGTTGAAACAAAAAAAACGAAAAAAGAGGGGTGCAACACGAGGACTTCCCAAGAGGTCACCCATACTAGTACTAGTCTCGCCCAAGCACGCTTAACTTCGGAGTTCTGATGGGATTCGGTGCATTAGTGCTGGTATGATCGCACCCGTCTACTTATGCCACCTTCCCGTACTTGTGTAGGTGCTTCCGTGCTCCCCTTAGCCTTCCTTGACGGGCAAAACCAAACCGTTTGCTTTTTCCGGCACCCGTTCATTAAATTCGACCGAAGCCCTCTTACCTACCACATTAGGAAACTTGGAAGAAGTTCTATTATGATCGTTTTTTTTTTTTTAATATAAATGAAGTTTACCGCAAAAGAATACCCGTTGTTGGACCCCGGGAATTCTTGTTTACCGCAAAACCGAACCGTTTGCTTTTTCCGGGACCCGTTCATTACATTCGACCGAAGCCCTCTTACCTACCACATTAGGAAACTAGGAAGAAGTTCTATTATGATCGTTTTTTTTTTTGTTAATATAAATGAAGTTTACCGCAAAAGAATACCCGTTGTTGGAACCCGGGAATTCTTATTTTAAATAAAAAGAAATCGTAAATATTTTGTTTTACGTTGAAACAAAAAAAACGAAAAAAGAGGGGTGCAACACGAGGACTTCCCAGGAGGTCACCCATCCTAGTACTACTCTCGCCCAAGCACACTTAACGTCGGAGTTCTGATGGGATCCGGTGCATTAGTGCTGGTATGATCGAACCCGTCTACTTATGCCACCTTCCCGTACTTGTTCAGGTGCTTCCGTGCTCCCCTTAGCCTTCCTTGACGGGCAAAACCGAACCGTTTTCTTTTTCCGGGACCCGTTCATTAAATTCGACCGAAGCCCTCTTACCTACCACATTAGGAAACTGGGAAGAAGTTCAATTATGATCGTTTTTCTTTTTTGTTAATATAAATGAAGTTTACCGCAAAAGAATACCCGTTGTTGGAACCCGGGAATTCTTATTTTAAATAAAAATAAATCGTAAATATTTTGTTTTACGTTGAAACAAAAAAAACGAAAAAAGAGGGGTGCAACACGAGGACTTCCCAGGAGGTCACCCATCCTAGTACTAGTCTCGCCCAAGCACGCTTAACTTCGGAGTTCTGATGGGATCCGGTGCATTAGTGCTGGTATGATCAAACCCGTCTACTTATGCCACCTTCCCGTACTTGTTCAGGTGCTTCCGTGCTCGCCTTAGCCTTCCTTGACGGGCAAAACCGAACCGTTTGCTTTTTCCGGGACCCGTTCATTAAATTCGACCGAAGCCCTCTTACCTACCACATTAGGAAACTTGGAAG
This sequence comes from Fagopyrum homotropicum, assembly GCA_033239125.1. Taxonomy (NCBI): domain Eukaryota; kingdom Viridiplantae; phylum Streptophyta; class Magnoliopsida; order Caryophyllales; family Polygonaceae; genus Fagopyrum; species Fagopyrum homotropicum. The sequence continues at coordinate 108,915,675 of BSWB01000002.1, forward strand.
AAATTATATTATGATCGTTTTTTTTTTTGTTAATATAAATGAAGTTTACCGCAAAAGAATACCCGTTGTTGGAACCCGAGAATTCTTATTTAAAATAAAAATAAATCGTAAATATTTTGTTTTACGTTGAAACAAAAAAAACGAAAAAAGAGGGGTGCAACACGAGGACTTCCCAGGAGGTCACCCATCCTAGTACTAGTCTCGCCCAAGCACGCTTAACTTCGGAGTTCTGATGGGATCCGGTGCATTAGTGCTGGTATGATCGAACCCGTCTACTTATGCCACCTTCCCGTACTTGTTCAGGTGCTTCCGTGCTCCCCTTAGCCTTCCTTGACGGGCAAAACCGAACCGTTAGCTTTTTCCGGGACCCGTTCATTAAATTCGACCGAAGCCCTCTTACCTACCACATTAGGAAACTGGGAAGAAGTTCTATTATGATCGTTTTTCTTTTTTTTTTTTAATATAAATGAAGTTTACCGCAAAAGAATACCCGTTGTTGGAACCCGGGAATTCTTATTTTAAATAAAAAGAAATCGTAAATATTTTGTTTTACGTTGAAACAAAAAAAACGAAAAAAGAGGGGTGCAACACGAGGACTTCCCAGGAGGTCACCCATCCTAGTACTAGTCTCGCCCAAGCACGCTTAACTTCGGAGTTCTGATGGGATCCGGTGCATTAGTGCTGGTATGATCGAACCCGTCTACTTATGCCACCTTCCCGTACTTGTTCAGGTGCTTCCGTGCTCCCCTTAGCCTTCCTTGACGGGCAAAACCGAACCGTTAGCTTTTTCCGGGACCCGTTCATTAAATTCGACCGAAGCCCTCTTACCTACCACATTAGGAAACTGGGAAGAAGTTCTATTATGATCGTTTTTTTTTTTAATATAAATGAAGTTTACCGCAAAAGAATACCCGTTGTTGGAATCCGGAAATTCTTATTTTAAATAAAAAGAAATCGTAAATATTTTGTTTTACGTTGAAACAAAAAAAACGAAAAAAGAGGGGTGCAACACGAGAACTTCCCAGGAGGTCACCCATCCTAGTACTAGTCTCGCCCAAGCACGCTTAACTTCGGAGTTCTGATGGGATCCGGTGCATTAGTGCTGGTATGATCGAACCCGTCTACTTATGCCACCTTCCCGTACTTGTTCAGGTGCTTCCGTGCTCCCCTTAGCCTTCCTTGACGGGCAAAACCGAACCGTTTGCTTTTTCCGGGACCCGTTCATTAAATTCGACCGAAGCCCTCTTACCTACCACATTAGGAAACTTGGAAGAAATTATATTATGAGCTTTTTTTTTTTTTTTTTTTAATATAAATGAAGTTTACCGCAAAAGAATACCCGTTGTTGGAACCCGGGAATTCTTATTTAAAATAAAAAGAAATCGTAAATATTTTGTTTTACGTTGAAACAAAAAAAACGAAAAAAGAGGGGTGCAACACGAGGACTTCCCAGGAGGTCACCCATCCTAGTACTAGTCTCGCCCAAGCACGCTTAACTTCGGAGTTCTGATGGGATCCGGTGCATTAGTGCTGGTATGATCGAACCCGTCTACTTATGCCACCTTCCCGTACTTGTTCAGGTGCTTCCGTGCTCCCCTTAGCCTTCCTTGACGGGCAAAACCGAACCGTTAGCTTTTTCCGGGACCCGTTCATTAAATTCGACCGAAGCCCTCTTACCTACCACATTAAGAAACTGGGAAGAAGTTCTATTATGATCGTTTTTTTTTTTTAATATAAATGAAGTTTACCGCAAAAGAATACCCGTTGTTGGAATCCGGAAATTCTTATTTTAAATAAAAAGAAATCGTAAATATTTTGTTTTACGTTGAAACAAAAAAAACGAAAAAAGAGGGGTGCAACACGAGAACTTCCCAGGAGGTCACCCATCCTAGTACTAGTCTCGCCCAAGCACGCTTAACTTCGGAGTTCTGATGGGATCCGGTGCATTAGTGCTGGTATGATCGAACCCGTCTACTTATGCCACCTTCCCGTACTTGTTCAGGTGCTTCCGTGCTCCCCTTAGCCTTCCTTGACGGGCAAAACCGAACCGTTTGCTTTTTCCGGGACCCGTTCATTAAATTCGACCGAAGCCCTCTTACCTACCACATTAGGAAACTTGGAAGAAATTATATTATGATCGTTTTTTTTTTTTTTTTTTTAAAATAAATGAAGTTTACCGCAAAAGAATACCCGTTGTTGGAACCCGGGAATTCTTATTTAAAATAAAAAGAAATCGTAAATATTTTGTTTTACGTTGAAACAAAAAAAACGAAAAAAGAGGGGTGCAACACGAGGACTTCCCAGGAGGTCACCCATCCTAGTACTACTCTCGCCCAAGCACGCTTAACTTCGGAGTTCTGATGGGATCCGGTGCATTAGTGCTGGTATGATTGCACCCGTCTACGTATGCCACCTTCCCGTTCTTGTGTAGGTGCTTCCGTGCTCCCCTTAGCCTTCCTTGACGGGCAAAACCGAACCGTTTGCTTTTTCCGGGACCCGTTCATTAAATTCGACCAAAGCCCTCTTACCTACCACATTAGGAAACTAGGAAGAAGTTCTATTATGATCGTTTTTTTTTTTTGTTAATATAAATGAAGTTTACCGCAAAAGAATACCCGTTGTTGGAACCCGAGAATTCTTATTTAAAATAAAAATAAATCGTAAATATTTTGTTTTACGTTGAAACAAAAAAAACGAAAAAAGAGGGGTGCAACACGAGGACTTCCCAGGAGGTCACCCATCCTAGTACTAGTCTCGCCCAAGCACGCTTAACTTCGGAGTTCTGATGGGATCCGGTGCATTAGTGCTGGTATGATCGAACCCGTCTACTTATGCCACCTTCCCGTACTTGTTCAGGTGCTTCCGTGCTCCCCTTAGCCTTCCTTGACGGGCAAAACCGAACCGTTAGTTTTTTCCGGGACCCGTTCATTAAATTCGACCGAAGCCCTCTTACCTACCACATTAGGAAACTGGGAAGAAGTTCTATTATGATCGTTTTTCTTTTTTTTTTTTAATATAAATGAAGTTTACCGCAAAAGAATACCCGTTGTTGGAACCCGGGAATTCTTATTTTAAATAAAAAGAAATCGTAAATATTTTGTTTTACGTTGAAACAAAAAAAACGAAAAAAGAGGGGTGCAACACGAGGACTTCCCAGGAGGTCACCCATCCTAGTACTAGTCTCGCCCAAGCACGCTTAACTTCGGAGTTCTGATGGGATCCGGTGCATTAGTGCTGGTATGATCGAACCCGTCTACTTATGCCACCTTCCCGTACTTGTTCAGGTGCTTCCGTGCTCCCCTTAGCCTTCCTTGACGGGCAAAACCGAACCGTTAGCTTTTTCCGGGACCCGTTCATTAAATTCGACCGAAGCCCTCTTACCTACCACATTAGGAAACTGGGAAGAAGTTCTATTATGATCGTTTTTTTTTTTTAATATAAATGAAGTTTACCGCAAAAGAATACCCGTTGTTGGAATCCGGAAATTCTTATTTTAAATAAAAAGAAATCGTAAATATTTTGTTTTACGTTGAAACAAAAAAAACGAAAAAAGAGGGGTGCAACACGAGAACTTCCCAGGAGGTCACCCATCCTAGTACTAGTCTCGCCCAAGCACGCTTAACTTCGGAGTTCTGATGGGATCCGGTGCATTAGTGCTGGTATGATCGAACCCGTCTACTTATGCCACCTTCCCGTACTTGTTCAGGTGCTTCCGTGCTCCCCTTAGCCTTCCTTGACGGGCAAAACCGAACCGTTTGCTTTTTCCGGGACCCGTTCATTAAATTCGACCGAAGCCCTCTTACCTACCACATTAGGAAACTTGGAAGAAATTATATTATGATCGTTTTTTTTTTTTTTTTTTTAATATAAATGAAGTTTACCGCAAAAGAATACCCGTTGTTGGAACCCGGGAATTCTTATTTAAAATAAAAAGAAATCGTAAATATTTTGTTTTACGTTGAAACAAAAAAAACGAAAAAAGAGGGGTGCAACACGAGGACTTCCCAGGAGGTCACCCATCCTAGTACTAGTCTCGCCCAAGCACGCTTAACTTCGGAGTTCTGATGGGATCCGGTGCATTAGTGCTGGTATGATCGAACCCGTCTACTTATGCCACCTTCCCGTACTTGTTCAGGTGCTTCCGTGCTCCCCTTAGCCTTCCTTGACGGGCAAAACCGAACCGTTTGCTTTTTCCGGGACCCGTTCATTAAATTCGACCGAAGCCCTCTTACCTACCACATTAGGAAACTTGGAAGAAATTATATTATGATCGTTTTTTTTTTTTGTTAATATAAATGAAGTTTACCGCAAAAGAATACCCGTTGTTGGAACCCGAGAATTCTTATTTAAAATAAAAATAAATCGTAAATATTTTGTTTTACGTTGAAACAAAAAAAACGAAAAAAGAGGGGTGCAACACGAGGACTTCCCAGGAGGTCACCCATCCTAGTACTAGTCTCGCCCAAGCACGCTTAACTTCGGAGTTCTGATGGGATCCGGTGCATTAGTGCTGGTATGATCGAACCCGTCTACTTATGCCACCTTCCCGTACTTGTTCAGGTGCTTCCGTGCTCCCCTTAGCCTTCCTTGACGGGCAAAACCGAACCGTTAGTTTTTTCCGGGACCCGTTCATTAAATTCGACCGAAGCCCTCTTACCTACCACATTAGGAAACTGGGAAGAAGTTCTATTATGATCGTTTTTCTTTTTTTTTTTTAATATAAATGAAGTTTACCGCAAAAGAATACCCGTTGTTGGAACCCGGGAATTCTTATTTTAAATAAAAAGAAATCGTAAATATTTTGTTTTACGTTGAAACAAAAAAAACGAAAAAAGAGGGGTGCAACACGAGGACTTCCCAGGAGGTCACCCATCCTAGTACTAGTCTCGCCCAAGCACGCTTAACTTCGGAGTTCTGATGGGATCCGGTGCATTAGTGCTGGTATGATCGAACCCGTCTACTTATGCCACCTTCCCGTACTTGTTCAGGTGCTTCCGTGCTCCCCTTAGCCTTCCTTGACGGGCAAAACCGAACCGTTAGCTTTTTCCGGGACCCGTTCATTAAATTCGACCGAAGCCCTCTTACCTACCACATTAGGAAACTGGGAAGAAGTTCTATTATGATCGTTTTTTTTTTTTAATATAAATGAAGTTTACCGCAAAAGAATACCCGTTGTTGGAATCCGGAAATTCTTATTTTAAATAAAAAGAAATCGTAAATATTTTGTTTTACGTTGAAACAAAAAAAACGAAAAAAGAGGGGTGCAACACGAGAACTTCCCAGGAGGTCACCCATCCTAGTACTAGTCTCGCCCAAGCACGCTTAACTTCGGAGTTCTGATGGGATCCGGTGCATTAGTGCTGGTATGATCGAACCCGTCTACTTATGCCACCTTCCCGTACTTGTTCAGGTGCTTCCGTGCTCCCCTTAGCCTTCCTTGACGGGCAAAACCGAACCGTTAGTTTTTTCCGGGACCCGTTCATTAAATTCGACCGAAGCCCTCTTACCTACCACATTAGGAAACTGGGAAGAAGTTCTATTATGATCGTTTTTCTTTTTTTTTTTTAATATAAATGAAGTTTACCGCAAAAGAATACCCGTTGTTGGAACCCGGGAATTCTTATTTTAAATAAAAAGAAATCGTAAATATTTTGTTTTACGTTGAAACAAAAAAAACGAAAAAAGAGGGGTGCAACACGAGGACTTCCCAGGAGGTCACCCATCCTAGTACTAGTCTCGCCCAAGCACGCTTAACTTCGGAGTTCTGATGGGATCCGGTGCATTAGTGCTGGTATGATCGAACCCGTCTACTTATGCCACCTTCCCGTACTTGTTCAGGTGCTTCCGTGCTCCCCTTAGCCTTCCTTGACGGGCAAAACCGAACCGTTAGCTTTTTCCGGGACCCGTTCATTAAATTCGACCGAAGCCCTCTTACCTACCACATTAGGAAACTGGGAAGAAGTTCTATTATGATCGTTTTTTTTTTTTAATATAAATGAAGTTTACCGCAAAAGAATACCCGTTGTTGGAATCCGGAAATTCTTATTTTAAATAAAAAGAAATCGTAAATATTTTGTTTTACGTTGAAACAAAAAAAACGAAAAAAGAGGGGTGCAACACGAGAACTTCCCAGGAGGTCACCCATCCTAGTACTAGTCTCGCCCAAGCACGCTTAACTTCGGAGTTCTGATGGGATCCGGTGCATTAGTGCTGGTATGATCGAACCCGTCTACTTATGCCACCTTCCCGTACTTGTTCAGGTGCTTCCGTGCTCCCCTTAGCCTTCCTTGACGGGCAAAACCGAACCGTTTGCTTTTTCCGGGACCCGTTCATTAAATTCGACCGAAGCCCTCTTACCTACCACATTAGGAAACTTGGAAGAAATTATATTATGATCGTTTTTTTTTTTTTTTTTAATATAAATGAAGTTTACCGCAAAAGAATACCCGTTGTTGGAACCCGGGAATTCTTATTTAAAATAAAAAGAAATCGTAAATATTTTGTTTTACGTTGAAACAAAAAAAACGAAAAAAGAGGGGTGCAACACGAGGACTTCCCAGGAGGTCACCCATCCTAGTACTAGTCTCGCCCAAGCACGCTTAACTTCGGAGTTCTGATGGGATCCGGTGCATTAGTGCTGGTATGATCGAACCCGTCTACTTATGCCACCTTCCCGTACTTGTTCAGGTGCTTCCGTGCTCCCCTTAGCCTTCCTTGACGGGCAAAACCGAACCGTTTGCTTTTTCCGGGACCCGTTCATTAAATTCGACCGAAGCCCTCTTACCTACCACATTAGGAAACTTGGAAGAAATTATATTATGATCGTTTTTTTTTTTTTTTTTAATATAAATGAAGTTTACCGCAAAAGAATACCCGTTGTTGGAACCCGGGAATTCTTATTTAAAATAAAAAGAAATCGTAAATATTTTGTTTTACGTTGAAACAAAAAAAACGAAAAAAGAGGGGTGCAACACGAGGACTTCCCAGGAGGTCACCCATCCTAGTACTACTCTCGCCCAAGCACGCTTAACTTCGGAGTTCTGATGGGATCCGGTGCATTAGTGCTGGTATGATTGCACCCGTCTACGTATGCCACCTTCCCGTTCTTGTGTAGGTGCTTCCGTGCTCCCCTTAGCCTTCCTTGACGGGCAAAACCGAAGCCCTCTTACCTACCACATTAGGAAACTAGGAAGAAGTTCTATTATGATCGTTTTTTTTTTGTTAATATAAATGAAGTTTACCGCAAAAGAATACCCGTTGTTGGAACCCGGGAATTCTTATTTTAAATAAAAAAAAATCGTAAATATTTTGTTTTACGTTGAAACAAAAAAAACGAAAAAAGAGGGGTGCAACACGAGGACTTCCCAGGAGGTCACCCATCCTAGTACTAGTCTCGCCCAAGCACGCTTAACTTCGGAGTTCTGATGGGATCCGGTGCATTAGTGCTGGTATGATCGAACCCGTCTACTTATGCCACCTTCCCGTACTTGTTCAGGTGCTTCCGTGCTCGCCTTAGCCTTCCTTGACGGGCAAAACCGAACCGTTTGCTTTTTCCGGGACCCGTTCATTAAATTCGACCGAAGCCCTCTTACCTACCACATTAGGAAACTTGGAAGGAATTATATTATGATCGTTTTTTTTTTTTTTTTTTTAATATAAATGAAGTTTACCGCAAAAGAATACCCGTTGTTGGAACCCGGGAATTCTTATTTAAAATAAAAAGAAATCGTAAATATTTTGTTTTACGTTGAAACAAAAAAAACGAAAAAAGAGGGGTGCAACACGAGGACTTCCCAGGAGGTCACCCATCCTAGTACTAGTCTCGCCCAAGCACGCTTAACTTCGGAGTTCTGATGGGATCCGGTGCATTAGTGCTGGTATGATCGAACCCGTCTACTTATGCCACCTTCCCGTACTTGTTCAGGTGCTTCCGTGCTCCCCTTAGCCTTCCTTGACGGGCAAAACCGAACCGTTAGCTTTTTCCGGGACCCGTTCATTAAATTCGACCGAAGCCCTCTTACCTACCACATTAAGAAACTGGGAAGAAGTTCTATTATGATCGTTTTTTTTTTTAATATAAATGAAGTTTACCGCAAAAGAATACCCGTTGTTGGAACCCGGGAATTCTTATTTTAAATAAAAAGAAATCGTAAATATTTTGTTTTACGTTGAAACAAAAAAAACGAAAAAAGAGGGGTGCAACACGAGAACTTCCCAGGAGGTCACCCATCCTAGTACTAGTCTCGCCCAAGCACGCTTAACTTCGGAGTTCTGATGGGATCCGGTGCATTAGTGTTGGTATGATCGAACCCGTCTACTTATGCCACCTTCCCGTACTTGTTCAGGTGCTTCCGTGCTCCCCTTAGCCTTCCTTGACGGGCAAAACCGAACCGTTTGCTTTTTCCGGGACCCGTTCATTAAATTCGACCGAAGCCCTCTTACCTACCACATTAGGAAACTTGGAAGAAATTATATTATGATCGTTTTTTTTTTTTTTTTTTTTTAATATAAATGAAGTTTACCGCAAAAGAATACCCGTTGTTGGAACCCGGGAATTCTTATTTAAAATAAAAAGAAATCGTAAATATTTTGTTTTACGTTGAAACAAAAAAAACGAAAAAAGAGGGGTGCAACACGAGGAATTCCCAGGAGGTCACCCATCCTAGTACGACTCTCGCCCAAGCACGCTTAACTTCGGAGTTCTGATGGGATCCGGTGCATTAGTGCTGGTATGATTGCACCCGTCTACGTATGCCACCTTCCCGTTCTTGTGTAGGTGCTTCCGTGCTCCCCTTAGCCTTCCTTGACGGGCAAAACCGAACCGTTACTTTTTCCGGGACCCGTTCATTAAATTCGACCAAAGCCCTCTTACCTACCACATTAGGAAACTAGGAAGAAGTTCTATTATGATCGTTTTTTTTTTGTTAATATAAATGAAGTTTATCGCAAAAGAATACCCGTTGTTGGAACCCGGGAATTCTTATTTTAAATAAAAAGAAATCGTAAATATTTTGTTTTACGTTGAAACAAAAAAAACGAAAAAAGAGGGGTGCAACACGAGGACTTCCCAGGAGGTCACCCATCCTAGTACTAGTCTCGCCCAAGCACGCTTAACTTCGGAGTTCTGATGGGATCCGGTGCATTAGTGCTGGTATGATCGCACCCGTCTACTTATGCCACCTTCCCGTACTTGTGTAGGTCCTTCCGTGCTCCCCTTAGCCTTCCTTGACGGGCAAAACCAAACCGTTTGCTTTTTCCGGGACCCGTTCATTAAATTCGACCGAAGCCCTCTTACCTACCACATTAGGAAACTGGGAAGAAGTTCTATTATTATCGTTTTTCTTTTCTTTTTTTTTTTAATATAAATGAAGTTTACCGCAAAAGAATACCTGTTGTTGGAACCCGGGAATTCTTATTTTAAATAAAAAGAAATCGTAAATATTTTGTTTTACGTTGAAACAAAAAAAACGAAAAAAGAGGGGTGCAACACGAGGACTTCCCAGGAGGTCACCCATCCTAGTACTACTCTCGCCCAAGCACGCTTAACTTCGGAGTTCTGATGGGATCCGGTGCATTAGTGCTGGTATGATCGAACCCGTCTACTTATGCCACCTTCCCGTACTTGTTCAGGTGCTTCCGTGCTCGCCTTAGCCTTCCTTGACGGGCAAAACCGAACCGTTTGCTTTTTCTGGGACCCGTTCATTAAATTTGACCGAAGCCCTCTTACCTACCACATTAGGAAAGTCGGAAGAAGTTCTATTATGATCGTTTTTTTTAATATAAATGAAGTTTACCGCAAAAGAATACCCGTTGTTGTAACCCGGGAATTCTTATTTTAAATAAAAAGAAATCGTAAATATTTTGTTTTACGTTGAAACAAAAAAAACGAAAAAAGAGGGGTGCAACACGAGGACTTCCCAGGAGGTCACCCATCCTAGTACTACTCTCGCCCAAGCACGCTTAACTTCGGAGTTCTGATGGGATCCGGTGCATTAGTGCTGGTATGATTGCACCCGTCTACGTATGCCACCTTCCCGTTCTTGTGTAGGTGCTTCCGTGCTCCCCTTAGCCTTCCTTGACGGGCAAAACCGAACCGTTTGCTTTTTCCGGGACTCGTTCATTAAATTCGACCAAAGCCCTCTTACCTACCACATTAGGAAACTAGGAAGAAGTTCTATTATGATCGTTTTTTTTTTGTTAATATAAATGAAGTTTACCGCAAAAGAATACCCGTTGTTGGAACCCGGGAATTCTTATTTTAAATAAAAAGAAATCGTAAATATTTTGTTTTACGTTGAAACAAAAAAAACGAAAAAAGAGGGGTGCAACACGAGGACTTCCCAGGAGGTCACCCATCCTAGTACTAGTCTCGCCCAAGCACGCTTAACTTCGGAGTTCTGATGGGATCCGGTGCATTAGTGCTGGTATGATCGAACCCGTCTACTTATGCCACCTTCCCGTACTTGTTCAGGTGCTTCCGTGCTCGCCTTAGCCTTCCTTGACGGGCAAAAGCGAACGGTTTGCTTTTTCCGGGACACGTTCATTAAATTCGACCGAAGCCCTCTTACCTACCACATTAGGAAAGTCGGAAGAAGTTCTATTATGATCGTTTTTTTTAATATAAATGAAGTTTACCGCAAAAGAATACCCGTTGTTGTAACCCGGGAATTCTTATTTTAAATAAAAAGAAATCGTAAATATTTTGTTTTACGTTGAAACAAAATAAACGAAAAAAGAGGGGTGCAACACGAGGACTTCCCAGGAAGTCACCCATCCTAGTACTACTCTCGCCCAAGCACGCTTAACTTCGGAGTTCTGATGGGATCCGGTGCATTAGTGCTGGTATGATCGCACCCGTCTACTTATGCCACCTTCCCGTACTTGTGTAGGTGCTTCCGTGCTCCCCTTAGCCTTCCTTGACGGGCAAAACCGAACCGTTTTCTTTTTCCGGGACCCGTTCATTAAATTCGACCGAAGCCCTCTTAGCTACCACATTAGGAAACTGGGAAGAAGTTCTATTATGATCGTTTTTTTTAATATAAATGAAGTTTACCGCAAAAGAATACCCGTTGTTGTAACCCGGGAAATCTTATTTTAAATAAAAAGAAATCGTAAATATTTTGTTTTACGTTGAACCAAAAAAAACGAAAAAAGAGGGGTGCAACACGAGGACTTCCCAGGAAGTCACCCATCCTAGTACTACTCTCGCCCAAGCACGCTTAACTTCGGAGTTCTGATGGGATCCGGTGCATTAGTGCTGGTATGATCGCACCCGTCTACTTATGCCACCTTCCCGTACTTGTGTAGGTCCTTCCGTGCTCCCCTTAGCCTTCCTTGACGGGCAAAACCAAACCGTTTGCTTTTTCCGGGACCCGTTCATTAAATTCGACCGAAGCCCTCTTACCTACCACATTAGGAAACTGGGAAGAAGTTCTATTATTATCGTTTTTCTTTTCTTTTTTTTTTAATATAAATGAAGTTTACCGCAAAAGAATACCCGTTGTTGGAACCCGGGAATTCTTATTTTAAATAAAAAGAAATCGTAAATATTTTGTTTTACGTTGAAACAAAAAAAACGAAAAAAGAGGGGTGCAACACGAGGACTTCCCAGGAGGTCACCCATCCTAGTACTACTCTCGCCCAAGCACGCTTAACTTCGGAGTTCTGATGGGATCCGGTGCATTAGTGCTGGTATGATCGCACCCGTCTACTTATGCCACCTTCCCGTACTTGTGTAGGTGCTTCCGTGCTCCCCTTAGCCTTCCTTGACGGGCAAAACCGAACCGTTTTCTTTTTCCGGGACCCGTTCATTAAATTCGACCGAAGCCCTCTTACCTACCACATTAGGAAAGTCGGAAGAAGTTCTATTATGATCGTTTTTTTTAATATAAATGAAGTTTACCGCAAAAGAATACCCGTTGTTGTAACCCGGGAATTCTTATTTTAAATAAAAAGAAATCGTAAATATTTTGTTTTACGTTGAACCAAAAAAAACGAAAAAAGAGGGGTGCAACACGAGGACTTCCCAGGAAGTAACCCATCCTAGTACTACTCTCGCCCAAGCACGCTTAACTTCGGAGTTCTGATGGGATCCGGTGCATTAGTGCTGGTATGATCGCACCCGTCTACTTATGCCACCTTCCCGTACTTGTGTAGGTGCTTCCGTGCTCCCCTTAGCCTTCCTTGACGGGCAAAACCGAACCGTTTTCTTTTTCCGGGACCCGTTCATTAAATTCGACCGAAGCCCTCTTAGCTACCACATTAGGAAACTGGGAAGAAGTTCTATTATGATCGTTTTTCTTTTTTTTTTAATATAAATGAAGTTTACCGCAAAAGAATACCCGTTGTTGGAACCCGGGAATTCTTATTTTAAATAAAAAGAAATCGTGAATATTTTGTTTTACGTTGAAACAAAAAAAACGAAAAAAGAGGGGTGCAACACGAGGACTTCCCAGGAGGTCACCCATCCTAGTACTAGTCTCGCCCAAGCACGCTTAACTTCGGAGTTCTGATGGGATCCGGTGCATTAGTGCTGGTATGATCGCACCCGTGTACTTATGCCACCTTCCCGTACTTGTTTAGGTGCTTCCGTGCTCCTCTTAGCCTTCCTTGACGGGCAAAAGCGAACGGTTTGCTTTTTCCGGGACACGTTCATTAAATTCGACCGAAGCCCTCTTACCTACCACATTAGGAAAGTCGGAAGAAGTTCTATTATGATCGTTTTTTTTAATATAAATGAAGTTTACCGCAAAAGAATACCCGTTGTTGTAACCCGGGAATTCTTATTTTAAATAAAAAGTAATCGTAAATATTTTGTTTTACGTTGAAACAAAAAAAACGAAAAAAGAGGGGTGCAACACGAGGACTTCCCAGGAGGTCACTCATCCTAGTACTACTCTCGCCCAAGCACGCTTAACTTCGGAGTTCTTATGGGATCCGGTGCATTAGTGCAGGTATGATCGCACCCGTGTACTTATGCCACCTTCCCGTACTTGTGTAGGTGCTTCCGTGCTCCCCTTAGCATTTCTTGACGGGCAAAACCGAACCGTTTGCAATTTCCGGGACCCGTTCATTAAATTCGACCGAAGCCCTCTTACCTAGCACATTAGGAAACTCGGAAGAATTTCTATTATGATCGTTTTTTTTAATATAAATGATGTTTACCGCAAAAGAATACCCGTTGTTGGAACCCGGGAATTCTTATTTTAAATAAAAAGAAATCGTAAATATTTTGTTTTACGTTGAAACAAAAAAACGAAAAAAGAGGGGTGCAACAAGAGGACTTCCCAGGAGGTCACCCATCCTTGTACTACTCTCGCCCAAGCACGCTTAACTTAAGAGTTCTGATGGGATCCGGTGCATTAGTGGTGATATGATCGCAACCGTGTACTTATGCCACCTTCCCGTACTTGTTTAGGTGCTTCCGTGCTCCCTTTAGCCTTCCTTGACGGGCAAAAGCGAACGGTTTGCTTTTTCCGGAACCCGTTCATTAAATTCGACCGAAGCCCTCTTACCTACCACATTAGGAAAGTCGGAAGAAGTTCTATTATGATCGTTTTTTTTTTAATATAAATGAAGTTTACCGCAAAAGAATACCCGTTGTTGTAACCCGGGAATTCTTATTTTAAATAAAAAGAAATCGTAAATATTTTGTTTTACGTTGAAACAAAAAAAACGAAAAAAGAGGGGTGCAACACGAGGACTTCCCAGGAGGTCACTCATCCTAGTACTACTCTCGCCCAAGCACGCTTAACTTCGGAGTTTTGATGGGATCCGGTGCATTAGTGCAGGTATGATCGCACCCGTGTACTTATGCCACCTTCCCGTACTTGTGTAGGTGCTTCCGTGCTCCCCTTAGCATTCCTTGACGGGCAAAACCGAACCGTTTGCTTTTTCCGGGACCCGTTCATTAAATTCGACCGAAGCCCTCTTACCTACCACATTAGGAAACTCGGAAGAAGTTCTATTATGATTGTTTTTTTTTTAATATAAATGAAGTTTACCGCAAAAGAATACCCGTTGTTGGAACCCGGGAATTCTTATTTTAAATAAAAAGAAATCGTAAATATTTGGTTTTACGTTGAAACAAAAAAAACGGAAATAGAGGGGTGCAACACGAGGACTTCCCAGGAGGTCACCCATCCTAGTAATACTGTCGCCCAATCACGCTTAACTTCGGAGTTTTGATGGGATCCGGATCATTAGTGCTGGTATGATCGCACCCGTGTACTTATGCCACCTTCCCGTACTTGTGTAGGTGCTTCCGTGCTCCCCTTAGCCTTCCTTGACGGGCAAAACCGAACCGTTTGCTTTTTCCGGGACCCATTCATTAAATTCGACCGAAGCTCTCTTACCTAGCACATTAGGAGGTCACCCATCCTAGTACTACTCTCACCCAAGCACGCTTAACTTCGAAGTTCTATTATGATCTTTTTTTTTTTAATATAAATGAAGTTTACCGCAAAAGAATACCCGTTGTTGTAACCCGGGAATTCTTGAAATAAATCTCTAATAGCTCTATCTTCGGTATCCCATGGTGTGGACAATCTAGGAGGAGGTCTTTGAACCTCTCCCAAGATTTGAATAGGCTCTCCGTATCCTTCATCACGAAGGCATTGATCTTCCCTTTTAGCTCGGTTGTCTTGGAAGGTGGGAAGAAATTTGTAAGAAATTCGGTTTTCATCTCCTCCCAAGTACCCACACGTCCTAGTGGAATGGATTGGTACCAAGCCAAGGCCTTCTCCTTAAGTGAGAAGGAGAAAGCCCTAAGCTTGTGGTTGTTGCTCTCCAATCTAGGTGGCCTTACAGTCTCCATCAAGATCTCATAATTCATCAAGTGTTGATGAGGAGACTCTCCTTCCATCCATCCAAATTGATTATTCCGGATCATTTGTATCACTTAAGGGCAGAGCTCGTAGTCATGGGTTGCGGGATCTCCTAAGTTTACACCCGGGCGGTGCACTCTTTGGGTTGGATCCATATGTTGCCCTAGCGTTTGTCTCCTCAATAGTGATTGGCTCATTCTGTACTTGTACCGCCGGCTGCAGTGGTGGTGGAGGTGGTGGTTGACGAAGATTAAGCTCCCTTTGCACAAGAGCTTGCCTAATCTCTTCAATTTCCCTCCTAGTTGCTTCTTGCCTCTCATTTGCAAGTCTCCTCTCATTCTCCAAGGCTTCATCCCTTAGCCTAATTTTCTCTAAGGCATCATTCAACTCAGCTTGAAGATCTCTTCCAGCCATCTCCTTCTTCTTCTTAGTGCCCTTGGATCTAGTCTTAAGGGTTTTCTCCGGTTCGGGATCGAATGGAGCTAAATCCTTGCCACGAGATCTTCGCATGCACCTAAATAATAAAAGAGTTCCTAAAAAATAAAAGACACAAACCAAACAAGATCAAAAGCAACAAGAAAGACCTACACTATAAATAATCACACACAATGATTCAATCTAGACCTAGTCCCCGACAACGGCGCCAAAAACTTGTTACGCTAGAGATGTGTAGCACAAAAGTCTTACAATTTATAACTCGATATATTCTCCTTACTCCTAGTGAACCCACATTGTATGGATCGTTTTGTAGTAAGGATAGTAATCCGAGGTCAAACACGAAGACTAAGGTGAAATCAAATCAAACAACTGATCATGGATAGTGCAAATCTAGTCTAAAAAAAGAGAAATAAATAAAGAAATGAAAATCATGATATTTTTGGTTGGGTTTTTGTGGTGATCAAACAAAGATCACAAATCATGCAAGTTTATCAATCAATCAAGCAACACAAATAAACAACACAAGAACAAGATATGTGATTAAAGAGAGAAAAAGCAGATTTTAGGGATTGAAACTTTCAGTTATGGCATTAGACTCAAGCTTCTAATCAACCTTGGACAAGTTGCGGTATGTTGGGAAAGGGTGTTTCTCCAATGGGATCAATCACCGGGTAGGTCTCATGATCCACTAATCCCGCACCTAAGGTCCTATTACTGAGTAAGACTCTAGGAACCTAAGAACGAGAATTCTACACAAACCGGATTACTATCTAGGGGTCAAACCTCTCCTTACCGGGTAAGTCTCGAGAAGGCAAGTCCTAAGCAACAATCCTAGCACACTCAATCCAATAGCGGCTTGTGAGACTCACTACTACCTAGAGTTCGTCATCTTTGGTATCTGAGATCGGGAATTACCGGGTAAGTATCTTCCTTAACTTAGTTTGCTAGAATTAGGTGACCCTAAGCTAGATAAGGCTTAATAAACACTAGGATTTCAACAATCTAACATCCTAACATTCAGATTCATCAATATAAGCATAACAGAGCAAAACCACGGGCTGCTCAGACACAACCACGGCCGTGGTTTAGGAGGAACAAGCTGTGGTTTTAATCGGGGGTTAGATTTCGAGCATGCAAGTCCTCAAAAGGTACATTCATGTCTATTCTATCATTATCCAATCCATAACCTTCTGTCCATCACCCTAAAATCACAATTACTTAGCCAATAACATGCATCTCAAGATCTAGAATCATCATACAAGCATACATGGGTTTCATAGCTAGATGGTGAATGAAAGCAAGTAAAAGCAAGAAATATTGGCTGAATATGAGTTTAAAGATGGCTTACAACCATTCAAATGCAACTTCAAATCGTTTCTTACAACATTTCCAAAAGCTTCTTAACAAAAATCACTCAAAACCACTCAATGTCTCACTCTAGATCTAAGTTTTGATAATGTTGTTCTTCTCCCAAATGAGAGTCTTTTTGTTCTTCTTCCTCTAAGTCTTCCTCCTCAACGATGGATGATGAGAGAGAGTCCTCTAGCCAGCCTGCAGGCTTTCCCAAATCCACACTCAACCAAGAAAAGCAAAGGTCGGGCAAAGAATTCTTGTGACATGTGTCAAGGCTGTCCAAACATAAACCACGGGCAATCCAATGATTCCACGGGCGTGGAAAGGGCCTTTGGGCCGTGGTTCCTACAGCTCAACCATCCTTGGATCACTAAGTCATGAGTTGGTACAAGGCATGTACCAACAAGGTCTTTTGTGTTCTCCTTTGCTCCTATCTTGCTTCTTAAAGAGTCCGGAAGTGTGCCATCACGAGGAATGATCCTTGAATGTATCGATTAAGTCCTAAAGCTCCCCAAAAAACCTACAAAACTGACAAAATCTCGTGTAGACGTCTATTTCGATAATGTGCATGAATTAAGCATAAACGTCATGAACTAATGCCAAACCATGCATGAATAACGGGAAAACTATTTAAATGAATGCCTAAACTAATGTCATAAATCATGTCATCATGAGGTGACGGTTGTTTTCAGCCTAAGGCCACCGATCCTGAATATAGATATCCCTTTGAGCATGTTTCCATTATTGTGGGTTTTTGTAAATACCCACCCAGGTTTTGAGATCGGGGTAGGTGGAGGGCCGAGATTGAGGGTTCGAGGAGGTAGAGATGAGAAGAAATGAGATGGCCATGGGTGAAGCTCGTTGTATTAGGTGAAGGAGAAAGACCGAGGGGGAAGTGTATACAAAGGAAGTTGTTGTTGCGTGAGGAAGAGATGGAAACCGATGAGATTCACGAGGGTGGATGAAGTTTGCTTCTAAGGGAGGAGCCGAAAGAGTGAGGAGGGAGTTAAGGGTTGAGTAGCACAACATCATGCAAGTCTGGATTATAGAGGGAAGGAGAGGTCGGGATGGTGAGGTGAGCGAGGGGTCGGGGTGCAGAAGCCCACCAGCTTGGAAGAAGAAATTAAAAGAAAAAGAATGATAAAAAAAACAGAAACAACAAACTCAATCAAAGTATTCGGAACAGGATTTTCGAATCAGAAAACTTTCCCAACTTTTCCGAAAATAAAACACGGATATACATGAACGTATCCAAAAATATAATTATACTCGGGTAAAATATTTTATGCCGGATAAATGCTTAAATAAAAATAAATAAAAATATTTAAGCTAATAAAATATTGATAAAATTAGAAAAATAAATATTGCAAACGCGCCTAAAATTTAGGGCGTTACATCAGATCCCCTAAAAACAAGTTTCGTCCCGAAACTTGCCACACGCCGAACTTCTCGGTCCTTAAGGCCGAGGTATGAACTCTCACTTTAAGAAGGTTGAAACCTTCTAATCTATATACATGAACTACTCAAACTACCACCGCAAGATATATCAGATCATATAACACATTCCCGCACAAGACACAACTACACGTAACATCACACATGCACATAACTCAACCAAGGGAAGAACTAGGTCGAACCCGTCATTTCTATCGATGCTACTAGATCAGCGTAAAGCTCACTCGAAGATATTGTCCCCCGTCTTCCAGTTAGCCTCATCGATTCCTCGTCTGCCACTAGATCATCATGACTTACAACATGTCTCGAGTCATGTAAGTACTCTCTCGATTGATACACATGAAACATGAGGTGGCAACGCCAACTTGTAAGCCACTTCTCCATCTCGCACTAAGATCTCAAAAAGGTCCGATATATCGGAAACTCAACTTCCTTCTCGGGTCTTTCTCAATACAACATTTCCATTATGTTTCTCTTTGATTTTCTCTAACAAAGAAGATCGAACTTCCAATTTATACCGTTGGCTTTGGTCCTTGTCCAACCAAACTTTGATGTTACGTTTCTTTAATTCTTGTTGCAAGTTCCAAGTAATGAAGGATGTACTTTACTTCACACCGCTTCTACTAATGTGACAAGTATGATATTACTTTTACATCGTTCCTCAATACTCAATCAAGACCTTGTTTTGGGGAATCACTTGTACACTTTAACCCATCATACCTCGAGGCAATTCCAAAACAGTTGCACCAAAGAATCTCCTCTTAACTATCAACAAATCCATTGTCAATTTTCGTCCCACTGACCGACGGTATTTCTATGGTCGTCTGCCCAATCAAAAGCAAATCCCGACTTAGCACTAAGAACAAGTATAGTGATTAAGTAAGGGTCGAACCCAAGAGAGTTAAGGTGTTTTAGATGCGATTATCGATTATAGTGACAAGTAACACAAAGGGGGGAGTTTTGGTTGAATTGATGCACAAAAACTTATGAAAACGATTAATGCGACAAGTAAGACAATAGTGGATGAATCTACACTAGGTTGATTCTAAGCATGCAATAGCTACTTTGGTGAGTTCCTTTTACAAGTTTTCAAGTAATCTCCCATCTCGATCCTATATATGTGTTGAGCCAACCGGCATCAACACAACTTAACAGGTTAGAGTTCCGTAAACCTACAAGAACAAATAACAAGTTAGCTTTCATACAAAGACTACGGGATATAAAGAGAAGATTAAAACCGTTAAACTTATCTTTATATTTGTGTTCCTTTTCTTTAAGTAATCACAACCCGTTATTACTTAAAGTTGCTACTAGATTAAAGACCCGAACCCGGAACCTATTAATCCTAGTTGTTTACATGCACTTTAGAACCTAAGGTGATCAATCTCAAGCAATAGTAAACATGCAATTAGACAATGGAGATCAAGGAAACACAAAGTATTGCTGAATGAAAACTTATATTATAAAGAACTTACAACCAAAGTAACAATGCAGCTTCAAACCAACCCAATGTAGCAAGGGAGTTAGCAACTCATTACAAAGGTAGCAAGACAATCTAAATGGATAATTTGTTGGCTAACAAGATGATAAGATGGATCATTCTAGCAATCAACCAAGGACTATTTATACTACAAAAGACACTAAATAGGAGTAAATGGCCGGCCCTAAACAACCACCTTTAATGCCATAAAGGTGGTGTAAACAGCCGGAGTAAAGCTTTTGGCGTTAAACCGCAGGGGCGGCCTTCAGGAACCGCAGGGGCGGTTTAGGCAGAATCGGTTGATCTTCTTCAGAGCCGCTGGGGCGGCTAAGTAATTCCGCTGGGGCTGATCTTTAATGCTCTTCAACGTTCGACCCTTCGTCTTCCTGGCGTTTCTGATGCCAAGCCTCCGGGGCGTCCCTATGTCAACGCAGGGGCGGTGACACAGCCTCTTCGTCTTCCAGCTCCCATGTTGAGGCACAGGCAGCGCCGCAGTGGAAGGCGCAGGTGAGCTGGTCTTCGTTTCAATGGAGGGTACCGCAGGGGCGCCAAGGAGTGGCATAGGGGCGGTGACACACTTTCTGGCCCGCGCTGGTGAAGGCGCAGGGAGCGCTCCGGTGTAAGGTGTCACCCGCAGGGGCGGCTGCAAGGACCCGCTGGGGCGGTGAGGCAACAGAAGCTGTGCTTCGTGATCGATCTTCATTCCTAAGTGCTTATAACTCCTTCTTTAGCTTCTTTTAATCTTCTTCTTCTGGACCAAGGAGTTAGTAGCATAAACCGACACTAATGCAATAAAAAGACTCTAAAAACTACCCTAAATGATAGTGATTCCATCACCTATCAAACTCCCCCATACTTAGACCTTTTATTCGTCCCGAGTAAAAACAAATGACATCAACTAGACTCAAAGGCCTCAGGAAGCATGAGCAAGTAGAAAGACAATGAAAAACAAGAGAAAAGCAATGAAAGAAAGAAGGAAAAGAGAGGATATGTGAGAAAAAAAATACTACCATTCTTATCGCTCCAAGAGTGGCCTACCCGGACAACCTCCTTATGACTCCCCTTCTTATGTCGCCAAAACGCCGGAAGGGAAACCTACACTCGGTGTCGCTCATTTTGTCAAGGCGCCCTTTCGGGTTTTTGTTCACCACTTAGCGTGCGTGCAAATAAGCTTTAAATTTATAAAACTAGAATCAAGCAAGCGAACCCGCAGTGTACGGATCGATATAGTTAAGCAAGAATTCCAGAGTATCGAACACAGAGATTTGGGGGGTTAAATCCAGTTAAGAATTGTCAAGCAGATAAATGTAGGAACTTTTGTAAATTATTGGGAAAACAACAATCCTAAAGATCCAGGAATCTAGTTGTGGCAATCGATTCAAGATATACTAAAGATATAAGGACAGAGTTGAGGTATGCAAAGGTATACGAATGTAAAGCAATGTACGGTGAAGTTCCAAGGCTTTATATGACTTATCTAAAGACACTCTCTATAAAGGTTGTTGAGGCTTCAGTATAGAAAGATTCTAAAGATAAATATTAACGTCAAATACCCAAACTTGTAATCCAAGGATCCAGACTAACTAAACCAATTAAGGTTGTGACACTCGAAATCGGGGTAGAGGTTGTTGAGGCTTCACTACCACCTAGAAAAGGCAAGCCAAGACTAAGTTAAAGCAAATCTTTAACTTTGGATTAAAGTAAAAGCAAAGTTCGTAACTGACACAAAATTACGGGTAATTCTTGAGTTCCACGGTCGTGGAAGCTCAAGAACAGACCGTGGATTAGGTTCGTCGGCGATTCTCTCTAACTCTCAGGGTCCAATCTGTTTACGATCGATCTATCATCATCTAAGCCACAACTATCAACCCTTCACCTTAGAATTGCTAAAGAGTTTTAGCCAACAACAGTCATTATGATATCAAATTCAAGATTTAAAAGAATGAAAGATGAAAACTTCCGAAAACCTTTAATAACCTTCAAACCAATCTCAAATCCACAAATATCAATGATAATGCAACTCAGATTTGGAATAAACACAAACAAGTAACAATTCTAGATAAGAACGAAGAACGGGATGTCAATCCGTCTTCTAATCAAACCTAGGAATAAAGTATGAAATCTCCTTACGAACAATCTTCCAAATCTTCACTCTTTCCCTAACTTTCCGTCAATCCGGAAATCTCAATAAGGCAAAGCGCAATCTCTCCACGGAGGTCTAAGCGAAAGTGTAAACTAGGGTAAGAAGAGGTGACATAATCTCCTTCCTTCCGTCCTTATATAGGCCCAAATAAAATGTGTCTTCGGCCCATGTGCGTAGAAGATTGTGGCTTTAAAATATTGCGATAAAAGATCGTCAAGATCACGGTCGTGGAAGGGTTCTACGCCCGTAATTTAGAGCGTGGAGTTGGATCACGGTTTTTCACAACTCTCCACGGCTGTGTAAGTTGCTGGAATGCTCCAAGCTTGTCTTGCCAAGGTTCCACGGCCGCGGATTAGAGCATGAACTCTAATACGGTCGTATTTTAGAGCGTGGAACGTACATAGCTCGTAATTTCCTTTGTTTTTGTGTCATTCTTCATCCTATCATCTTCCTTAGCTCCTAGAGATGTCCTCATTCCTTGGACATGCTCAATCTATGTCCATTCTCCTTTGGTTCATCCTGTTTTAGCTCTTAATTGCCTACAATCAACACAAAGTTTATGTAGACCTCTATATCGACAAAATAGATAAACTAACTCACAAATGCTTCAATGCTTTATCAATAAATACCAATATAGATGAAATACACTTAGAAAACGTGCCTAAAATATCACAATATTTCATGCTAACAAATAACCCCATACTTGTCACTTGCTTGTCCCTAAGCAAGGTCTTTCAAAAGCTTTAAAACTTCAAGTTAGGATGAAATATGGATATACTCTCAAAACCAAAACTTCTTTTAGATGAATGTGCTTTCTAATCAATAGATCATCCTCAAATCTTGCTTCATTCGTTTATAAGACTTTCATATACATAATCAAAGAGTAAAGAGTAAAGAAAGTTCATGAATTAATCAAACTTCAATGTAAACATCATAACCTTCAAACATTATCAAAATCAATCATAAGAAATTTCAATTTAGATCACCAAGTCATATAACATTCTTTTGATCTTAAGGACTTTCAACAAGAATGCGGAAAGGGAAGGAAAACTTTAAGGAATGTGGTGCATGAATCCGGGAAAGTGGATAACTACTCTTTTCTTTTTGTCTTGCGGTTTCCGCAGCACTTTCAACTTAGAGCTTCGCTCTCTTCTTTTCAACTCATTTTTCGACTTTACTTTTGGAGTTATGGATAGAGGTGCACAAAAACCGAAGCCTAGGAGATTGACGTTTCTCAATTTTGCGAGATGCCTCAAACCCTTGATGCACATACCATAATCCGCTAGGAATATTGCTCAATCCGACTTTGGCAAGACACAAACACCCGGCTATGTGAATGGTGCCGAGTTACTCATCATCATGATTGACTTCCCCAAACCTATAGTTTCTTTCTATTCTTTTGAATGCAAATAATTGCTTTCATGGCCCTCCCACATCAAACATGCCTTTTTCATTCAACTCCTCCAAATTCCCGGATAGGTAAAGGAGGCCATTATTTTAATGAGGGGCTAAATGATCAAAGAAAGAAGAAAGAAAATCGAATTGCCTTAATCATCTCAAAAGAAGCATAAGAACTTATTATGTGATTTCAACCTTAATTTCTCAACATGATTTAAGTAACATTCATCACATTATGAAGCTTTGCAAAAGAGGAATAATCAACTCATTCAATTTCTTTTCAACTCACTATTTGTTTAAGCATGCGATTGTCATCAAAACTCAATTCACAAGTAGTGATTATTATAAGAATAATCTCTATCCTTAGAAGCACAAAATTTTCAAAATTTTTCAATTTTTTTATGGGTTTTTCAAACTCTTTTTCATGCAATGCAATAATGAAACGTGTAACAATAGAATGAACATGCAAGGTAGTCTCAATAGAAGCATACAAAAGTGAGTAAGAGTTATTACAACTATTAGTCACACCATACCCCATACTTGGAACCAACATTGTCCCTAATGTTCAAAGAAAAGAAAAAGAAGAAAAGAAAGAAAGAAAAAGAACTCACAAAATGGTGGTGAAGCGGCTAAAACAGTCGATCATCCAAGGTCATCACTGGGGTGGGGGCGGTGGTGGAAACGGGGAGAAGCTGGGATCATAGTACCGCCCGAACTGCTGGCGGTAAACGTTTCTCATCACGTGGTCTAGATCGTCCACTCGTGCATCCCTAGCATCTGCACGGATCTCCAAAGCTCCAACCCTGCTGGAAAGGTCGGTAGGCCACTGTGGCAGCTGCTCGTACCAACCAGGCAGCTGGTTGTACCACGCCGGTGCATCTGAAGGTGCTGGTGTAGGTGGCGGCTGTGCATGCCAACGCGGTGGAGCTCCCATCCAATCCGGCTTAGTGCTGTACCATGAAGGAGGATCTGCCATCCAAGTCGGCCTCTCACTCACACTAGCACGGCGAGAGGAAGAGCCAGATGCTCTAGCAGGGCGGGGAGAATGTCTAGGCATGTCGGGAACTGCATCCGGCTGATCCGGGAATGTACCAAAGTCCTAATCAGCTCCTCCTCCTCCCTCATAATCATCTCCTCCTCTCATCTCCTCCTCCTCTACAACTGGTGGTGGTGGAACGTAAGGAGGGGCTACCAATCTGTTCGCATGCATGGCAGCGAACGTCGCCTTCCAGTTATGGCGTCCAGCCATAATGGAATACTCGGGGAGCCACTCTATACCTCTCCCGGTCCTACTCTCCCATGGCATAGCAGCATATGGTGGACCTCTATGGGTGGGGAAGATGATGCCTCTAGTCATGAGGCTATGTAGTCCTAGGGGTGTAGCAGCAATACGCGTACAAGCTGAGAAATCTACCCCTAACTGTCGAGCAAGGTGGGTGACCATCCCACCGTATCCAATGTTACCAGCTCTCTTATTCTTTATCTTGCTCATAGTAGCAGCTAAGAGGGTGGCACAATCTGCAGGTCTACCATATAGCATACAGTAGAGAAGGAAAAGCTCATCTGTCTTGATTTTCTGAGGTGTCTCCGTCCTAGGGAAGAGACACTCAGAAAGTACCCTGTGAGCAATCTTCAAGGCTGGGTGATACATCAACCTAGCCTTGGTATCAGCTGGCTGCCAGCGGTCCTCGCTGGCGTAGATCATCGCGATCTCTTCCCAGAAATCCTTGGCGTATACGCCACTGGGGAAACGACCATTGAAGGTCTCGTGGAACCCAAAGAAGGCTCCAAACTCCCTGATGGAGAAATCATAGTCTCTTTCCATCAGCCGGAAAGAGACAGTCCTATCTACATGACTGTGCTGGAAGGAAACCACAAACTTCCTCGTGATCTCCTCATAAGCATCTTCCCGAATAGCGGAGAAGATGACTAGACCGGCTCTATCTAAGAGCCAAGTAATGTCTCCTATCACGTGTAGAGGCTCTAACTCCTCAAGCAATAGGTACCTAGGTCCTATGACCGCTCTCTTATGGATCCTCTCTAAAGCATCGAGATGATCCTCATGGATGGTAGGGATCCTAGGGCGAGGTGGTGATGGTGATGATGGAGGTGAAGGAGATGAAGGGGGTGGTACTCTAGAAGAGGAAGCATCATTGCCTTTCCTCTTCTTGTTCTTATCCTTATTCTTATCCTTGTTCCTACCGGACACTCTTCTCACAAAATCCATATTCTGGCGAAAACCACGGTCTGTTCTTGGATTTCCATGGCCGTGGAACGTACAATGACCGTGGTTCGGCACGTGATTTCTCAAAACTCAACAAGAATTCACCAAACTCAGTAGCAATCAGTCCTAGACTAATTTTCTTCCAATTTCAATCAGTTCTCCTAAAAATACTAGCAAAAACAAAGCCAAATCGACAAAGAGAGAGAAAGAACCAAAAACCTAGGTTTTCGGATTTTGGAATCCGAATTGTGGCTTCTCTGGTGATTTGCCGCTCGAATCGTTCCTTGGATCTTGTTGGTGATCGGATTTGCTTCAGTTTAGGTCAAACAATTGTTAAAAACGATTAACGAATGAGGATTTGAGAGAAAGGGCGTGGAATCGGCGAAATAGGGCGTGGAATGGGTTTTTGGTTTGTGTTTTGTGAAGAAACGTGGTTTATATAGTGGCCGTAAAAATTTTTGAAAATCACGGTCTATCGGGGGGTTCCACGGCCGTGGAAATGTACGGAACCGTGGTTTTGGTGATTTTTCTCAGGCTTTTGAAAATTACGGTCACTGTAGCTGTCACGGCCGTGGAACTCTCTGTAATGCTCCAAAGTCCAAGTTTCGTCACTTTTCTTCAAACTTTCTCTTCCCCTTTCCCTTTTCACTGTTCCTACATCCAAAAACACGAACATACCGGAAGGTATCGAAGGCAAAACAAAGCAAAAACGTCTAAACTAAACTAATCTATGAATCAAAAACAAAAACGACAATGCAATACCTTGGGTTGCCTCCCAAGAAGCGCTTTGTTTAAGGTCCGTAGCTAGACCAAATTCGCACTTATTCGAGTGCGGTGGGCGTGAACTCTTCAGCTTGGAGTTCCGGTGTATACTTCTTGAGTCTTTGACCGTTCACCTTAAAGCTTCCGCCCGTTTCACCCCATACTTCAACTGTACCATGGGGAAAAATATGTTTGATTAGAAAAGGTCCGGTCCAACGAGATTTAAGCTTACCTGGAAAGAGATGAAGCCTTGAATTGAAGAGGAGAACTTGATCTCCTTCTTTGAAGTTCTTAGGAATGATATGCTTATCATGCCAACGCTTTGCTCTTTCTTTGTAGATCTTGGCGTTTTCGTAAGCGTTCAAGCAAAGTTCCTCAAGCTCATTTAGGTCCAAGAGACGCTTCTCTCCCGCTTCCTTCATGTTGAAGTTCAACCACTTAATTGCCCAAAACGCCTTGTGCTCCAACTCTACCGGTAAGTGACAAGACTTCCCATACACAAGGTTGTATGGTGTAGTTTCGATGGGAGTCTTATATGCAGTCCGGTACGCCCACAATGCGTCATCTAGCTTCAAGGACCAATCCTTCCTTGTCCTTGAAACCGTCTTCTCTAGGATTCCTTTGATCTCCCGGTTTGAGATCTCCACTTGTCCACTAGTTTGTGGATGATAAGGGGTGGCGATCTTGTGAGTCACCCCATACTTAGCTAGAAGAGCTTCAAAACGCCGGGCAATGAAATGAGAGCCTCCATCACTAATGATGGTCCGTGGTGTCCCAAATCGTGGGAAGATGGTCTTGTTAAAGAACTTAACCACTACTATGACATCATTAGTGGGAGAGGCAATCGCTTCAACCCATCTTGAAACATAATCAACCGCTAAAAGTATGTATTGGTTACCACAAGATGATGGGAATGGTCCCATGAAGTCTACTCCCCAAACGTCAAAGATCTCCACTTCTTGGATGTTGTTGAGGGGCATCTCATTCCTCCTAGAGATATTTCCTGTTCTTTGACAAGCATCGCAGCAAGAAACAAAGGTTTGCACATCTTTGAATAGAGTAGGCCAAAAGAATCCAGATTGCAATACCTTAGCGCTAGTCTTGTTCGAACTAACGTGTCCTCCACAAGGTAGTGAATGACAATGGCGAATGACACTTTGCATCTCATCTTCCGGCACACATCGCCGAATAATGCCATCCGGACCTCTCTTAAAGAGGAGAGGTTCATTCCAAAAGTATTCCCGAACATCCTTAAAGAACTTCTTTCTTTGTGCGTAGGATAATCCGGGCGGTATTTCCTGACAAACCAAATAGTTAACAAAATCAGCAAACCATGGTTCGTTACCTTTGGTGATCACATCGATGCACTCCTCTATAATGTGTAAATGCTCGTCCAGGAAGGAGTCATCTATAGGTAGGTGGTCGTCCTCTAGATGTGTTAGGCGACTCAAATGATCCGCAACAGAATTTTCCGAACCCTTCTTGTCGTGGATCTCTAGATCGAATTCTTGTAGGAGAAGAATCCATCTAATTAGCCTTGGTTTCGCATCCTTCTTTGCAAGGAGGTACCGGATCGCAGCATGATCCGTGTATACAATCACCTTTGCACCTACAAGATAAGAGCGAAATTTGTCAATTGCATAAACAATAGCTAGAAATTCTTTTTCCGTAGTGGCGTAGTTGAGTTGCGCCTCATCTAGCGTCTTGCTAGCGTAGTAGATAGCATGGGTTCGCCCTTCCTTTCTTTGTCCAAGGACAGCTCCTATTGCTACGTCACTTGCGTCACACATAACCTCAAAGGGAAGATTCCAATCTAGAGGTTGGATAATCGGAGTTGAAATTAGAGCTTTCCGAATTATATTAAACGCATCTAAGCATTCCTGCGAAAACTCAAAAACTGCATCCTTCATCAATAGATTAGTTAACGGTTTTGATATTTTAGAGAAGTCTTTCATGAAGCGCCTATAAAATCCAGCATGTCCTAAAAAACTTCTTATCCCTTTCACCGAAGTTGGGGGAGGAAGCTTTTCTATTGTCTCTATTTTAGCTTTATCCACCTTAATCCCTCTACTAGAGATTAAGTGTCCTAATACAATGCCTTCCTTTACCATGAATTGACACTTCTTCCAATTAAGAACTAGGTTAGTGTCTTCACACCTTTGTAACACAAGAGCAAGGTTAGAAAGACAATTGTCAAAAGAGGAACCGTAAACGGAGAAGTCGTCCATAAAAACCTCCATGATTTCCTCTATATATTTGGAGAAGATGGCCATCATGCACCTTTGAAAGGTGGCTGGGGCGTTGCAAAGCCCGAACGGCATCCTCCTATAGGCAAACGTACCCCATGGGCACGTGAATGTGGTCTTCTCTTGATCATCCGGGTGTATCGGAATCTGAAAGAAACCACTATAACCGTCAAGATAGCAAAAGTGCGAATGTTGTGCTAACCTTTCAAGCATTTGATCGATGAAGGGTAGTGGGAAGTGATCCTTCCTCGTCGCGTTGTTTAGCTTGCGGTAGTCTATGCACATCCGCCATCCTGTTACGGTTCGGGTAGGAATGAGTTCGTTATTCTTGTTGGTGATGACCGTCATTCCTCCCTTCTTCGGAACCACTTGTACGGGACTCACCCACTTGCTATCGGAGATAGGGTAGATGATACCTGCATCAAGCAATTTAAGAATTTCCTTCTTGACAACCTCCTTCATGGTCGGATTCAACCGCCTTTGAGGTTGTCGCGAAGTCCTAAAGTCCTCTTCCATTAAGATCTTATGCATGCATAGGGAAGGTTTGATTCCTACTAAGTCCTCTATAGTATATCCTAAAGCTTTCCTATGTTTCTTAAGGACAACCATAAGTTTACTATGTTCATCTATGCTTAAATCGGAACTAACAATTACCGGAAAGGTAGAATTAGGTCCAAGAAATGCTTACCTTAGATGAGTAGGAAGTTGTTTCAATTCCATCACTATCGGAGCTTCCAATGGCTCTTGAGGAGCTTCCGATGCTTCCTTAGAAGTGTCTAAGGATGTAGAAGGTGTTGGAGAAGAATCAAGAGAAGTTGAGAAAGAGACACAATTGCCTTCGGAATCACCCAAA
Organism: Fagopyrum homotropicum; assembly: GCA_033239125.1. Classification (NCBI taxonomy): domain Eukaryota; kingdom Viridiplantae; phylum Streptophyta; class Magnoliopsida; order Caryophyllales; family Polygonaceae; genus Fagopyrum; species Fagopyrum homotropicum. Next base: position 108,944,852 of record BSWB01000002.1, read on the forward strand.
ATTACGGCCTCTCTGTATCCTCCACGGCCGTAATTTTGGGCGTGGAAAATGTTTACGGTTGCTCTGTTCTCTCCACGACTGTGTAACCCTCTGGAGTGCTCCACGCTTTTGTTGGTGAAGTCCACGGCCGTGGAATATAGTGTATGACCGTGGATCCGTACGTTCTCTGCCTCGTCGTGGAGTTTCTCAAACTCCTCTTCACACACTTCTTCTTGTGCTTCTAAGGCTTCAATTGCCTCATTGCACTCCTCTTCTTCCGCTATATCCATTAGACTCATAGTAATAACCTTTTGCAAAGGATCTTTGAAGAGAATAGCACTTACCTCTTCTCTAGACAATTCTTCTTCATCTTGGATATTGAATATATCCTCATCAAAGATTGGTTCCTTCACTAGAGTGGAAAGGACGAACTCTACCTTCTCTTCTCCTATGTCGAAAGCGAGTCTTGCAATCTTGCAATCGACTATGCAGCCGGATGTTGCAAGAAACGGTCTTCCGAGAATGATCGGGACCGGACTATCTGCAGGAATGTCAAGCACAACAAAATCTATAGGAACATAGAATTTACCTAGCTTGACCGGGACGTCTTCAACAATACCGACGGGACGAGTTATGGATCGATCCGCCATGTACAACGTCATCTTCACTGGTTTAGGGTCGCCTAAACCGATCTTCCTACATAATGCAAGTGGGATGATGCTCACACTTGCTCCCAAATCACATAATGCATCATATGTGACATCTCCCACTCCTATGGGAATACAAAATGACCCCGGATCCTTTAGCTTTGGGGGCATCTTCTCTTTCATGGTTTTTGATGAGATCCAAAGAATCGGAACTCATCTTAACCTCTCCAAAATCCTCTAGCTTTCTCTTGTTAGAGAGGATTTCCTTTAAGAACTTACCATAAGCTGACATACCTACAATAGCATCAATGAAAGGTATATTAATATGCAATTTGCTCATGAGTTCTATAAACTTACCGAATTGCTTGTCTAGACGCGCTCTTGCTCTAGATTGCGGAAACGGTAGGGGAGGTTTGTAAGCTGGAGGAGGGACGTAGACATCTTCCTTCTCCTTCCCCTTTTCTTTCTCTTTCTCAACGGGGACTTCTACAAACTTAGGCTGCGGGTCGGTAGTTGTTACTCCGCTCCTAGTTGTGATTGTCATCACCCTTCCTTTTGGGTTGTCCTCTGTTTTTCCTGGAAGTTTCCCTTGATTCCTAGGAACTTCCTCCGCATGGCTGAACATTTGGTTTTCTAAAACCTTTTGGGCTTTATCAACCTTGGTAATGTGATCATCAACTTTGATGATGCGAGTCTCCAATCCTTGAAGCTTGCCCAAAATTGTTTCCAACATGGGATCGGGCTTCTCTTTCCCCGAAGTACTTCCACCATTAGATGTTTGCCCCTGGCTTTTCAAAGGAGTGGAAGAAGAGGAAGGTGGAGTTAGTGAATTTCCTGAATTGGAAGGATAAGAATTACCGGAATTTTGTTGATTAGAACGCCAATTGTTGTTGTTTGAACCCCTATTGTTGTTCCAGTTGTTGTTCCGGTTGTTGTTGTTGTTGTTCCAATTATTCCGGTTGTTGTTCCGGTTGTTGCGATTGGTATTCTCATTGCCGTTGTGGTTATTGTTGTTGCCTAAATAACCCACATATTGCTCCTTGTGCTTCGGAAAGTTGGTTTTGATGGCTTCCTTCAACTCTTTAATCTCCGTGTTGAGAGAAAAGATTTGAGTTTGAGCTGCTTGTGATAGCTTTGTTCCTTGATCTACTTGATTCGCCTCCACTTTCCGATGAGAATACTTCTCTATCACTCGCGCTTGCTTCTCAATGAAGTCCCAAGCGTCATCTTCCCTCATGTCCATGAATGTACCACATGAAAGGGATTGGAGCTTGAATTGTGTCTCCACATCCAGCCCCTTATAATATATCTCCAATAGTGCAAGCTTGGATATGCCATGATGAGGGCAATCCAATAGCAAATCCTGAAATCTTTCCTAAGATTGAAACAAACTTTCGTTAGATCTCATAGAAAATGCATTAATCTTACCTCTTAGCTCCGCCGTTTTGGATGGCGGAAAGAACTTAGTGAGGAATTCTGAAGAAAGATCCTCCCATGTTTCAAGCTTTCCACTTGGAAGAGCTTGATACCAAGACAATGCTTTCCCCTTCAAGGAGAAGAAGAAAGGCTTGAGTTTGTAGCTGTTGGTAGTTGCGTTCTTCGGTTTCATTGTCTCCATCATAATCTCAAAGTTTTGTAGATGTTGATGTGGAGATTCAGCTCTTGTTCCACCAAATTGGTTTTGGCGAACAATGGTAATTACTTGAGGGTTGAAGCTAAACCCTTGTACATCGTCAGCATCAAAGTTCACACCTAAACGGCGTGGTTGCTGCGTTGAATCCATCATTTGGCCAAGAGTTCTTGGCTCCTCTTCTACACGTTCGACCCTTGCATTCCTAGGTGGAACACGGCGATTTGCAGCTGGCCGTGGAAAGAATGGATTCACATTGATCGTTGGATCAATTTCCTCTAGTGGTGGCATGGAGGAGTCGCTATCCTCATTAGATGAGTTGGCTCTAACAGATCTTCCCGGTCTCCTCCTTTTCTTTTTCTCCTTGAGGTTGTTTATTTCCAGCCTCATTTGGAACATCATGTCCGTTAGATCATCAACCTTCATTTGATGACGATCCGTTTCTTCCCTACGAGTTTTCTCACTCCATTGGAGTTGAGCTTTCTTTTCCGCTAACTCCGATTGAAGATCACGTTCTCTTTCTTCTACCATTTTTCTTTCCTTACGCTTTCTCCTTAAAGTCCTCTCAAGCTCTTGATCAAGAGGTAAGAGATCTTCGTTGTTTCTAGACCTGCGCATACACTCGAAGAGATATCAAATAACAAGGGAAAAGCTCCCAAGCTTGACAACCGATAACCGAATTCGGCCTAGACCAAATCCCCGGCAACGGCACCAAAAACTTGTTCGCCACTTAGTGTGCGTGCAAATAAGCTTTAAATTTATAAAACTAGAATCAAGCAAGCGAACCCGCAGTGTACGGATCGATATAGTTGAGCAAGAATTCCAGAGTATCGAACACAGGGATTTGGGGGGTTAAATCCAGTTAAGAATTGTCTAGCAGATAAATTTAGGAACTTTTGTAAATTATTGGGAAAACAACAATCCTAAAGATCCAGGAATCTAGTTGTGGCAATCGATTCAAGATATACTAAAGATATAAGGACAGCGTTGAGGTATGCAAAGGTATACGAATGTAAAGCAATGTACGGTGAAGTTCTAAGGCTTTATATGACTTATCTAAAGACACTCTCTATAAAGGTTGTTGAGGCTTCAGTATAGAAAGATTCTAAAGATAAATATTAACGTCAAATACCCAAACTTGTAATCCAAGGATCCAGCCTAACTAAACCGATTAAGGTTGTGACACTCGAAATCGGGGTAGAGGTTGTTGAGGCTTCACTACCACCTAGAAAAGGCAAGCCAAGACTAAGTTAAAGCAAATCTTTAACTCTGGATTAAAGTAAAAGCAAAGTTCGTAACTGACACAAAATTACGGGTAATTCTTGAGTTCCACGGCCGTGGAAGCTCAAGAACAGACCGTGGATTAGGTTCGTCGGCGATTCTCTCTAACTCTCAGGGTCCAATCTGTTTACGATCGATCTATCATCATCTAAGCCACAACTATCAACCCTTCACCTTAAAATTGCTAAAGGGTTTTAGCCAACAACAGTCATTATGATATCAAATTCAAGATTTAAAAGAATGAAAGATGAAAACTTCCGAAAACCTTTAATAACCTTCAAACCAATCTCAAATCCACAAATATCAATGATAATGCAACTCAGATTTGGAATAAACACAAACAAGTAACTATTCTAGATAAGAACGAAGAACAGGATGTCAATCCGTCTTCTAATCAAACCTAGAAATAAAGTATGAAATCTCCTTACGAACAATCTTCCAAATCTTCACTCTTTCCCTAACTTTCCGTCAATCCGGAAATCTCAATAAGGCAAAGCGCAATCTCTCCACGGAGGTCTAAGCGAAAGTGTAAACTAGGGTAAGCAGAGGTGACGGAATCTCCTTCCTTCCGTCCTTATATAGGCCCAAATAAAATGTGTCTTCGGCCCATGTGCGTAGAAGATTGTGGCTTTAAAATATTGCGATAAAAGATCGTCAAGATCACGGTCGTGGAAGGGTTCCACGCCCGTAATTTAGAGCGTGGAGTTGGATCACGGTTTGTCACAACTCTCCACGGCCGTGTAAGTTGCTGGAATGCTCCACGCTTGTCTTGCCAAGGTTCCACGGCCGTGGATTAGAGCATGGACTCTAATACGGTCGTATTTTAGAGCGTGGAACGTACATAGCTCGTAATTTCCTTTGTTTTTGTGTCATTCTTCATCCTATCATCTTCCTTAGCTCCTAGTGATGTCCTCATTCCTTGGACATGCTCAATCTATGTCCATTCTCCTTTGATTCGTCCTGTTTTAGCTCTTAATTGCCTACAATCAACACAAAGTTTATGTAGACCTCTATATCGACAAAATAGATAAACTAACTCACAAATGCTTCAATGCTTTATCAATAAATACCAATATAGATGAAATACACTTAGAAAACGTGCCTAAAATATCACAATATTTCATGCTAACAGTTTTCACCTTGTCACTCTTCTTCTTTTCTCACTTTAACTCACATCCCTCAAACCCAATTTTGCACTAACCTAAGGTTGGTCAGACCACCTTCTTTTTGCCTAAACCGCCCTTTCGGGTTTTCGGTTTATCCAAGGATTTTCATGCCTTTTTTTTCACTTCTTTGGCTTTTTCTTTTTATTTTTTTTACTGTGAATTTTTATCTAAATTCAAAAAATGCAAAACAAAAACAAAACAACTCAATGAACTGTACAAGCAATGATATGTCCCTTCCCCATACTTGAAGTACACTTTGTCCTCAAAGTGGAAATGAGTCAAAGATAAATGCGGGAGAAGGGAAAAGAAATGTACCCCTCAGTGGGGTGGTCCGGATAGACCACGTGGACCCTCCTCCGGTGGGTAAGGAAAGTGGAGGAAGAAGTGCTCCTGCCGGCGGTGAAGGGTGTCGATACGGCCCTCCTGAGCCTTCATCCTCTCTCTAAATAAAGTCTCATAGCTAGCTTGCCAAGCCAGCTGCTGAGTCTCCAACTGCTGCTGATGAGCCGCCTGCCAAGCATCTTGACGGCAGTCAAAGTGAGTGGTCATGGAGGAGGCGAAACTGGCCAGCCACGCCTGCCGCTGCTCAAGCATGGACCGCTGGTACTCAGTCTGCGATGCCTGGTGTTGTGTAGTCAAGGCTGCCATCTGTGCCTGTAGACTCTCCATGGCCTGACTATCGTGTGTTGCCGTCGGCATCTCATCATCGGTGGTGCGGGCCCGGCTGGAGCCTACTGCATATCTCCCAACAACATCGACTTGAGGCCGTCTCGAAGAAACTGGGTCAGCTGGTACATATAGATCGGAGAGCTCGTCTCCCAATGGAAGTCGCTGGGGTAGATAAGTGATGTGACTCCCATCTGGAAGTGAGATCCAAAAACGATGCTCCCCGTCTCTCCTGAGAAGCCTACATCTCCTCAATAACCCTTCAGTGTATAAGGGCGCCTCCAAACCCTCTTCCAATGGAGGAAGATCCATCACCTGTGCAACCAATAATGATATTATCCCGCCTCCCACGATGCCGCGAGGCTCATTCTTCCTAATCCGCTTAAGAGCGGTAAGGAAGAGATATGCCCAATCCGGCACCCAATCATTCGTGGAGAGGCAAGCATATATCAATGGAAGGTCCTTGAGAGCGACCTTATTCTCCTCCTTGTGTCCACATAAGACACTCATGAAAACCTTTGAGATGAGCCTCAAACAGGGGTGAGTGAATCTGTTGGAGTACTCACCCCCTGCATGAAACTCTGACCTAGTGGTTGCCTACCAAAACTCAAGCAAATCAAGCGCCGGAATGGGTTCCCACCAGTCATCGGAAGCTGCTATGGTCACCCCTAATGCCTCCTGTAGTTGGGTGTAATCTAATGTATAATTCTTCCTCTTGTACTTGAATGAGAGTCCAACACACAAGTGATCCTCCATTTCCATTTTAAATATTGCGATAAATTGTCGGCTGGGGTCTGGGTGTGTTGGAGCACTTTTGATCAGGAAATCCCAGCCCGGCATTATTGAGAAATTCCTGCATACTTTCTAACATGCCCAAATGCTCCATTGTTGGAACGTCTAGGAACCGAGTTGCATACACTTCCCGACTTTGAGCAATCCTATACCGATCCTTCTCTCCTTCTGATAATTTATATTTCTTTTGATTCTCCATTTCTTACAGCGAATCAAGCAAAGGAGTTAGAAAGTTCGGAAATTGGATCAAGAGACGAACCTAATGTCGTGATTTACGCAGGGGCGACTGCAACAGGGGCAGGAGCTTGCAGGCGCAGGGGCGGTCGAAGAGCAGAAGGCGATTTGGGCGTTCGACAAGGTGGTGGCGATGGGGCTTTTCCCGACGTCTTCCTTGCTGTCGTAGACGTTGCCGGAGGTGGGACAGTGGAGGAGAGTGAAAGGGTTGAGGGTGTGTGTGTGGTGGGGATGGTTGGTGTTGCAAAGGGGCGGCGACACTAGGTTGCCGGAGGTGGCGCAGGGGCGCGACGAGGTGGTGGGTGAGAGCTTCCGGAGGGCGCAAGGGCGTGGGAGGCGAGGTGGCTAGGTTTCGAAGAATGAATGGAGAGGGAGTGGAGAGGGCGGTAGATGTAGGTTATTTTTAGGAAGTGTATTTTTTTATTTCCTTAACTGAACCGCAGGGGCGGTGACAAGGAAGAGGGGGTACGCAGCCTCAGCGCCGGGGGCGGAGCTGAGGATGCGTGTCAAGGGTGGCCGCCGCAGGGGCGTAGGGGTGTCACCGCGGGGGCGGTGGCCTACGTGAGAAGACGCTGGCCCAGCGCCGGGGGCGGTGCTGGCCAAGGGTGTCACAGCAGGGGCGGGGACTTAGAGCCGCAGGGGCGGTTTTCTTTACAGAAACTCCTCTTCTTATTTCTTCGGGTTGCCTCCCGAGCAGCGCCTTTGTTTTACGTCGTTGGCTCGACGTAGGGATTTTTTCTCTATGATTGAGCCTCTTCCAACATCACCTTTGGGTTTATAACCGTTTGAGATGGTAATCCGCCGGAGGCCCTAGTTTCAATTCTTGTAATGGCTTCCGCCATTTGACCAACCTGTTTCTCAAGGTTCTTGATGCTAGATTCTGTTGTTTGGACATGAGTAGCAAAGTGTTTAGTCAAAACCTGAAACATATCTTCAGTTGAGTGATACTTACCTTGACGGGGTTGTTGTTGTTGGTTTTGTTGATCCCTCTAACGAAAATTTTGTTGGTCACGCCAATTTGGCATGAAATTCTGTGCATAGGGATCGTTCCTAGGTCTTTGTTGTTGTGGTTGTCCATAACCCATCGCGTTTACCTCAGCATCGTCATCTTGGACTTGTGGACACATGTCCGTTGGATGATACGGGTCAGCACAAACTCCACAAGCTTTGAGCTGCTGCGGTGTTCCCATAAGTGTTAGCCTCATCACCATTTCCTTCAATTCCGCGAGCTCGGTGGAAATCTCACTTTTTCCGGAACTCACAGCATGAACTCCTTTCTTTGCCGGAGTTCTTCCAAAGTTCCGAGTTCCTTCCGCTAGTTCCTGTATCTTTTCCAAAGCAAGGTCAGGAGTAGAGTTAAAAATATTACCTCCACAAGCCGCATCGACGATCATCCTTTCATTGTTTAGCAAGCCATTGTACAAGTACAAGACTAGATCTTGAGTTGAATATCCGTGAAAAGGACAGCTGGATCGGAGGCGTGCAAACCTTTCGAAGTACTCGTAAAGAGTTTCGTTTGCCTCTTACTCGATGTTGCTTATTGCTTTCTTCAAGCTATTGGCCTTCTTAGCTGGAAAGTATTTCTCCAAGAACGCCTTGTGAAGGTTCTCCCAAGTGTCGATACTCCCGGATGGAAGGTGGTAATACCAATCATCCGCCGAATCTTTGAGTGTGAAACCGAATGCCCTCATCTTGATTTGTTCTTCGGTAATGTTGGCCGGCTTCATGCTCATACACACGGTATGGAACTTCCCAAGGTGCTTGATGGGGTCTTCACCACTTAGCCCATGGAAGGATGGGAGCAAGTGAATGAGGTCCGGCTTGAGCTCAAAGTTGACTCCTTCACCTAGTGCTGGTATAGTGACCGCAAGAGGGTTTTGAGCCAAGGTGGGTTGCGTAAGTTGACGAAGAGTAAGGTCAGCCATCTCTTGTTGAAGTTGTTGTTGTCTTCGTTGCCGGATGTGCGTCCTCTCAATTTCTGGATCAAAAGAAGCAAAGCCGGAATTAGTAGCACGGGTTTGAACCATAAAAATGGTTCAAATCAATAATCAATAATAACAATAAAACACTAAAACTCCCCGACAACGGCGTCAAAATTTGACCGAAGGTATATCTATGGTCGTCTATACCCAATCAAAAGCAAATCCCGACTTAGCACTAAGAACAAGTATAGTGATTAAGTAAGGGTCGAACCCAAGAGAGTTAAGGTGTTTTAGATGCGATTATCGATTATAGTGACAATTAACACAAAGAGGGGAGTTTTGGTTGAATTGATGTACAAAAACTTATGAAAACGATTAATGCGACAAGTAAGACAATAGTGGATGAATCTACACTAGGTTGATTCTAAGCATGCAATTGCTACTTTGGTGAGTTCATTTTACAAGTTTTCAAGTAATCTCCTGTCTCGATCATATATATGTATTGAGCCAACCGGCATCAACACAACTTAACAGTTAAGAGTTCCGTAAACCTACAAGAACAAATAACAAGTTAGCTTTCAAACAAAGACTAAGGGATATAAAGAGAAGATTAAAACCGTTAAACTTATCTTTATATTTGTGTTCCTTTTCTTTAAGTAATCACAACCCGTTATTACTTAAAGTTGCTACTAAATTAAAGACCCGAACCCGGAACCTATTAATCCTAGTTGTTTACATGCACTTTAGAACCTAAGGTGATCAATCTCAAGCAATAGTAAACATGCAATTAGACAATGGAGATCAAGGAAACACAAAGTATTACTGAATGAAAACTTATATTATAAAGAACTTACAACCAAAGTAACAATGCAGCTTCAAACCAACCCAATGTAGCAAGGGAGTTAGCAACTCATTACAAAGGTAGCAAGACAATCTAAATGGATAATTTGTTGGCTAACAAGATGATAAGATGGATCATTCTAGCAATCAACCAAGGACTATTTATACTACAAAAGACACTAAATAGGAGTAAATGGCCGGCCCTAAAGAGCCACTTTTAATGTCATAAAGGTGGTGTAAACAGCTAGAGTAAAGCTTCTGGCGTTAAACCGCAAGGGCAGCCTTCAGAAACCGCAAGGGCGGTTTAGGCAGAATCGGTTGATCTTCTTCAGAGCTGCTGGGGCGGCTAAGTAATTCCGCTGGGGCGGATCTTTAATGCTCTTCAACGTTCAACCCTTCGTCTTCCTGGCGTTTCTGATGCCAAGCCGCCGGGGCGTCCCTATGTCATCACAGGGGCGGTGACACAACCTCTTCGTCTTCCAGCTCCCATGTTGAGGCGCAGGCAGCGCCGCAGTGGAAGGCGCAGGGGAGCTAGTCTTCGTTTCTTCAATGGAGGGTACCGCAGGGGCGCCAAGGAGTGGCGCAAGGGCGGTGACACACTTTCTGGCCGGTGCTGGTGAAGGCGCAAGGAGTGCTCCGGTGTAAGGTGTCACCCACAGGGACGGCTGCAAGGACCCGCTGGGGCGTCGAGGCAACAGAAGCTTTGCTTCGTGATCGATCTTCACTCCTAAGTGCTTATAATTCCTTCTTTAGCTTCTTTTAATCTTTTTCTTCTGGACCAAGGAGTTAGTAGCATAAACCGACACTAATGCAATAAAAAGACTCTAAAAACTACCCTAAATGATAGTGATTCCATCACCTATCACCCACTCAATACTTCATTGTCATCCGGAGTAGGTTAGCCATAGATGGTGTTACTTGGAGAATCTCTCCACAAATCCGGTAAAGACTAGTACATCCGAGAAAACTTGTAGCTTCTGTCACATTCTTTGGGGATTGTCATCCCGAGACATCTTGTCATACAACTTCTCTCTTCTTTGAGAATAGACCAAAATATCTTATCCGGGACATTATTAAGCCCATATGAAATCACTACAATTCGTAGTAACCAGGTTTTTCCGGAATACCGTGTTTGCAATATCCCAAACTCGACTTCTCAATTGGTGACAATAAAACCTGAATTCAATTTTAGAAGAGACTACCGACCCTTGCAACCGGTCGAGTAGATCATCTATACGTGGTAAGGGGTACTTGTTCTTCATTTTTATCTTGTTCGGCTCATTGTAATCGATTTGCAAACGGAGATAACCGTCTCTCTTTTCACAAACTGGTGTTCTCCATAACAAATTCAAATCAACAGTTTAAGATATATTCCAAGTCCTTGTTAACGTTCCTTTATGATCCCACAGCCTGGTTACTGTCCCCCCACACTCCTCCATAGACCACCCGCACATGCGCATTCTCGGTTGTCACCAATTAGTTGATAATTGACCTTCTCCCGTGTCAATGACATACCATTATTCTATGCTTCAATGTTATCATTCTCATGAAGGCTACCCTCTTGGGGTACTCTACCTTAAACTCCGTTAGCTCATTCTTCATTCCACGCTTCCTTTTCCTTCTAGAAGATAAATATACCCTTCTCGGCGTTGTACGTGCGTCTTCTCAAAATCTCTAACGTTAGTTAGCATCCACGTGTTTCTCTCATCTTCTTAGGATCATCATTTATACACACTTCCTCCTTTTTGACGTTTCTTAGCCTTATCGTCATAACGGAAACCAGTCGACTCCACGTGAATCCCCACCCTGTCATTCTTTTCATAACTCTCGTAATGTTGACTCTTCACTTAATGGTACCTCGTAAGCTTAACTTACGGTATCTTACATATTTCACACCTAGTTCGATCACTTTTCTCATCTTGACTCCAAAGCTTAGGAACGTCTAAGGAAAGCTTCACTTCTCGTAATGGAACACCACCTTTAACCTTGTTAGAATGCACCTACCTCCTCCTCGATTCGCATCTTTAGTTGTCCACGCGTCTTCTTGAAAAACTTAAGTTCGTTATCTCCATTGTTCTCGTCGTCGTTCGATCATGGCTTTTTTAGAACCGCTTCTACACTTTAATGTTGATCCCTTCTCTTGTATTGCTTCGATCTTGATTCCTCTTAAGTTGTCTCGAGTTTTCTTTTACTTGGTTGTTCTTCGTTTACGTCATCTCTACTCCTCCTCTTCGACATCCTTTTAAAGGAATCCGAGAAACGCCATGGTATTTGTTAGCACGAAAAGCTCAACTCGATACTTGAGCGTACTCCTCCACGTATGGACGATATCCCACGCCAACAACGTCTTCTTAAAGGTGATGATATCTTTCCGTCGTCCTAACTATAATGTCTCATGCTATATACAACTATATATAATAAGAATTCGTATGTACGACTATATAAGTCCTATGTCCATATTATAACTAATATAACACATCCGGAAATCCATGACAACAAAACAAGGTCCAAAACATATACTATAGCCCACATATATAAGTATACATATAAATCACGTCCATCATGCAACTACAACCCACATATACTATACATATCAGCATATATACATATATATCAAAATCCAATAAACTAAGCTTCCGAGATCTGCGGAAGGAGTGGTGGTCCGTACATTCTACCCCAACTGACTATGCTCGTGATTTTGAAAACGAAAAATAATTTTAAACTTCGAATCCTTAAGGGTTCTATTTTGCTCTATTCGGCCTTTAGCAGATTGCGAGTGTCATTTTTGTCAACCTAGGGCTCTGATACCATATTGTAACACCCCGAATCCGCAGGACTCGGGATGCTACGGGCGGAGACCTCACAATGGCTCATGACCCTTAGCTTGACAACAATTTCACCAGATCTTGCAACAAGGAACAAATAAAGGCCAAAACCGAAATACATTTTTTATGCAATGAAAGGAAACCCGAAAGAATACAAACGGCGGACTTCAACCGAAAACAACCCCAAAGACCCAACGCCATACACGCGACTCGAACCAAAAACCCTCCTAAAATGTATGGAACCCCGACTACCCACTCTTCCGGATCTCTCAGCCGCATTCCTAACCTGCAAGACAATCTACAACATCGGTATACCACCATTAGCTACATTCAAAGCATTAGAATCAAGGTGATGGCACACACACACACATAAATAAACATAAACACACAACATGCTTGAAAACACACAAGCCCGGTTCATTACCTTTTTATTATTATTAAGTCATATCCCGTTCTAATTCAACTTTCGTTTATGACACAAGAATCACCGATGATCTCGCCTCGGTCCCTACTCACCGTCAAGGAATGACATTGATGCATCTGACCGACTACCTGCCCGAGCTAGTCGTTGAGAACCCCCTAACTCTCCTCAAGAGCTAGGCAGTGTTGTCACCGTCCGTTATCATACACTTGGGCCAAATATTAATATATAAAGTCGTTCTATGTCCGGTTTTGTTATTATAACATAAACAATACTAAAACACACACCACCAAACACGCATCGAACCTAATACAAAGAATACGAGCTAAGTAAGTTTGAGGACTTACCTCGTCCCAAACACTAACTCACAAAACGCTCTCGCTTCTCTTGGGAAGAAGCATACAACCTGTTCACAACAAGATATCTATCAAAACCTGCTCAACTCAAGAAGTCTAGGACTTCTACACAAATGATCTACGCAAGATAATTTGACTCTCATTCTAGGACCACATCCTAGAATATATCATACTCACATCTCACTCAACGCATGAGGAGATCTCTCAGCAGCCTACTAACTCTCATATGATCCATACTCAACAGCCAAGAACAAAGTAAAAGCCTATGAGGTCCAACATGCTCATCATACTCGCCTAAGGTCCCAAAAGCTACTACATGGCATTCACTCTAAGTTATGCTAGATCCATCCTAGCATGATACTACCACTAAACATAACTAGATCGAGTAAGATCATAAGCTCGGGGGAGAAGGTACTCACGTGACGTCAAAAGATGGATGTCGATATGGACTTGTTAGACCTTCATCGGGGTCGCTTCCGAACCTAAAACTAAAGCTAAGCAAATTTAGGTTATACGCTAAATTTGAACGGAATATTTAACATATATAAATCTAAGGAAAACCCGCTTTCAAAACCAAGATTAAAAATCCGCAAAACATTTTCCGGGGCAAATTATCCAATCATATATACATGGGTCAAAATCCGCAAATAAATCTTCGGGCAAAAAATATGGAACTCAAGAAACTTAGGCCATTTTCCAAAAATAAACTTTGGGCCAAAACTGTAATTTACTCACAAGGGCAAATTTGCCAATTTCCAAAACATAGGGCCCAAAACGGCAAATATATACATCAGTGGGGCAATATCGTTAACTTCCGAAAAGGTTGGTAAAATGTGCAAATACAAAGCATGGGCATTTATTGCAATTTAAGAAAAATCAAGGGGGCCCGCTTTTAATTTGATTAAAAGGGTTTCCCCAAATCCGCCAAACGCAAACGACAGAGGAAGGAGGAAAGCACGCAGGCGGCGGCGAGAAGTGCTGTACAGGGGCTCCGGCGGCGAGGGTTGTCACGATGGCTTCGAGGGTGACAACGGTGGCTCCGATGGCGGTCCCGAGTGAGGCAGGCATTGGCGGTCCCAACCACAGGCTCCTGGTGACGGATGTAACAAACAGAGAGACGGAGGCCGACGGGTGGCCCTCCTGTGGAGAGGTGACGACTGAGCATCTCCAGCGTTCATCTGGCTGTCGGCGAAGGTGAGGCGAAGGTTGTTTTCAACCAAAGGCCACCGATCTTGAATTTCCATTATTGTGGGTTTTTGTAAATTACCCATCCAGGTTTTGAGATCGCGGACAATGGAGGGCCGAGATTGAGGGTTCGAGGAGGTACAGATGAGAAGAAACGCGATGGCCATGGGTGAAGCTCATTGCAGCAGGTGAAGGAGAAAGACCGAGCGGGAAGCGTTTACAAAGGAGGTTGTTGTTGCGTGAGGAAGAGATGGAAACCGATGAGATTCATTAGGGAAGATGAAGATTGCTTATGAGGGAGGAGCCGAAAGAGTGAGGAGGGAGTCGAGGGTTGAGTAGCACAGCAGCCTGCAGGTCTAGGTTATAGAGGGAGCGAGAGGTTGGGATGGTGAGGTGAGCGAGTGGTCGGGGTGCAGAAGCTCACCAGCTAGGAAGCAGAAATTAAAAGAAAAAGAATGATAAAAAGAAAAAGAAACAATTAACTCGATCAAAGTATTCGGAACGGGATTTTTGAATCAGAAAACTTTCCCAACTTTTCCGAAAATAAAACACGACTATACATGAACGTATCCAAAAATATAATTATACTCGGGTAAAATAGTTTATGCCGGATAAATGCTTAAATAAAAAAATAATAATATTTAAGTTACTAAAATATAGATAAAAGTAAAAAAATAAATATCGCAAACGCGCCTAAAATTTGGGGCGTTACATATTGGACCATATTTGTCACTTGAACTAGGTTACAAACCTCCCGCAAATTTTATTTATCCGTGATAATCCCTTTTACACCTTTTTCATGCTTATATTGCTTTGATCTTGACTACCACTTAAACTATATAAAGTCCTTGTCGAGTTCGACGTTCTTGCATTTATCATAGTACTACATTGACAATGCTCGTACACTAGTTGCTTTATGTGATTATTGATTGTACATTCAATTCACGTCAGCATCCCAAGTGCAAAAATAATTAAACTCAAATTCGGTTTTGTGCCTCAAATACGTAATTAATTGAACACAATTTCGGTTATGCACCACAATTTCGGAATTAATTGAACACAAATTTTGCATTCAGGTGCGGAAGTAATCAAACATTAATGTGTTCGCAAAAGGGAGCAATTAATTCAGCAATAAATACATACGGTTTTTATTGTGCAAAATTCAATGATATTGGAAACCAAGATTTTTAGGATGAGAGTCCTATAACTAGTTTAATGGGGGTAAATTTTCATAATGATATTCAATTATCATACAATGACCCGACTATATAAGAACACGGAATGTCATACTATCTCATAAGGAAATAATAACTCCTAAAATTAAGGAGAATTTCCGTTGAAGCATACGCGCAAATAAGATTTTTCTTTATTTTTCTTTTATCCTTTGTATATGTTCTTGCTTGGAGATAAGCAAGAGTTAAGTATGAACTATTTTGATAGCATGATTTTATGTTATCTTTGATTACATATTTATTAAATAAATTCACACAATCTCATGATTTCATGCTAGTATAGTTTGGAAGGAGTTACCCCCAAACCCATTTTTTCACATATATTGGATTCTATATTTGTCACTTGAACTTGGTTACAAATCTCCCCTGAATATAATTTATCCGTGATCAGTCCTTTTTACACCTTTTTCATGCTTATATTGCATTGATCTTGACTACCACTTAAACTATATAAAGTGTAACACCTCAAGGTCCTCAAGTTCTGGGAACTCGAAGCGGTACGGGCTAGGACCTCACAATGGGTCCCGACCCTCATAGTAGCAATGACACAACGGATCTTACAATAACGCACAAACAAATGAAAATTAAAACTCAATATAAAACCAAAGGTTTAAACAAAAGGAAGTGTAAAAGACTCGCAACCGAGTTCAAAACAAAAAAGGGAAACTACAGCTGAAATATAAACCTCATCCCGTCTTATAATGTACGGAAACCCCGGCTGACCACACCGTCCGGATCACTCAGCAGTACCTATATTCTGCAAGGCATCTACGACATCGGTATAAACTGTTAGCTAACATTCTAGATATCAGAAAGACTGTAAAGGCACACACACATAAGGTAAAGTAAACATATAACATGCTTACACTCAGCCGATTATTATCTTTTATTAAGTTAATCCCTTTACTAATTCAACTTCTTTTGTCACACGAGAATCTCCCAAAACTCGCCTCCGCTTCCGTCTACCAACATGAATATATCAGTATTTTCCGTTACCTGCGGGCCTGGGTTACAAGAGCACCTCCTAGTCTCCTGTAGAACTAGACAAGAGGTCACCGCCCGATTATCATACACTTGGGCCAATGACGGTATAAATGTGATTCTTATTCTGGTTATACGTTATAACAAGATAATCAACACAAAAAAGCCAACAAAATCAATCCAATACGCGGAATGAAGCTAAGTAAGTCCAAGGGACTTACGTCACTCAAAGGTAAACCAAAGATCAACAACGACTCAATTTCCGTCAGGAAAGGAGGAAGGAAAGTCTGTTCACACAAGGGATAACGCATCAAAACCGAACGGTTGCTAGAAGTCTATAACTTCTAGTCTCAATGATATCTAAGAGATCTCAACATGCTAAGGGCTCGACCTTAGTCTCACAGCGCTTTCAAGGAGGTAACACATCAACAACAACCAAGGAAAAGAACGAGGAAAGCAAGGAAGGAAGCAGCTCACCAAAGGCGAGAGCTACTGTCGAGGAAACTACAGGGGTGGCTGGACGAGGTGTAGAGGCGGCGATCCGCAGGGGCGGCATGACAGGGTGTGGGGGCAGGTACGGTGCAGATGCTACTGTCGGCTTTTTGTTTGACAGCAAAACTTTACAAGGCCAAAGCTTTGCTTTCTCAACACTCGAACCATTCACAACTCAACCAAAGGAGCCTGTGAATGTCAGCATATCAACAACGAAATGATCCACAAGAATCAAGACTCAAACTTGATCATTGAGAATAAGAAAAGGGAGGAACGAAGAAGGAAACGAAACAAAAGGGAAACGGAATGCAGCAACACATGAACGTGATGAAGAACAAGGGAGGAAGAACTTACATGTTCAGAAAGATCACAAGAAGCAAGGCTGCAGCTCTCGAGGGTGAAGAAAATGTATGCAAGAAACGGAAAAAACGAAGAGAAGACGGGAATACATAGAAAAGGGGTGAAAAGATAGAAAGAAGGACGTTCTAGGGTTTAAAAGATCTAGGAAAGTCTGCCAAACATAAGAAAATCGGATCTTTTAAGATAAGAAACAAGATAGAAATGAAAGGAAAGAAGATCTTCGCGATCTGAGGCAAACCCGCAGGGACGGTTTGCCTTGCCGGGACAGCGGCTAGCCGCAGGGGCGGCTCACTATCACCGCGGGGCTTGTGACAAGCATAGTTGCCGCTGGGGCATCCATTTCACCGCAGGGGCGGTGACAACCAAAAACCGGTTGTTACATAAAGTCATTGTCGAGTTTGATCTTCGTGCATTTATCATACTACTACATTGACAATGACCGTGCACTTGTGGTTTTGTGTGATTATTGAGTGTACATTCACTTCACATCAGTACCCCAAATGCGGAAGTAATTAAACTCAATTTCAGTTACATATCCCAATTATTTAATTTGATTTGGTTAACAAACTGACATCAAACATTAATGTGTTCACACAAGGTACG
The DNA here is from genome assembly GCA_033239125.1 of Fagopyrum homotropicum. Classification (NCBI taxonomy): domain Eukaryota; kingdom Viridiplantae; phylum Streptophyta; class Magnoliopsida; order Caryophyllales; family Polygonaceae; genus Fagopyrum; species Fagopyrum homotropicum. Next base: position 108,962,464 of record BSWB01000002.1, read on the forward strand.
TAGTAGTTAATTTAGCAATAAATACTTACGGTTTCTATTGTTCAAAATTCAATGATAGCACGAAACCAGGGTTTTTAGGAACAAAGTCCTAGAAGTTGTTTAACAGTGGTCAAATTTGATAATAATAATAATGTTCAATTATCATACAATGAGGCGACTATATAAAGAGCACAAAGAATTTCATACAATCATAATAAGTAAAAATGGTTAGAACAAGCATAATCATCGCCTTGTTTGTTGTGTGTGTTGAGTTGGCTGGGAGGGGGAATGGTGTCCTTTACTTTCCAATACATAAAACCGAGGTGATCATCTCAAACCATTTAGAATCCAAGGCAACTCTTCAAATCCATTGCAAGGACAAACATATCGATTTTGGAGTTCAACAAGTTGCTTACAACAGCACCTACACTTTCAAGTTTAGAGCAGCTTTGTTTGGAAGCACGCTCTTCTTCTGTGGGTTTCAATGGAACGACGAGTTTCATAGGTTTGATATTTATGTGGAAGGTAGGGACTTTGATATATGTGGGTTTCATTGTAGATGGGAAGTTTGGAAGAATGGACCATGCCTCCATCAACCGAAGACCTTCGAGTGGACTCGTTGCTATCCTTGGAAGTCGGAACCAACACACTTATTCTAAGGATAAGGAATTATCTCCTTCAAAATAATTAATTTTCCTATTTCAATGTATGTGAGTTTGCAGTGTAATATGGGTCATTACTTAACCTTACTCAAACTTGTATACAATCTTCTGCTTTGGTTTATTGAATTGCCTAATACCTATTACCACTCATTCAATGAAAAACGCTAGTTTTTCCTTCTCTCTCTTCTAATATATATATATATATATATATATATATATATATATATATATATATATATATATATATATATATATATATATATATATATATATATATATATATATATATATATATAATATGAGCACAAAGAAGAAAGCGTAACCTAGAAGTGAGAGATGGTTACTAGTGAATTATCTAATTAAAGTATCACGAAAGATTTTCGCCTAATAGACCCTTTTTTTATGTTTTTTTTAGAAAGGAAAGCGGTTCGAAATATTAGACGACATGCTGCCTAATGAATTGAAAGACAAAAAAAGATCGGCAGACGGACTAAACGTCATGAAAAACACAACAAAATAGAAGAGAAACACACAAAAATACTAATAGACCCTTTTTAGTTTTGTGTTTAGTAATTGTAGCCCATAATTTTTTACCACTTTCATTTAGTGATAAGTAAAAATAATTAAACCCTCTATTTTAATATAATGAAGAATACTAGATGTTTGTTAGTATTATGTAAGTACAAGTTTTAATTCTTAATTACTGAATTTATTTTTTTATTTTATTTTATTATTTTTTTGCCTTTTTCATTTTCTTTTTATTTTTTTAATGTGTAATGAAAATATCAAAATTTTTTCATAACAGAAAATTCTGGTCTATGTTTTTTTTGTATGAAATTCATGACAGAAAACTCATACTAGAATTTTCTAACATGAATTTCATACCAAAAATCTCATACTAGAATTTTCACATATGAGTATTTTAGTACGACGATTGATACCAAAAAACTCATTGAGAATAATGCCAGCTTATTGAGAGTCTGGTGGTGGCCTAAAGCACGAGTTGCAGCAAAGCCCATTGAGAGTAAAGTGCACTAAAACCGGCATATCAGTAGCAAACATTTTACACTTTATTCATTGTTATATATCGTTTATGTCATCTTCTACGGCTATTCCTTGAGGTCTTCCTACTTACTTTGCATGTCCACAAAATTACCACATTTAGAAGATGTGGTTATTAAAGGAAACAATTTGGCCTACTTGGCCTTTTTGAGTGTTTGTTTAAAAAAATGTACCCCAAATTTTTTATTGTTCAAATTAACCTTAATAGGTAAAATAACAAAGGCTTAAACGTCATCCCGTTCATTCACCAGCAAACGCTTTGTTTTCCTTCCTTCATACTAGAGAAGCGGTTCTCAAACAAAAACTCCCAATCATCTCCCTTAATCTCTCTCGTAATCTCCATTTTCTTCAACTTTGATTCCTTCTTCGTCTATCTTCGGCCATCTCCTTCACTTGAACTCTCATTTTCGTCTTCGTTTATACCCGAAACACACCAGAAATTGATTCGATTTTCGTAAACCCTAAGAAACTGAAAATGTCAACTCTATCAAATGTCCCTGTTAACCAATCTTCTTGTGATGATCCTACCTTCAACTTACAAAGGACTCTTCATGTCCATCAATAACGTTTTCTTCAACAGCCTGTGTAAACATACCAGAATATGAGGTGAAAACTGACCGCAAACATTCTATGTGGTTTGCAATCAACAAAACTCTGCTTAGGTATTTATAACTATACACCTAACCTTTTATAGTTCAGTTTGGTACCTCCATTCCACTTTTTATTGTTAATGTGTTTCTTTCTTTTTTCGTTGTATATTTTTGTTCATAAGGTTTGGCTTAAGCGAGTTTTCTGAAATTATCGGCCTTGAGTGTCGGTTCCATGTATACAATGAAGAAGAAAATGTCGACATGAAGGAGTTGTTCGGCATCCCCAGGTGTAAATTGGAGCATTTGGAGGAGAAATATTCAAAACTTCCTAAGAATGACGAAAGAAAATTTAAGATGGCTCTGCTGCTCTTTGTTGAATTTTTTTTGCTTGGAAATGACAAGAAGAAGTCTGTTTCCAATCTTCCTCTTTCCCTTCTGAAGGACATAGATGCCTTTAATTCTTATCCATGGGGGCGCCTTGTCTTCAATAAGACACTTAACAACCTTAGGGAGTGCGATCCAACAAAGTTTTGGGCATCATGAAATTACTGTCTTTCTGGTTTTCCTTTGGCATTCCAGGTATGCTTCTAGTTTTCCATTTATGTGCCTTTGGTATGGTTATATTTGGTATTTTTGTTATGGTTTACGTTTCTAGTATGATTGGTTTTCATTTATGTTCCTCTTGTATGAGTAATTAGTTACTAGAAATGTTAATTTTGTGATTTTATAATATGCTTTATTGCATTAGCATTTCTGGTATGTGTTTCTGGTATGTGTTTCTTGTATTTTGTTTTCATGTATTTAATTCTGGTATGATTGTTTATGTTGTATAATTGAGTTATGTCATGTAGTGTGCTGTTCTGGTATGTTCTGAATTTTATACTTTCTGGTATGAGTTTACTTGTTTTCTGGTTTTATGATATGCACTTTTGGTTTCATTTTCTGGTATGATATTATGTTATTAGTTTCACATTATTTATTGATTTGAGTTTCTGGTGTGGTCTATTCATGTGTTTCTTGTCTATAATTTGCAGGTTTTCATCCTTGACTCTATCCCCAAACTGACATCGTTGTTTGCCACATCTGTTGATGAAAAAACAACCCCACTTTGTCTTAAGTGTGTTTCATCAATCAAGGGGAATATGAAATGCAGCTTCCAAATAATCAAAGATACAACATCATCGGTGACCCAAGATGACATCAAAACTATCCCACTCTCTCTAGAAGATCCAGAAATTGAGGATGACTGCAAGTGGTGGGAGATGAAGTTTTGGGCCCAATTGGCTATCTATGTCATCTTTTCAAATTTGGGTTCCACAATGTACGTGTATGCAGGCCCGAAGGGCCTGGTGTCAAGGTCATCAAGGATGCCCCAAAGAAGGAGGAATCCGATAGTTATAACTTTGTTATTGCTCCTCCTCCTCGTCATATTTTGAGGTTGCCAAGATCACAAAAAGATGAAAAGAAAGAAGAAGGCTCAAAGAAGAGAAAAAATGAAGGGGGAAGGAAAAGGTATTTCAATATATTTCATACTCAATCTATCTTTTAATTATGTGACATTAGTTTCTATTATGCTAGTCTCTTTAGTTTTATTGTATGAATGCTTTTTTGCTTTCTGGTATGTGTCTGTTAGTTTCTGGTATGCATTTTATATAACTTCTGGTATGAGTTTCTGTTTTAGCTTTCTGGTATGAATGCTTTCTTACTTTCTGGTATGTGTTTGTTAGTTTCTGGTTTGTGTTTTATCTTAGTTCGGGTATAAGTTTTGTCTTACAGTCTTGTATAAGTTTTGATATGTTTTCTAATATGATCTTTTGAAGCTTCTTTCTTGTGTATATTGTTATGTTTTGTTTGGTTTCAGTTTCTGGTATGTTTATCATTTACTTAATAATGTTTTTTTTTTAATGTAGGGCTCCATCTAAGAAACCTAAGACCGAAAAGATTGTTGAGGAAGCTGAATAATAAACTGAAATTGAATACACATTTATATTATCATACTAGAATTATTAATTTTTAAAATATTTGTTCTATTGTTTTCGCCCCGAAGAAGAAATGATGGCATTGGCTACTCCCCCTGAGGTTGATGTTGCACCATCTAGCCCTATTGGGATTGTTGATGCTCCAAAAATGGATGCCAATGTCCCTACAAAAGCTGTGGTTGCACCACCTCGCCCTGATCCCACCACCTCCACTATTCCTACCACAAACAGGTAATTGATATTTTACATACCAGAATTTATTAGTTTCAAATGCTTATTTGATATCGCATTTGTAATCTTATACTATGTTAATGTATAGGGTGCCTAATTGGGTTGAGGATTTAATGAAACAAATACAAACCCAAAATCAAGTGATTTCTGAGTTGGTCAAGAAGGTTGAGCAACAAGATGCCACTATCAACGAAGTTATTATGAGGCAGAAGACACAAACTATGACCCAACACAGAATAGAAGGGCAATATTTCAGGATCCTCACCAATGTTCAAAGGATGTCCGTTCTTCTAAAGGCACCAAACCCTCTAAAAAGCCGCCCCCACCTCTAGTTGATGCTCCTAAGGTAGAAATTCTTGGAGTTTCTTCAAGTTCTGAAGAGACGCCATCTCCAGAAAAGCCAAGGCTCCAACCCCAACCCCAACCCAAGGAGGATGCTGAAGTTGATAAGCCAAAGGAAGAAGCAGTGGAAGAGGTATAATACACTACTATTCTTCATGTGTCTTGTTTCCGTGCATTTTTGTTAATGTTTGTGTTATGTTTTCATTCTGATACAGAAACCAACACCAGATGTAGACGTGAAAGGGAAACTTAAAACCAAAGGAGCGAGGAGAATGAGTTTATGTCAAAAGAAACCCAGCGACCATGTCGTATCTCCCTATGTCGTCCCATTAAAAATCCCTAAACCACCCAAGCATAATTTCTTGAGCAAGAAGGATAGAGATGCTTTTTATGCTTGGTACTTTGACCCGAAGACTTCAGAAGATTTTATTACTAGATTTCAACATTCAACAAATAAGAAAAACTTCAAGCTCTTACTCCAAAAAACTGGTTGGTTGTGGGATCATGTAAGTTAACACTAACCTTACTTTTATTCAATTTAATAATTTCTAGTATGAAGTTTTTCTGGTATGAGTTTCTATTACGAGCTACTGATGTGTTTCTAGTAAGAGGTTGCGTTTACATTTTTTTTTTAAAATTTCTGGTATGATGTGTTGAACTGCTTTCAAGTATGAGCTAGTTGTATAAGAGTTTGGTATGACTTTGATTTGTGCTTTTTTTTTTGGTTTTTTGGTATTATGTATTTCATTAGTTTTATGGTATGTGATTCTTTCATTTTGCCATAAATTATCATTTGACTTCCTAAGATGATTTATTGTTTGAGCTTTCTGGTATATGTTTATGTTTTGTGATTCTATTATGATGTGTTTTCATGTATGTGTATCTTGCCTGATGGTTTTCATGTCTTGTATTCTGGTATGAAATTTTTATGTGTTTCTGGTATGATTCTCATATGAGCTTCTGGTATTGAATTATTAGTTTTTTTTCCTACTTTACAGCAACTAGATGAAATGATTACATACCTCCGAAAAGCTGTAATTGAATATCCCGAGGTTTATGGCCGTGTTTACATTCTTCTAGTAACATTCATCAACTACTTCAACGATGTACGCTATAAAGTATTCTTAGAGGCGAAAAATACTGGGAATTTTATTTACGGTGAAGAAATTGCAAATTTTATATTTGGACTTGATCCCCCCATCTTCGCCAAGAGCTTATATGAAATCGATACAATATACACTACCATCAACACGTGTGGTAAACACTGGATAGCGCTACAGATTGATTTAATTAAATGGTATGCTGTTGTATATGACTCAATTGTGGACTGTATGTCCGATGGGGACTTGAAAGATTTACTTACCCCTTTCCTTATTATATATCCTCACATTCTGAAACTTCATGGAGAATTTGAGAGGTTTGGGGACAAGCTTGATAAGCCATTGGAGTATGTTCGAAAGATAGCCAAAGAAGTTCCACAGAACAACCCAAGGTAATTTCTACAATACTACTCATATGTTTCTAGTATGTTCATTAGTATGATGTTTTGGAAAAACACTTATATATAATTTGTTGTCTACAATTGAAGTGGAAGTTGTGGTGTATTAACAATCAAGCACATTCAGTATTTGTCATCTGAACGAACTGATTTGTCAAACATATGTCAAGAATACGTCCCATCTTTCAAAGAACGATTTTGTGCTATTTTGTACCATAGGGAGTGGGTGAAACCACACGAGTCCCTTTGAAATTGAAATTATCCTATATCATGTTGTCTACAATTGATAAACTGATATTTTGGTATTGACTCACTCTGTTGTAACAATCATTCAGGTTGTATATATTGACTCTTTTATAATATAATCTTGTTGATGACTCAATAACAAGTATTCTGTTAATATAGTTTCTTTACCAGAAGTGTTTATGTTGCGATTTAGGTTTCTGGTATTTCATTTATGTGCATCTAGTATGAGTATATCTGGTATTTTTTTGTTATTTGTTATGCTTCTAGTATGATTGGTTTTCATTTATGTGCCTCTAGTATGAGTAATTACTTATGAGAAATGTTCATTTTGTGATTTTATGGTATGATTTATTGCATTAGTATTTCTGGTATGTGTTTCTAGTAGTTTGTTTTCATATATTTGATTCAAGTATGATTATTTGTTTACGAGAAACATTCAATTTGTGATTTTAATGTATGATTTATTGCTTGAGCTTTTTGGTATGCATATATAGCCTGATGGTATTCTTTTATTGGATTCTGGTATGAATTTTTTATTGAGTTTTTGTTATTACTTGTTGTTATGCTTCTGGTATGAGGACTTTTACACATAAAATAAACATATATTAATATAGTAACTGTTTTCTACAAATCTCATAATGATAAAAAATCATAATTTGTATTTCTGGTATGTGTCTTCATTCCTTCTCCATTGGTTGATTTCGACAAGTTTTTTTTTTATTATGGCCTACCATGACGCAACAACTGTATTTCTTCTTCTTGCTTCCTTCCCTTGATCCCCGTATCATAGCTTTAGGGCAATCTTCCGGTTCTCTTCCTCTTTATAGGAGGGTTGCATTCAATAGATGTAATGCAACTTGGAATATCTAAATTCTCATGATCTATGATTGGGTATATTGTCTCCTCAACGCCGTCTTTCAATATTCGGTGCTGTAATAATTACTTACCGGAGAAGCCGAATTCATTTTCGCCATCTTTGTTGCAGCTATTGCATGAACACACGGTATTTTCTCAATATCAAATTCCTTGCAAGTGCAACTCCTATCCACTAAACATACAACTTTCCTTTCCTAGTTCCATTATACCTCAAACAACAGCCTTTTCGCATCAAGCACGTAGCATCCATACTTTGTTGTCTCCCCATAATTAGCTTGTATTAAGGCATCGATGTTTGGTGTTGTCATTTCTGTACATGATGCAGCATTTTTCCTTCGCGTTGCAAACCATCTACCCACTGCCTGTCTGATAAAATCAAGGGCTAATTAGGTAAGTAGGTTTTTTTTTTAATATTGTACACTAAGTAGGCTTTTATTAGTTTTCCAATTAGTAAATATACCCCTCCCATATTTTTTACCGTCCAAACCCTAGCCTCTCCTTCGTTCTTCCGCTTCTCTCGCCCTAACCCTCATCCGTTTTCCAATTAGTAAATTAGCTAAGTAACTTTTGGGCTAATTAGGGAAAGTTATGTGAAAAATAAGAAGAAAATAATGGTACTTCGAATGGAGAAAACAAGAAGGCAAATTAAATGAACCTCTGGAATATGAAAATAAACATACCATTTCACCTAGTAATAAAAAAGGAACATTACCTGCCCATCCATAGCCTGGATAGCACCGGAAGCCTCCTCAACCGATGTATATGTAATGAATCCAAATCCTTTAGATCTATTAGTTTCTCGGTCCATGATAATTCTTGCTGCAAGATTCGAGTTTTCATTCTTAGCATAATTATAACTCCAAAATATCTCCTATAGCTGAACAAGATGTAGTATGCCTACAAGAGGCAAAACTCAATGAAACATAGCCAGATAAAGATATTCTATCACCAACCTAACAACTAACTCCAAAGTGACAAAGATGAAACATAATGAGCTTTCTATCATAAAGGAAAGCGCACAGTTGATAAAGACGGTGTCATTACCATCTTGAACATGTCCATACTTGGAAAAGGCTTCAGCCAAGGTATTCTCGTCAATGTTGTAAGAGACACCTACAACTCAGGAAAGAAGACCATTAACAACCCGCCCATAAAACATAAACCAAATAGAATCAGTGCTCATTCAATCCAACAAAAAATATCAAGGAGAAGCTTCACCTACAACGAAGACCTTATGAGATGGAGTTTGTGAGCCTTGCGACATCCATCTCATAGACTGAAAAATCGAAGGACTAGATAGAGATTCTGGTATGAAATTTCTGATATGAAATTTCTGGTAAGAACTTTTCTTACTAGAGTATTGTTTATTTTAGATATTCTGGTATGCATTATATGTTTCTGGTATCAAATTTCTTTTATATAATTTATGTTATTTAATTTCTGATATTTAATTTCTAGTATCTAATTTCTAGTATCAAATTTCTGGTATATAATTTATGGTATTCAATTTTTGGTATCAAATTTCTGGTATATAATTTGTGTTATTTAATTTCTGGTATTTAATTTCTAGTATCTAATTTCTGGTATCAAATTTCTGGTATATAATTTATGGTATTCAATTTCTGGTATCAAGTTTCTTGTATATAATTTATGTTATTTAATTTCTGGTATATAATTTATGGTATCAAATTTCTGATATATAATTTATGTTATTTAATTTCTGGTATTTAATTTTTGGTATAAAATTTCTGGTATATAATTTATGGTATTCAAATTCTGATAACAAATTTCTAGTATCCGGTATGAGAAATTTAGTCCAGAAAATAAAAAAGAAAATAATAATAAAAAAAAAAGGTAAGAAAAATAATAAATAAAAAAACAAATTCAGTAATTAAAAATTAAAACTTATACTTATATAACAAATAACAAACATCATTTATTCATTATTTTCTAAAGATAAGGGTTAATAATTTTTACCTACTATTAAATGAAAGTGGTAAAAAATTTGGGGTACACTTTCTTAAACAAAAACTCAAAAAAGCCTAGTATGTCAAATTCTCCCTAAAATCAAAGAGGTCAAGCACTGGATAATCCCTTGCATCACACAATACACTATTTATACATTTTGCGTTGTTGCTTGCCATAATGTTGTAACGTTTGGCGGGAAAAAAGCTCGGGACCAAGCAACAAATACAATTTCTTCCAACAGCTGCACAACTACTACCTTCTTCTACAAATATTTTCAGGTACACATGAAGTTATATACAATACCAGAAAAATCATAACAGACACGTAACATGTTTTCATACCAAAAAAAGGTAATACCATAATCATTGTTCATCAATGATAATGTTCAATACCAGAAACATATCATGTATGATACCAGAAACGAGCACAAAATGCATACCAGAATTCATACCAGTGATTAAATGTAATACTAGAAATGATAATGTTCATACAACAAACCTAGCATGCGTTCATACCAGAAACATTCATACCAGAGTCACTATTAATGAGAGATAAGGGACAATACCAAAAATGAAATAAACCACCAGAAATGAAATACCAGAAGCATTGTATGATGGCATACCAGAAAATACTATAAACCAGAATAAACATACCATCTTTATATTTTCAAACAGTTTAAGACACTTATCCTTTCTGTAGCACCTAACTGCATCCCATAACATTTATTGAACTATATTCTTGGTTGACTTTTTCTTGATGTTCCCTTTCAAGTGGTACATGTAAACTCCATGGAATGCTTTTGTGTAGTGCTTAGCAATACCATTCTTTATTGACATGTGTCTGTCCGATGTAAATAGTTGTTCCTCGCTGTCAGGGACAAACTTGTGTCTTGTGTTGTTGCAAGCAATAACACCCCACCATATTGTCCTTTTAAAAATGTTCCGTCGACTGATATAACCTTAAACAACAACAATCACCAATCAATTAGTTTTCTGGTATACCAGAAAAGGATAATACTCATACCAGAAACTTTATTGTTCAAATATATATCACTATACCAGAAACTGAGCATGTAAGCAAACCAAAAATGATCTTACCAGAAGCACATTTATCCAACAATACAAGACACTAAATATACAAACCAGAAAAGAGCATACCAAAAACATAACTCTAATGCTTACTAGAAACATAACTCTACTACCAGAAACTATATTATTCATACATAATTCATAATACCAGAGGCATAACTTTATTACATACTAGAACAAGGATAATACCTTTCTCATTACTGAATATCCTTTGATTGATTGTCTCAAAGCAAAGAAGACATACTTGAATTTGTTTTCATCATCCAATTGCAGCGCTACAATAGTGTTCGGATTAGCCTCTTGCAATCGATGTAAGTACACCGACACACCCTTGTAGTTCTCTTCATTTGTTCCTCTTATATTGTCCTTCACAACCTCTTGTGCCATCCAACATTTCCAGTAGCTAGCTTCTAAACAATGCTCGTTTCACAAAATTCCAATAATTGTCTTAGGCTCGGGGAGTTTGTGTGTATTAGCATACCTGAATAACATAAACAATATGATTTTAATGGAGTTAATACCAAAATCAAAGAAAACAATATATAATTGAATATTACATGTGATAATAAGCAATGAACTTACATTTTTGCAACTATTTTCGCAATGACAGGATATAAGACCTTTCTGCGATAATTTCTTCTTGTATTGAATGAACAAGTGTGCTCTCTGGTATACTTTGTTAGTGTAAACACTTTTAATTTCTTGATTTTTTAGAACCGCACGGGCCACTTATAATTTTTATCTAGACATCGCGCAAGAATAGCAAGCTTGATAGACTTTGTTATTCTGTATTGTATGCATTCGGCAACAACATTCAAACACAATGTATTTTTCATTGCGGTTTTATCCTTGAACTTTTGACCAACCTTAAGACCCCATTGAGTTTCTTCAGGTTCAACTTCAGTGATTGCATAGTTATTCTCTGTTTCTATTTCAGTCACACTAGGAGCAGCAACAATGGCATTGTATGGATGATATTCGTTAATTTCTTCAATTTCTGGTATAACAATTTTAGACTTTAATCTCACACACAATGACACACTCCAGCATGGTTGAGTCAATTGATTAGCTTCAATAAAATCCTCAAAATCTTCTACCGTCTCAATATCAAACGGTTGCAACGCTTCATTTAAGGAATTCTTGTATGTAAGTTCCAATTTGTGGACTGTCTCATCTACTTGAAAACGTTTGACAATCAACATCCTAATTTCTGGTATGCTAACTGGATCTCCGACAGTAATGGGTTTGCACATTATTTTATCCCCTATATATGTCCATTCATTTTTCACAGATTTCCATTCTCCTCCACAATAAACCACAATTTGTAAATGAGCCATGCCTAACAAGTTTTGTATATACCAGCAAAAAACAACTATAAGTATACTAGAAGTTAAAGTATGCACAACACCACAAACAGAGCATGTTACATACTAGAAATAAGCATACCTGAAACAAGATGATACCATAAACTGATCATGTATACGTATCAAAAAGTCACATACCATAAACACAATTTTGAAACAATACCAGAAACAAAATTAACAATCAAATACCAGATAAATGATGATACAAGAAACATTATTATTCAAATATAATGTACATACCAGAAACACAATTATCAAACAAATACCAGAAACATTGTTGTGACATCTTCAATACCAAAAGTCATTCAAATGATTATACTAGAGAATTGATGATACCAGAAAGACGATTATCATACTAACAAAGGGATTATACCAGAACTCATTCATTCATACCAGAATTAAGAAAACAAACTAGCAATAAGGTTCATACCAGAATCGTTAATCAAATTGATACCAGAACAGAGAAAATCCAAATGTAATGGACAGAACCAAAAATTGAAATCATAACACACTAATTCATACCAAAAACATAATTTAAAACAAAACCAACTCTGACGATGCCTTATACCAGAATACAAGAATCTGATCAAAATTCACAATCATACCAAAAACATAATTTAAAACAAAACCAACTCTGACGATGCCTTATACCAGAAATACAAGAATCTGATCAAAATTTCACAATGGTGAACAAAATACCAGAATAATACTAAGGAAGATGGCGAGAGAGAGAGTAGAATATTACGAGAGAGATACCTGGTTAGATCGATGCGATTTTTGGTATTTGAAGTGTTAAACCCACAATTTGATTTCGTTGTATTCATTTCTGGTGTTTGATCGTGGATCTTACCAAAGAAGATTGCGAGATTGATGTCGATAGTGAGAGAGAAGAGAGAAAGTAGATCGATAATTTTGATACCAGAGAAGGAGAAGCTTGTGAAATAGAGAGGAGGAGAAGAATGAAATTTGAGATGCTTTCCTTTGTGCGTAACAGAAGAGAGAGAAGGTAATTTTATGGTAACTAATTGACAGTAAATATGATTTGGGTTTTGACTGTTAATCCAAGGAAGATGTCAAATTCGTGGAATCATGGCTAGTAGGAAGGGAATTTACCTTGATGGGATAGTAATTCCACTGATTGATTCCACATTTCCCTTCAGGCAAATTTGGGTCTCTTATGATATAAATGTATCCATTACCTCCCCACCATGTATCCCCATGAGTTTTTCACCATCCAATAGTCCACACCTTCTTTGGTTCCATAGCCAACAATCAGAACTGCATGCGTTATGTTTTCGGTACAATTCCCGTCATATATTCCCTAATCAATCAAATCACACATCAAGCATCAATTTGTTAGATTAATCATAATCTTGTCCTTCTGTACCTCCAATTTGATGTTGGATGATATTCATGAAAATGTTTTGTTTATAATCTATCATTTTGGATCAAGAGCTAATTACCCCGGTATAGTACATAAAATCGTAGGAGGATGCATCAACACAGGCGCTAATTGGTTACTCCAGAACTGCACACTGAAGAGCACTATCGGTGGCTTCAACTTGTCCATAACCATCAATTGTTATCACATTATCAACCTATACACCACAATATAGTATTAAGACTAGGATCATAAGGGGGTTCATATGTTCTTAAAGAGTGGGTAAAGGTTGAACTTTGCTATTGTCACACTCTTGTTTCTTTGCTACATTAGGGTAATCTTCTTCTGAAACAATCCCTTTGTTTTCTTTCACCCATATAAATGCCTGATGTATCCAACCACCTCCACATTGAAAGTTCACTTCGACGCAGTCCATCAAATGTTCCTCTAAAACATTTACGAGCTTTCCTGTCACAATCTTGTTCATCTATTCCGAGGCTCTAGTTGAAGAGAACGTCCAACAACTTCCTGATCCATTATTCCATGCACATCCAATACAATTATAACAATTTTTTATCGTAATATATATATATATATATATATATAGAGAGAGAGAGAGAGAGAGAGAGAGAGAGAGAGAGAGAGAGAGAGAGAGAGAGAGAGAGAGAGAGAGAGAGAGAGAGAGAGAGAGAGAGAGAGAGAGAGAGAGAGAGAGAGAGAGAGAGAGAGGTGCGGTTCTCATGATAACAGACTTATCGTGTAATCATGAGAACAATCTTATAAAGTCGGATGATGAGTATTAAGGGTCGATATTTAGGGTAGATATCATAATTGATAATAACTACGAATAATCCATCCAACTAACAATAACTACGAATAATGTATTCAACCAACAATAACTACAAATAATACATTAAACGATACGACACCTTCGTAACAAAACTAATAATAACTACGAATAATATATTAAAAATAAGGCATGTTCTCGTGATTACACGATAAACATGTTCTCATATGATCTATAGTCGATTTATATATATAAATCAGGTGAGAAACCACTCTTGCGGTAAGTAAGAACATAGACCATTGATTTGTTTAATCCAATGGTTAAAAAGTAAATGAATAACAGTAGTGTGTATGGAAAGACATAAATTGTTAATGTTAAGGTCAAAAAAATGAAAACCCTATTTCTGAATTCAAAGAACGCACTTACACGCGCTGGAGAGTTATCCTCCAAAAGCCAAAAAGAGCCAAGAAACCCTAAGCCAAAAATTCCAAAACAGCCATGGCTGCCGCCGCAAAACTCATCCCTTCAAATTACAAAATCCCTAAATCGATCTCATGTTCAAGCCAACACAATAATCCCTAAGTCGGAATGCCTCCACCACGTTGAAGAGAAAAGATTTTGGCTTTGGGTTTTCTTCATTTACCCATTTTGCTCCAGCTCAGTTATAAGAAAGAAAAAGACTTTCATTTGGCTCTTTCATTGGTGGCCTGGAAGATGGGATCTCTCATGTGTGGTGGGATGGAGGTCCATTTCCGGCCTTTCGGACGCCCTGAAGCGTCACCTGCTTCCGACGGGTTGGAGAAATCGACCGATGTCCTCATTTTGTGGCCACTCTCCTCTATGTCGGGGCGAAGTTTCACTTGCGGCTTTCCGGACGCTTTGATTCTACTCTTAATCCCGACTGGTAAGTTCTCGAACCTGTACTCCCTAACTCTAGTAAACCCTAAACCTTTCGAATTTCTTCGCAGTGTGGAGAAATTGTCTGAATTTCATATATTTCGGGAGACTAATCGTTCCCTAAAAATGAATGAGGAAAGATCCCTCGAATTCCCTAAGAACAAAGATCGATTTTTGAGAATAAATGTTCCTTCCTTAGGAGCAAGGTCGTAGATAGTAATCGAAATACATAAACAAGATGCTCAAATTAGGTACCTCCTACTCCGGATTCTTTTTAATGTAAGATTTGAGGAAGGAATAAATAATTTGTATTTCCTAATAATCTGCTCTATGATTTGGGATATACTTCTCTTCAATACTGGCTATAAACGTTTGAGTGGCTTGCTCCTTGTTTGTGGAACAACAAGTATGAATTTGGTCTTGTATAGTCTGTTCTTTGTTACTATGATATTGAACCTAATCACTAACCATAATCAAATATGGCTTATATGGTCTGATCCCTTCGTTCTTCTTCGAGTAATTGGCTTCCCTCTAACTAGTGAAACACATGAATATTTTTGCTCTGTAAGGAGTTTTTCCTTGTTGATTTTCTGTATGGTTACCATCTTTCCACATGATCCTAAAAATTTTATAATCCATGTTTTTACTGAGTTGTTTGAACATATGAATAGTGAAACAGATACAAGGCTTAAATGGTATCTATACTTGTCTGGTTCTTATATTTGTAAGAAAATTTGCTCCTACCTTAGATGTGAGTGCCTTCAGATTGAACATTATGAATACGTTGATGATGCCCACATTTTATCTCACCATGACAGTCTATCTTCAATCGATAATCGTGTCTATGAGAATAATGTTGTTCATGGTGATAGTGTTATCACGTTAATAAAGAATAACAAAATATTGAGTAATTTGTTCACAATGCTGATTTCAATTTTCTTCTCCTTGATTGTTTTCCAATGGTGTGTGACATCTGTTTGGAAGTTTTTTTGGTTGCGTGTATACAAAAAGAATCCCCATGAGTGCCTGTTTGGCTTTTCTGAAATTGTACTCTAGCTGCGATTTGGTGATCATTTTATTGTCACTTTCTTTTCTAATCACAACATGAATCATGTTTGCCTGTCAAGTACTGTCATTTGTGTGAGAAATTTGATTGCAGGATTTAGGAGACAAGACAATCTAGTAGGAGAAGGAGGAAGAACTAAAAGTCGCCATCTTTCAAGAATATCACAACTCATAAGTCTCGATTGCTTAAAAGAGTTGCACCGTAAATCTACTGACAGTCATTTTCAGAATGATCCGGCTTTGGTGAGACAGAAAACGTTAAAATGGGGGACAAAAGAACTTTGTTTTATGGACTCAATAAAGGTACATCTCCATGAAAATCAAAAGGACTTTTTATTCCTATTGTACAAGATAAGTTTTGTCTTAGTTTTCAAGTCAAGAACAAAAGTACTTACACCAAGAGTGAATAATAATGTATTTGAAAGAATAACTTCTGTTTGGTTTGATTCGGATGCGAAATCCGGTGTTCAGAGACTCATTCGGTTGGTTTTGAGTCTTGCTAAAAGGTCAAAAAATAATGTAACAAGACACATCCAGTCCCATTGTCCAAATTGTTTCAGGAGAGAATTTTTGAAACTAAGTTTGATTGCAAGATTGTGGAATGTTGGTTGCAGGGTGTTTGAATGGTATGCAGGAAATAGAACAACTGATTTTGCATCAGATGAGCAGTTAGCGGAATCAAAGCATAAAATTTATCAACTAAGCAACGAAACAACAAGGAGAAGCCTTCTCCAAGATCTGACCAATCTCGACGATATCAAGTCCGCAACAACTAGTTGTGATTTTTCTGTACCAAATAGTGACTATATTGCGTTTCCAAATACTGTTAAAAGTTTCTATTCTGACTCCTATGCTTTTGTGTGGTTATGAGACATATCTCAAACCGGAAATTTTACTATATTATGCATGAAGTTAATGGGGCATTGGTTAAAGGAAAACAATCTGTATACTCAAGGTGGAAAAAACTTTAAACCAGAATTTTCGTTCGGAACAAAGGAATTGAACATCCAAATACAATTCTTGTTTCCTTGATGAAGATCGCCTTTTGGAACTGTCGGGGTATGAAGAAAAAGAATTTCTGGACCAATTTGAATCTGACTTGTAAAAACGAGAATATTCAGATGATTATGCTAGTTGAGACAAAAACGAAAGACGAACCTGAGGAAAGGGTATGGAAAAGCGCAAGTTTCGATAAAATATTTTTTATACCAGCAATGGGCTTTGCGGGGGGTTATGCCTACTCTGGAAAGAATATCAAATTAAAGGGGAAAAGGTGGAAATTATTAAAGCCTCACAAAGGTTTCTGCTGATTAAACATTCAAATCTAAATTCACAATTTGAATCTATGATCTTCTTCATTTATGCGCCGCCGAATGAGCAATTGAAAAATCCGTTTTGGATAGAACTTCATTGTGCTATGAAGAGTATTCAATCACCAATGATTGTTATGGGTGACTATAATGATCTGATGGAACCATCAGACAAAAAAGGAGGAGCTACAGTCGCGAATAATAGATTCGACAGACTTTTGCAATTGTCTAACCAATTTTTCTTAAGAAACTTAACAACCAAAGGAAATGACTTCATTTGGAAGAAAAAGAAAGAAGGAGATAATAACACGTACGAAAAATTAGATAGAGTGATGACCTCCCTGGAAATCATCCAACAATACCCTAGTTTACATACCCGGAACCATGCTTTCACAAACTCCGATCATTGCATGATTTCCATTAATTTACAAAACAACCAGACAGCCATAAAAAACAAACCATTTAGATTCGAATCAATGTGGATGCTAAGACAAGACTGCGAAAACATTGTGAAACAAGCATGGAGGAACCAATACCAAGGTACAAAAATGTTTAATTTAGTCAAGAAGACTAGTCTACTCAAACAAAAATTAAAACAATGGAGTCGAAAAAAGTTTAATAATATAAACAAACAACTGCTCAAAGTGGACGATGAATTAGAACGATTACAAAAAGTGACTTTCTCACAATTTCACCAAGACATTAATAATAAGATTCATAGACTGACAAAGAAAAGAGAGTGTCTAATAGAATACCAACATAAGTATTGGATGCAGCGAGCAAAGACGACAAATTTACAATTTGGAGATAAGAACACCAACTTTTTTCATAGAAAAGCAACGGGCCGAAGAAATAAAAAGATAATTACAATGATTACTAAAAATAATGGTGAAATTCTAGCAAAAGATACGGACATTGATGAGGAATTTGTAAATGACTATAAAGATCGATTTCAGTCCACGCCAATTAATAGGAATAAACTACAAAATCAGTTGCAGGTCATCTTACCAGAAATTAACAGTGATGATAACTTGAAATTGGAAAGGCCGTTTTCTACAAGTGAAATTAAGGAAGCAATATTTAATATAGGAGCTGACAAATCGCCTGGCCCGGATGGGATGCCAGTAGGTTTTTATCAGAAATACTGGCATATCGTAGGACCATCAGTCACTAGAGCTGTCAAGAGTTTTTACAGGAATGGCAAAATTCTTAAACAACTTAATCACACTTTTATAGCACTCCTACCAAAGATTGATAACCCAACAACAACATCTCATTATAGACCTATCAGTTTAGTGTCAACGGTTTATAAAATTATCTCGAAGATATTAGCAAAAAGACTGAGTCTAATCCTCCCAAAACTTATCCATCCCTTAGAAAGCGCTTTCGTTAAAAATAGAGCAATCCACGACAATGTACTCATTGCCCATGAAATCTTCCATGGTTTCAAATCAAAAAAAGGGAAGGAAGGATATATGGTTATTAAATTGGACATTGAGAAAGCCTATGACAAAGTTGAATGGGAATTCCTTAAAGCGGTGATGGTCAAATTTGGATTCGAAGAAAAATTCCGGAATTGGATTCATGAGTGTATTTCAACGGTTTCATATTCTTTACTAATCAATGATTCACCCACTAAGCTATTTACTCCGCAAAGGGGACTTAGACAAGGCAACCCACTATCTCCTCTTCTGTTCAATCTTTGTTCGGAGGTGTTAGCTAGAAACTTACAAAAAATATCAATTGAAAATCTCAAATCTATTGGCTTCCCTATTTCAAAAAATGGGACACGAATCCCGTTTTTAGCTTTTGGAGACGATATTATTATTTTTACCAAAACCTCAACGCAAGCTAATGAAATGGTTCGGTTGGTGCTGAAGGACTATTGTAACATATCTGGTCAGATGGTTAATTACCATAAATCCATGTTTCAAACTACCAACAATGTGGATCAAAGCAATAGGAGAAGAATTCAAGGCTACCTTGGAATAAGTATTTCTACCAATTTAGAACAATACCTAGGATGCCCAATTATCAATGGACGTGTCAACAAAGACATATTTCATTCCGTCATCACTAAGACTAAACAACAACTGACTAAATGGAAAGCATCCTCATTGTCTCAAGAAGGAAGAATAACGTTAATAAAAGCTAACCTTAATGCAAAACCAAGTTATTTAATGCAGGCGTTCATGTTACCGGGAAGTATACATAATGAATTAGACAAAATTAATAGAAACTTCTTTTGGAATAAGGGACTTAACCACCATCCTTTGATCAGTTGGGATAAGATCTGTAAACCTCGGAGTCTAGGTGGAACGGGGATAAGAAAAGCAGAAGACATTAACAAAGCACTACAAATGAAACTCTTGTGGAAAATAATGGCAGAACCAGAAAACGTTTGGGTCAAAATTGTAGAAGAAAAATACCTAAAAGGGACGAGCCTCTGGAATTACGAATGTGGAAAGAATGTGTCATGGCAATGGAAAAGCTTGTTTAAATTACATAAAGAATTTGATAAAGGTTTGGCCTGGAGAATAGGCGATGGAAATACGGTTAAATTCTGGACGGATAAGTGGTTGTTGGATAAACCACTTAAACATGTCATGACAAACCAGAGTGAAATCAACCTGTCTGTAAAATCCGGAACTTTTATTCCGTCTAATTCTGTTATAAACCCGATCTCCATCAGTTGATTCATATCCGTCTACTTAGTTAGACATATTAGGATAAAATTTATCATTTTATGTAGATCTTCTTCACATAAAATGATAGAATCTTTTATAAGTTTATCATTTTATGTAGCTTACCTTCACATAAAATGATAGGGTTCGTATAGCAAATCCTAAACTGTAATATAATCCGTATCCGTTTATTCCGTGCATTCATTGTCGGGATCTCGATTCCGGACTGCAGCTAGCACCGGGCTGCTGCTTCCTTCAACCTTGCGCCAGTCTCAGCCCAGCTTCAGCCCAGCCGCCACTGCTTGCCTTGTCCAGCGCCAGTCCCAGCCCAGCTTCTGCAGTCCAGCAGCCCACCGCTTTGCCTTGTCCGCAATATCAGCTTCAGCCCAACAACAGCAGCTTGCCAGCGCCAGCCCACGCCTGCTCCAGCCTAGGAAAGAGCGGCTCCTTACCTTCTGTATACCCAACGAAAATTCAAGCCAGCTGGACGGATGATCTGCAGCAATTAATGGCCTTAACTCCTATGTAACAACCGTTAATTTAGGAAGGAAACTCACCTTCTGTTCAGCAGACAATCACACGCTAATTCTGTCCAGATTCACACAAGCACATACCTTTCCTTCCTTCATTCGATGACAGACTTTCAGCATCGTCTTCCTCCCTTCCGAGACTCTACTAACAGGCGAGGATAGCACTGAACAAAGGACGCCAACCTTCTGCATACAAAGGTCCAGAGAAGCCAAACGAAGGGAGCTCTTCTCGTTGCAACAACTGGAACGATTTCAACCCTAGAGAACACTGTAAAGCGCAGCAAGGTAGACCTTGTCCATTCCTTACACCTCTTCCTTCTGCTAGTGTCACGACTGAACTCACACGTACCAACCATCCCTTGCAGCCTAGGTAGCGGACGACGCGGTCTCTTCTGGATCGAACTGCACCCAAACATGTGTGGTATAGCCGGGTAAAGATCTAGATACCTCTCCATCCCTTCTGTCACTCCCTTAGTTAAATTTTGCATCTCACACCTCCCTGCTTGTATTGGACTGTTTTTCCATCGATGCAGTAGTGAGATAGGCTGCAGCTTTCACTTGGATCGTAGATAAAAACAGATAAGACTCACACCAGTCCGGTAAGAGACCCAATGCCTCTTGCTCTTGTTTATGAGATAGGTGCAACTTATGTATATATACTTTGTAATCCCCATAAATTTAGAACCTAGAATGGGTGTTTTGGACCATATAGTTTAGTGTGTTAGGTGGAAGTCGAACTAGAGATCTATAGGAAGATGGACTGCTGTAAATTCCATTTTTTTTTCTTTCAGCTTTTAAGTTAGAAACTGACTACCTTGCCGACCAATGTTTGAGAGTTTGAATGAAGATCCACCGTTGAAAATTTTATAGATGATAGATGGATGTATGTAGTTTACTCTATTAAAATTTGAGAAGAAATGAACGGTCGGATTAGAAGTTATGGACTTCCGAAGTTGAGTAGTTAAACAGTTTTGTGAACTTAGATTTTTGGCTAAGTATAGGAGTAATAAGTGTAGTAGCCAACTTTGTGAATTTTTATAAAAATAATGGCTGAACAGTTTTGAGGAATTCTTTCTCCTAAGGATAGATAGAACATCATAGATGATCTAGAGAATTAATTCGGAATTGTTATAAGCTGTTACGAATTTTATATTTGAAACCGAAGTTAGACCTTTACGAGCTTTTGGAAAATGGGAAAATAAGAAAAGTGACAGTTGGTAACAAAACTAAACTTTAGGAGTTAGAATATGATTTTTAGAATCTCAAATAGGAGTTTAGACATGAATTTGGAAAGTTTGGGAGTTTCGGGACCAAGGGTAAAATGGTCATTTTATCCTAAATTAGTACTGTAACTAGTTATGTCTTACTACGTTATTCTATCTTAGAAGTCTTAGACTTCTAACTACGTGGGAGTGTGCTAATGCACTTATCTCCTTTGACAGACAACTGAGTTGCTACAGTTTACAGAGCGAGTGGTTTACAGAGAGTCGAGCTTTAACCCGGTAAGTCCTTTGGGCTTACTTAGCTGACTTCTAAATATGAGCATGAATGATGATAGTGGTGTGTGATTGAAATGTTTAGAGAGATAGGTTGTGATATATAATTACCGACCTATACTTGGCCTAAGAGTAACGGGCGGTGGCATTCTGCTCAATTAGCTTGCGAGCACTGGGGGTTTCTTTAGGGACTAGTCCATACTCGGTTTGTAGTGATGCTACCGGCGGAGGTCAGCTAGACCTACACCCAGTTGGATAAGGAACGGAGGCGAGAGCTGTTAATAGCTCTCGTGCCACAACTTAAATTGAATAATGTGAATCACTTAAATAATAGATAATAAACGGTTGAGTGCCAGCATGATGTTTGTTTATTTTGTTTCTACTTGTATTTGTGCTGTTGTCATTCTACTTATATTTGGATAGTTAGCTAACGGTTGATATGTTGTGTAGATTTGCCACAGGTTAGAGCAGATGCTGAGTGATCCGGACGATAGTGGTCAGCCGGGGTGTCGTACTTTAGGACGTTTTACAGTTTCTCCATTTGTGGGTTTTCAGTTGGACTTTGTTTCTTGTCGTTCTTTCCGTACTTTGTTATATTACGTTTTCCGGCTGTTAGTTGTTCTGGTCACATTCATACATTGTTAAGAATTATTTTATGATTTCTGGTTTTCCTTATCTGTGCCTTGTTGTAAGATCATGTTAAGTTGTTGTCAAACTAAGGTCGGGACCCACTGTGCGGTCCTCACCAGTAACTCCCCAAGTTGTAAAATTTGGGGTGTTACAACATGGTATCAGAGCTCTAGGTTGGCAACAATGGCACTTGAAATCTTCTAAAAAGGTCATATAAGTAAATAAACAGAACCCGAAAGGAGTCTGAGTTTTCCAAAGAAGATTTTGGTTTTAAAATGCATACAGAGTCAGGTTGGGATAGAAAGTACGGATGACCACCACTACCTCTGCGGATCTCGGTATTCTTAGTATTATTATTATAGACTTTGACTGTTATAATAGATTCATTAGTTTATAACTGTAGTGGTTACCATTCGTGCAGATGACACATACTAGGGCTGCACAAGTGACTGGCTGAGGTAGGGGTCGTCCCCCCTTCCCCCAGTCAGACAAGATCGAGCTGATAGCACCCCTGCTGTTAGAGGGCGTGGTCGTGGAGGTAGACCTCCACTAGAGAGAGGTCGAGGACGAGTTCCTTGAGAGGATCCACCTGCAGCAAGCATACCGGAGGCTGTTGTGGAAGAGGTAGCTGAGAGTGTAGGCCCCGAGGTCAGGCATGAGACCGCCGCTAGGTCTGGAGCGCAAGGAGCACGTTCTACTGAGTCAGGACGTGTTTCTATTGGAGCATCGGAGTATAGGGAGTACAGAGCCTACGTTGAGCGTATGGAGGAAGCTGCCAGAGTTGAGAGGCTTACCCAGGTACCACCGGTGGTACCGGCTAGGTCAGCTCAGGTGACACAGGGAGTGTCTCATGTGCCGGCTGTATCTGAGAGGAGAGTTAATGCTGATAGGGCGCCTACTAGGTCTAGAGCACCGAGACCGGATGAGTGGTTGAAGGCTTTCAACTCTCAGAAGGTTCCTTCATTCAGTGGAGAAATAGGGCTAGAGGTGGAGCACTAGATAGGAAAGATAGAGACTGCTTTGGAGACAATACGTTGTCCCGAGGATCGACAGGTGGATTTGGTGCAGACTTGTTTCATAGATGATGCTCATTCATGGTGGCGTACCATTCGTGGCCGAGTCACCAGTTGGGAGCAGATGAGGAACATTGTTAGGGACAGGTACTGTCCAGTTTCGCTGAGGAGGGAGAGATTCCAGGATTTCATTGAGGCGGGATTTGAGGATATCCCGATTGCTGCAACCATAAAGAAGTTTCAGAAAGAGTTGACCTTACTTGGACCATCTGCACCTCCAAAAGAGCAGCATGTTTACCTTTTCTCCAAGAGATTGAGAGAGAGTACCCGATCCTATCTAGCTGGATTCCGCTGTGAGACTTTGTCTGATTATCAGGATAGGGCCTCTGCTTATGAGAGAGATAGGCCAGCTTCGAGGAAAGCAGCTCGGTCTAGTGGGCCGGATAAGCGGCAGAGGACAGGACATGCTGGTAGCAGTGCAGTAGTAGCAGGTTATGGTCGAGGACAGACTCAGGGGAGGTCCAGCTACCACTCTACAGTTCAGACTCCCAGTAGAGATCGACAGTACTTTAACTGTGGTAGCCGTGATCACATTAAGACAGATTGCCAGAGACCACCTATTACTTGCTTCACTTGTGGGAAGCCGGGACACAGAGCCACCTTCTGCCGTCAGGGTAGGGCCCCTTCTCAGCAGGGATCTTCTCCTGTAGGTGCTGAGAAGAGTGTACAGAGACCTCCTCAGTACCGAGCACCGAGTCAGCAGCAGCAACAGTACCGGGCTCCTGGACATCCTGCTACATACAGTACGGCACAGGGATCAGGTCGTGGCAGGGGACATGGTAGTACCACTGACACCAGAGGAGGACCATCGAGAGTGTTCGAGCTGAGGAGCACTGAGCAGCCTGCAGCACTTGTGACCACAGGTACTATTTGGATCCATGACTTACCTGTGCGAGTTTTATTTGATACGGGTGCTACGCACTCCTTTATATCAGATGAATGTGTAGATAGGTTGTCCTTAGCTACAGTAGAGGGTGTACCTTTTGTGGTTGGGTTACCAGATGGGGGCAAGGTTAGAGGATCCCGAGAGATTTATGACTGCCCTATTCACTTGGGAGGCCGGATTTGGTTAGTAAATTTTCTAGTCATGCCCTTAGCACATGAGGACGTGATATTGGGGATAGATTGGATGACTAGACATGGAGCAGTTTTAGATATTGGTAGGAGAACTGTGACTGTCGCCACTGAGGAGGGTCACAGAGTGATATTCCGAGGTTGGGACCTCGGAAAGTCCGGCACAGTTATCAGTGCAGTGAGAGCAGCCAGATTAATAGCACAGGGTTGCGAGGCCTTCTGGTGTTATGCCATGAAGGAGCGCAAGAGCCTGACAGTAGAGGAGATACCAGTTGCCTGCGAGTTTGTAGAGGTATTCAGTGACGACTTACCAGGGCTACCTCCACAGAGGAGTGTTGACTTTAGCATCGAGTTAGAGCCAGGCACGAGACCGATCTCGAAGGCCCCGTACCGCATGGCCCCGATAGAGCTGCTTGAGCTGAAGAAGCAGTTAGAGGAGTTAGCAGAGAAGGGCTTCATACGCCCTAGTGTTTCTCCCTGGGGCGCACCAGTGTTATTTGTGAGGAAAAAAGATGGATCGATGAGGCTGTGTATCGACTACAGGTAGTTGAACAAGGTCACCATCAAGAATAAGTATCCACTGCCTCGCATAGATGATCTGCTGGACCAGCTGCATGAAGCGTCAGTGTTCTCGAGGATAGATTTGAGATCGGGTTATTACCAGCTGAGGGTGAGGGACCTAGACATACCTAAGACGGCATTCCGGACTAGGTATGGCCACTATGAGTTTGTAGTGATGCCATTCGGGCTCACTAATGCGCCAGCAGTATTTATGGAGTTGATGAATGGGATTTTCATCGACTTCTTAGACCAGTTTGTAGTGGTCTTCATTGACGACATTCTAGTTTACTCTAGAAGTCGAGAGGAGCATGCCGGACACTTGAGGACAGTGTTACAGATTCTACAGGATAGCCAGCTATATGCTAAGCTATCCAAGTGTGAGTTCTAGATGTCAGAGGTGGCTTTCCTAGGCCATGTAGTGACTGCTGAGGGGATTAAGGTCGACCCGGCGAAGATTGAGTCAGTGTCCTCTTGGCAACCTCCGAAGAATGTTAAGGAGGTTCGCAGTTTCCTTGGATTGGCAGGTTATTACCGTCGGTTTGTGGAAGGGTTTTCACTGATCGCCCGACCACTTACTTGTCTCCTAAGGAAGACTACTCGGTTCGTCTGGTCTGAGCCGTGTCAGCAGAGTTTTGAGGAGCTGAAGAGGAGATTGACGTCTGCTCCGATCTTAGCACAACCTGAGGGTACAGAGGACTTTGTAGTGTACAGTGACGCATCCAAGCTGGGCTTGGGGTGTGTCTTGATGCAGAGGGGTAAGGTCATAGCATATGCGTCTCGTTAGCTGAAGACGTATGAGGAGAACTACCCCACCCATGACCTGGAGTTAGCTGCGGTAATACATGCTCTTAAGATCTGGCGTCATTATCTCTATGGAGCGACCTGTCAGATCTTCACAGACCATAAGAGTCTGAAGTACATATTCACTCAGCGGGAGTTGAATAACCGCCAGAGGCGGTGGCTAGAGTTGATCAAGGATTTCGACCTTGAGATTCTCTACCACCCCGGGAAGGCGAATGTAGTTGCTGACGCTTTGAGTCGGAACACGCCTCGGGAGAAGGCGATAGCTCGGTTGACCGTACAACCACAGTTGCAAAGAGACTTAGCTTGGTTGGAGGTAGAGATCCAGTTCCCCGATACAGATCATCAGTTAGCCACCTTAGAGTTACTTCCTGACCTGTTGGGTGAGATCCGACAGAAGCAGGAGACCTGTCCGACTTTGACCCGGATCCGAGACCGGATGTCACGAGATGAGGCACCTCAGTTCACTATTGGTGCCGATGGAGTGATGAGACGGCAGGATCGTATCTATGTGCCATCAGACCTTGAGTTGAGATAGAGGATACTAGGTGAGGCTCATGCTACCCCTTACTCCGTACATCCAGGAGCGAGTAAGATGTATAAGGACGTGAGGCGTTCCTTCTGGTGGGGTGGTTTGAAGCCTGATGTGGTCCGATATGTAGCCCAGTGTGCGACCTGTCAGCAGGTCAAGATTGAGCATCGTAGATCCGGAGGAGAGCTCCACCCCCTTCTAGTACCACATTGGAAGTGGGAAGATATATCTATGGATTTTGTTACAGGATTGAGGCTCAGCAGAGGTTTTGATGCCATTTGGGTAGTGGTAGACCGTTTGACGAAGACCGCACGTTTCATTCCGATTAAGGAAACGTGGTCGGTAAGTCGTCTAGCAGAGGAGTTCACCAGGCACATTGTGAGACTCCATGGAGTACCGAGGACTATCATCTCCGACAGGGATGGACGTTTTACCTCGAGGTTTTGGCAGCAGGTACATACCGCTCTGGGGACGAGTCTCTACTTTACCACTGCCTACCACCCACAGACAGACGGTCAGTCTGAGAGGACCATTCAGACCTTAGAGGATATGTTGCGGGCATGTGTGCTAGATTGGGGAAAGGTATGGCTAGATCACCTCCCACTAGTAGAGTTTTCATATAATAACAGTTGGCATGCGTCTATTGGGATGGCACCTTATGAGGCTTTGTACGGGCGGAGATGTCGTACACCGCTGTGTTGGGATGAGCCTAGCAAGGCTGATGGAGTAGTACCAGATCAGATACAGGATGACGTCGCCCGGATTGCCTTAGTCCGGGAGAGGATGTTAGCAGCTCAGATTCGTCAAAAGTCCTACGCCGACAAAAGGCGTCGACCTTTGGAGTTTAGAGTAGGTGCACAGGTGTGGTTGAGAGTGTCACCTACGAGAGGAGTTAGACGTTTCGGCATTAAGGGGAAGCTGAGTCCCCGATACGTCGGTCCATTTGAGATCGTAGAGAGAGTCGGAGAGGTTGCCTACCGACTAGCACTGCACCCGAGATTAGAGGGAGTACACCCGGTTTTTCATGTATCTCAGCTGAGAGAGTACATACCGGATCCTAGACACGTCATTAGTCATGAAGACCTGATAGTCGAGCCAGACCACACTTTTGTGGAGTATCCAGTGGCCGTCCTAGAGCGTAGTATTAGGCGCCTGCATTCTAAGGAGATACCGATGCTGAGGATTCAGTGGTCTAGACGAGGAGCTGATGAGGCTACCTGGGAAACATAGGAGAGTATTAGACGTAATTACCCTGAGTTCTTTGCGGAGTTAACCGCTACCTCAGTACCGACGGGTTAGTACTGAGACGATATCTTATATGATTTCTGTGATTATATGTTTAAAGGATTGTTTATGCTTATGTGCTTGATGACGTGAGTAGTTTGCATGCTAGAATATAACTCTTGAAGGGAAAAGTTTGGGGTAGATACCTTATTCTAAGTTTCGGGACAAAACTTATTTTAAGGGGGTACTGATGTAAAATCCGGAATTTTTATTCCGTCTAATTATGTTATAAACCCGATCTCGATCAGTTGATTCATATCCGTCTACTTAGTTAGACATATTAAGATAAAATTTATCATTTTATGTAGATTTTCTTCACATAAAATGATAGAATCTTTTATAAGTTTATCATTTTATGTAGCTTACCTTCACATAAAATGATAGGGTTCGTATAGCAAATCCTAAACTGTAATATAATCCGTATCCGTTTATTCCGTGCATTCATTGTCGGGATCTCGATTCCGGACTGCAGCTAGCACCGGGCTGTTGCTTCCTTCAACCTTGCGCCAGTCTCAGCCCAGCTTCAGCCCAGCCGCCACTGCTTGCCTTGTCCAGCGCCAGTCCCAGCCCAGCTTCTGCAGTCCAGCAGCCCACCGCTTTGCCTTGTCCGCAATATCAGCTTCAGCCCAACAGCAGCAGCTTGCCAGCGCCAGCCCACGCCTGCTCCAGCCCAGGAAAGAGCGGCTCCTTACCTTCTGTATACCCAACGAAAATTCAAGCCAGCTGGACGGATGATCTGCAGCAATTAATGGCCTTAACTCCTATGTAATAGCCGTTAATTTAGGAAGGAAACTCACCTTCTGTTCAGCAGACAATCACACGCTAATTCTGTCCAGATTCAAACAAGCACATACCTTTCCTTCCTTCATTCGTTGACAGACTTTCAGCATCGTCTTCCTCCCTTCCGAGACTCTACTAACAGGCGAGGATAGCACTGAACAAAGGACGCCAACCTTCTGCATACAAAGGTCCAGAGAAGCCAAACGAAGGGAGCTCTTCTCGTCGCAGCAACTGGAACGATTTCAACCCCAGAGAACACTGTAAAGCGCAGCAAGGTAGACCTTGTCCATTCCTTACACCTCTTCCTTCTGCTAGTGTCACGACTGAACTCACACGTACCAACCATCCCTTGCAGCCTAGGTAGCGGACGACGCGGTCTCTTCTGGATCGAACTGCACCCAAACGTGTGTGGTATAGCCGGGTAAAGATCTAGATACCTCTCCATCCCTTCTGTCACTCCCTTAGTTAAATTTTGCATCTCACACCTCCCTGCTTGTATTGGACTGTTTTTCCATCGATGCAGTAGTGAGATAGGCTGCAGCTTTCACTTGGATCGTAGATAAAAAGAGATAAGACTCACACCAGTCCGGTAAGAGACCCAATGCCTCTTGCTCTTGTTTATGAGATAGGTGCAACTTATGTATATATACTTTGTAATCCCCATAAATTTAGAACCTAGAATGGGTGTTTTGGACCATATAGTTTAGTGTGTTAGGTGGAAGTTGAACTAGAGATCTATAGGAAGATGGACTGCTGTAAATTCCATTTTTTTTTCTTTCAGCTTTTAAGTTAGAAACTGACTACCTTGCCGACCAATGTTTGAGAGTTTGAATGAAGATCCACCGTTGAAAATTTTATAGATGATAGATGGATGTATGTAGTTTACTTTATTAAAATTTGAGAATAAATGAACGGTCGGATTAGAAGTTATAGACTTCCAAAGTTGAGTAGTTAAACAGTTTTGTGAACTTAGATTTTTGGCTAAGTATAGGAATAATAAGTGTAGTAGCCAACTTTGTGAATTTTTATAAAAATAATGGCTAAACAGTTTTGAGGAATTCTTTCTCCTAAGGATAGATAGAACATCATAGATGATCTAGAGAATTAATTCGGAATTGTTATAAGTTGTTACGAATTTTATATTTGAAACCGAAGTTAGACCTTTACGAGCTTTTGGAAAATAGGAAAATAAGAAAAGTGATAGTTGGTAACAAAACTAAACTTTAGAAGTTAGAATATGATTTTTAGAATCTCAAATAGGAGTTTAGACATGAATTTGGAAAGTTTGAGAGTTTCGGGACCAAGGGTAAAATGGTCATTTTACCCTAAATTAGTACTGTAACTAGTTATGTCTTACTACGTTATTCTATCTTAGAAGTCTTAGACTTCTAACTACGTGGGAGTGTGCTAATGCACTTATCTCCTTTGATAGGCAACTGAGTTGCTACAGTTTACAGAGCGAGTGGTTTACAAAGAGTCGAGCTTTAACCCGGTAAGTCCTTTGGGCTTACTTAGCTGACTTCTAAATATGAACATGAATGATGATAGTGGTGTGTGATTGAAATGTTTAGAGAGATAGGTTGTGATATATAATTACCGACCTATACTTGGCCTAAGAGTAACGGGCGGTGGCATTCTGCTCAGTTAGCTTGCGAGCGCTGGGGGTTTCTTTAGGGACTAGTCCATACTCGGTTTGTAGTGATGCTACCGGCGGAGGTCAGCTAGACCTATACCCAGTTGGATAAGGAACGGAGGCGAGAGCTGTTAATAGCTCTCGTGCCACAACTTAAATCGAATAATGTGAATCACTTAAATAATAGATAATAAACGGTTGAGTGCCAGCATGATGTTTGTTTATTTTGTTTCTACTTGTGTTTGTGCTGTTGTCATTCTACTTATATTTGGATAGTTAGCTAACGGTTGATATGTTGTGTAGATTTGCCACAGGTTAGAGCAGATGCTGAGTGATCCGGACGGTAGTGGTCAGCCGGGGTGTCGTACTTTAGGACGTTTTACAGTTTCTCCATTTGTGGGTTTTCAGTTGGACTTTGTTTCTTGTCGTTCTTTCCGTACTTTGTTATATTACGTTTTCCGGCTGTTAGTTGTTCTGGTCACATTCATACATTGTTAAGAATTATTTTATGATTTCTGGTTTTCCTTATCTGTGCCTTGTTGTAAGATCATGTTAAATTGTTGTCAAACTAAGGTCGGGACCCACTGTGCGGTCCTCACCAGTAACTCCCCAAGTTGTAAAATTTGGGGTGTTACACTGTCAAAATTAACTTCCTCGTACATTACTAATAAAGAATGGGACCAACAAAGAATAGATCAGTTAAATACAATTTTGCCAAGTAACGTACTAGACAAAGTTAAGAATTATAACCTCCCCAAAACTGAAATCCGCGACCGTCTGTATTGGTCAGGAAATGAGGAGGGGTGGTATTCCACGAAATCGTCTTTGGAGTTGATACAAAAACGGAAAATTGGTGTTACTTTGGATAAAACATGGATTTGGAAAATGGATATTATGCCTAAAATTAGGAGAATGGCCTACCTACAAAACAAAATCTTGACAGACAGAGAATCCCGGTAGTCATGAATTGTGAGTTCTGTAACCACCATACTGAAAGTGCTAAGCACCTTTTCTTCCAAGGCTTAATCATGATAACAACTATTGACAATCAAAATGTAAAATCTAGTCTACAAAATATCGATATAGATAATCAAGGAATCACTGAGTCCCTGCTTGAACTAAAGGAGTCAATTTCGAACAAGGAAATGAAACTTGTAGTGGTTATTTGGTGGAACATGTGGATGGCCAGGAATCAATTCGTTTTTAACAAAACAAAACTTCCACTGAACGTCAAAACTACTGCTTTTAACCAAATTGCGAGCTGGGATCTAGCAAATTCCGACCAAAACAAGATTTCTACATCAACGAAAACACAAAGAAGAAAGAAGAAAAATATTAAATGGCAACGACCAAAGGACGGTTCCTTTAAAATCAATTTTGATGCGTCATTTAATTCAACAAACAACTGCGTGTATGGATTTATCATTCGGAATCAACATGCGATTCCTACGGCTGTAGGATGCGGCAAGTGTAACGCTGAGTCCGTTTTGGAAGCAGAAACACTTGCTTTGAGGTTTGGCCTCCAAAAGGCAAAGGAGTGTGGAATTACATGCATCGAGATTGAAGGAGATAGTCTTACGCTCATCAACTCGATTAAGCGAATGTGGAAGCCACCATGGGAACTCGATATGATGATTAACGATATTACGATTATTATGTCTGATTTCCATAGCTTTACCGCACAACATGTTTTTAGGGAGATCAACACGGTTGCGGACAAGATTGCTTCACACGGATACAATGGCCAGATGGAAGTGGATGCAATCCCAGAAGATGTTCAAGACCTCATCCGAAAGGATGCTTTAGGACGATCGGTTTCTAGAAATTGATTCTCCTAAATTTTTACCTATGTATCAAAAAAAAAAAAAGATTGTTAATGTTTCTTGCTATCAAGTCTGTTGCGCGTGGTGGTGTCCAGAACTGAATTATTTTAAATCAATGATTAACTGAATCAGAAGGCTTGGGTCAGACGGAAGGCTTAGATTGGCTTACACTACAGTGTGTGTGAGTGTATATATAGTGTGTGGATAGTGAGCAAAATCAGAAGCAAACTGAGCAAAGTTGAAGAAGGAACAAAATTAGAAGCAAACTAAGTAATGTCGGGATACTACTTGATGCACTAAGATCAGAAGCAAATCCTAATTTTGAAGCAGTGAAGCCTCTTTCTAGTATGAATCATACTAGATGCTCCAATACACTTCCTTGTCCTTCACCGTTCGGCTTCACGGTTGGTTTCAATAGTCTCCCTCAACTCGGATTTAAGAACGAAGGTTGCGCCTCCACAAGCAGGGCTGGTTTCAGATCTAGGGATTGAAGAGCGAAGGGGGAGATGAAGATGCCCTTGTCTCGCCGAAGCTGCCACCGTCGAGGAAGATGAAAACACCTCTTCTGCTTCGAACTTTGCCAGAGAAGATGAAGACACCTCTTCTACTTCGAACTTCGCCGGGGAAGACACTTCTTATGCTTCGAAGGGGGAGCTGAAGACACCTCTTCTGCTTCGAACTTCTTTGGGGAAGACAATAGTAGCATACTGGAACAGGCGTATCTCCGGTGACGAACCGGAACAAGGCGAGAGAAGGAGAGAAATGGAGGAAGAAATCGAAGGATGAAGACAGCTTGAGAGTGAGTTAGATTTAGAAGGTAGCGTGAGAGAATGAGTTAGGTTTGGAAAGCAGTAAAAGAATAGTTTTCCGTATATTTTCTTAATGGAAAATAAGTAAACGCAAAAATAGCCTAGTTACCAAATTTACGCAAGTATCATTTTGAATTCAGATACTAACAAATCACTTATACTTCCCATGTATACCAGAGAATACATATTACAATGTGCTCAATCCAGAGAACTCTTCCAAAAACATTGCCATTGCGCGCAATGTACTCAACTCTTTCAATATCATTAACTCAATCTAGGGAACTCTTTCAATATAATTAACTGTTAGGATTTTATAGTCGTTTTTAGGCCTAGTTTTACAACAATTCAGTTTAGACAGAAGACTCGCAAAATCATTCAAACGCGCAGCACACAAGAATAGATCGAAAAATGAGCACACACGCAATTTTACGAGGTTCGGGCTAAACTCTACTCCTCGGAGCCTCAAGAGACTCAATCCACTAAACGAACCACAATTATCCAAGGGCAACATAATAGGCTACAATACAAAAACCGAATCGGGAAATAGAGCAACCGAGAGATATAACCAAGAACAAACAGATTTCTGCATCAACAACTCAAGAACAACCAAAGAATACTTCCCTGAGACAAGCTGCAACCCCGTCGAGCCACCAAGAACCAGGAACCCCGTCGAGCGACTCCAGATCTCCAGATCTCCGGCCTTCACTACCTCGACCAAACCTTGTTCTCGTAAAAACCGAACCCGAACTCTCGACCTTAGCCTTCTCTAAGATCGAATCTGACGAAACCCTAGCAGCTCTTTTCTCCTTTTTGTTCTCTGCGCAATAGCCTCCTCTGATTTCTCTCTCTCTCTCTTTTGTTTTCTGTTTTGCGTGTGATAGCCCTCTCAAAATCTCTTAGAATCACTCTTTTTTCCTTTTTAATTTTTGCCCCTTTTTAATGAGCATCCCATAACAAAAAATCAAAGAGCATGTCTTCTGAACAACAATACAGCAAGTCACCAAATGCAGCAGGTCCACTTGTACTTGGCCCATAAAACATGCTTGGATGAAATAAGAGGCCCATATATACATCAATAACCTGCTGCACATATTTACAAAAGCAAAGTCCAAGTACGTGACTTCCACTTCCCAGCCAACTCTAGAATGAAAACATGGGTCAACAAACCAAGCTCGAAGCACATCAAACCAAACTCAGCATTATACCCAAAAACGACAGTTGGGCATTTCTCGGGTTCATTACGCCGTCCTTGGTTGAGCAAGAAACGAGTGGGCTACAAGACCCAATGGGTCTGCATGCCGGAACTTACAACTCGCACAAACCCGGTTGCACTCAAACCCGAGACCCGATCTCGCTTTTCCTCAATATTTCCCAAAACGGACTTTGAAATTACAACCTTATTCTACATTAACAAATCACTTCTATGTCCCATATAATACCAGAAAATTTTGGTGCAAATTGCCTTTAGCTTTATCCAAATCTTCTATCAACAATGGTTAATAAGAAATGGATAGAAAACTAGTAACTATTACAAGAAAGGAATGTAAATAAACTACTAATCGAAACTTAAGTTTCCATGATCCGCTTAACTATTTATAAGAGAATACAACTACATAGAAATTGTTCTATAATCAAGCAGTGTTCGTGTGAAGTGGAAAATAGACATTTTTTTTCTTTCATTTCAGCCAAACCAAAACCCAACATATAAAAAGCAAAGGAGGAAGTATCGCAATTCCTTTTCCCTATCCAGGAAGATGCACTCAAATAAAAAAGAACGTATGCCTAGGATTTTGTCGCTATGAAAGCAGTAAAAATATCATGAAAAGATGTACATTTGAATTGAGTTAGTCGTCTCTATCGATTGACCGGTACTAACTGGCAGTGGATTAAATTTCAACGTCCCCGAACTAGAGATTTTGAGAGAGACGAGATCCGAAGTCTGTATCGATTAAATTACATTCGTCTGTATCGATTTTGAGAGAGATGAAATTTGTCACCAATTCAACTGCAACAAAACAGATTAGGATTCAGAATAAGTGAAGAAATAATTAGGATTAGTAAAGAGTGAGAGAATGAAAGACGGAGGGATTTACGTTTAAATCTTCGAACAATGCATGAGAAACACGTCGGGTGAGGAATCGCCTTTTCTTGACAAGGCCACATACACTCTCGACCCAAGCGTATTGATTGAGTATAGGGATCGACTTCGGGGAGAAGAGATCAAAGAAGGAACTCAGCAACGAGATTGAGAGACGACTAGCCGCTAGTTTGGGAAGGGTAAACTCCCACAATTGGGACACGACTAGCCGCATGTTTTGTCTTTGACCCCTTTGCAGGTGGATGAGCTCATCCGAAAGGATGGCGTTTATACACCGTCGTTAACAGCATGGGGTTTATAGACGTCGTTAAAAGCATGGCGTTTATAGACGTCGATAAAAGCATGGCGTTTAATAAACGTTGTTAAAAGCATGGTGTTTATTTTCTTGGATTAATTTTCACCAAAACTTCACGGCGTTTCTAAGATTCCATAGATATAATGGCGTTTTCAAATCTCCATGGAATTTATGGCATTTTAAAAACGCCTTGAATTTTTTGTAGGCAAGTCTTTTGTGAATTTTCATAGTGTTTTATAAACGTCGTAGATTTTATGGTGTCTGTTAACTCCACCTTGATGCATATGTTAATGTTTATTTTTGCGGGATGATGGAAGACAAATGAACGTTAGGTTTTATTATCAAATATCAATATTTATATATATGAATATATATGGTTGTGTTTGTTACATATATGCGCAGATTTTGTGGGACAAACAACCAACATTTGATGCAGATTTTGTGGGGCAAACAAACTTCAAACAACCAACATTTGATGCAGATTTTGTGGGTTGTTCTTCAAGACTCAAACAACCAAGATTCACGCAAATTTTGTGGAAACAAAATGGCCAAGATATGTACAGATTTTGTGGGATCAAGTTGAACTTCAAATGGCTACAAAATATGTTCCTACAACAACCCATAAAAGAGACAATCAAGTAGTAAAGAAAGGAGCGTCTACATAGAGATCTTCAAGCTTTCTTCATCTACACCGTTTTTCTTGTTCTCGGTTGTTATCGGTTTTATTTCTGTTGAAAGTTCAAGTTAAACACAAGAGCGATATAGGAAGATTTTATGTGTTATACTCAGTGTTACTCTACGAAGTAACTAAGCTACTGTTCGCTAGAACTGAGTTGACTAGATCGTAGCGGTGAGGCTACAAGTGAGAGAAGAAGGAAACTTCTTCTAGATTGTACCTAGGACTCTAAAGGCAAGCGAGATAATAGATAGTTGGAATCCTAGGGTCGGAAACCCTAGTCGAAGCATAGGTTGTTAGAGCTGAACTTCGTAAACATATCTTGTGTCGATCTTTTCATTTCCGCACTTTATATCGTTTTTATTGTGACTAACAACTTTATGCAGGATTCAAAGTCAAGACCTTGAGATTCACTTCAAGGCTTTGAGAAACAGTGTTGTCACAAATTACAAAGATCGACTTCAAGGCCTTGAGATTCATTTCAAAGCTTTGATACATGCGATTGCGAAACGTTTTCATACTCTATTCAACCCCTCCCCCCTTCTAGAATATCTTTATCCTTATTATATCCCCTACTCGGTTCTTCAATTGGTATCCGAGCTAGACTCACGTATTATTGATTTAACCATCAATGAGATTAATCATGAACTTTGTAGATGATGGAGGATTCACACAAGGAAGATTCACCATTCGACCATCCCTTTTATGTGGTAATAATTTTACACATTGGAGATCTCTAATGCAAATGTTTATTGTTGATTAGGATCTAAAACTATGTGACATCTTCAAGAAAGGCCCAAAAGTACCAACAAAGACGAATGCTACTTGATCCACCGTGCCTAAATATGAGAGTGAATAGTCTCAAATCGATTTGGAGAATGTGACTAAGAATTACAAAGCTATGAATCTTCTCTACTGTGGATTGGATATAAATGAGTTCAACCGTGTCTCATCATGCAAAAGCGCAAAGGAAATATGAGACAGACTGATAATCACATATGAAGCAAAAAGTCAAGTAAAGGAGACCAAAATCAACGTCTTTCTCAAGCAATATCAGTTGTTCAAAACGACATCCAATGAGATTGTTAAATAAATGTCCATCAGATTCACACAAATTATGAACAACCTGGACTCCCTTGAAAAAGTCTTCACAAATGAGGAGAAAGTCAGAAAAATTATAAGAAGCTTACCTAAGACAAAATGGGGACCAAAGGTAACTTCCATTGAGGAAGCACATGATCTAAGAACTCTACCCTTGGATGATCAACTAGGAAATCTCATCACTTATGAAATGGTCCTTAAATTAAAAAACGAGGACAATCCATCACAGGATGAAGAAAGTGAGGATGACGAAGAAGACACTTTTACTTTAATTACAAGAGGACTTGCTCGAATTCTAAAGATGAAGAAACAATTGTCAAACAATGAGTATCCTAGATCATCAAAGTATAAAGGTAAGTATTCAAGCTCCAATAAAAAATCTAAACTACTAACGTATTTTGAATATGGAGAAACAAATCATCTAGTGAAAGAGTGTCCACAAAAGAGAAGGAACAACCATTGGAAGAATGACCGAAAGAAGAAAGCGATGGTTAACTTTGATTCCTCTAAAGAACTAGATTCTGATAATGATCAAGCAAATTTATACCTGATGGTCAACCAAACAGAAAATCTCAAACGTTACCTTGAAGGAGTGGTAAACATTTTAAAGTCTAGACCTACTGAAGAGCATGCTGAATTTCTGCAAAAAATATGATCATTAGTGAAGAAGAACACATACTTGAAACTAGATCCCGGAGGGAAAAGCTAAATGAACAAGAGAAAAGAGTAAGTGAATTATCTTTAGAAATTGAAAATATCAAAACTTCAAAGTTAGCCATTGACTCTAATGTACAGGCCTTGGAATCCGAAAATTCAATTCTAAAGGAAAATATTTCTTCTGTATATCACCTCAACAATGATCTAGAGAAAGAAAAGATTGAGCTTAGTGAGAAGTGTAAAGACCAAAAGGCAACAATCATTCAATTCACTTGTTTTAAAGCTAATCTCAAAAGGATGATGGGTGAACAACAATCTTCTTTTAACAAGAGTGGTCTTGGATACAACAAGAATTTTGTAAGAAAAAAGGTGACCACTTTTTTTAAAGATAAAAGAAATTGGCATACACCCGCATGTTTCTTATTATTATACTTTATCTCTTTATATGTTTGCAAATGTTTTTAAAATAAATTGAGTCTTAGTACCTTTAGGGTTTTATATAGTACTTGTTGTTAGTGTAAGTGGTCGAGACTGTGTGTTGAGCTTCATTTAAAAGGATCGAGATTTTGATAAATGGAGTTAGGTTTGATACTACGGTAGATAAAGTTGAGATCGAGATTATGACAGACATTTGTTATTGAGATTATGACAGATAGTTGTGATTGAGGTTTGGTAGCCTGAGTTATGATTTATTTTATGAGTTGTGTTGAGAATAAGGTAATTGGTTATGTTACGCACTGCCAGTTATATCTCATGATGCCGGATTGCAATAAATGATTATATGATATAATGGACTAGGCTAATTGGTTATGTTACACACTGGCAATTAATCCTAGAGGGTAACTATTATGTTACACACGAAAAATTAAGCCTCAAGAGACCCATTGTGATGGACCGGTTATTTATATTAGAATAGACTAATTGGTTACGTTACGCGCTGCAAATAAGCCTAGAGAGTACTTAGTTATGTTATGCACTGAAAGTTACGCCTCAAGAGACCCATTTGTGATAGATGGGTTATATATATTGGACTAGGCTAATTAGTTATGTTACGCACATGTAGTTAAGTCTAAAGGTTAATTGGTTATGTTACGTAGTGACAGTTCTGCCTCAAGAGACCCAATTATGATAGACGGTGATCACTCCACCTTTTTTATGAATTATTTTTATTGAAATAATGGAAGACTTAACATATAAATGCGGTTTTATAAAATAATAAATATCGAATTATATTTCAAGATTGCATGTCTTGGTTTGTGTGTTAAAGCGTGTGTAGGTCGTGAAAAGCAATACAAGGGAAGATCAAGATACAGACGCCTACAACGACCAAGAGAGAGAGAGAGTCTAGGGGAAGATCTTCAAAGGTCAACTAAGTAAACAAGAAGATCTTGGAAGATCTTGACCTCAGTGATGATTTTGTTTGCAGATTGGTTTTGAAATCTTTATATGTTTGAAAGGTTTTATGATATGTTTAATGTAACACCCCAAATTTTGAGAAATTGGGGAGCTACTGGTTAGGACCTCACAATGGGTCCCGACCTTAGTTTGACAACAATTTCACTAGGATCTTACAACAAGGCACAAAAGTATTTAAAACATTTGAAAACTTTAAACAATATATACATGAAGAATATGTATCAGCCTTACAAAGTAAAGGTACCAAACGACACATATGAAGAACGAAAGACATCCCCGTCCCCAACTAAATGAGTACGTGGACCCGGATGACCATTCCCTCCGGATCTCTCTACAATTGTATTAACCTGCAAGACATCTACAAGCGGTATAAAACCGTTAGCTAACATTCTATGCATAAGTATAAAGGTAAAAGCACATACACACAACATACACAATCAACATGCAACACTCAATCCTTTTATTATCTTTAATTAGGTGATAGGTCATTACTAATGATACTTATTTTGTGACACGAGGGATTCCCAAACCTCGCCCCTGTCCCCGTTTACCAACGCGGAATGGTACTAATGCATCTGACCGTCTACCGGACTGGGCTGGTCGCAGGGAACCTCCTAGACTCTCGCAAGAGCTAGGCAGATGATGTCACGACCCGTTATCACACACTTGGGTCAATTACGTAAATAATAAAGTCGGCCTAATCCGGTTTCGTTGTTTATCATAACTAGCAAACACCACTCATACACATTACACTCATACAAGAAAGCCAGCTAAGTAAGTCCGTAGACTTACCAGAATCAAATTTCGACTCTCTTAATCACCACTCATCGGTAACTGTAGGAATTCAGTAGCCTGTCAAAGGAGGCAAATGTGTCAGCACACTTTCTAGGTAATTAGAAGTCTAAGACTTCTAAGATAGTAGGTCTTAATAGAACGAAATTGATTACAGTGTTAATTTATGATAAAATGACTATTTTACCCTTGGTCCCGAAACTTCCAAAAATTTCATAATTTATGTTTAAACTCTTATTTGAGACTAACTAACCATATTCTACTCTCTAAGATGATTTTAGGTAACAACTAGAAAAACTACCCATTTTCTATTTCCCGAAAAGTTACTAAAGTCCAACTACAGCTTCAAATATAAAATTCGAATAATCTTATAAAAATTCCGAAATAATTCCCTAGATCATCTATGATATCCCATCTACTCATAGGAGAAAGAATTTCTTAAAACTGTTAAAACACCGCTTCTACAAAAATTCCTAAAGTTGGTTACAACACTTAACAAACAGCACACTGTCTTAACTTTGAAAAATCATAACTCCAAAACTACTCGCTGGATTTATCCCAAATTTTGATATGTTCTACTATAAAATCTTATCTATAATATATCCAAAATTCAGCTGCAAAGGAGATCAAAATCCTGTTTAAAACTATCTCACAAAACCGAATTTCAGCACAACAGAAAAACTGCTTACGACTCAATCTTTGAAAATTCATAATTCCCAAACCACTCGCTGGATTCCTCTCAAATTTTAATATGTTCTACAAAAATATGTCAACCATATCATATCCAAAATTCAAGCCCAACGGAGATCAAGAGCTTATTCAAAACCATCTCACAAAACAGCATCACTTGCTGTTTTCCCCAACACTCAGCACATATATAAAAACTGCATGAGACATCAACTTTGGAACACAATAACTCTCAAACCGTAACTCTGATTCTTCCCAAATTTTAGTATGTTATACTATGTACTACTATCTATGACATATCCGAAAACCAGCCAAAAAGGAGGAGTCTAACTTACCAAATCGTGACTCCAAGTAGACTGTTCGTCACCTCCGAAAACTCAGAAATTTCCCAGCTCTTCTAGCTATCTTCCATGGCTATTATGAAAGGTTCTAGGATTCAAATGGCTCACATTAGCACATATATATAGAGGGTGCAACACATAGAAGGGAGGTGAGGTGTTTACCGGACAAATGAGACTCGCCTAACTCATGAGTACGAGGAAGAAGACGGAAGGTTGCTCTGGCCTCAGGATGCACCTGTGGTGTACTGAAGGTGCCTAACAGCCAACCCTACTGATCAGCTGAGACTCGAGAGGCCTACAGTTGCGGTTTGAAGATCCGCTAAAGTCAGACGCTATGCTGCGAGTGCTCTCATGGCTTGCTGTGTGGTTGGACGTGTCGAAGGAGTCTCGAGTGCAGAATGTGGGCAATAGCAGGAGTGGCTTGCTGCGTGAATCTGGAGCAAGGAAGGGCAACTGGGCTGCTGTAGTTCCCTCGCTTCTGGCGTGAATCTGGAGCACAGAAAGGACGACTGGGATGCTGTAGTTCCCTAGCTTCTGGCGTGAATCTGGAGCACAGAAAAGCGTTGCAGTTTTCCTCTCTTCTGGCGTAAATCTGGAGCAAGGAGGCGTTGTAGTTTTCCTCTCTTCTGGCGTGATTATAGGGCTGTTACTGCTCCTTAATTATCTCATTTATGCAGCTGTTACAAGCAGATGGGAGAAGGAGCGGCTGGCGTTTTGGCGTGCCTTCCTTGGGCTGCTCCTGGCTGGACTGCAAAGGATGTTGGGGCCGCTGTGGGCTACGCAAGATGCTGGGCTGGAGAGGGCTGAACGTGCTGGGCTGGAGGGCTGTTAATGGGCTCGTAACCAGCCTCTCCTGGACTGCTGCAGGCTGGGCTTGAAGTCAAGCTGGGCTGAAATTAAGGTAAGAAAGATGGGTTGTTTTTCTTGTCAAAAATCTGTCAAAACTCGTCATGGCCTTGTCAGGCCCATGAATGAGTTTGTCACAGATTTGTCGGGCTTTATCATGGCCTTGTCTCAGCTTAGTCATGGTCTCGTCACATCTTGTCAAAACTCGTCTAAAGTCATTGGTAAGAATGAATTATAATAACTAGGGTTTGATATAAATCTATCATTTTATGTGACTAAAATTCTACATAAAATAATAGATAATTATAAGGATTAAAGCTTGATATAGTTTTATCATTTTATGTGAATTAAATTCTACATAAAATAATGAATTATAATAACTAGGGTTTAGTATAAATCTATCATTTTATGTGAATAAAATTCTACATAAAATAATGAAATTTGTGAAGGAAGAGATACTAGATAGAAAGGGGAAACCGTCAACGGCGGAATTAGACGGAATAAAAATTCCGGATATTACATCAATACCCCCTTAAAATAAGTTTCATCCCGAAACTTAGGACAAGATACTTAATTAAACGACTTCCATAATTAAACTAGTTTGTCCTAGTCTCACTAAATTTTTATTCGTTTCCTAAACTTCTCTAACTCTATCAAAGCGTAACGAAAAAAAAACTGGTCATTACATTTAAGTTGCTAAATGCTTTGTTTGAAATTTTGGCATGTTTGATACTTTATTTTTATCCAAATTATGTTGAATTTGAAGGTTGACACCCCATGATGAGTTCTCTCACTTTCTTCCTGGGATGATTAAGGCAATTCATTCTCTTCTCTTCTTCTTCTTGATCATGCTTTAGCCCTTCATAACATATTTGCCTCCCTTTACCTATCCGGGAATTTGGAAGCAAGCAAGTGAAAAGCAAGTGAAAGTGAAGTTAAGATGTTGGCTGGAAGTTTAGAAAGAAACAAATAGGTTTGGGGAAGTCAATCATGATGATGAGTAACTCGGCACCATTCACATAGCCGAATGTTTGTGTCTTGCCAAAGTCGGATTGAAAGATATTCCTAACAGGTCATGGTATGTGCATCAAGGGTTTGAGGCATCTCGAGAAATTGATGATTGTTGGTTTCCTAGGCTTCGGCTATTGTGCACCTCTGTCCATGCATCACAAAAAGTAAAAGTAAAATAAGCAAAGCTTATTGGTGGAAGATGTTGAAGTTCAAAGCAAGTGAAGTGAAGTGAAGTTCCTTTTCCCGGATTCTAGCACCACATTCCCAATATACATCCCACCCTCACGCGTTTCTTGACCTTCTTTTGAAAAGCCCTTGAGACCTCGAGCTTGTTGATTGACTTGGTGGTTTAAACTGGATTATACATAATTAATT
Organism: Fagopyrum homotropicum; assembly: GCA_033239125.1. Classification (NCBI taxonomy): domain Eukaryota; kingdom Viridiplantae; phylum Streptophyta; class Magnoliopsida; order Caryophyllales; family Polygonaceae; genus Fagopyrum; species Fagopyrum homotropicum. The sequence continues at coordinate 109,005,794 of BSWB01000002.1, forward strand.
TTGATAATTATGATTTATTATGCATTCTATGATTTTATGCAAAGATTAACAACTTTCTTATATTAATAAAATGTTTTGATCATATTTTGATTTTATTTGTCATGAAGCATTCTCTTAGAGTGATCTATGAGTGGAGCACACAACTAAAAAGTTTTAAAATACTTTTCATTGATCTTTATGACTTATAATCCATTTTATCTTGTACCTAAGATTTGAAACATGCTTGGGGACAAACAAGGGATAAGTATGGGGTATTTTGATAGCATGTATTTTAGTCTATATTTTGGGACTTGTTTAGACGTTTTATCTTCAATAATTTGCATGTTTGAATGCATATTATGTGATTATATTTTCGTTTCATCTACCTTTACGGGAATCGAGGTCTACACCTAGTTTCGTTGTAATCGTAGGTAAAATGGCACATTTTGGATCGAAATGGAGCTAAGGAGGAAAGGAGTCATTGAAGCTACATTCAGGAGCTTAAAAGAGAACTCAGGAAGTAAGGAATTAACAAAGAAGATTTACTATGGACCATATTTGAGAGATTTCACATTCAGGTGAGATTCACCTCGGTCAACTACAGTGTCACCTCGACCGAGGTGATCTAGAGGAACGCCCCGACCGACGCGAATACCCTGACACGGCGAGATATATTTTATTTGGATGAGATCTTTTATTTTTGAAAGGAGAGATCTTATATTTTTGGGCTGGATTTCTGGAAGAAAGATCATATATTTAGGAGATCTATTTTAGAGATATGGATATATTTTATTAGGAAATTATCTCTTTAAGATATTATTATCTTTGGAAGATAATTCTCCTATATAAAGGGTTGGAATTTCAACCATCATCTTTTAGATCAACAATATTCTCCCAGCTGTAGTAAGGAAGGATTTCTGAAAGTTTAAAGGAAGTTTTGAAGATTGAAGGAAGGAAGTTCATAGCTTTGTCATAGCTTTTAAGGAGATTTGTAAGACTTTCTTAGATTCCCTTTGGTTTGTTGTCTTTGTGTGATTTGTGATTTGAGGAACGCTGATTTATTTGATATTTGATTAAGCTATTGAGGCCTTGTTCTTAAGGTTTTTGTGTTCAAATATTCATTCCCTTCTCATATTTTTGATTATTGCTTTCATGATGATGAGTGGCTAATTTCCTTGTGCGATTCTAGGGTGATTAGCTGAAAGTTGTGGGAAAGACGATGATAGAATAATCTTAATTCCACTAGGACCCTCAAAGCTCGAGTCTTTATCCTTAACCATAGAACATCTCGTTCAATCGATGAACATCTCGGCCGGGGTGGAACTTGACTGACCGAGGTGACCTTTTCTGATCCGTAACTAAGAGTTAAGTGTTAGAGTTTGTCAAATCTTATTCTTATTACACCTTTCCTGGTTCAATGCAAGCCTAGGATGAGACTTACCCGGTGATTCCTTTGTTTATGTACCCAAGATCATAAGTGTAGGTAATAAAGGTTTGTCCTTTATTGGGGTTTGAGTGTGCCTTCATTCCATCTTTCTGAGTTAGCCTGAGACTTACCCGGTAAAGGTTGATTCTATTCTCTTAGTTGGTGTGTTGGTTTGAGATTATAATTCCTTTCCTTAGTACCTTGAGACTTACCCCGTAGAAGGAGCTTTTGGTTTGAAGTTAGTGAGTAGTGAGACTTATCCGGTGATCTATTCCACTTTAGAAACACCTTCCCTTTGCAAAATCTCAACTTTGTCCGCTTATCTTGAGATCTTGAGTTGGAACCACAACTAGACGCTTTAATCCCTAGAATTTGCATATTTCCTTTAATTGACCTTATTATCATCTTTTTGATTGCTTTAATCGCTTTTGTGGTTATTAGTTACATTGACTACCTATACTTGCTTTGTTTCACCTAAGTCCTTGAGATCGACACCCCGGAATTCTTGCTTTTACTATAATTGATCCGTACACTACGGGTTCACATCCTTGTTTTAAGCATATTTCTTGGGATATAAATTTAAAGCTTGCACACACCGTTTGGAGCGAACAGCTTGCCTAAAGCTAAGTGGGGACCAAAAGTGACTGCCGTTGAAGAAGCTCAGAATCTCACAACCCTACCTCTCGACGACCTATTTGTAAAGCTTATCACTCATGAAATGGTTCTTGGTGAAGAAGATGGAGAACTACCATCAAACGTAAAGAATCTTGCTTTAAGATCCAAGAAGGATAATATTCCATCGGATGATGAAGAGAGTGATGATGAGGAGGAAGATCCATTCACCTTGGTCTCAAGAGGTTTTCCAAGAATTCTTCAAATGAAGAAGCAATTCGAAAACAAAGAATATCCATGATCATTAAGACCCAAAGGTAAGTTTTCTAACCCTGATATGAAAACTAAAGTATTGACTTGTTTTGAATGTGGTAAAGTAGATTATCTTGTAAAGGATTGTTCACTAAAGAAGAGGACCAACTTTAAGAAGAATGATTGAAAGAAGAAGGCTATGGTAGCATCGTGGAGTGACTCAAATTCAACAGATGAGTCAGACGGCGAAAATGATCAAGCAAACTTATGTTTAATGGCCGATCAAGAGGAGTATCCAATTCTTTGCGTTGATGGAGATGTAAGTACCATAATGTCTCAATCTAATCTAGAACTTGCCAAATTCCTTAAAGACATTATCATATGTTATAAAGAACATAGATTTAGGATAAGTGCCTTAAGAGAAAGGCTTATCAAACAAGTGAAAGGAGTAAGTAAATTGTCTTTGGAAGTTGAAAATCTCAACACTGAAAAGTTAGATCTTGATGACAGTATCAACGCCTTGGAATTAGAAAATACAATTCTTAAGGAAAATCTCTATTCTCTACATCAAGATTGTATTAATCTAGAGAACGAGAAGATTAATCTAACTGTGACGTGTAGAGACCAGAAGGCCGCACTTATTCAATTCACTCGTTCGAAAGATATCTTGAAAGGATGATGGGTGAACAATAATCCTAGCTTAACAAGAGTGGTATTGGTTATCACATGAATTTTCCAAGAAAAACAACTACCAGTTTTGTTAAAGCTAAAGGAAGTTCACATATACCCACATGCTTCTATTGTTGTAAAAAGAGACATGTAAAATCAACATGCCCATATAGAAGAAATAATCCCTACATCATTAGAAACACTTATTCTCTATGTCTAAGGAAACAAGTAAAGCAAATCTGAGTTCCTAAAGCTACTAGACCACCAAACATGATTGAACTTGAATATGGACCAAAATATGTAATTCGTTCTACCTGGAAAGATTAAAGTTTGCTGTTTTGCAAGATATCACCAAGGTTAAGGAGCATAAATGGATATTAGATAGTGGTTGCTTAAGACATATGAGTGGAAAAAGCTCACAATATTCAAATATAAAAAAATAGTCATCTAGAACCATTACTCTTGGTGATAAAGGGAAGTGTAACATCATTGGCATTAGTAAGTGTAACACCTCGAATCCGTGGGACTCGGGGCGCCACGGGCGGAGACCTCACAATAGGTCCCGAGCATTAGCCTGACAACAATTTCACCGGATCTTGCAACAAGACATAAATAAAGGTCAAAACCGAAATACATTTTTATGCAATATAATGAAACCTGAAAGCATGCAAACGAAAGGTTTCAGCCCAGATACAACTCCAACGACCAAACGCCATACACTCGACATACAATATACAATATACTATATACAATACACAAACACGACTCCAACCAAACCCCTCCTAAAATGTAGGGAACCCCGGCTGCCCACTCTTCCGGATCTATCAGCCACAATCCTACCTGCAAGGCAACTACAACATCGGTATAAAACCGTTAGCTAATATTCAAGGCATTAGAATCGAGTTGAAGGCACAAACACACGTAAGTCATCGTAAACACTCAACATACTCCAAAGCACACAAATCTGGTTTATTATCTTTTTATTATTAAGTCATTCCCGTTCGAATTCAACTTAGGTTTGTGACACGGGAATCACCGTGATCTCGCCTCGGTCCCCACTTACTAGAAAGGAATGGTACTGATGCATCCAACCCTTTACCCGCACGGGCTAGTCGCCAAGAACCTCCTAACTCTCGCAAGATCTAGACAGTAACACCCCGAATCCGCGGGATATCGGGATGCTACGGGCGAGACCTCACAATTGGTCCCGACCCTTAGCTTGACAAAAATTTCACGGACCTTTCCAACATGGCACAAATAAAGGCAAAAACGTAAATCATTTTTAATGCCAATGATGAGAAACCCGAAAGAATGCAACAACAAACTTCAGCTGAGGTACAACTCAAACCAAACGTCAAACACGCGGCACACAAAACGTAATAACCGAAAGACAAAACACAAGACAATTCTAACTCAAAACCCTTCATAAAATGTACGGGCCCCGGCTGCCCATCCTTCCGGATCTCTCGGTCGCATTCCTAACCTGCAAGGCAATCTACAACATTAGGTATAAAACCGTTAGCTCATATTCAAAGCATTAGAATTAGAGGGAAAGTCACAAACACAAGAAATTCATACAACATACTCAAAGCACTCCAATCCGGTTTATTATCTTTATTATTATTATTAGGTCATATCCCGTTCTAATTCAACTTCTTTTGTGACACTAGAATCTCCCGAAACTCGCCTCGGTCCCTTCTTCCGGCAATGGAACGGTGCGGATGCCTCCGACCGTCTAACCAGCACGGGCCAGTCGCCGAGAACCTCCTAGATCTCGCAAGAGCTAGGCAGTGATGTCACCACCCGTTATCATACACTTAGGCCAACAATCTCTCCATTCTCGCCTAGGGTCAACAAGCCACTACATGGCATTCCAACTAACCTAGGTCCAAACCTAGTATGCTTCTATCATCAACACACTCTAAGATAATTTAAGAATACATACTCAAGGTAGGCAACTCACCAAGAAAAGGAACGGAATCGGAAGGAAGAAGAGCAGCCGCGAAAGGGGAAAGAAGACCGCAAGGGCGGGACGGCAGAGCCAGGCCGCCCCTGCAGCCTAGGCTGGTCGCACCTGCGGTTCAGTGCAAAGGCCACCCCTACGGCGCTGTCCAACCGCGGGGTCGGTCGAACTCCAATGGCTTATCCCGAACAACTTCTTCGATGGTTTCTTGGTGTGCAATGGCCTCCTAGCTTCCTTGCTTGGCTCCTGAACATCCTTCACTTGGATCCACACTCACACAATCATTCAAGACTCGATCCAACCACATGCAACACAAGAAGAGGGAAGAACAAGGTGAATCCATGGCTTCCTCCATTGAAGCTCAAGGAAAAAGATGAAGGTGAAGGAATGAAGAAGGAAGAAAGAACTCACCAATACCAATCCGGATCTGTAGCACAACTCACTGTTGGACATCAAACTAGAAGAAGAGAGGGAAGGTCATCAAGGTGAGCTAACAAGTGCTTCCAAGCCAAAGAGAGAAGAAGGGGAGAAAGGGGAGAGAGTTTTCACGTGAAAGCAATAATGAGAGGAGAGAGAGAGATTCAGCTGAATGGATAAGTCAAAGAGAGGGAAACGAGGGGTCCACTTAGGGAAAACGAGGGGTCGGTTCCCCAAATAAAGGGTCGGTGCGGGATTTTGGAATAAATCTCATTACTCAGCGCCTCGTGCATGCGGGAAAACTGAGCTACGCCTACGGAAAGGTCGGTAACTCGCTAGTAATCCGGAATAAAATTTCCGGATGTTACATAGACAGTGATGTCACCACCCGTTATCATACACTTGGGCCAAATATCAATATGTCGGTGGACCTATTACTGGCTTAGATGTTATAGCATAAACAATAAATACACACCACCAAACACACATAGATGCTAATACAAGGAATACGAGCTACGTAAGTCCGGAGACTTACCTCGTCCCAAAGCTAAACCGACCAATACTGCTCTCGCTTCCTGTAGGAAGGTACTCATCGCCTGATCATAACAAGGCACAAATCAATAACACTCTCATAAGCTAGACGTCCTTAGACTTCTAGACCCGATGATCTCACAAGATCATAACCCAACAAATATAGTAGGATAAACATGTATAGTCCCGACAATCTCAACGGTGACAACACTATGCTAGGATATGCATATCCTAGCCCACAATCTCAAACCTCACAAGCCTCACAAGGAAAACCCTTCACTCACACAACCGACTGAAGGTCCAATCACAAATCAAGCCTAAGAACATTCAAGAAATCCTCAAAAGCCTCACCTAAGGTTCAAGCCACTACTTGGCATTCCACAAGTTCATCCTAAGCCATCCTAGCATGATGATACATATAGGTATAACTATGATAGAAGAAGGCTCACAAGATCAAGGAGTAGGGCGCTCACTGGTGTACGGACACGGTTGCGGAGCAAGGAGGCGTAACCACGGAGAAGAGCAAAGAAGGCAGCTCGGGGCTACCCAAAGGTGCACCTGCGGCCCTGGTGCAGAGGATGCCCCCGCGGCGCTGTCCAACCGCGGGTGCGGTCGAATTCCAGAGGGCAATCTTCGACGGCTTCTTCGATAGATCCTTGATGTGTGGAGTGTCTGCAAGCTTTATTTCTCCAGCATGGATGTTCCACACACACAAACATCATCATAAAACACTGCCCATGCTCGATCCAAACACATACAAGCCAAAGGAGAAGAATTTGAGTGCATTCATGGCTTCCACCATTGGAGCTCAAGGAAGAAGAAGAAGATGAAGGAGGTAGGAGAAGGAAGAGAACTTACTCAACACAGTCCGGATCTGTAGAACCTTACAAGCTTTACATCAAAAGAGGAGTCTCCATGGAGATCCAACAAGAGGAGGGAGAGGAGAGAACACCATGGGAGGTGAAGGAGAGAAGAGAAGCAAGCGGAGAAACCATCACGAGAAAGAGGAAATGGGGAAAGGAGAGAAAGAGGGATGCATTCCTAGGGGAAAACAAAGGTCAATCAGCCCATCCCTAAGAGAAGTAGGGGTCAAATGCCCCAAAAGTGGGGAATAGAAGGGTCGGACCAAGATTTACGATAAAATCCCGTCACTCAGCACCTTGTGCCCGCGGGAAGACTAAGCCGCGCTTGCAGGAAGGTCGATAACCGGATCACTAACCGGAATAAAAATTCCGGACGTCACATCTAATCCCCCTGAAAACAAGTTTCGCCCCGAAACTTGCTAAACGCAACACTCTCGATCATACATGTCACGATAACCACTCGGAACTCATAAACACCTGAACTATCGGCCCTAATCCAAAGCCTACACATATAATCACATCAAGACCTCGCAAGGTACACACACATACTCGTACGAACACACATAACATATACCGCACCAAGGTCTAACCGATCGTACAACACAACCCCGCACGGGGCACAAAATACACATAACCTCACGCATGCACATGAGATCTAACCCAACGTCTCTATCGATGCATCTAGATCATCGTAAAAACTCAACCAAGGATACTATCTCACGTCCTCTCGGAAGCCTCATCGGCTCCTCGTCTATCACTAGATCATCACGACTAACAACATAACCCAAGTCATATATGTACTCCCTCGACTGTCACACTTGAAACCAGTGAACATCCTCCACTCTCGGTGGCCACGCCAACCGGTAACCCACTTGCCAACTCACTTCACGAACTAAAAAAGGTCCGATAAATTGGGACCCATCTCTCTTCTAATGACCAATACATACGACGCTTTGCGTCTGTGATACTCTTAACTCGAGTCGTCTCATATCTTAACCCAAGAGGTCCGTACCTCTCGACTTAGCTCGGCTAGCATCCGCCTTTGGACCATCGCTACTCGGGCAAGTGCGTCTCATATTTTCTCAGGGCCATCCCTACATATACTATCCAAATTCCAACACCACGGTGTACTATACTTCCATCCATAAAGTGCCTCACAAGGCCCATCTCAAGCGACACATCTCACTATCATAACACAAAAGCTCGATCAAAGGGGAGTTATCATGTCTACCCTTATCCCCTACCTCGCACACGTGCTCTCTACATGGCATCCATTAGTCACCAAGGTCCTTTCTAGTTGACCAACTATCCGGGGATGGAACTATCATGAAAGACAATTGGTCTTCTACTCGGCACGATCTCGCTGCCCAAAAAATCCCGAGACGAATCGCTCATCTCGTTCCGAGATAACAATACTCGGCATCCTTATGTAATCTTACTATTACTAGTGGAGTCCGCAAGTAGCCGACTCATCGGCCTTGTTTCCCAAAAAGGTAAAAACGCGTTGTCTCCGTCAGTCGGTCCTCAATGACCAAAACACATCATAATTGTTACTTGGTCTCAGACCGGTAATAACCTCTATGGAGGTATCCTCCCACTCCCACTTCGTAACTCGCGGTGGACAAAGTCTTCTTTCTCGTCTTATGGTGCTCAAACTTGACCTAACGACGGGTCACATACTGACTATGCACTTAGTCACATCAGCCTTAAGGCCGCCTCTTTAATGTGAACATCATCAGTCCGAATACCTCTTACTAGTACCAAGGTACACTAGTAAGGGTAGTGTGAGCCTCCTGAGTCTCTATCTCAGCTCTCTATTATAAGCACACATAAAAGCTCGTGGTGTCTCAACAAAACCGTTGACACATGAAGGTAAGTATGGTGTTTCTCCTCGGGACCTTCTATCCCGGATCTTCCTCAAAGCCATACAAATCCCGCGCTTCTGTCGGGTCCCTCCATAACTCATTAACTTAACAACATGCGGCCGAACCATCCGTTAAATTGTTGCTTCATCTCAAAGCGTCCACTTACCAAGGGTGTTGGTGACCACATTCACCTTCCCTTGAACGATCCCAAAATCATAAGACCAAAGTCCTTAACCAACTCTAACCATCGCCTCTGGTGAATATTCAGCTCTCGCGGAGCAAATATACATATCCATGACATACTTTTTTGGTCCGTACCAGACTAGCACGTCTCTTCATAACAAGATACCGACTTCATTATAAGTGTCTGTATAAAAGCATCTTACTCTCGACCCTTCATCGGTCATTTTTCTTATATGCCCACAATCATCTAACACGTATGCGAAACTTCCTTCGTTACCTCAAATGTATCCCAAGTCTCGCTTGGATGTATTCATAATGTCATACAGTCCCCAAGACTTAATTAATTTGTGCCAAAAAGAACGGGCTAGAGGTAACTCGCCTCTTCCGCTTCTATTTAAGCTGCATGTACACATCTCGGACCCCCACGATCTAATCGACTTTCTCAGAAAGGTAGAAAGTGTCAAAACCATCCCGCAACTCGGCGGTTATGACCCACCAATTTCTAAGATGCATAACTCCTCCACATACCTTAGAGGTATAACCGAAACTATCACCTTGTTCTCATCTGATCAACTAGATATTCTCAACACCGTTACGTCTCTTTGGAGGTCACCTAGGACGTCCCAACCCGTTTAGATAACGCAGTTCATCCCACATAACCTGTATTATCGTTGTCCCATGTCAAGCTTGTTCCTCCCAATTCTAAGAGTACAACAAGACATCATCAAATTTGAACATAAGAATCATTCGTGCAACTCAAGCACCAATAACTGTCATTATTTAATAATAGATTATGGTCCACCTTGGAATCGCCGGAAACACCAAAACTGTGCGACTTCATCGCAACTCGATTAAGACACCGATGGATACTCATTTATGTACAACTCAGCAATCGCACTCGTGATCTCACATGGTTTCACTACACTTGTAGTGATCATCTCGGCTCTAAATGCCGCCTTACGAAGGTCCTTTCTTCTCTCCACCCAAATCTGGTTACATCTCAACTTCAAGTTGATCTAATTTGAAAAATCCACCTTGAGTATATATTTGAATATGTGATGATGGAAGACTTAACACAAATAAGCGGTTTTTATACTAACAAAATATCGATTGTATTTCTAGTTGCTTGGTTTGTTTGGTGTTTGTCTAAATGTATGAAGGCCTTGGAAAGCATTTCAAGAGATAGATGGAGACCTTGAAATCAAATACAAGGGACAAGCGTAGAGTTTGAAGAAGTTTAACACGGAGGCCTTGAAAGCCATTTCAAGGTATCAAAAGCCAAAGCTTTGAAGCAAGTTTCAAAGGACAGAACGGCTGGAAGGAATTCGAATCTCTACCAACCAAATCAACCAAGGATCAAAAGAAGATCTTCCAAGAAGATACGCTCAACTAGAAGACCTCGATTGAGGGGATTCGGTTCAAATAGGATCTCGCAAAGATCCTCAATAAAAGCGCGAGATTTCTTCTCAACAGATATCGAAGATCTTCATCCAACAAATGTCAACAAATCTGAATATTTTGATGCCCAAAAGACAAAGATCATCAACAGTGTGGAAAGATTACGGAGAAGAAGAATCAACGTGCTTTAAGAAGATGAAAAAGATAAAGAAGATCTACAACGGCTATCTCATCTCAACCAAGAAGCGTTTTCTATGGAGAAGAAGAAATATATACAACGGTTATCTTTTCAACGGCTAGAAGACTTCTCCATCGAAGGCTATAAATGAAGATCTCGATTGAAGAAGAAAGGATACAAGCTTACACGGAAATATCCAAAGTCTTTAAGCAAACCAAAGCGTCTTCATTCAATCCAAGAATTTTTTCTTTCTCTCTTTATACAAAAGCTTTATTTCTTAGAGAGAGATAAACTCGAGAGCTCCATTGGCATATCCAAAGAGTGTTATACTTTAGTGTGTGTTACTTTGCGAAGTGACTAGACTATTATAGCTAGGTTTAGAGTTGGAACTAGATTGTAGCATTGGCTACAGTGAGAGAAGAAGGGGACTTCTTCATGGTTGTATCTAGGACTCTTAAAACTGATAATAGATAGTTAGATCCTACGGGTAAACCCTAGGATGGAGAGTATGCTATTTAGAGCCGAACTTCGTGAACATATGCTCGTGTCGATCTTTTCAATTCTGCACCATATCATGCTTTATTGTGAATAACTTTATTTTAGAAGTCTACAAAGTCAAGGCCCTTGAAATCACTTTCAACGCCCTTGAAATCAAGCTGTGTCACAAAGAGCTCAGATCGACATCAAGGGCTTTCAAATCTGTTTCAAAGCCTTGAGATAGGTTTTTGCGAAAAGTTCTCATACTCTATTCAAACCCCCTTCTAGAGTATCTTTTGTCCTTTATATTCACCTAAAGGTTCTTCAATTGGTATCAGAGCTAGACTCACATTTATTGATTTTACCATCAGTGAGACTAATCATGAATCATATAGGTGATGGAGGATTTGCTCAAGGAAGATCCTCATCTCGACCACCACTTTTTTGTGGCAATAACTATGCCCATTGGAGAGCACTCATGCGTTGGTTCATTATTGATCAGGACATGGAACTATGGAGCATAATTCAGAATGGCCCCAAAGTCCAAACTACGACAGTTGAAGGTGTCCAAGTCCCAAAGAAGGAAGCTGATTTCACACAAGCTGACTTGGACAGTGTGTCAAAGAACTACAAAGCTATGAACCTGCTCTACTATGGATTAGATACAAATGAATTCAACCGCATCTCATCATGCAAGAGTGTAAAGGAAATATGGGACAAACTTGTTGTCACATACAAATGAACAAGTCAAGTCAAGGAAACAAAGATTAGCATCTTCCTCAGACAATATGAGCTATTCAAGATGAATCTAATTGAACCAGACAAAGAAATGTTCACAAGATTTACTGAGATTGTGAACAACTTGGAATCACTTGAAAAGGTCTTCGCAAACGAAGAAAAAGTTAGGAAGGTTCTAAGGAGCCTACCTAAAACTAAGTGGGGACCAAAAATGACTGCCATCGAAGAAGATAAGAATCTCTCAACTCTTCCTGTAGACGACATCCTTGGAAAACTCATCAAACACGAGATGGTTCTTGGTGAAGAAGATGGAGAGCTCCCATCAAAAACAAAGAATCTGGCACTAAGATCAAAAAAGGATGAATTACCATCAGAAGAGGAAGATATTTATGATGAAGATGAAGAAGATGCAATTTCCTTGATCTCTAGGGGTCTCACGAAGATTCTTCAAAAGAAGAAACAATTTACAAATAATAAAGAATATCCGCGAACATCAAGACCTCGAGGTAATTTTTCTAACTCCAACAAGAAAACTAAAGTTCTTACTTGTTTTGAATGTGGTGAAACAGATCATCTTATAAAGGATTGTTCACAAAAGAAGAGTAACAACTTAAGGAAGAATGATCGAAAGAAGAAATCTATGGTGGCTTCATGGAGTGATTCAGATTCCTCAAATGAATCAGAAGATGAAAAAGAACAAGCAAGCCTTTGTCTTCTGGCCGATCATAAAGAAGATTCAGATCACTACGTTGATAATGTGGTAAGTACCATTATGTCCCAACTTGAATCTGATCTCACACAATTCCTCAAAGACATAATCATATATGATAAAGAACATAGAGTTAGGATAAGTTCCTTAAGAGAAAAGCATCTTAAACAAGAGAAAAGATTAAGTGATATGTCTCTGGAGATTGAAAATCTTAACACTGAAAAGTTAGACCTTGATATCAATATCAAGGCCTTGGAATCAGAAAATGCGATTCTCAAGGGCAATATTTCTTCTCTCCATTGAGAATATATCGGTATAGAGAAAGAAAAGGTTGATCTAACTGTGACGTGTCAAGTCAAGAAGGCTACACTCATTCAATTTATTCGTTCAAAAACTAACCTCAAAAGGATGATGGGTGAGCAACAAACCTCTCTTAAAATATGGTATAGGTTATCATGTCAATTTTCCCAGGAAAACAACTACCACTTTTGTCAAGGCTAAAGGAAGTATTCATATGCCCACATGTTTCTATTGTTGTAAAAAGGGTCATGTAAAATCAACATGTCCATATAGAAGAAATGATCCTTACATCATTAGATACACTTATCCTCTATGTCTAAGGAAACAAGTTAAGAAAATTTTGGGTTCCTAAAGGTACTATACCACCAAACATGATTGAGGCTGAATGTGGACCAAAATATGTCATTTGGTCGATCCGGAATGGTTGATGTTTGCTGTTTTGCAGAATATCACCAAGGTAAAAGAGCATAAATGGATATTAGATAGTGGTTTCTCACGACATATGAGTGGAAAAAGCTCACTGTTCTAGCAATCATCTAGAACCTTTACACTTGGTGATAAAGGAAAGTGTGACATCATTGGAATTGGTAAAATTTGTTATAATTCATCCAACTTTATTGATGACGTATATCTTGTTGACGGTTTGAAGTAAAACTTGCTTAGCATCTCTCAAATGTGTGATAAAGGCAATAAAGTGACTTTTGATTCAGAAAAATGTGATGTTCAAGACAAAACATCAGGTGATATTGTGCTTACAACTCCTAGGTGTAACAATGTTTATTCTACGAGCACTAACCAAGTTTCATGAACTAAGCTAAAATGTTGCAAGGCCTTGACTGACGATCCAAGACTTTGGCATAGAAGACTTGGTCATCTAAGCATGCATACAATGCAGAAGTTACTTTCAAAGGATTTGGTATGTGGCTTGCCAAACCTAAACTTTAAGGTAGATGAACTATGTAAAGCTTGTACACAAGGTAAACAAACAAGAGGTTCATTCAAACCAAAGAAACATGTAAGTTCTTCTCGACCCATTGAACTTCTACATATGGATCTTTGTGGTCCTATGCGTGTAAAATCTTCCAAAGGTAAACAATACATCCTTGTCATTGTGGATGATTTTTCTTGTTTTACTTGGATATCATTTTTACGGGAAAAATTTGAAGCACTGTTTGAGTTTTCAAAATTATATAAAGAGTTGCAAACTTTGAAAAACCTACCCATCGTTTCGATAAGAAGTGATCATGGTAGAGAATTGATCAACTAAAGTTTGATCTATTTTGTGCAAAATATGGTATTTTACACAACTTTTTAGCTCCTAGAACACCTCAACAAAACGGGTTTGTGGAACGTAAGAACCGCACTCTAGAGGATATGTATAGGACCATGCTTTTAGAAAATAGTTTGCCAAAACATTTTTGGGCTGAAGCAGTCAACACTGCCAACTACATATTGAATAGATGTTTAATCCGCCCTATTTTGAAAAAGACTCCTTATGAACTCTTTAAGGGTAGAAAACCTAACATTTTCTATTTTAAACCCTTTGGATGTACATGTTTTGTCCATAACAATGGCAAAGATAACCTTGGTAAATTTGATGCACTTAGTGACGAAGTAATATTCATTAGATATGCTTCAAATAGCAAAGCTTATCGTGTTTACTATAAACGTACCAAAATCGTTGAGGAAAATATTCATGTCATATTTGATGAAAGCAATGATGGTACTTTGAGTGAAAGTTTTGCAGATCTTAAACTGAATCAACGTGAAGATCTTAATTCTGATGGATAAGAAGATCCTAAGGCTCAAGAAAAGAATATACAAGAAAAGATTCAAGGTACCGGAGAACAATCTCAAGACCTTGAAACGCATCTTCAAGACCTTGAAACAGAAAAGTGCAATGTCAGAACTCCGTTTCAAGGCCTTGAAACTCAACTTCAAGGCCTTGATATAAGAGCCAGAGGAAGCACTCCAGCAGTACCTGAATTCTGTCAAGCATATGAGCTCCAACCTTCAGGATCTTTTCCATCATACAAAAGAAGAAAGTTTTAACACTCTTCATACCATCAACCACAAAATGTGATCTCAGATCCAAAAGTAGGAGCTCAAACTCGATCCAGAGTTAACAACCTTTGTGCATTCTCGGCGTTTGTGTCTCTTATTGAGCCCAAGAATTATGTTCAAGCTCTTCAAGAACCCGATTGGATCATTGCCATGCAATATGAACTAAATGAGTTTGACAGAAACAAGGTTTGGACTCGGACATCGAAATCAAAGCACCAATCTGTCATTGGCACGAAATGGGTTTTTTGAATCAAGTTGGATGAAATTGGAAAAGTCATTCGAAATAAAGCATGACTTGTAGCTCAAGGCTATAATCAAGAAGAAGGTATTATTTATGTGGACACCTTCGCTCCGGTTGCTAGGTTAGAAGCCATACATATGCTACTTGCTTTTGCATCTTTCATGAGAATAAATTTATTTCAAATGGATGTAAATGTGCCTTTCTAAACGGCTTCTTAGAAGAAGAAGTCTACGTTGCTCAACCACCTGGTTTTGAAAATGATGAATTTCCGGATCGTGTTTTTAAATTGGACAACGCTCTTTCTCGTCTTAAGCAAGCTCCTCGAGCTTGGTATGAAAGATTGTCCAAGTATCTCCTTGAAAACAATTTTAAAAGAGGTTTGATTGACAAAACATAATTTTTCAAAACTAGAGGCAACGATATATTAGTAGTACAAATCTATGTTGATTATATATTATTCGGTGGTACTAATGATTCTCTCTGCAAGGAATTTTTAGATATAATGCGTAGGGAATTCGAAATGAGCTTAATGGGGGAGTTAAATTTCTTCCTTGGACTTTAAGTTACACAAGCAAAGAAAGGAATTTTTTTTCAATCAAACCAAGTATACCAATGACTTGCTTAAGAAGTATAAGATGGATCAATCCAAGGTCGCAAAAACTCCTATGAGTTCTACACTTTCACTAAACCATGACAAAGATGGTAAAAATGTTGTACAAAAGGAGTATCGAGGAATGATCGGTTCTTTGTTATATCTAACCGCTAGTCGACCTGACATTCTGTTTAGCGTGTGCATGTGTGCAAGATTTCAAGATGATCCTAAATAGTCGCACTTGATAACTGTGAAAAGGATATTTTGGTATCTCAATGGCACTAAGGATTTAGGGATATGGTACCCACATCAAAGCTCGTTTGACCTCGTTGGGTATTCAGATGAAGACTTTGCAGGCTATAAGTTCGATAGAAAGAGTACTTCTGGATCTTCCCAATTCTTAGGGTCATCCCTAATCAGTTGGCACTCTAAGAAGCAAAACTCTGTCGCCCTATCCACATCTGAAGCAGAATACATACTTGTAGGAGCCTATTGTGCACAAATTCTATGGATAGATCAACAACTTTGAGATCTTGGCTTTGATTTAAAAGGTATCCCAATTAAATGTGATAATACTAGTGCTATTTCCATTACTAAAATCCTGTGCAGCATTCAAGGACAAAGCATATCGATATAAGACATCACTTCGTACGTGATCATGTTGAGAAAGGTGATGTTTCGATTTCTTTTATCAACTGACTTGCAGCTTGTAGATATCTTTACTAAGTTTCTACTTGAAGATCAATTCAATTTTATTAGATTAGAGCTTGGTATGTTGAAATGCAATTCGTATGCAACCCACTTTTCAATTTCAAGGGCCTTGAAATTAGTACTGTTCATATGGTCCGGACCGGACCGTTTCCCTACTTGTGTGAAACGGTCCATGGACCGGACCGGACCGGACCATTACGGTCCGGTCCACCACGGTCCGGTCCAATACGGTCGAGTCCGGACCGTTTTATTTTATTTTAAAAAAAAAAAATTAAAATATTATTTTTTGTATGGAATAAATCCGGTCCGGTCCGGGTTTGGACCGGGCCGGACCGGATGCTTTTTCAGTTCAAAATTATTAAAAAAGTGTAAAAATGCGGTCCAGACCGGACCGGAAGATTACGGTCCAGGACCGGACCGGACCGTACTATTTTGGACCGGACCGGACCGAAATTTTACAATTACGGTCTAGTACCGGACCGGACCGTAATTTCCGGTCCGGTCCATTTATGTGCAGTCCAGCTTGAAGTGCAATTCAAGGGCCTTGAAATGGAATTCAAGGGGAACATTGAATGTCACTGATCTATTTAGGGGTTAATATCTTTTAGCTATTATGATCTCTAAATTATTTCAAAGAAGGATTTTTAAAATGATTTAAAAAGTCTTTTCAAAGATTTGAAAAGAATTGTTGAGATTAAATTAGTAACAAATTTTCATTTTTCAAGGATTTAATTTTCTCAAGATCTTGTTAAAACCATAAATTGTGTTCTTTTACCCTTTTAAAAGCTTTAAAACCCTCCTTCTTCCCTATTCAACGTTTTTACAAAACCAAAAACACCTCTTTCAAAACCCTTGATTTTTTTCCTCTCACAAATCCATCTATGGCTCCAAGAAGCAAGAAATATGCTCCTCGTCAAGCTTCGACTTTCAAAAGGGAATCAACTCACATTTCCTCAACTACAAATGATGAGCAATTTTCTGAAGATTTGGATATTTCACAGACTATTGGTCTTCCAACTTCCTGGTTTGTCAATTTTCAAGTTACGGGATCTTGGCTTGATGGATTTCATAATCGCCCTCTCTGTATGTGTGACGTGGTGGATATTGCATTTCTGGATACTCTTCAGATTCCCTACATTGCAAAGCTTAAAAGTTCCACAATTTGGAAGATCTTAAATCGTGGAGATTCTGCTTTCCCAAGGCTCACAAGACTGTTTTATGTCAACCTTGTTACAAAACGGAAAAAAGGAATTCTCACACTTGAAACATCTGTTAAAGTTACTCAAATACTTCTCACTCCTACTGTTTTATGTGAGATTTTATGAATCCCTACAAATCGTTTATTCACACACACCTCCCGGTCAGAAAGTGTTCGACTTGCCAAAGAGACATTCCTGGTTCCAAAATCCACATCACGCCAACTCACTCACACTTCCCTAACCCTATATGCTAAAATAGTATTTACCATTCTGGTTAGCTGTGTTATCCCTCGTGCAAATTTAAGAGAACTATTGACAAATTAATATTTGGAATTGATTCATCTGATCATGTCTGGATTGGATATTGACATACCTAACCTCATCCTCAACCATATGGTCCGTACTGTTAACTCTAAGCGAGTTATCCCCTTGCCTTATAGAAACCTATTGTCCAAGATCTTTGAACATTTTTCAATTGACACATGCTCTGAAGATCGACATATGACTTCTGGAAAAATCGATGAATCTTGCTTGGAAAGATTAGGGATTGAGAAGGCTCTTGTAGGGGCTTGGACTTTGAAGGGAAAAAAAGCTATTCCACCTCCTTCCCAAGCAGCTCCATCAACCTCTTCTTCTATTCTAGAAATCAGGTTAGATGGATGTGAGAGGGAATTTGGTTCTTTGAATCGTGAACTCTTTGATTTTCAGTTTGACACAAAAAGGAGAATGAATGCAAATCCTGAGATGTTGTCTATTATGCATGCCAAGATAAATGAAATGTATCTTATGAATTCTATCACTCTCACCACCATGGGAAGAATATTATCTTTGACTGAAGATGCAGCTCAACACACCCACGGAGAGGTAGAAAATGTTCTGATGAACTGTAAACGAAG
The DNA here is from genome assembly GCA_033239125.1 of Fagopyrum homotropicum. NCBI lineage: Eukaryota > Viridiplantae > Streptophyta > Magnoliopsida > Caryophyllales > Polygonaceae > Fagopyrum > Fagopyrum homotropicum. The sequence continues at coordinate 109,024,057 of BSWB01000002.1, forward strand.
AGTACAGAACAAATTTATCCTTTATCCTACTCATGTTGAACCAACAATCCTGACGGTGGAAGAATACGAGGTTGTCAAGGAACGATGAGCTGAAGAAAAGAGCCGACGCTTAGCATGAGAAATGGATGATAGTCACAGGCCTACTTCAACTAAGGCAAGACGACGGTTTTATGAGGATGCTTAGGACTGAGCATATGATGGTTGTGGGCTTGTTGTTTTAATCTCGTTTTTTGGTTTTGGAAATACTCTCTTTTGGGTCTGTAACTGATTTCAAAATCTTCCTAGTTGTAACTGTTTTTCTCCCTTGTTGAAAGACAAAGAAGGAGAAATTTATGATCCGAATTTTCGATATTTCTATATTCAGCATTTAAGTTTGTTTGATATTTACATATGCATCGCTAACTCTAAAATGCAGGTACGATATTGGTGTTGTCTTCCATCAAGGGGGAGATTGAAAACTCCACCTTGAGTATATATTTGAATATGTGATGATGGAAGACTTAACACAAATAAGGGGTTTTTTATCCACATAAAATATAAATATTATTTCTAGTTGCTTCATTTGTTTGGTGTTTGTCTAAATGTATGAAGGCCTTGGAAAGCATTTCAAGGGATAGATGGAGGCCTTGAAATCAGATACAAGGGACAAGTGCGGAGTTTGAAGAAGTTTAACACGGAGTCCTTGAAAGCCATTTCAAGGGATAAAAAGCCAAATCCTTGAAGCAAGTTTCAAAGGATAGAACGGCTGGAAGGAATTCAAATCTCTACCAACCAAATCAACCAAGGATCAAAAGAAGATATTCTAAGAACATACGCTCAACTAGAAGACCTCGACTGAGGGGATTCGGTTCAAATAGGATCTCGCAAAGATCCTCAACAAAAGCGCGAGATTTCTTCTCAACAGATATCGAAGATCTTCATCCAACAAATGTCAACAACTATGAAGATTTTGATGCCCAAAAGACAAAGATCATCAACAACGTGAGAAGATTACGGAGAAGAAGAATCAACGTGCTTTAAGGAGATGAAGAAGATAAAGAAGATCTACAACGGCTATCTCATCTCAACCAAGAAGCGATTTCTATGGAGAAGAAGAAACGTCTACAACGGTTATCTTTCCAACGGCTAGAAGACTTCTCCATCGAAGGCTATAAATGAAGATGTCGATTGAACAAGAAAGGATACAAGTTTACACGGAAATATCCAAAGACTTAAAGCGATTCAAAGCGTCTTCATTCAATCCAAGAAGTTTTTCTTTCTCTCTTTATACAAAATCATTATTTCTTAAAGAGAGATACACTCGAGAGCTCCATTGGCATATCTAAAGAGTGTTATACTCTAGTGTGTGTTACTCTGCGAAGTAACTATGCTATTATAACTAGGTTTAGAGTTGGAACTAGATCGTAACATTGACTACAGTGAGAGAAGAAGGGGATTTCTTCTAGGTTGTATCTAGGACTCTTTGAAGCTGATAATAGATGGTTAGATCCCACGGGTAAATCCTAGGATGAAGAGTAGGTTGTTTAGACCGAACTTCGTGAACATATCCTCGTGTCGATCTTTTCAATTCCGCACCATATCTTGCTTTATTGTGACTAACTTTGTTTTGCAGGTCTACAAATTCAAGGCCCTTGAAATCACTTTCAAAGCCCTTGAAATCAAGTTGTGTCACAACGAGCTCAGATCGACATCAAGGCCTTTGAAATCAGTTTCAAAGCCTTGAAATAGGTTTTTGCGAAAAGTTCCCATACTCTATTCAACCCCCCTTCTACAGTTTTTATATCCTTTATATTCACCTTACGGTTCTTCATAATCAAACATTGTAACCATATGCAACTTGTTCTAACAAATCGTCCACTACGAGGCGAAGGTACTTATCCCCATAGGTAGCCTTACGCATTTCTCGATAGCTTCGCCTCAATCGTACCATAATGCCTTGTGGGGAATACTGGAAGAAATTCTCCATTCCCAACCACTAAAACTTCTAACTCATGAATTCTCAAGTACCATAAGCTTAAGCTTAAAGGTTACAATGTTACTATAGCTTCAGTCCCTCATTTCACATCATAGCCTCCATGGCTCCTTCAGCGAGTCTAACAAATTTAACTCATCTCTTGCCCACAGTAACATATCATCTGTCTCATACATGCATCTTTTGTACATATCTTCCTATTTACTTAAAGCAACTCGGGAAACTTCACCTTCCTTTCGATCCACTTGGTCCCTTTATCCTGCTCCGATCTTAAAGGTTTTCAATCCTCGCCATTCCTCCATATGCAAAAACTCGAGACCTAAGAAGGCCGCAAAAAGGGTAATTACCATCCCTCCTTTGGAGGTCTATTACCGTCACGTGCTTTAACCATTCCACGTTATATTGCTCAAGACAATCACGCTTCTGCTGGTATACTTCTTAATATTGACATCGAACCATACGGAAAACTCCAAGCTCTTGTTAACGTTCCTTTATAGTCTCCGCTTAAGGTTATACCTCCCATCTACAATTCCTCAACAAGCAACCCACATCTTATGCGTTCTCGGTCTTCACCGATAGGCTTATGGTTGACCTTTTCCATGTTCGACGACTTACCATTCTTCCGAGGCTTAACCTCCTTGGGGCACTCCACCTCAACTCCATTAGCTCTTTCCATGTTCCATGTTTTGTTCCTCTTCCATAAGGTAACCATACTCTTCTCGGCCTCACGCACCGTATAAATCACCTTCATAGGCTTAACCGCGCCTCATGATATCTTCTAAGCGTGTCTCCTCAAAATCTCTAATGTTACTCAGTAGCCGCTCACGTTTCTCTTGATTGTAGTCTTAAGTCTTTTCATATCTAAATCTCCTTGTTGCGTCACTCCTCTTCTCGGAATCACGTCTACTCACACTTCAATTGTAACACCCTAAATCCGCGGGACTCGAAGTGCCATATTAGGCTAGGATCTCACAATGGATCCTGACCTTAGCCTAACAATAAGTTCACTGGACCTTACAACATGGCAGTGACAGATATAAAAACCAATACATAAAAATGTATAAATTGTACAATCAAAAGGTAACACAACATAGCCGAGTATAAAACACAACGCCCTCACACAGGAGGTAACAAAAGATCATCCTCACACAGGAGGGAAAGGTAAACAAACAAAAAAACCCCACAACATCCTATGTACGAGACGTCCTCGGCTTGTCACTCTGCTAGATCACCCAACAACATGCCTATCTTGTGGGGCATCTACAACATGGTAATAAACCACTAGCTAATGATACATATGTAGAGTAATGCATAAGCACAATCACAATCATTGATAGATAAACACATAAGCATGATATCACACATTTACCCACTTTATCATTTCAATATAATAATCATTCACTCAAGTCGAATATATATACATATATATATATATATATGTGTGTGTGTATGTATGAGACGAGGACCGATACATCCTCGCCTCTGAGCTTGCTAGCCAACTGCATAAGTATCGGTCACACAATCCGTGTACCCTATGGGAGTGGATTGCGCCCTTCTTGTAAAGTCAGTTTGGATTGACATCAGAGAACCTCCCAGACCCCACGGCGGGATGAAAGGGAAAGGTTATAACAACCACACATACGGGGAAAACATTAAAACATAGGTCGGTATAAACGACATCTCATATTATCATAACAAACATATAAAGCACAAACAACCAGTGCAAACACCCAATATAAGGATGGAAACTAAGTAAGTCCTACGGACATACCTCAACCTCGTACACAGCTCACCACAAACAACCTCCAAACCTGAGAGAGGGGCACTGCCTAACAACAAGGCATATAAGGATATCAACCTCTATTCACCAAAGGGGTCACACCTAGACCCAAGGGATCCATAGGGATCATACTCAACCTTAAAACCTTAACCAACACAACCTTAGTCCTTAAAGCCATACAAGGCATAAACCAATCATAACCTCAACCAAACACAACCTCATAACTCTAGCATGATCCTATACACTCATACTAGGAAAGGAGGGAACAAAGGCATCCTAAGGAAAGCCTAGAAGAACACACACACACCTGCAGAACTAAGAGAAGACCCTTGCTGATGCAGGTGGGCGCATGGGCGGCTCACAGGTGGCGCAGGGGAGGCTCACAGGTGACGCAGGGCTGGCTGGACAGCAGAAGACACCACCTTAGCCACAACAACAACATACATACAGAACAAACATATATATACATCAACACAAGCCAAACATGGCTGGAACATGATCCACCTAAGGAAACTAAGCTAGGCTAAGGAAATAGAAGAAAAGAAGAAGAAAACAAGAAGGAAAGAAGAGAAGCCATGGAAGCTTACCAACCAAGCTCTCTAGAGGATTAGCACAACACCATAACCATCTCAAGCTGGCTCAACAAGGCACAACAACATCAGCAACATCAACAACATCAAAGCCAAGCAAAGTTATCCAAAACTCTCACAAACACACAAAACTCAAGAGAAGATCAAGCAAGGATGATCCAAGGGAGAAGAGACAAGAAGATGTACGTAGGAGAGAGAGATGGAGCTGAGAATGGTAAACCCTCATCAAAGGAAGGAGATGAAGGTTACAAAGGGGTAAAAAGAGTAAAGCACGGGTCAAAGAAGACGGCTACAACACATAGAGCCGCAGGGGCGGCCCAGACAAACTGTTGGGGCGCCTCCAGGGTCATGCAGGGGCGGTCTAGGCACAATCCTGGTCCTTTGCTCACTCTCTCAGCAACTCAACAATTAGGCTCTTACACCTCACCCCCCTAAAAACAAGATCCCAAAACCTCTCAGACCCATAAGCCGATGTATAACTCTCTCTCTCTCTCTCTATCGGTGGTATCACATCTTCGCTCAAAAGGTCGGAACCTATACAACTCTATAACCTCAAACATAAACATGGAGGAATCATCAACTCCAGAAAACACGGCCATAACGCTACCCAAAGGCATAGAGGAATCACATCTCGCGCCATACCACATCACAAGGCATAAAGGAAGCACATCTCTAGCCAAACATAATCATATACATCGCATGGAGGAATAACATCTCCACTGAAACTATGTCCATTAAAGTAGCATGGAGGAAAGAACCATCTCTAGCTGAATCCTAATCAACTCAGATAGCATGGAGGAAAGAACCATCCCCAACTGTAACAGACATCAGACTCAAATAGCATGGAGGGAGTAATCATCTCCAACTATAACATACATCACGCTAGCACAACAATATCTAATAAGATCATAAAACATAACATAGCTAGCATGAAACAAGCACATCAAAGCATATAAGCATATAAGCACATAAGCACATATTCACCAAGATAGCACTAAGATCTACTCATCGACCCTAGAAGCATCTATCTCAGCATAGAACTCTGGATAGTTCATCTAGATACTATCCTCAATCTCCCATGTAGCCTCCTCAGGTCCACGTCTAGACCACTGTTTGCTCAAAAGTGTGTGCGTCAAAGTCTTAAATTTATATCTAGAACTTATGCAAAATCGAACCCGCAGTGAACGGATCAATTGTAGTAAGGCAAGAAATTCCAGAGTCGAACTCGGGGATTTGGTGAGAATAAAATCGATTTCAAATTATCTGGAAAAGTATAAAAGCTTTTATGATTAATAAAGAAGACAAAAGATTCCAAGGATTCAAGTATCCGACTGCGACTTTCGATTCAAGACACTTCTAAAGATCAAAGGACAGAGTTGATATTGCCAATGTTATGTGTTTCAAAGGAAGGTATCGTACGACGAAGTTCCAAAACCTATGTGTCTAATCCAAAGGTTCCCTCTATAAGGTTTTTTTAGGCTGCAATATATAAAGGTCTAAGGATAAGAATTACATTCAAACTAACCACCCAAAACCCCAGGATATGACTCTCAAAGGTAAAGATGGAAAGCACACTTAAACCTTAATAAAGGATGTTGAGTCTCTCTATTACCCAAATCTTGTAATCTTTAGCTATTAAATGTAGAATCAATGATGAAGTCTCTTCACACACTTAAATAGAGGTTAAAAAGGTTAAGCAAGGTTGGGATTTAGGAAAGGATTAAGTTTGGTTAAAGAATAAATCAATTAAAGATCGTCAAAGGGATAAATCGTCCTGTTCTTCATTAAATCGTCCGATTTCCTCAAGAACAGCCCAATTTTCGTGTTGTCGCAAAGTTAAATCTCAACTCTGTGGATCCAAATGGTTAAATGAGTTCAGTCTATCATCATCTACGCCTCAATCATCAACTATTCTCCCCAGAATCTCAAGGTTTTTAGCCAACCATTTTCATAATTAAATCAAAATCAAGATTGAATGAATAAAATCAAATAAAACCCGAACTTTGAATAAAAACCAAATAAACTCCGAATTTGTAATCAAATCTCAAAACCTATAAAAGAATCTCTCAAAACACTCAACAATGTGTTCACAAATCACAAGAATCAGAAGGGAAACAAAAGATCTCACAATAATCGTGAAAATTGACTTCTTGGTTCTTTCCTTCAATCACCTCCCCTAGAATCTTGAATCTCGCAAAATTGTGTAAAACTCTCCCGCTGCGAACCCTCGATTTTCGTTCCTAGGGTTCCAATGTATACTTTCTGGCTAATGGGCCGCTTGGCATATCACTTCTCACGCCCACAAGTGATGGGCTTTGGGTCGTAATATTTTTAGTCGAAACTTGAAGGAAATCGTTCTAATTATTTGTAAGAAAAACCGTTCGATTTTTAGTGAAGAAAATCGTATGATTTCTAGTACAATTAACCCGATTTTCTTCAACAGAAAGTGCACGTCTCTTGGCTTGTTTCCTCCCTTCCTTTTGTGACTCTTTTATACACTTCCTTTGCTCCTTGTGATTCCTCTAAAACTCCTTAAGCTTCCTTATTGGCCTTAGATGCTCCTTGCTCCACTTTTGCTTCCAAATCCAACGAATTCACCTATAATTCAACCAAAACTCGTGTAGACCTCTATTTCCGGAATATAAATGAAATAAGCCTAAAAGGTACACAAATTCTCTCCAAATATAAGGCAAATTGAGGTAAACCTCTACAATATGCATGATTATAATGGCATATAATTCATGTCATCAAAATACCCCATACTTGCCTCTTGCTTGTCCCCAAGCAAGATTCAAACCTAGAATACAAGATATCATGGATTATATGATGTGAAAAACTCAAAAACCTTTTTGGAAAGTGCTTCTTCTTATTGGATCACCCTCAAAGTGATGTTTTAAGATATAGGAAGACAAAGTATGTAGCAATAATAACCATAATATGAAACAACTATCCTTTCTCTCTCAAAGACACAAATAAAGGACATGATAAAGATGTAAAGACAATCAAAGTCAAACAAATCTAAGCCATGAAGCCTTAAATATGTGCATAAAGGTCTCAAGGTCTTCCAATCAAAGAAAAAGGTCAAAGAAAAGTGTCAAGGGTGGAAAATCTTTTAAGAAAATGTGATGCTAATCCGGGAAAGAGGAAAAACACAAAACTTTTAAGAACACAACTTCACCACACATGCTTTGCATGTAAAATTTTTGCTTTCTTTATACTTTACTTTTTAAGAGTATGGACAGCGGTGCACAAAAACCAAAGCCTAGGAGATCGGCATTTCTCAATTTTCCAGATGCCTCAAACCCTTGATACACATACCATATCCCGTTAGGACTTGTCGTTCAATCGGACTTTGGCAAGACACAAACACCCAGCTATGTGAATGGTGCTGAGTTACTCATCCTCATGTTCAACGTCCCCAAACCTATAATTTGCTGAACTTTCACTTAACACTTTTATGATGGCCCTCCCACATCAAACATGCCTTTTACAACTATTTATCCTAATTCCCGGATGGTCAAAAGGAGGTCAAGTATTTCATAGAGGAGCTAGCATGAACAAGATATGAACAAGAAAAGAAGCGAATTGCCTTGGTCATTCCTATATGATGCAAAAGAACTTATAATATAGCTTCGACCATTATTTCATTCTCCTATCAAGACATCAAGATCATATGAACTATTCATGCATTCAAGTAAGATATTCAAGCTCATTCATGCTACAATTAAACTCTCAACATAACTACGTCATCTTTTTGCCTTTTCCCCATCACAATTCTCATCATAGAGATCATATCCATCATAAGAAGCAATAGATTTTTTTTGAAAAACTAACAATTTTCGAATGAAAACATGCAAATGCGAATGTCATAGTGGAAAGAAAATAGTGCAAGAGTTATTACAAACCAAATCATCAAGTGCAACACAAAGTACATAAAGTGCGAAAAAGGTAGAAGAGATTGTAAGTACCCCCTCCCCATACTTAACCTTCACATTGTCCTCCTCCTACTCTGTATCCTCTACATCATCATAATAAACAGGTGGAGGGGCCATCTCCTCAATCATAAGTACAAAAGTCTCCTTCCAGTTCCTCTTATACCAAATAGTGTATTCGGACTTCCACTCTATCTCAGCCGGCTTCTTGGAAGGATCCTTTGCCCATGGCATGGGCACATGCAAAGCTCCTCTACCTCGTGGAATCAAAACATGCCGTGCAACCAATCTCTATGATCCTAGAGGCTGGGCACTCTCAGCTAAGCTGTAGTCTGAAAAGTCTAACTCCAATGCCTTCGCCACGTGAGAAACAAGGCCTCCAACACAAAGATCACCCTTTGACTTGTTCTCTATTTTCCCAAGATAGTCAGCAAGCATGGAGGTGATGTCGAGGATAGTACCGCTAGTCATACAATAGAGTAAGAAGAGCTCATCTGCCTTGAGCTTCTGTGGAGTCTCTGTCTATGCAAACAAACTCTCACTAAGGATCCTATGAACTGCCTTGGAAGGAAAGGTTGTACTTACTCGCCTTCTTGGAGTTCCCCGGTCTTCACTTATCTCCTCCATATTCTCCAACTAATATGCTTTCCCAAAAAGCACTAGCACTCACCCCTCTTGCAAATGTGCCTGCTGAAGAATAGGGAAAGCCAAACGAATATCCTAAATCATCAATGGACATATCATGGTTTTGGTTCATGAGATGGAGAGTGACCATCCTCTCTCTAGGATCATGCTCAATTGTACTCAAGAACTCTAGAGTGATCTCGGTGTAGGCATCCTCTCTAATCAGCGCAAACTGACTCAATCCCACTCTATCTAACATCATATCCACATCCTATCTAACAAACAATGCATCTAGGTCATCTAGGACAATGTATCGAGGAGGGGTAAAGGGATGGTCTAAGAGACGTTCATATCTCTTTTTATGTTTCGAAAGGGGAGGAGGAAGTTTTGGTTTAGCTTGGGAGGGTGGTGGTGGTGGGGGAGTTGCTTTGGAAGAAGATCCCTTCTTCTTGCCTACAAATCTAGTAATCCTCTTAAAATTTTCCATTCTGCACAAGAAAATCGCCCTGTTCTAAGCAAAAATCGGACGATTTATATGGGCTGGGTCGATTTTTTTTATTTCAACACAACTCACAAATCTGTAAAGTTCTGAGAAAACCAACACCACATACAGTCTCCTAGGGGTATTTCTAAGCAAACCCCTCAATCAATCTCAGCAAACAAACAATTTCTAGGAAAGAATCAAAATCGAGCGAAAAACTTAGGTTTTGAATTGAAAAACCTGAATTCCGGATGAATGAGCTATTTGCCAAGCTTGTTGTTGCTAGATCTGTCTTCCTTGTTGAAAGTGCTTAAGTTTGGGCTCAAGAATCACTCAAAATTGTTACAATTTGTGGAGATTGGAGATTGGGGGTTTTTCGGCTCTTTGGGACGAAGAGGAGACAAAAATGGTGAAGTGTGGAATGAAGGAATCGAGTGGAGAAGGCTTTATATAGGCGGCTAAATTTCAAAGAAAATCGGACGATTTTCCTGGTCGATTTATTTTTCGGCCCGATTTTTCTTCACATTCTCAGCTTAATACAAAAATCGGACGATTTATCTCTGGTGGGACAATTTTTTACTCGATTTTTCTTCCTGTTGCCAAAAATCATCTTGCTCTGCACCTGAATCGATCGATTTAATTGTTGTAGATAGATTTCCTTCCTTTTTTTCCTTGAAAATTGCATTCGACCCATTTTATGTCCACTTTCTTCATTGATTCTCCAAAGTTGAACCTAGTTCCTTCGATTTTTGACACAAACAAACCAAGAGTGTATCGAGGAACAAACAAAACTAAAACCAAAGAAAGCAAACAACTAAACTAAACTATTCTAAGATGAAAATAAGGGGAAAGAACTATACTACCATGGGTTGCCTCCCAAGAAGCACTTGATTTATCGTCTTTACCTAGACGTTGTTTGTTTTGATGTTCAATGGAGGAGGATAGGAGCTATCTCCTCAACCGGAACTTCCGGTATGTACTTCTTCAACCGTTGGCCATTGACCTTGAAACTTCCACTTTGTTCACCCCATACTTCAACTGCACCATGGGGAAAAACACGTTTAAGTACGTAAGGTCTTGTTCAACGGCATTTAAGCTTATCTGGAAAGAGTCAAAGCCTTGAGTTGAATAGAACTTGATCTCCTTCCTTCAAGTCCTATGGAATGATATGCTTATCATGCCTCCACTTCGTTCTTTCCTTGTAGATCCTTGCGTTCTCGTACGCATTCAGCCGGATCTCCTCAAGCTCATTGATGTCCAGTAGCCGTTTCTCTCCGGCTTCTTTCATGCTGAAGTTGAGCGACTTGACGGCCCAATATGCTTTATGCTCTAGCTCTATAGGAAAGTGACAAGACTTTCGATACACAAGCTTGTATGGAGTTGTACCTATAGGTGTCTTAAAAGCGGTCATGTAAGCCCATAATGCATCATCTAGCTTCATTGCCCAATCTTTTCTTGTTCTAGAGACAGTCTTCTCTAGAGTTCCTTTGATCTCTCTATTGGATATCTCGACTTGTCCGCTAGTTTGCGGATGGTATGATGTGGCGATCTTATGGTTTACCCCATACTTAGCCAATAGAGCCTCAAATCGACGGGCTGTGAAGTGTGTTCCTCCATCACTAATGATGGTTCGGGGAGTCCCGAACCTTGGGAAGATCGTTCTATTGAAGAACTTCACCACTACCATTGCATCGTTAGTAGGAGAAGCGATTGCTTCTACCCATCTTGAGACATAGTCTACGGCCAAAAGTATGTATTGGTTTTAACAAGAAGATGGGAATGGTCCCATAAAGTCTACTCCCCATACATCGAATATCTCTACTTCTTGTATGTTGTTGAGGGGCATCCCATTCCTCCTTGAAATATTACCTGTCCTTTGCCAAGCATCACAAGCAACAACATAGTTATGCACAACTTTAAATAAGGTAGCCCAAAAGAAACCGGATTGGAGTACCTTATCACATGTCTTGTGGGAACTAGCATGTCCTTCACAAGGTAAAGAATGGCAATGGCGGATAACGCTTTCCACCTCATCCTCCGGAATACATCTCCTGTATACGCCATCGGGACCTTTCTTGAAGAGAAGAGGTTCGTTCCAATAGAAGTGCCGGATGTCCTTAAAGAACTTCTTCCTTTGAGCACACGAAAGTCCGGGGGGAAGTTCCTGACAAACAAGGTAATTGACAATATCAGCAAACCATGGGTCATTACCTTTCGAGATTTGTTGAAGACATTCTTCAATCTCGTGGAGCTGTTTGTCAGGGAATGAGTCGTCGATAGGGAGCTCATCCATCTCATCGGTGAGGTGTGAGAGACGACTAAGGTGGTCGGCAACTGAATTTTCCAAGTCCTTCTTGTCACGGATCTCTAGATCAAACTCTTATAAGAGCAAGATCCACCTTAGAAGCCTAGGCTTCGCATCCTTCTTCGTGAACAAATAACGGATTGCTGAATGATCCGTGTAGACTATCACTTTCGCACCTACAAGATAGGAACGAAATTTCTCAAATGCATAAACTATAGCTAGAAGCTCCTTCACCGTGGTAGCATAATTTAGTTGAGCTTCATATAGCGTCTTGCTAGCATAGTAGATGGCATGTGTACGACCATATTTCTTCTGTCCAAGTACAACTCCTATAGCTACGTCACTTGCGTCGCACATGATCTCCAAAGGAAGAGTGCAATCGGGTGGTTGGATGATAGGGGCTAAATCAAAGCTTCTTTGATCCTTCCAAGGCATCTAAACATTCTTTTGAAAACTCGAAAGTTATGTCCTTCATCAAAAGATTAGTCAAAGGTTTTGAAATCTTAGAAAATCCTTATGAATCTCCTATAGAAACCTGCATGTCCTAAAAAGTTTCTAACTCCTTTAACCGAAGATGGAGGAGGTAGCTTTTCTATAGTTTCAATCTTAGCTCTATCAACTTCTATTCCACTGTTTGAAATCAAATGACCTAACACAATTCCTTCAGTGACCATAACATGACACTTCTCCTAGTTTAAGACTAGGTTAGTGTCTTCACATCTCTTAAGGACAAGGGAAAGGTTAGAGAGACAATTATCAAAGGAAGAACCATATACCGAAAAGTCGTCCATGAATACTTCCATGATATTCTCTACATACTCTGAAAAGATTGCCATCATACACCTTTGGAAGGTGGCTAGAGCGTTGCATAAACCAAATGGCATCCTTCTATAGGGAAACATACCCCAAGGGCATGTGAAAGTTGTCTTCTCTTGATCATCCGGGTGAATGGGAATCTGAAAGAAACCGCTATATCCATCTAGATAACAAAAGTAAGAGTGTTGGGCTAACCTTTCCAACATTTGAGCAAAGAAAGGAAGCGGAAAATGGTCCTTCCTGGTGGCAACATTCAGTTTACGGTAGTCGATGCACATTCTCCATCCCGTAACTGTCCTTGTGGGATTAAGCTCGTTGTTCTTGTTTGCAACAACGGTAATGCCTCCTTTCTTTGGTACCACTTGAACGGGACTCACCCAGTTGCTATCCTAAATACGGGAGATGATACATGCATCAAGTAGCTTAAGGATTTCTTTCTTCACGACCTCTTTCATGATCGGATTTAACCGTCTTTGAGGTTGACGTGAAGGTTTGTAATCCTCTTCCATTAAGATCTTATCAATACATAGAGAAGGTTTAATGCCTACTAAATCATCAATAGTATAGCCTAATGCTTTCCTATGTTGTCTCAAAACATTCATAAGTTTCTCGAGTTCATCATCATTCAAATTTTCAATAACTATAACATGATATGTAGAGTTAGGCCCAAGGAATGCATAACTTAAATCTGTAAGAAGTGGTTTCAACTCTAATGAAGACGGTGCCTTGGTTGATGATTTATGATCATCTAGAGTCATTAGAGAGGCCTCTAAAGGTGGAGGAAGTGTGCTATTACAGTTAAGAACAACTGCAATCGAGTTCGTAGAAACCGGAGAAATTTCCGAAAAATCAACCTCCCATGTCGTAAATCGTCCGATTTGTGGTCCGATTTTTCTTCTGTTGTCAAAAATCGACTTGCCTTTTCAGAAATCATGTGATTTTCTTTGTGTAGGTCGATTTTTTCAACAGATTCCGGGGCTCTTTCCAGCTTTTTAAATCTTGCCTCTGGCTCTTCCTCTGCATCTTCCAATGCTCTAACCTCATCATCACAATCATGCTCCACTCCTTCCTTCATGATACTCATGCTAAGAACCTTTTGTAGTGGATCTTTCATCAAGATTGAACTCACCACCTCTCTAGACTCTTCTACATCAAAGATGTTAAAAACATCTTCTCTCAAAGCTGACTCTTTGATTAAGGAGGAGAGCACAAATTCCACTTTCTCTTCCCCTATATTGAAGGATAGCTGTCCATTCTTGCAATCAACCATACAACTGGAGGTTGCAAGGAATGGTCTCCCAAGTATATTGGGAACTGGATAATATGCAGGAATGTCAAGAACGACAAAATCTATAGGAATGTAAAACTTACCAAGTTTTACAGGAATGTCCTTTATGTTTCCAACAGGCCTAGTGATGGAACGATCGGCCATGTAAAGTGTCATCTTTACCGGTCTAGGTTCTCCTAGACCAACCGCCCTACATAAAGCAAGTGGTATGATGCTTACACTTTCTCCGAGGTCACAAAGTGCATCATAGGTGATCTCTCCTAAGGTGATGGGTATGCAAAATGATCTTGGATTCCGCAGCTTAGGTGGCATGTTCTCCGTCATGGTCTTGATAAGTTCGGATGACTCCGTGCTCATCTTGACTTCACCAATATCTTCTAATTTCCTCTTGTTAGAGAGGATGTCCTTTAGGAACTTCCCTTAAGTTGGCATACCTAATATTGCTTCCATAAAAGGTATATTAATATGCAGCTTACTCATAAGATCAATGAACTAACCGAAGTGTTTATCTAGACGAAGTGTTTATCTAGACGCGCTCTTGTTCTAGATTGGAGAAAAGGTAGAGGTGGTTTGTAAGTGGGAGGAGGAACATAGACATCTTCCTTCTCTTTTTCCTTTTCCTTTTCGGCGGGGGCTTCAGCTGATTTGGATTGTGGATCGGTGGTTGTTACACCACTCCTGGTAGTAATCGCCATTACTCGCCCCTTTGGGTTATCCTCCGTCTTTCCGGGAAGCTTCCCTTGATCTCTAGGGACTTCTCCGGCTTTGCTAAACACTTGATTTGCTAAGGCTTTTTGTTCCCTATCAACCGAAGTGATGTGATTCTCTAGTCCTTGGAGCTTCCCCAAGATCGTCTCTAGCATAACATCGTGCTTATCCTTCTCCGGCTTGCCCGAGCCGGTCGATGTTTGACCCTGACTTTGCAAAGGAGTAGAAGAAGATGGAGGTGTTAGTGCATTTTCAGCATGCGAATAGGGATTACCGCGGTTTTGTTGGTTGGATCTCCAATTGTTGTTGTTGGAGTTCCTGTTGTTGTTCCAATTATTGTTCCTCTAGTTGTTCCTATTGCCTTGGTTGTTGTCTCTCCCTAGGTAGTTGGCCTCTTGCTCTTTCGTCTTTTGAAGGATAGTTTTATGACTTCCTTCAACTCTTTGATCTCATTGTTGAGGGAGAATATTTGAGTTTGTGCAACTTGAGTCAACTTTGCTCCCGGATCTCCCTGGTTCCGATTACTAGCATCCATCTTCCGATGGGAATACTTCTCAATCACTTGGGCTTGCTTCTCAATGAAGTCTCAAGCGTCATCTTCTCTCATGTCCATGAATGTACCACAAGAAAGAGATTGGAGTTTGAATTGTGTCTCTATATCCAATCCCTTGTAGTAGATCTTCAACAATTCCAGCTTTGATATGCCATGTTGTGGGCAATCCACTAGAAGAACTTGAAACCTTTCCCAAGAATTAAACAAGCTTTCGTTAGGTTTCATAGAAAAAGCATTAATCTTATCTCTCAATTCCGCCATTTTGGATGGCGGAAAAAACTTAGTGAGAAACTCCGAAGTCAAGTCCTCCCATGTGTTAAGCTTCGCAGCCGGAAGAACTTGATACCAAGCCAAGGCCTTATCCTTCAAAGAGAAGAAGAACGGTCTCACCTTGTAGTTGTTGTTGTTAACCCTTTGAGGTTTCAGAGTTTCCATAAGAATCTCAAAATTTTGCAAGTGTTGATGCGGAGATTAAGATTCCGTTCCACCAAACTGAATTGGGTCCAAGATTCACACCTAGACGGCGTTGTTGTTGAAATGGGTCCATCCATTCCCCAAGGGTTCGTGGCACAGTTACGATATCTGCAACTCTCACCTCTCTAGCATGAGGGCGAGGATCAACATAGGGTCGAGGACGTGGATCGACATGAGCTTGAGGGTTAAGTGGTGGTATGTCCTCTAGCTCCGGCATCTCATCATCATCATCGAATAATTCAACTATGGTTTCCTTAGCTTTCTTCTTCTTCTTAGCATCATTCCTCTCTAGTTTCATGTCTAGAATCATCGCTCGAAGCTCATCTATTTGAAACTGGTTGCGTTCCTTCTCTTCCAATCGAGCTTTCTCACTCAATTTGAGTTGAGCTCGAGCTTCATCCAACTCCTCTTGAATGTTTCGCTCATTATTTCCAGCCATCTTTTTCTCTTTTAACTTTCTTCTCAAATTTTTCTCCAATTCAGGATCAAAAGGAATGAGATCTTTGGTAGATCTAGTCCTTTGCATATACCTAAAGTATCTGCAAAAATCACTCAAGTAGACAAATCATATCACAAGAGCAAAATCTCCCAAGCCACACAACCAAAAACCGAATTTGGCCTAGACCAAATCCCCGGCAACGGCGCCAAAAACTTGTTCGCTCAAAAGTGTGTGCGTAAAAGTCTTAAATTCATATCTAGAACTTATGCAAAAGCGAACCCGCAGTGTACGAATCAGCTGTAGTAAGGCAGGAAATTCCAGAGTCGAACTCAGGGATGTGGTGAGAATAAAATCGATTTCAAATTATCTGGCAAAGTATAAAAGCTTTTATGATTAATAAAGGAGACAAATGATTCCAAGGATTCAAGTATCCGACTGCGGCTTTCGATTCAAGACACTTCTAAAGATCAAAGGACAGAGTTGATATTGCCAAGGTTATGTATTTCAAAGGAAGGTATCGTACGGCGAAGTTCCAAAACCTATGTGTCTAATCCAAAGGTTCTCTCTATAAGGGTTGTTGAGGCTACAATATAGAAAGGTATAAGGATAAGAATTACACTCAAACTAACCACCCAAAACCCTAGGATATGACTCTCAAAGGTAAAGATGGAAAGCACACTTAAACCTTAATAAAGGAAGTTGAGTCTCTCTATTACACAAATCTTGTAATCTTTAGCTATTAAATGTAGAATCAATGATGAAGTCTCTTCACACACTTAAATAAAGGTTAAAAAGGTTAGGCAAGGTTGGGCTTTAGGCAAGGATTAACTTTGGTTAAAGAATAAATCAATTAAAGATCGTCAGAGGGATAAATCGTCCTGTTCTTCATTAAATCGTCCGGTTTCCTCAAGAACGGCCCAATTTTCCTGTTGTCGCGAAGTTAAATCTCAACTCTCAGGATCCAAATGGTTAAATGAGTTTAGTCTATCATCATCTAAGCCTCACTCATCAACTATTCTCCCTAGAATCACAAGGTTTTTAGCCAACCATTTTCATAATCAAATCAAAATCAACATTGAATGAATAAAATCAAATAAAACCCGAACTTTGAATAAAAACCAAATAAACTCCGAATTTGTAATCAAATCTCAAAACCTATCAAAGAATCTCTCAAAGCACTCAGAAATGTGTTCACAAATCATAAGAATCAGAAGGGAAAGAAAAGATCTCAAAATAATCGTGAATATTGACTTCTTGGTTCTTTCCTTCAATCACCTCTCCAAGAATCTTCAATCCCGCAAATTTGTGTAAAACTCTCCCGTTGCGAACCCCCGATTTTCATTCCTAGGGCTCCAATGTGTACTTTCTCGCTAATGGGCCGCTTGGTATATCACTTCTCAAGCCCACAAGTGATGGGCTTTGGGACGTTATATTTTTAGTCGAAACTTGAAGGAAATCGTGCTAATTATTTGTAAGAAAAACCGTTCGATTTTTGGTGAAGAAAATCGTATGATTTCTAGTACAATTAACACGATTATCTTCAACAGAAAGTGCTCGTCTCTTGGCTTGTTTCCTCCCTTCCTTTTGTGACTCTTTTATACACTTCCTTTGCTTCTTGTGATTCCTCTAAGACTCCTTAAGCTTCCTTATTGGCCTTAGATGCTCCTTGCTCCAATTTTGCTTCCAAATCCACCGAATTCACGTATAAATCAACCAAAACTCATGTAGACCTCTATTTCCGGAATATAAATGAAATAAACCTAGAAGGTACACAAATTCTCTCCAAATAGAAGGCAAACTGAGGTAAACATCTACAATATGCATGATTATAATGGCATATAATTCATGTCATCAACCACTGTATCCTTATCATAGGAATGTCCTTCGAATGAAGGCGTCTCGCACCTCGCTCTAAGACTGCAATAGGATGCTCAACAAAGGTGCGGTCTGGCTCCACCACCAAATCTTCATAACTCACAATGTGCCTCAGATCTAGTATGTACTCTCTCTACTGAGACACATGGAACATAGGGTGAACACCCTCTAACCTCGGAGGCAAAGCTAATTTGTAGGTTGCCCTCCCAACTCTATCCAGTATCTCGAAAGGACCGAAATATCGGGGACTCAGATTCCCTTTTATGCCAAAACGTCTAACGCCTCGCATCGGAGATACTCTCAATCAGACATGAGATCCTACCCTGAACTCTAGAGGTCGATGCCTCTTGTCTGCATATGACTTTTAGCGACTCTGTGCAGCCAGTATCCTCTCTCCGATCAGTGCTACTCGAGCCATATCATCCTGAATCTGCTCTGGTGCTATCCCACTGATATTGCTAGGCTCATCCCAACACAAAGGTGTACGGCACCTACGTCCATACAATGCCTCACAAGGAGCCATCCCAATAGATGCATGCTAGCTGTTGTTGTATGAAAACTAAACAAGTGTGAGATTATCAGAACATCCCTGTCCCCAATCCAACACACAAGCTCACATGCTAGCTATTGTTGTGAAGTGTAGACTCGTCCCCAAAGAAGTCTGAATCTGCAACCAAAACCTCGAGGTAAACCTTCCATCATAATCAGAGACGATCATCCTCGGTACACCATGGAGTCTCACTATATGTCTAGTGTACTCCTCAACCAATCTGCTCACTGGCCACGTCTCTCTAATAGAAATGAAACGTGCCGTCTTCGTCAGTCTATCAACCACAACCCATATAGCATCAAAACTCCTATTGGGTCTCAAACCAGTCACAAAATCCATGGAGACGTCCTCCCACTTCCACTGCGGTACTGGCAGTGGATGGAGCTCACCTCCAAGTCTACAATGCTCGATCTTGACCTGTTGACAGGTCACACACTGAGCCACAAATCTGGCTACATCGGGCTTCAGCCTTCCCCACCAGTAAGAATGTCTCACATCATGGTACATCTTACTCGTACCTAGATGTACAGAGTAAGGTGTACAATGAGCCTCCTATAAGATCCTCTGCCTCAACTCAACGTCCGCAGGTACACAAATACGGTCATGTTGCCTCATCATTCCATCTGTCCCAATGGAAAATTGTGGTGCCTGACCACGAGACATCCTCTATCTGATCCTCATAACGGTCGGGCAGGTCCCCTACTTCTGATGGATCTCATCCACAGACCAGGTAAAACCTCTAAAGCATATAACTGGGCATCCTCATCGGGAAACTGGATGTCCAGTTCTAGCCAAGCTAGATCCCTCTGAAGTTGAGGCTGTACTTTCAATCTGGCAATCGCCTTCTCACGAGGCGTCTTCCTGCTCAAGGCGTCAACTACAACATTTGCCTTTCCAGGATGATACAAAATCTCAAGGTCAAAGTCCTTGATCAACTCAAGCCATCGACGTTGGCGGTTATTCAACTCCCGTTGCGTGAAAATATACTTCGGACTCTTATGGTCTGTGAAGATCTGACACGTAGCACCATACAGGTAATTTCTCCAGATCTTCAAAGCATGAACTGCCGCTGCCAACTCCAGATCATGAGTCGGGTAGTTCTCCTCATACTTCTTCAGCTGTCTAGATGCATAAGCAATCACTCTGCCTCTCTGCATCAACACACATCCCAAGCCTAGTTTGGATGCCTCATTGTAGACCACAAAATCATCAGAACCCTCTGGTTGTGCCAAGACAGAAGCAGAAGTCAAACGTCTCTTCAACTCCTCAAAACTCTGGGCACACTGGTCGGTCCACACAAACCTGGTGGTCTTCCTCAAAAGACTCGTTAGTAGGTGGGCAATCACAAAAAATCCCTCCACAAAGCGTCTGTAATAACCAGCTAGGCCAAGGAAGCTACGCACTTCCTTGACGTTTGTTGGTGTCGTCCAGACTCAATTTTTGCGGGTCAACCATAATCCCGTTGGCGGAGACAATATGCCCAAGGAAAGCAACCTCAGACATCCAGAAGTCGCACTTAGAGAGCTTAACATACAACTCTCTATCCCTCAGAATCTCCAAAACCGTCCTCAGATGACCGGCATGCTCCTCTCTTTCACGAGAGTATACCATAATGTCGTCAATGAAGACAACTACAAAATGATCCAGGAAGTCGATGAAAATATTGTTCATCAACTCCATGAAGACTTCTAGGGCATTTGTCAACCCGAATGACATCACTACAAACTCGTAGTGTCCATAACGGGTACGGAATGTCGTCCTATGTACATCCTGCTCTCTCACCCTCAGCTTGTGATATCCTGAGCGGAAGTCAATCCGGGACAAAATTGTCGTTCCCTAAAGCTGATCAAGTATATCATCAATACGAGGCAGTGGATACCTGTTCTTGATGGTCACCTTGTTCAGCTCTTTGTAATCAATGCATAACCTCAATGATTCGTCCTTTTTCCGCACGAAGAGGTCAGGTGCACCCCATGGTGAAACGCTAGGGGGTATGAAGCCCTTCTCAGCAAACTCCTCGAGTTGTTTCTTCAGCTCCAACATCTCGACAAGTGTCATACGGTATGGGGACTTTAAGATGGGTCTCGTACCAAGCTCTAACTCTATGCTAAAGTACACACTCCTCTGAGGCGGCAAGCTCGACGGCTCAGCAAATACGTCTGCAAACTCACACACTACTGGAATGTCCTCTAAAGCTGGACTCTCTCCATCCTTCATGGCGTAGCACCAAAAGGCATCACATCCCTGTGCAATCAGTCTAGCTGCTCGTACGGCGCTGATGATAGAACCCGTGTTCCTAAGGTCCCAACCTCGGAAGACCTCAATCTTACCATCCTCGGTAGAGACTATAACAATTCGTCTACCCACATCCTGAACCGCGTGGTGTCTGCGCATCCATTCCATACCTAATATGACTTCTTCATGCATCAATGGCATGACTAAGAAGTCAACAAGTAAAACATAAGTCCCTAAACAAAGGGGACAACTACGTATCTCACGGGTACCTCTAACCCGACTACCATCAGGTAACCCTATAGTAAAGGGTATCCCTTCTATGGTAGCTAAACTCAAACGCTCAACACATGTATCAGAAATAAATGAATGCCTAGCACCAGTATCAAACAAGACTCTAATAGGTAAACCATGAAGCAGAATGGCACTTGTAGCAGCCGGTGCAGGTGGATCCTCTACACTCCTCAACTCAAAAGCTCGCCCTCGGGCTCTTCTGGCATCACTGATGCCAACATCTCTACCTCTGCCTCTACTCAGTCCTGGAGCAGAATCTTGAGTAGATGGACGCTCTAGGACTCTCTGTTGTCCTTGTGTTTGCTACTGGGGTGTCCTATGACCACATCCGGCTACACTGGAAGGGGAAGAACCCTCCTATGATACAACTCCACCCTGCCTACAGAAGGCAGCTCGATGTCCGGGTTTACCACAAGTAAAGCAAGTCACAACTGGTCTTGGACAATCTGGCCTCAAATGGCCAAGGTCACCACAGTTTTAACAGTGTCGTCCCTTATCTGCAGTCAGTGCAGACGAGGGGTAACTTTGACGTCTCTGGTCTCGTCTAGAACCAGATGCTCCTCCAACTCCATTGGTCTGCCCACTGGGCTGCCTCTTCTCATACCGTCCCTTCTAAGAAGCTCTCCTCTGACTGGCTTGCTGCCTCTCAAAAGCAAAAGCCCGGTCCTGATAATCAACTAGGGACTCGCAATGGAATCCCGCCATATATGAACGCATGCTCTCCCTCAGATGACGAGAGAACAGATACACATGCTGGTCCTCAGATGGTGCAGCTGGACCCAACAAAGCTAACTCGGTCTGGAAGCGGCGAATGGCATCTACAAAAGGTACAATCTCAAAACCAGCCTCCACGAAGTCTTGCAACTTCTCCCTCCTCAGTGAGGCAGGACAGAACTGCTCTCTAATCATGCTCCTCATATGATCATAGCCGGTGGCTCTGGTCCATACAGTCCACCACCACTGATGTGCAAGGTCACGGAATAGAGACTGGACTTGCTCTATCCGTCTGTCCTCAGGACATCTGATAGACTCTAAAGCTGAGTCTACATGTTCTATCCATACCTCAGTTTGTAACCCTATCTCTCCTGAGAAGGGTGGTACTCCCTGCTCATGAAATCCCTTCAACTAGGCATCTAGTCGAGGCCCTTTAATCTCCTCTACCGCTTGAGCAGTCTTAGCAGCACGTGTCGGCATAACTAGCACCTGTGTCGCTCCCTGAGATCTCTCAGAAGATCCCTCAGCAGCATGTGCCGGCATATTTATATATATATATATATATATATATATATATATATATATATATATATATATATCTGTGTGTGTGTGTGTGTGTGTGTGTGAGAGAGAGAGAGAGACAAGGACCGATACATCGTCGCCTCTCAGCCTGCTAGTCAGCTGCATAAGTATCGGTCACACAATCCGTGTACCCTATGGGAGTCGATTGCGCCCTTCTTGTAAATTCAGTCTGGCCTGACATCAGAGAACATCCCAGACCCCACGGCGGGATGAAAGGGAAAGATTATCACTGCCACGCATACGGGGTAAACAATAAAACTTAGGTCGGTATAAACAACATCTCATGTTATCATAGAAAACATATAAAGCACACACCACTTATACAAACACCGAATATAAGGATGACAGCTAAGTAAGTCCTACGGACATACCTCAACCTCGTACACAGCTCACCACAAACAACCTCCAAACCTGAGAGAGAGGCACTTCCTAACAACAAGGCATAGAAGGATATCAACATCTATTCATCAAAGGGGTCACACCTACACCCAAGGGATCCATAGGGATCATACTCAACCTTAAAACCTTAACCAACACAACCTAATTCCTTGAAGCCATACAAGGCATAAACCGATCATAACCTCAACCAAACACAACCTCACACCTCTAGCATGATCCTATACACTCATACTAGAGAAAGGAGAGAACAAAGGCATCCTAAGGAAAGCCTAGAAGCACACACACACACACACACCTGCAGAACCAAGAGAAGACCCTTGTTGATGCAGATGGGCACAGGGGCAGCTCATAGGTGGCGTAGGGGCGGCTCACAGATGGCGCAAGGGCTACTGCAAGGTGGCGCAGGGGCGGCTGGACAACACAAGACACCACCTTAGCCCTTTCTTCACTTCTTCCTTCAATTCTTTACTCCTCCACTCCTACAGCAACATACATACATAACATACATATATATACATCAACACAAGCCAAACATGGCTGGAACATGATCCACTTAAGGAAACTAAGCTAGGTAAGGAAAGAGAAGAAAAGAAGAAGGAAAGAAGAGAAGCCATGGAAGCTTACCAACCAAGCTCTCCAGGGGATCAGCACAACACCATCACCATCTCAAGCTGGCTCAACAAGGCACAACAGCATTAACAACTTCAAAGTTGAAGAACCGGTAGGTGAAATAAATAAGTTAAAAGATACTCTAGGACGGGGGGGGGGGGGTTGAATAGAGTATGGGAAATTTTTTCAAACCCAATCTCAAGGGCCTTGATGTCGATCGGACCTCTTTGTGAAACTTTGATTTCAAGGGATTTGAAACAACTTTCAAGGGCCTTGACTTCGTGCTCCTGCAAAACAAATTTAGTCACAATAGCGAGATATAGTGCGGAATGTAAAAGATCGACCCGAGGATATGTTTACGAAGTTCGGCTCTAAATTGCCTACTCTCCGTCCCATGGTATAGCCTTAGGATCTAACTATCTATTATCAGCTTCAAAGAGTCCTAGATACAAATTAAACTAGAAGAAATCCCCTTCTTCTCTCACTGTAGCTAGTGCTACAATCTAGCTCCAACTCTTCACCTAGCTATAATAGCCTAGTTACTTCGTAGAGTACGACACACTCTAGTATAACACTATTTAGATATTCCAATGGAGCTCTTGTGTTTTATCTCTCTCTAAGGGGATAAAGCTTTTAAAAAAGAGAGAAAGAAAAACAATGAATCAAATGAAGATGTTTGAGTTACTTGAAGACGTAAAGATGTTTCCGTGTAAGCTTGTGTATTTCCTTCTTCAATCATCATCTTCATTTGTACTCTTCTATAGAGAGGTCTTCTAGCCGTATTGAAAGATGACCATTTTAAGATGAATCTTCTTCTCCATGAAGATCGCTTCCTGTTTTGAGATGAGATAGACGTTATAGATCTTCAACTCCTAAGAACACGTCGATTCCTTAGCTCCTTAATCTTCTCATTTTCTGTTGAACCGAACGAGAAGAAATCT
Source organism: Fagopyrum homotropicum (assembly GCA_033239125.1). Taxonomy (NCBI): domain Eukaryota; kingdom Viridiplantae; phylum Streptophyta; class Magnoliopsida; order Caryophyllales; family Polygonaceae; genus Fagopyrum; species Fagopyrum homotropicum. Next base: position 109,048,215 of record BSWB01000002.1, read on the forward strand.
TAATGCTTTTCGGTTTTAGAAAATCTTCTGGAAAAGATGTTCTAATCTTCGGTTGAAAAATATCTTCACTGAAATCTTTCTGTTGAGCAAATCGTTCCTGGAAAATCTTCTTTGTAATTTAAATCCTTGTTTCGTGCAACTATATTTCTTCATGGTCTTTGAGATCGTCCATTTGTATAACACTATCTTCCTTGTATCCTTGAATAATATTTCAAGGCCCTTGATGTTTCATATCAAGGCCTTTGAAATCTTCGATAATTCTTGCACTAAATTCAAACCAACCAAGCATCTAGAGAATATAATCAATACATTATTGGTAAATCTTCCATCATCAACATCTGTAAAACATTATAAACAAGGTGGAGTTTTCAATCTCCCCCTTGATGGAAGACAAAACAAATATTTTATCGTACCTGCATTTGTTAGTTTAGCAATGCATATGAAAATTAAAACTAAAATGAAGAATGCAGAATATCGAATGTCGGATTCACATTCCTCCCCCTTTGTCTTTCAACAAGGAAGAAAAATAGTTAAAGCACGGGAGTTTTAAAAACGATTACAGACCCAAGAGTATTTTAAAAAACCACACAAAGTTTCTCAAACATCAGGCTCAATTTTCCTCATAAAACTTCCTTTTTCCTTTGGATGAAGACTTCTTATAGCGCCAATCATCCATTTCAGCTGCTAAACGTCGTCATTTTGCTTCAGCTCTTCTATGCTTAGCTACTTCATACTCAACTGCTGGCAGAAACATTGGCTCAACGTGAGTTGGATACATGATTGATTTATTCTGTACACGCCTTTTACAATTCATCAACACATTCTCAACTTTCTCTTGAGTATGTTGAGCTACATCTTCAGGCACGGGTAGAATACTTCCCATTGTAGTTAGTGTAAGAGCATTCATCAAATACATTTCATTGACTTTAGCATTTATGGTAGATAGCAACTCGAAATTTGCATCCATTTGTCTCTTAGTGTCAAATTGACAATCAGATAATTCATGATTCAGACATGCTATTTCTTTTTCACAACCTTCTAACCTGATTTTTGGAGTAGGAGAAGGTTGAGCCTCTTCAGTTGGAATTTGAGTAGTTCCTTTTCCTTTTAAAGTCCATGTGGCTGCAAGAGTCTTCTCAATCCCCAAACGTTCTAAGCATTTCTCATCAATTTTGCCAGAAATTGACTGTCGATCTTTAGAGGATTGTCAATTTTAAAATAATCAAAGATTTTAGGCAGCAAGTTTCCGTATGGAAGAGGAATAGGTCGCTTAGAATTGATAGAGTGTATCATATGGTTGAAAATAAGATTAGGCACATCTATGTCCAAATCAAACATAGGCAGATGAATTAATTGCAGAGATTGATCAGTCAGCAACTCTCTTGAGTTTGCACAAGGAACAATACATCGAACCAGTATAGTAAACACTATTTTAGCCTCTAAGCTTAGAGAGGTATGAGTAAGTTGACATGAGGTTGAATTCGGAACCAGGAATTTCACCTTAGCAATACGAATACTCTTTGATCTTGAAGGATGATTGAATACAATATCTGTAGGAATTCCAAATATCTCACTTAAAACAGAAGAAGTGAGTGAAATCAGAGTACCTTTAACTAAAGATTCAAGAGTGATACATCCTTTGTCCCTTTTTGTGATGAGATTAACATAGAATAGTCTCGTGAGTCATGGAAAAGCAAAATCTCCAGGGTTTAGAACCTTCCAAATAATCGAACTCTTTAGCTTGTCTATCCAAGGAATCTTAAGGATATCGAGAAAATCAGTGTCCACCAGATCACACATATAGAGCGGTCGATTGTGAAAACCATCAAGCCAAGATCCAAAAGCTTGAAAATTGATGAACCATGATGAGGGAAGACCAGTTGTCTAAGATATATCCAGATCCTCAGAAGGTTTTTCTTCTTTAGCAATTGAGGGAATCTGGACGGCTTTCTTTTTGGGAGCTTGAGGAGCGGATTTCTTGCTTCTGGGTGCCATGATGAGAATTTTGAGAGAGAAAGCAAGGGATTTTGAAGTAGGGTTTCTATGAAAGAATGAAAAAGATAGGAAAAGTATGTCTTTTTTAGCAGTGAAATAACAAGATCTTGAGAAAATCAAGCTTTTAAAAGACCAATTTAAATACCAATAAAACAACAACAAATCTTTTTCAAAATTTCAAACAAAAGATTCATAAAAACATTTAAGAAGTAAAATATCTAAAAGATATTAATTCTTAAAAGATCTGTAAAGTTAATATACCCTAAGAAAAATGTTTCAAGGCCCTTGAAAACATCAATTGGGCTGCATGCGTAGGAACAATTTAACTTATTTACTCCCCCTACGTTAATGCTTCCTTGTTCAACATATCAAACTCCAATCTAATAAAATTAAATTCTTCCTCAGGAAGAGGCTTGGTAAAGATATCTGGAAGTTGCAAGTTAGTTGATATAAAAGAGATCGAAACATCACCTTTCCCAGCATGATCACGTATGAAGTGATGCCTTACATCAATATGCTTAGTCCTTGAATGCTGCACAGGATTTTTGGTTATTGAAATAGCACTAGTATTATCATATTTTATAGGAATACCTTTCAAGTCAAAGCGAAGGTCACGAAGTTGTTGAGCAAACCAAAGAATTTGTGCACAACAGGCTCCTGCAGCTATATATTCAGCTTCAGCTATGGATAGGGCAACAAAGTTTTACTTCTTGGAGTGCCAACTAATTAGGGATGACCCTAAGAATTTGCAACATCCAAAAGTACTTTTTCTATCGACCTTATAACCTGCAAAGTCTGCATCTGAATATCCAACAAGATGAAACGAGCTTTGACGTGGGTACCATAACCCTAGATCCTTAGTACCATTTAGATATCGAAAGATTCTTTTCACAGCTATCAAGTGTGACTCTTTAGGATCAGCTTGAAATCTTGCACACATGCACACGCTAAACATAATGTCAGGAAGACTAGCAATTAGATACAATAATGAACCGATCATACTTCGATACTCCTTTTGTACTACACTTTTTCCATTCTTGTCATGATCTAGCGAAAGTGTTGAACTCATAGGAGTCTTTGCAACCTTAGATTGATCCATTTTGTACTTCTTAATCAAGTCTTTAGTATACTTGCTTTGATTGAAAAAATTTTCTTACTTTGCTTGTGAAACTTGAAGTCCAAGAAAGAAATTTAATTCTCCCATTAAGCTCATTTCAAATTCCCTGCACATAATATCTGAAAATTTCTTGCAAAGGGAATCATTAGTAGCACCGAATAATATATCATCAACATAGATTTGTACTACTAGAATGTCGTTTCCTCTGGTTTTGGTAAATAATGTTTTATCAATCAAACCTCTTTTGAATTTGTTTTCGAGAAGATATTTAGACAATCTTTCATACCAAACTCGAGGAGCTTGCTTAAGACCATAAAGAGCTTTGTCTAGTTTAAAAAACATGATCTGGATATTCATCATTTTCAAAACCGGGAGGTTGAGCAACGTATACTTCTTCTAAGAAGCCGTTTAGAAAAGCACATTTTACATCCATTTGAAAAAGTTTTATGCTCATAAAAGATGCAAATGCAAGTAGCATACGTATGGCTTCTAACCTGGCAACTGGAGCAAAAGTCTCCTCATAATCAATACCTTCTTCTTGGTTATAGCCTTGTGCTACAAGTCGTGCTTTATTTCGTATGACTTTGCCACTTTCAACCAATTTGTTTCGAAAGACCCATTTCGTGCCAATGACTGATTGATGTTTTGGTTTTGAAGTAAGAGTACATACCTTGTTTCTCTCAAATTCATTCAATTCATTTTGCATGGCAATAATCCAATCAGGTTCTTGAAGAGCTTGAACGTAGTTCTTTGGCTCGACAAGGGATACAAAAGCGGAGAAGGCACATAGATTGTTCACTTTAGATCTAGTTTGAACTCCAGCATTTGGATCTGAGATCATATTCTCTTGTGGATGATATGATGAGTGTTGAACTTTTCTTCTTTTGACAGATGGAACAGATCCAGAAGGTTGAGCTTCATATGTTTGACTAGATTCAGGTACCGTTGATATATTACCCGTTGATCCAATCTCAAGGCCTTGAAGTTGGGTTTCAAGCCCTTGAAGCGGAGTTCTGTTATCACAGTTTTATGTTTCAAGGTCTTGAAGATGTGTTTCAAGGTCTTGAGGGTTTTCTTCGGTATCTTGAATCTTTTCCTGCATATTCTTTTCTCAATCTTTAGGATCTTCCTCTTCATCCGAATTATGATCTTCTCGTTGATTCAGATTTAGATCTCCAAAACTTTCACTCAAAGTACCATCATTGCTTTCATCAAAAATAATATGAATGCTTTCCTCAACAATTTTGGTACGTTTCTTATAGACGCGATAAGCTTTGTTATTTGAAGCAAATCCAATGAATATTGCTTCATCACTACGTGCATCAAATTTCCCAAGATTATCTTTGCCATTGTTATGAACAAAACAAGTACATTCAAAGGGTTTTAAATTGAAATATTTGGTTTTCTTCCTTTAAAGAGTTCATAAGGAGTCTTTTTCAAGATAGGGTGAATTAAACATCTATTCAAAATATAATTTGCAGTGTTCACTGCTTCAGCCCAAAAACGTTTTGGCAAATTGTTTTCTAAAAGCATCGTCCTAGACATATCCTCAAGAGTGCGGTTCTTACGTTCCACAACTCCGTTTTGTTGAGGAGTTCTAGGAGCTGAAAAGTTATGTGAAATACCATATTTTGCACAAAACAAATCAAAATTTAGTTGATCAAATTCTCTACCATGATCACTTCTTATAGAAACAATTGGTAGGTTTTTCAAAAATTGTAACTCCTTACATAATTTTGAAAACTCAAATAATGCTTCAGATTTTTCTCGTAGAAAAGAAATCCATGTGAAACGAGAGAAACCATCCACTATAAGAAGGATTTACTGCTTGCGTCTAGGAGATTTGACACGCATAGGTCCACAAAGATCCATGTGTAAGAGTTCAATGGGTCGAGAAGAACTTACAGCTTTCTTAGGTGTGAATGAGCCTCTTGTTTGTTTACCTTGTGTACAAACCTTACATAGATCATTAACCTTGAAATTTAGGTTTGGCAATCCACGTACCAAATCATTTGTAAGTAGCTTCTGCATGGTGTGCATGCTTACGTGACCAAGCCTTCTATGCCAAAGCCTTAGATCATCAGTTAAGGCCTTTAGACATTTTAGCTTAGTTCCTGAAACTTGGTTAGTACTCATGGAATAAACATTATTACATCTAGGAGCAGTAAGCACAACTTCATTTGTCTTTCTGTCTTGAACCTCACATTTATCTGAATCAAACATAACTTTATTGCCTTTATCATATATTTGAGAAATACTTAGCAGATTATATTTCAAACCATCAACCAAATAAACATCATCAATAAAATTAGATGAATTATAGAAAATTTTACCAATGTCAATAATGTCACACTTTCCTTTATCACCAATAGTAATGGTTCCAAATGATTGCTTCTTTAAATCTGAGAATAAAGAGCTTTTTCCACTCATGTGTCTTGAGCAACCACTATCTAATATCCATTTGTGCTCCTTTACCTTGGTCATATCCTGCAAAACAGCAAACATCAACCTTTCAGGTTCGACTAAATGACATATTTTGGTCCATATTCAGGTTCGATCATGTTTGGTGGTCTAGTACCTTTAGGAACCCAGATTTGTTTGACCTGTTTTCTTAAACATAAAGGATAGGTGTTTCTAATGATATAAGGATCATTTCTTCTATAAGGGCATGTAGATTTAACATGACCCTTTTTACAATAGTAGAAGCAAGTAGGCATATGAATACTTCCTTTGGCCTTGACAAAAGGGGTGGTAGGTTTTCTAGGAAAGCTTCTATGATAACCTATACCATTTTTGTTAAGGGAGGACTGTTGTTCACCCATCATTCTCTCAAGATTAGCTTTTGAATGAGTAAACTTAACAAGTGCAGCCTTCTGGTCTTGACACATCAAAGTTAGATCAACTTTCTCTTTCTCTAGATCGATATAGTTTCGATGAAGAGAGGAGAGGTTGTCCTTGAGAATCAGGTTCTTTGATTCCAAGGCCTTGATATTGTCATCAAGGTCTACTTTTTCTGTGTTAAGATTTTCAATCTCCAAAGACAATTCACTTAGTTATTTTTCTTGTTCAAGTAGCTTTTCTTTTAAAGAATTTATCCTTATTCTATGTTCCTTATCACATATGATAATATTTTTAAGGAATTGTTTCAGGTCAGATTCAGGTTGAGACATAATTGTACTTACCACATTGTCAACATACAGATTTGAATCTTCTTCATGATCGGCCATGAGACACAAGTTTGCTTGTTCTTTTTCGTCTTCTGATTCATTTTATGATTATGAATCACTCTATGAAGCAACCATAGTTTTCTTCTTTCGATTATTTTTCTTGAAGTTTGTCCTCTTCTTTTGTGGACAATCCTTCACAAGATAATTTGTTTCACAATATTCAAAACAAGTCAGTACTTTAGTTTTGTTGTTAGAGTTAGAAAACTTACCTTGGGGTTTTGATACTCGTGGATATTCTTGATTATTAGCAGATTGTTTCTTTAACTTGAGAATTCTTGCGAGACCCTTAAAGATCATGGCAATTGCATCTTCTTCATCATCGTCATCACTATCCTCTTCGTCAAACGGTAATTCATCTCTTCTTGATTTTAAAGCCAAATTTTTGGAGTTGGATGGGAGCTCTCCGTCTTCTTCACCAAGAACCATTTCATGTGTGATGAGTTTTCCAAGGAGTTCATCAAGAGGAAGAGTTGTGAGATTTTGAGCTTCTTCAATAGTAGTCATCTTTGGTCCCCACTTAGCTTTAGGTAGACTCCGAAAAACCTTCGTAACTTTCTCTTTATTTGTGAAGATCTTTCCTAGTGAGTCCAATCTTAGTGAATCTGGTGAACATTTCTCTGACTGTTTCATTTGGATTCATCTTGAATAGCTCATATTGTCTGAGAAAGATGCTAATCTATGTTTCCTTGACTTGACTTGTTCCTTCGTATGTGACAACAAGCTTGTCCCATATTTCTTTTGCACTCTTGCATGATGAGATGCGGTTGAATTCATAGGCATCTATTCCGTAGTATAGTAGGTTCATTGATTTGTAATTCTTTGAAACACTGTCCAAGTCAACCTGTGTGAAGTCAGCTTCCTTCTTTGGGACTTGGACATCTTCAACCGTTATCATTGGAACTTTAGGTCCATTTTGAATGATACTTCAAAGCTCCATGTCCTGGTCAATAATGAACATACGCATGAGTGCTCTCCAATGAACAAAGTTGTTGCCACAAAAGAGTGGTGGTCGAGATGACGATCTTCCTTGAGCAAATCCACCATCACCTACAGGATTCATGATTAGTCTCACTAATAGTTAAATCAATATACGTGAGTCTAGCTCTGATACTAATTGAAGAACCAGTAGGTGAAATAAATAAGTTAAAAGATACTCTAGAGGGGGGGTTGAATAGAGTATGAGAACTTTTCGCAAACCCAATCTCAAGGCCTTGAAACTCCTTTCAAGGGCCTTGATGTCGATCCGAGATCTTTGTGAAACTTTGATTTCAAGGGATTTGAAACAACTTTCAAGGGCCTTGACTTCGTGCTCCTGCAAAACAAAGTTAGTCACAATAGCGAGATATAGTACGGAATGTAAAAGATTGACACGAGCATATGTTTACGATGTTCGGCTCTAAATAGTCTACTCTCCGTCCCAGGGTATAGCCTTAGGATCTAACTACCGATTATCAGCTTCAAAGAGTCCTAGTGTTCGCTCCAAATGGTGTGTGCAAGCTTTAAATTTATAACCCTAGATGTATGCCTAAAACAAGGATGCGAACCCGCAGTGTACTGGTCAATCGTAGTAAAAGCAAGAATTCCAAGGTGTCAATCTCAGGGACTTAGGTGAAACAAAACCAATTTAGGTAGTCAATATTGCAACTAACCACAAAAGCATTAAGGCAATCAAAGATGATAAAAAGTCAATTAAAGGAATATGCAGTTCTAGGGATTAAAGCATCTAGTTGTGGTTCCAACTCAAGATCTAAAGATAAGCGGACAAAGCTGAGATTTTGCAAAGGGAAGGTGTTACTAAAGTGGAATAGATCACCGGGTAAGTCTCACTACTCACAATCCCAAGCCAAAGAACCTATCACCGGGTAAGTCTCAAGGTACTAAGGAAGGAACTATAATCTCAAACCAACACTCCAACTAAGGGAATAGAATCAACCTTTACCGGGTAAGTCCCAAGCTAACTCACAAAGATGGAATGAAGGCACACTCAAACCCCAATAAAGGATAAACCTTTATTACCTACACTTATGATCATGGGTAAACAAACAAAGGAATTACCGGGTAAGTCTCATCCTAAGCTTGCATTGAACCAGGAAAGGTGTAATAAGAATAGGATTTGGCAAACTCTAACACTTAACTCTCAGTTACGGATCAGATAAGTCACCTCGGTCAGACGAATTCCACCCCGGCCGAGATGTTCATCGACTGAACGAGATGTTCTAAGGTTAAGGATAAAGACTCGAGCTTTCAGGGTCCTATTGGGATTTAACATTATTCTATCATTGTTTTTCCCACAACCTTCAGCCAATCACCCTAGAATCACACAAAGAAATTAGCCACTCATCATCATGAAAGCAATAATCAAATATATGGGAAGAGAATGAATATTTGAACACAAAAACCTTAAGAACAAGGCTTCAATAACTGAATCAAATATCAAACAAATAAGCGTTCTTTGGATCACAAATCCAACAAGACAATCAACAAGAAGGGAATCTAAGAAAGTCTTACAAAACCCTTCACAAAAGCTATAACAAGCTATCAATCCTTCCTTCAATCTTCCTTCCTTCAAAACCGAGGAGAAAATCCCTTAATTGCGGGATGCTATCAGCCCTGTAAGCCTGTATAAGCATGGTTGAACTTGTGGAAAACCCAACCCTTTATATAGGAAAACTATCTTCCAAAGATAAAATATCTTGAAAAGATATTTTCCTAATAAAATATATCTCAATCTCTAAAATAGATTTCCAAAATATATAATCTTCCTTCCAGAAATCCAGCCCAAAAATATAAGATCTCTCTTTCCAAAAATAAAAGATCTCAGCCAAATAAAATATATCTCGCCGCATCAGGGTATTCGCCTCGGTCGAGACGCTCCTCTAGATCACCTCGGTCGAGATGGTACTGTAGCTGACCGAGGTGACTCTAAAATGAATGTGAAATCTCTCAAATCTGGTTCAAAGTGAATCTCTTTGTTAATTCCTTGCTTCCTGGATTCTTCCTTAAACTCCTGAATGTAGCTCCTATGACTCCTTAGCTCCTTTAGCTCCATTTTAGTCCAAAACGTGCCATTTTACCTACGATTACAACGAAACTAGGTGTAGACCTCGATTCCTGCAAAGGTAGATGAATCGACAATATAATCACATAATATACATCCAAACATGTAGATTATTGAAGATAAAACGTCTAAACAGGCCCCAAAATATAGACTATAATTCATGATATCACCTAGATACAAACTAGAAGAAATCCCCTTCTTCTCTCACTGTAGCCAATGCTACGATCTAGCTCCAACTCTTTACCTAGCTATAATAGCCTAGTTACTTTGCAGAGTAACACACACTCTAGTATAACAGTGGTTAGATCTTTCAATGGAGCTCTTGTGTTTTATCTCTCTCTAAGGGGATAAAGCTTTTAGAAAAAGAGAGAAAGAAAAACAATGAATCAAATGAAGATGTTTGGGTTGCTTGAAGACGTAAAGATGCTTCCATGTAAGCTTGTGTATTTCCTTCTTCAATTATCATCTTCATTTATACTCTTCTATGGAGAGGTCTTCTAGCCGTTTGGAAAGATGACCGTTTGAAGATGAATCTTCTTCTCCATGAAGATCGCTTCTTGTTTTGAGATGTGGTAGACGTTATAGATCTTCAACTCCTAGAACACGTCGATTCCTTAGCTCCTTAATCTTCTCGTTTTCTATTGAACCGAACGAGAAGAAATCTTAATGCTTTTCAGTTTTAGAAAATCTTTTGGAAAAGATCTTCTAATCTTCGGTTGAAAAAGATCTTCACTGAAATCTTTCTGTCGAGCAAATCGTTCCTGGAAAATCTTCTTTGTAATTTGAATCCTTGTTTCGTGCAACTATATTTCTTCAAGGTCTTTGAGATCGTCCCTTTGTATAACACTATCTTCCTTGTGTCCTTGAATAATATTTCAAGGCCCTTGATGTTTCATATCAAGGCCTTTGAAATCTTCGATAAGTCTTGCACTAAATTCAAACCAACCAAGCATCTAGAGAATATAATCAATACATTATTAGTGTATCAAACTACTACATTTGTGTTAAATCTTCCATCATCAACACATGTAAAACATTATAAACAAGGTGGAGTTTTCAAAAGCCAAGCAAAGGTATCCAAAACTCTCACAAACACACAAAACTCAAGAGAAGATCAAGCAAAGATGATGCAAGGGAGAAGAGAGAAGAAGATGTACTTAGGAGAGAGAGATGGAGCTAAGAATGGTAAACCCTCATCAAAGGAAGGAGATGAAGGTTATAAAGGGGTAAAAAGAGTAAAGCACGGGCCAAAGGGTCAAAGAAGAGGGTTGTAACACACAGAGCCGCAGGGGCGGACTCTGTGAGCCGCAAGGATGGTCCAGGCAAACCGCAGGGGTGCCTCTAGGGTCACACAAGGGCGGTCTAGGAACAATCCTGGCCCTCTGCTCACTCTATCAGCAACTCAGCAAGTAGGCTCTTACATCTATCTTCTTGGCGTTTCTTAGCCTTATCATCATAACGGAAATCGGTCAACTCCAAGTAAAATCCACCAAGTCATTCTTCTCATAACTCTCGTAATTTAATCACTTCACTTATTGGTACCTCGTAAGCTTAACTTATGGTATCTTACATCTTTCGCAAATGGTTCGATCACTCTTCTCATCTTTACTCCAATGCTTAGGAGCGTCTTAGGAAAGCTTCACATCTTAATGGAATACCACCATTAACTTTGTTAGAATGTACACATCTCCTCCTTGATTCGCATTTTTACTTGTCCACGCGTCTTCTTGAAGAACTTAAGTTCGTTATCTCTCTTGGTCTCGTTGTCTCTCAATCATGGCTTCTTTGGAACCACTTCCACACATAGATGTTACTCCTTTTCTTGTATTATCTCCATCTCGATTTCTATTAAGTTGTCTCGAGTTTTCCTACCACTTGTCCGTCCTTCATTTATGTCATCTCTAATCCTACGCTTCGACATCCTTTTAAAGGAATCCGAGAAACGCCATGGTGTTCGTCAGCACGAAATGCTCAACTCGATACTTGAGTGTACTCCTCCACGTATGAACGCTATCCCAAGCCAACAACGTCGTCTTAAAGGTGATGATATCATACTATCATATCTATTAGGTCCCACATCACCATATGCTACTATATATCATAAGTATACATATAAGACTATACAAGCCATATGATCACATTACTACCATACATCCATATCCCGGAAATCCAGTTCAAGAAATCAAGGTCCATATGTACAATAGTCCACATACATAACTATACATAAGGTCACTATACTATTCATACTATAGCATACAAGTCCATCATGCATACTACAATCCACATACACATATTTATATATATACGTATATATGAAAATCCAATAAACTAAGTTGCCGAGATCCGCGGAAGGAGTGGTGTTCCGTACACTCTCACCCCGACTGACTATGCTCGTGATTTTAAAAACAAAATTCATTTTAAAACATAGAACCTCTGTTTCCTTCTATTCGGCCTTTAGAAGATTGCGTGTGCCATTATTGTTAACCTAGGGCTCTGAAACCATATTGTAACACCCCGAATCCGCGGGACTTGGGGCGCCACGGGTGGAGACCTCACAACGGGTCCCGACCCTTACCCTGACAACAATTTCACCGGATCTTACAACAAGATACAAATAAAGGCCAAAACCAAAATACATTTTTATGCAATGTAATGAAAACTAATAGCATACAAACGAAAGACTTCAATCGAGATACAACTCCAAAGACCAAACGAAATACACGCGACATACAATATACAATATACAATATGCAATACACAAACACGACTTCAACCAAACCCCTCCTAAAATGTACGGAACCCCGGCTGCCCGCGTTTCCACATCTCCCGCAATCCTAACCTGCAAGGCAAATACAACATCGGTATAAAACCGTTAGCTAATATTCAAGGCATTAGAATCGAGCTGAAGGCTCAAACACACGTAAGTCATCAAAAACACACAACATACTCCAAAGTACACAACTCCGGTTTATTATCTTTATATTATGAAGTCATTCCTGTTCTAATTCAACTTAGGTTTGTGACACGAGAATCACCGTGATCTCACCTCGGTCCCCACTTACTGGCAAGGAATGGTACCAATGTATCCGACCGTCTCCCCGCACGGGCTAGTCGCAGAGAACCTCCTAGCTCTCGCAAGAGCTAGACTGTGCCACCGCCCGTTTTCATACACTTGGGGAAAATATCAATACATGTCGGTTGCCCTATTACCGGTTTAGTTGTTATAACATAAACAATAAACACACCACCAAACACATATAGATATTAATACAAGGAATACGAGCTAAGTAAGTCCGGAGACTTACCTCGTCCAAAAGCTAAACCGACCAATACCGCTCTCGCTTCCCGTAGGAAGGTACTCATCGCTTGATCATAACAAGTCACAAATAAATAACACTCTCATAAGCTAGAAGTCCTGAGATGTCTAAACCCGATGATCTTGCAAGATCATAACCCAACACATACTAGGATAAACATGCCTAGTCTCGACAATCTCAACGGTGGCAACACTATCCTAGGATACGCATATGTTATCCCACAATCTCAAACCTCACAAGCCTCACAAGGACATCCCTACAATAACACAACTGACTGAAGGTCCAATCACAAATCAAGCCTAAGAACATTCAACTCATCCTCAAAACCCTCACCTAAGGTTCAAGCCACTACTTAGCATTCCACAAGTTCATCCTGAGCCATCGTAGCATGATGCTATATCTAGGCATAACTATGATAGGAGAAGGCTCACAAGATCAAGGAATAGGGCACTCACTGGTGTACGGACAAGGTCGCGGAGCAAGGAGGCGCAACCGCGAAGAAGAGCAAAGACAGCAGCTAGGGGCTGCCCAGAGGCGCACATACGGCCCAGGTGGCCACCCCCAATAGCTCTGGACCGCCACCCCTGCGGCTAGGGGTGTTGGACGCAGCCCTTGCGGCTGGGGGTCGCCGCCCCTACAGGTGTGGTGCAGAGGCCGCTCCTGCGGTACCGTCCATCAACGGGTGTGATCGAACTCCAGAGGGCGATATTCGATGGATCCTTGATGTGTGGAGGGTCTCCTAGCTTCCTTTCTCCACCATGGATGTTCCACACACACAAACATCATCATAAAACACTACCCATGCTCGATCCAAACACATGCAAGCCAAAGGAGAAGAATTTGACTTCATCCATGGCTTCCACCATTGGAGCTCAAGGAAGAAGAAGAAGAAGAAGAAGAAGAAGAAGAAGAAGAAGAAGAAGAACTTACTTAGAACCGTCCGGATCTGTAGAACCTTACAAGCTTTACATCACAAGAGGAGTGTCGATGAAGATCCAACAAGAGCAAGGAGAGGAAAGAACACCATGAGAGGTGAAGGAGAGAAGATAAGCAAGGGGAGAAACAATCACGAGAAAGAGGAACTTTATATTATGGCCACTTTTGTTTTCTTTTTCACATTTATTGATTGTTAAGGTTCCATTTTGCAGGGTCCATAAATTTGAATACTATAACTAACTTTGTAGAGTCATTTTTGTTGGTTTGAATATGTGAGACTAGAAATTACAGGAAGGATGGTGTCTGGTTCTAATCGATCAACTACGCAAGGTGGATAATTTGTGTAGTTTTTATCCAACCTGGAAACTTTCATATTAATCATAAACTTTTAATTCCTTGTCTGATGAAATATTTTTTCATGAGATTTATTGTGTATTTATCACAATTCATGAGTTTATATGGAAAAATAAGAATCAAAGATGATAACTTTTTAATGCCTTTGTAATTGTCATTGTCTCTAGAGCCAACAGTTGTAATTGCCCATGAGCTTTATGATGTTCTATCAGTTCATCAGTTTCAGGTTCGGCTTATCATTTCTTGTACCTAATGAGTCTAGAGATCACTTTGATAAATGTTTATTTTCAACCTGAAACATTTTTATTAAGAATAGTTGCAAGACTTGCGCGTCTACTTGTTTCAAGATTTACCCCATAAACAAACTAATGTAGGATCATCCTCGGCATACACTGCAAGTCCTACAACGCAAGGGACAATCACCAGATCAACGCCGAGATCAATCCAAGAGGAGGTGTCCAACTTGTTGTTTTTCCTAAGGAGATCATGGGTGATCTATCGGTGATTAATACCTCCTTGGTCATCTTGATGACGATTCCAGCCCATGTGGACGTAGAGAGGACGTCATGCCTCTGGAGATCATGGGGTATCTATTCAATCAATTTTGCAAAAGTCATAGCTTGGAATCGACTCAAAAACTGGATGGCCCCAGAACAATCGACCGATTTTCCTGATACTTTTGCGACTCCTCCAAAATCGATTGAAAGCGTTTCTAGATGCAATGACGCCCATCCTTCGACTCCAGAGACTTCCCCAAGCACCTCTACACGTCAGAACTCATCTTTAAAGGATCCTCCCACCTTGGAATTAAAACCTCTCCCTTCTCAACTAAGGTATGCGTTTCTAGGACCGAAATCTATTTATTCGGTTATTGTGAGTGCTAAATTGACTAAAGATGAACTTGAAAGATTGATCCCTGAATTAAGAAACCACAAGAAAGCTATAGGTTATACTATTGATGATCTTGTTGGCATTAAACCTTCTCTATGTATGCATAATATTTTAATGGAAGATGACCACAAGCGTTCACGAGAACCTCAAATACGGTTAAATTCGATCATTAAAGAGGTTGTGAAGAAGGAAATTCTTAAACTTCTTGATGTAGGAAATATCTTTCCAATCTCTGATAAAAAATGGGTGAGTCCCATTCATGTGGTTCCGAAGAAGGGAGTAATGATCATTGTAACTGTCAAAAACAATGAACTCATTCCTACATAAAAATAACGGGATGGAGGATGTGCATTGACTATCGAAAGTTGAACGTTGCAACGAGTAAGGATCACTTCCCTCTTCCTTTCATCTACCAAATGCTTAAAAAGTTAGCACAACACTCCCACTTTTGTTATTTAGATATGTATAGTGGTTTCTTTCAGACTCCCATTCATCCCGATGATCAAGAGAAGACCACATTTACATGCCCATGGGAGACGTTTGCCTATAAATGGATTCCATTCGGACTTTGCAATGCTCCAACCACCTTTTAAAGGCGTATGATGGCCATCTTCTCCGAATATATTAAGAACATCATGGAGGTTTTTATGGATGATTTTTCAGTGTAAGGTTCTTATTTTGATGATTATCTAGTTATCCTTTCTCTAGTCCTTCAAAGATGTGAAGACACTATCGTGTCTTGAATTTGGAGAAGTGTCACTTTATGGTTAGCCAAGGCATTGGTTTAGGGCATATGGTATCCAGCCGTGGCATTGAAGTGGATAGGGCTAAGATCGAGACCATTAAGAAGCTACCTCCACCAACATCGGTGAAAGGAGTAAGAAGTTTTCTTGGTCACACAGGTTTTTATAGGAGATTTATTAAAGATTTTTCTAATATGTCTAAACCATTTACTAACTTACTAATGAAAGATGTGATTTTTGAGTTTTCAAAGGATTGTCTAGATGCTTTCTATAGGATTAAAGAAGCCTTGATTTCATCTCCTATAATTCAGCCACCGGATTGGAATCTTCCCATTGAAATCATGTATGATGCTAATGATGTAGCCGTATAAGCGGTACTTGGGAAAAAGAAGGATGGACGGACTTATGCCATCTATTATGCTAGCAAAATGCTAGATGAAGCTCAATTAAAATACGCTACGACGGAGAAGGAGCTATTCGCGGTGGTCGCTTTTGAGAAATTTTGTTCTTACCTTGTGGGAGCGAAAGTGATCGTTTACACCGGCCACCCAGCAGTCCTCTACTTGCTCACAAAGAAAAATGTGAAACCGCGGCTTATTAGATGGATCCTCCTTCTACAAGAGTTCGATTTAGAGATCTGCAATAAGAAAGTATCCGAGAACTCGGTGGCGGGTCATCTAAGCCAACTTCCACATCTCACAAGCAAGGGAGAAGATCTACCTATAGACGACTCCTTTCCGAATGAGCAACTCCAAGAAATCGAGGAGTGTCTTCAACAAATCACAGGAGGTAACGAACCTTGGTTTGCTGATTTTGTTAATTACGTGGTTTCCAATGAAATACATCCAGGATTATCATATGCTCAATGAAAGGGATGTTAATATGTAGTTTATTCATATGGTCAAGAAACTTACCAAAGTGTTTGTCTAGATGTGCCCGTGCTCTAGACTGAGGGAACGGGAGTGGAGGTTTGTAAGCAGGTGGTGGAACATAGACATTAGACTTGTCTTTCGCTTTCTAGGGCTCCATCTCGGTTGAAAACTCGATCGAGGTGTTCTTCGTTTGGTCGTGGTCCAACCGAGGTACTGGATCAATTGTCTTCAATACACTTCGTGTGGTGATTGCCATGACTTGCCCCTTCGGGTTATTCTCCGTCCTTCCTGGGAATTTACCTGGATCTCTTGGTTCTTCATTAGCCTTGTTGAAAACTTGATGTTCTAAGACTTTTTGTGCCTTCGAAAATGTGCTCTTAGAATTTTCCATAGCGTTGAGCTTTGTCATGATTACTTCCAGCACAGCATCCGTCTTTTCCTTACGCTACTGGCATGAGCTTGATGACGGCCCTTGACTCTTCAATGGAATAGAAGAAGAAGATGGTGTATTTAGAGCACGCTCAGCATGAGAATAAGGGTTACCGTGATTTTGTTGATTTGATCTCCAATTGTTGTTGAAATTTCGGTTGTTATTGTTGTTGTAATTGTTATTCCTAGGCTCTTGATAGTTTTCTCTTCCCAAGTATCCAACATCTTGCTCCTTGGATGCTACTTTAGTTTGAACTAATAAAAGCTCCTTCAAAGCCTTGACTTCATTATTGAGCGTAGTGAGTTGAGCAGCGCTTGAATTAGTAAGATTCAAATCCGGAAATAAGACTTGTTTCGCTCCATCTTCAACCCTTCGTTAAGAGTACTTTTCCATATGTAAAGCTTGCTTCTCAACAAACTCCCAAGCTTCTTCAACCGGTGTATCCATAAAAGTGCCTGCAGAAAGTGATTGGAGTTTGAATTGAGTTTCCTCATCCAACCCCTTGAATTAGATCTCTAGCAACATAATCATTGGAATCCCATGGTGAGGGAAATCCAACAAAAGGTCTTTGCACCTTTCCCATGATTTGAACAAATTTTCTCTATCCTTCATGACATGCAAAAGTATTAATCTTACTCCTTAACTCCGCAGTTTTTTATGGGGGAAAGAACTTTGTGAGAAACTTTGTAGTCATCTCTTCCCATGTGTTAACTCTTCCAGCTGGAAGCGATTGATACCAAGCAAGCGCCAAGTCTTGCAAAGAGAAGTAGAAAGGCCTTAGCTTGTAGTTGTTGTTCTCCACTCTTGATGGTCTCAAAGTCTCCATGAGAATCTCATAATTTTGTAAGTGCTGATGTGGAGATACTCTTTCCATGCCTCCAAATTGACATTGTCGAATCATTGTGACGACTTGAGGTCGAAGCTCGTAGTCATGCTCAGTTTGATCTCCTAGATGGACTCCGGGACGCCGACTTGTTGATTCGGGTCCATCCTTTGACCTAGGGTTTGCGGTGCTCCAGGGAATACCTCGGTCAACCCTAGCCGGCAACCGAGGTGTTGGTGGTAGTATCTCAGCCGGTGCAGGTAGGTCGAATTCTGCCTCGTTCCGACAACTAGGTTCGGTCGAGGTAGAATATTTGCCTGCAGTTCGGCCATGTTGGCTCGGATCTCTTTTGTTCTCATACAAGCTTCCTCTCTTTCTTGTTGTAAAGATTCGTTACTCAGCAAAAGTTGTTCTAATGCATCTTTCAATTCAGCTTCAAGATCTCGATCATCTTGTTCAGCCATCTTAGTGATAGCATGTTTTTATTAGGTTTTAGATCATGTTTTATGGATTAGTTTTAGCATATTTTGACACGAGTTTGTATGATTTGTTACTAGTTTTCGTTACATTTCTAGTATGGAGGTCTACGCTCGTTTTGTCTTTGTTCTCAAGAGGATTGTTGGTGTTTTGGTGCATGATGGAGGCATTAGGATTGGTCTTTGAAGACTTAAGGAAATGACTTAGATCTCTTGAGGAGAAATAGGTTGTCATAGATGCATATCTTATTTGTTATAAACTGAGACCAAAAGGAGATGTTGGAATCGAATAGGTTTGGTGTATCTAAGAGCTTAAAGGGTTTTGATTTATTTAACTTTGTGCGAAAGTGAATGTTTAATTTTTAAGGCACATTATTTTGAGCACGAAAGGGGATTAGTAATACTTTAGGCAATCTAACCTCATTATTGTAGTCGAATTTGTTTAAGAAAAGAACATGTTTAAGGTCTATCGATGATTCATAGTTGATGAAATCTCCAATCTTGGAATATAACTCTCATATAGTTCAAATCGATTTTAATTCCATATTTTTAACTACTTTGATTTTAAAAACAAACAAACATTTCCCATTTTTATTTTACCGCTTTTGGCTTTGAGAACCGGTTTAAGGTTGTGATTTATACTCCTAAAGTCCTTGAGACTCGACACTCGTTTATACTCACATCAAATTTTGGCGCCTTAGTTGCATGTAGTTTTAGGTTTTTTTAAATTTCAAAAAAAAAAAGAAGTGCTTCGGTGTATGATATGATCTCAATGATGAAATTATGACATGTGTGTGGATGTAGGACATTAAGCATGAATAGCATGACATATATGAGATTTTTATACTTTGTTATAAACTCATGAAATGATGAAAGTGTTTTTTGTCTTATATTTGCTTAAATGACTCTTTTCAAAATCACATAACATAGCTCTTGTCATTGCATGAAGATGATTGAGGCATTTCACTTCTTGTATTTCATTCTTCCATGATCACGTACTTGCTCCTCAAATTTTTTACTTATATCCTCCCTTTTACCCATCCGGGAATTTGGAATTGATGTTCTAAAGGAGTTGCTTGAAAATAAGTATGGGGTGATTTGCTTGAAGTTATAAAAAAGAAAAAAAAAGATAAAAATAAATAAAGAAAATTTGTAGGTTTGTGGTACTAATATGGGAAAAAGGATTTTTTAGGTTTGTGGTACTATGACAAAGTAGATTGGGAATTCATAAAAGCGTTCTTAAAAAATTCGGATTTGGAGAAAAATTCAGACAATGGATATATGAGTGTATCTCTACCGTCTCCTATTCTATTCTAATTAATGACTCACCTACTAGTATGTTTTATCCACAACGTGGTCTCCGACAAGGAGATCCGCTTTCTCCTCTTCTTTTCAATCTATGTTCGGAAGTACTTTCTAGAAATTTACAGAAATTATCCAATGAGTATCCAAAATCCATAGGATTCCCTATCTCAAAAAATGGGACTAGAATTCCTTTCTTAGCTTTTGCGGACGACATTATAATCTTTTCTAAGACAACTACTCAAGCTAGTAATTTGGTCCTCATAACATTAAGAGACTACTACGACATCTCCGGTCAAATCATTAACTACAATAAATCAGCGTTTCAAACTACGGCTAATGTTGATCAAAGTAATAGAAGAAGAATCCAAGATCATTTAGGGATCAATTTATCTACAAATTTAGAACAATACTTAGGTTGCCCCTTTTTTAATGGACGAGTAAACAAAGATACATTTAATTCAGTAATTATGAAAACAAAGCAAGAGTTAACCAAATGGAAAGCGTCTTCCTTGTCTCAAGAAGGAAGGATAACCTTAATAAAAGCTAATCTCAATGCAAAACCAAGCTACATCATGCAGGCATTCATGCTACCGATAAACATCTATACTGAATTGGACAAACTGAATTGAACTTTTTTCTGGAATAAAGGTCCAAATTTCCATCCTTTGATTAGTTGGGATAAAATTTGTAAACCACGTTCCCTTGGCGGAACAGAGATTAGAAAATCAGAAGACATGAATAAATCCCTTCAAATGAAACTTTTGTGGAAATTTTTGGCGGAACCGGACAATATTTGGGTTAAAGTTGTAGAAGAAAAATACCTTAGGAGTACCCGACTCTGGGAGTATAAATGCGGGACGAACGCATCATGGCAATGGAAGAAACTAATTAAGTAAACGGGACGGAAAAACAATCAGATTCTGGAAGGATATATGGATATTGGATAAACTTTTGTAAGATATGGTGACAAACACAAACCTTTTAAACGAGGTGGAACTTACTTCAGAGTACCTAAAGGATAACTCATGGGACATCCAACGAATCAACCAATTACGTACAATACTACCTCTGAACATTATCGAAAAAATAAAAAAAGTATAATCTTCCCAATAGTTACATTCGGGATAGACTATACTGGTCAAGGAATGAGGAAGGATGGTATTCGACTAAATCTTCTTTAGAATTTTTTCAAAAACATAAGGTCGGAGTTACTACGGATAAATCTTGGATTTGGAAAATGGACATAATGCCCAAAATTAAAATTTTTTTATGGAAACTAGCTTTGGATGGTCTACCAACAAAGGAAAATCTCGACAGACAAAAGATCTCTGTCGTAATGCATTGCGAATTCTGTAATCACCATACTGAAAGTACCAAACATCTTTTCTTCCAGTGTCCCTTTATTATATCAACCATCAAAAGTCAAAATATAACAACGATCTTAAAAAAAACTACGATTTTTCTAATTGGAGAATCCCCGAGGCCATTCATGACCTAAAAGGATTAGTATCAACAAAAGAAATGAATCTCATTGTTGTAACACCCCAAATTCTCGGAACTCGGGGAGCTACTGGTTAGGACCTCACAATGGGTCCCGGCCTTGGTTTAACAACAACATTACTTGGATCTTACAACAAGGCACAAATGTACTTGAAACAATTTCAAAACATAATATTTTTACTGTATGAATGTACACATGTGACAGCCTTACAAAACATATACATATACATAACATGCATGCTGTAAGGGAGACTCCCCCGTCCCCATCTAATGAGTACGTGGACCCGGCTGACCATCCGTTCCGGATCACTCTGCAACTGTCTATCTCTACAAATCTACAACACGGATAAACCGTTAGCTAACAATCCAAATATAAGCAGAATAAGGATAGCACAAACACACTCAAGATAACATAAAACAATCACCATGCTGGCACACAAACCGGTTATTATCTGTTCATTAAGTGAGTCACCTTATTCCATTTTACAGTTGTGGCACGAGAAATCTTAA
Organism: Fagopyrum homotropicum; assembly: GCA_033239125.1. NCBI lineage: Eukaryota > Viridiplantae > Streptophyta > Magnoliopsida > Caryophyllales > Polygonaceae > Fagopyrum > Fagopyrum homotropicum. The sequence continues at coordinate 109,069,769 of BSWB01000002.1, forward strand.
GAGTTCTCGCCTCCGTTCCTTATCCAACTGGGTGTAGGTCTAGCTTACCTCCGCCGGTAGCATCACTACAAACCGAGTGTGGACTAGTCCCTAAAGAAACCCCCAGCGCCCTCAGGCTAACTGAGCAGAATGCCACCGCCCGTTACTCTTAGGCCAAAGTATAGGTCGGTAGATAATTATTACTAAAATATAAATATAAACATCTTATTCACACACCACTATCATTATCCACACTCATATCTGGAAGTCAGCTAAGTAAGTCCAAAGGACTTACTTGAGTCAAGTCGCAACTCTCTTAATCTCAACTCGGTATGTAACCGTAGGAACTCAATTGCCTGTTATACAAGACAAGAGAATCAATAATATATCCCACTTTCCTAGAAGTCTCCAACTTCTAAGATTTAAAAATCGATCAACAAGAGATTACCAAAATACCCTTTTACAAGTAAATGACCATTTTACCCCTGGTCCCGAAACTTCTAAAAATTTCATAATTTATGTTTAAACTCTTATTTGAGACTAACTAACCATATTCTACTCCCTAGGATGATTTTAGGTAACAACTAGAAAAACCACCCATTTTCTATTTCTCGAAAAGTCACTAAAGTCTAACTACAGCTTCAAATATAAAATTCGAATAATCTTATAAAAATTCCGAAGTAATTCCCTAGGTCATCTATGACATCCTATCTACTCATAGGAGAAAGAATTTCTTAAAACTGTTAAAGCATCGCTTCTACAAAAATTTCTAAAGTTTGGTACAACACTTAACAAGCAGCACATTGTCCTAACTTTGAAAAATCATAACTCCTAAACTACTCGTTGTATTTATCCCAAATTTTGATATGTTCTACTATTAAATCTTATCTCTAATATATCCAAAATTCAGACGCAAAGGAGATCAAAATCCTATTTAAAACTATCTCACAAAACCGAATTTCAGCACAACAGAAAAACTGCTTACGACTCCATCTTTGAAAAATCATAAATCTCAAACCACTCGCTGGATTCCTCTCAAATTTTAATATGTTCTACAACAATATGTCAACCATATCATATCCAAAATTCAAGTCCAATGGAGATCAAGAGCTTATTCAAAACCATCTCACAAAACAGCATCACTTGCTGTTTTCCCCAACACTCAGCACATATATAAAAACGTCAACTTTGAAACACAATAACTCTCAAACCGTAACTCCGATTCTTCCCAAATTTTAATATGATCTACAACCAGATGTCAACTATATCATATCAAAAATTCAAGCCTAACAGAGATAAAAAGCCTATTCAAAACTATCTCACAAAATAGCATCCCATGCTGTTTTTCTCAACTCAGCACATTTATAAAACTGAACTTTGACACCCCATATCTCTCAAACCATAACATGGATTCCTCTGAAATTTTAGTATGATTTACTTTGAAATACCATCTATAACATATCCGAAAACCAGCAAAAAAGGGAGAGTCTAGCTTACTCAAATTTGTACCCGAAGTTGACTGCTCGTAACTGTTGGAAAGCTGGAAAAGATGTAACAGCTCCTTGTATTGGTTCCTTTGGCTGCAATGTATGGGTTCTATGATGGCTTAGCAGCAACTAAGCATATATATAAATGAAGGGAAGGAAGAGCATGGTCATACTCACCAAGAATCTCGACAAGGAGGCAGGAGAGGAGCGCCGGCTTGGTGTGCAGAAGTTCCGGCTTTGAAGAACATTGGCGAGCAGCAGTTTCTGGGGTGGTGCAGGGTGTTGGTGCGCAGTGGTTCCGGACTGTGCAGAGCGTGGGCGAGCCGCTGGTTCTGTCGAGAGCTCAAGGAGTCGACTGGTGGCGTGATGTTCGTCCGGACGAGGAGGCAAGGCTGAGTTGTGCTGCTTCACCCAGCCAGTGAGAGGGACGAGGATGGCGTGAACTGTGGTATTGTAGGAGACGGATAGGTCTAGGGTGGTGTTGTTGATCGGTCGAGAGAGTAGTCTACAGCAGAAGGAAGGCCAGTTGATACGTTCTGAATGTAGACGGAAGGAGGGGAATGTGAGGTGGAGGAGTGTGTTGCGTTACTCACGGGGGCTGTTACAAAAAAAATCTCCAGCTCTGCACATGTAGAAGGGAAGTAGGTTTATTGTTTGAATGGGCCTCATCCGCTGGGCTTCTGGCTAGCACAAGCAGTCCGCTGCTCCATAGGTTGTGCGTCTTGGGCTGGTTTGAAGAGCTCAACAGCAATAGGTAGGAATGTGGGCTGTCAACAACTTGTCTGGGCTTGTCAACTGCTTGTCTGGGCTTGTCAACTGCTTGTCTGGGCCTTGTCATGACCTCGTCTCAACTCTGTCATGGTCTCGTCACAGCTTTGTCACAGTCTCGTCTCAGCCTTGTCATGATCTCGTCTAAAGTCGTCGTTAAGGATTAATTATAAGAATTAGGGTTTGATATAATTCTATTATTTTATGTGAATTAAATTCTACATAAAATAATAAATAATTATAAGAATTAGGGTTTGATATAATTTTATCATTTTATATGAATTAAATTCTACATAAAATGATAAAATTTGTGAAGAAAGAAATACTAGATAGAATGGGAAACCGTCAACGGCTCGAAGTCCGAATTGATTCGGACTTAAACGGAATAAAAATTCCGGATATTACATCAGTACCCCCTTAAAATAAGTTTCGTCCCGAAACTTAGATTAAGGTACTTAATTAAACAACTTCCATAAATAAACTTGTATATCCTAGTCTCACTAAATTTTAATTTTGTTTTCTAAACTCTTGTAACCCTATCAAAACGTAACGAAAAATTCGGTCGTTACATCAAATCCCCCTCAAAATAAGTTTCGTCCCGAAACTTAGGGTAAGACAATCCTGATCGGCCTTTAAGGCACCGAATGGGTGTGTTTGATCGCTATACAAAAGTCTCGTCGTTTCCACTTCTAAGTATGCCGCACATCAAGGTTACCAAAAGAACACATCACTTACTAAATACTCAATCATGAAATAAACAAGCAGTCAAATAATCTCACACATACAAGGTCAAGCCCTGACTCGTCACTCCCGAGGTTACAACCATCGCTACATAGGTCTTTGAAATGTTACGTCTCTTACTATCCCCAATATCTAGGTAGCCCTATCGGATTTTTCATAAAACCACTAAATCTTAAATCTTTTCACGTACTTAGATCACAAGCGTCTGCTACCCGTTCTAGAATGGTTACCGGATATCTCACCGGTATCATCCGGTTCAACTGTCTGATCCTCTAATCTGATGACCTAACTCGTGTCTGATAGGTATCTCTCCAACTGAAATTCTCAAACTCAGTTCCCAAACTTAGTCTCCGTGGAAAACTGAAGCTACACTCTCCAATAGGGTGAGGAATACTAGTCCTTCACTCACTTTCAACTCCGCTTGTAAGGTCTCACAAGGTTGTCTTACCTAACTCACCTCTAAATCCTTTGATGACCTTCCTGAGGTAATTTATTCCAATTCTTTCCTTTCTGATCTTCTGAAGGGTTCCGGGTATCCGATCTAGGATATCCCCCCTTATACACCTCCCGGTACTTTACTAAGTGTTTAAGGCTAGTTGTATCATAACTCACTTGGTCTTATTTCATAATATGGCTCCGTTATATGGTTCCTCCATTAAAGAACCGTCATCTGCTCATTTTTGGTCTTAAATTTGATATAACTTAACAACCAAAACCCGGTGGTCAATCTTTGTATTCTATCGACGTCATCATATATTTTATGGATCTCTAGTTCAACTCAACCTTCTTATCAAGATCTTAGGTGATATAGAATGTATTCGCGATGACAACACTAGCCACAAGGTAATCTTACCTCACCATCGTTTGATCATAATTGCTCGATAACTGCTAACACAACATCAACATTCCACTCTTATATCCCTCACGTCTATCAGACCGATAATATTTCTCTGACATGCAACGTAACTCGGATCTGTTTTGATATAAAATTCTTCTTATACTCTACTCTTGAGATTATGTTTTCTATATGTACGAGTACTGGTATGTAAGTACACTCCCGTAGCTTCCTTTTCTTATCTGTTTTTCGATTCAACTTGCTAGTTACTCCCTTGAGCTTGTTAGTGCAGGCCCTACACAATACCTTTATTACACCGTTACTTCCTTTTTCATTCCATCCAGAAACTCATTCTAAAGTACCCTGCTATGTATTAAGTTCCCAATTTTACTTGTCTACTGACATGTGACGAGGTCGGCATGCTTCACTTGTATCTATAATGGGGTACCACTCTCTTTCTATACTTCTATGTGCATATACTTTCTCGTCTATCTAGATGGTGATACAGTTCCTCTACAAAATTTCCTGTCACTCCACGTAACCTATTTCACGTTCTTTCCAACGAAATGCATTTTACCAATTATCACCGTTGTAACACCCCGAATCCGTGGGACTCGGGATGCTATGGGTTGGGACCTCACAATGGGTCCCGACCCTTAGCCTGACAACAATTTCACCGGATCTTTCAACATGGCACAAATAAAGGCAAAACCAAAATTCCTTTTAATGCAAATGACAAGAAACCCGAAGGAAAACAACAAAAGACTTCAGCCGATAATCAACACCAAAGATCAAAACGCCATACACACGGCATACCAACATAATAAACGAAGAATAAAACACAACCCGACTCCAACCAAAACCCACTCCTAAAATGTACGGAACCCCGGCTGCCCACTCTTCCGGATCTCTCGGCCGCTTTCCTAACCTGCAAGGCAATCTATAACAATCGGTATAAAACCGTTAGCTAATATTCGAAGCATTAGAATCAAGGTGAAAGGCACAAACACAATTAAATAAACATAACACACAATGTACACCAAATCACACAAGTCCGGTTTATTATCTTTTTATTATTAAGTCGTATCCCGTTCTAATTCAACTTCTTTTGTGACACGAGAATCCTCCGAAACTCGCCTCGGTCCCTTCTTCCGGCAATGGAACGGTCGGATGCCTCCGACCGTCTAACCAGCACGGGCCAGTCGCCGAGATCTCCCTAGCTCTCACGGGGAGCCAGGCAGTGATGTCACCGCCCGTTATCATACACTTGGGCCAAATAATATAAAGGTCGGTAATCCTATTTCCGGTTTAGTTGTTATAAACAGTAACATAATAAACACACACCACCCAACACACAATAATACTAATACAAAGAATACGAGCTAAGTAAGTCCGGAGACTTACCTTATCGCCACACACAACTCACAACACTCTCGCTTCCTTAGAGAGGAAGCTCATAACCTGCTCACAAGAGATAACTATATCAACAACAACCCACTCACAATAGAAGTCTTAGACTTCTATACAAATGATCTACGCAAGACCATTTAACTCTCAAATCTAGGACCGCATCCTAGAATCTCCATGCTCACATCACACTCAACAAAAGCTAGAAGTCCTAAGACTTCTAAACCTTCAGATCTTGCAAGATCATAACTCACAACACCACTAGTATACTCTCTTTCTAATCCTCAACCTCAACAATCATACAACCTCAATCCCTAAATTCTCACAAGCTCAACATACAACTTAAAGCCATAAACAACCTCACAAAATAATATCAACACCTCAAGCCTAATGATTCTCACAAGATCAAACCATATACTCGAATCCTTATAACAACCTCACCAGACCGCAATACCACCTCAATCTTAGAATCAACATCAATCCATCAAACATAATCGAATCCTCATAACTCACCTAAGGTTCAAAGCCACTACTTGGTATTAACTCTAAGTTATGCTAGGTCCAACCTAACATGATACTACCACTAAAAAAACTAGATCGAGGTAAGATTATAAGCTCGGGCGAGAGGGTACTCACGTGACGTCAAAAGACGGAAGCCGATCTATGGGTGTCGAGAAAGGATTTGTTGGGCCTTTATCGGGGCGCTTCCGAACCTAACACCAAAGCTAGGAAAATTTAGCGTATAAGCTAAATTTCAACGGAATATATAACGTATATAAAATTTAAGGTAAAACCCGTTTTCAAAACAAAGGTTAAAAACTCGTTAAAAACGTTTTCCTAGACAAACCATACAAAGTAAAGGAGTTGGTCATAAACCGCAAATTAACTTTTCCGGGCTAGATATGCAACTCAAGAACTTAAGCCATTTCCGAAAACTGTAAAATAATTATTCAAGAAACTTGGCCAACTTTCCACAATTAAATCAGCAGGGGTATATTATCAATAACCCAAAAACTAGAGTACAAATCTGTAAATACCAAAATATGGGTACAAAACTGTTAATAACACAAATTTAAGGGGCCATATTTTTAATTGTGAAAATGTTGCTTCTTCAACCTTGCAACAGTTGCACGCAGCAGGAAAAAAGGAGGAGCGGTCGGCGGCTGTGCACGCGGAGGAAGGGGTGGCGATGTCGGCAGCTAGAGGCAGCCCGATCTCCGGCTAGATGCGGCCCAGACTCCGGCGAGGTTCAGTGGCCTTCGAGGCAGCGTCATTCCGGCACGTTCTTCCGGTCTGGGGGAAGGCTACCCTAGACGGAGGTGGTGAGAAGAAATGGGGACGGCACGATGGCGTCAGGAGGGAGGACAACAGCTGGGTAGGGGAAAAATGAGGTTGAGAGGGAGTAAGGCTGAGATTAGGAGCCGGGGGGAAAGGACGAGGGGTCGGGAGGTGAGAGGTCGGGGAGGCGAAGAGTCAGGGAGATGAAAGGTCGATTGAGGCTCACTAGGTGGGGTCTGGCAGCTCAGCGCCCAAGGAGAGAGGGAGAAAAGAGAGGAAAGAAAGAAAAGAAAAAGGAAATAAAATAGGAACTTGATGAAATAGGCTCGATCAAAATTTATCGAAATGGAACTTTCGGAACGGAAAATTTCTACGAACTTTTACGAAATTTAATATACGGGAAAAATATATGTTGATCGAGTATATACTTAAACTCGCAAAATATCCATTAACATACAAAAACCCCTTTTCGTAAATTGCTTACGAGATAATATAATATTTAATCTTAGGTAAAAATATATCGGTATATATACTCGTAGAATTTAATTTACGTCGTACGAATACTCGTAAAATATTTAAGTTATTTAAAATATCGATAAAATCCGGAAAAAAAAATATCGCAAACGCGCCTAAAAACTGCGGTGTTACATTAGATCCCCCTAAAAACAAGTTTCGTCCCGAAACTTGCTATGCGTCGAACGCTTCGGACCCTAAGGCGGAGGTATGAACTCTCAAACTAAGAAGGCTTAAAGCTTCTAGTCTATATACACAATCTACTTAAACTACCACCGTGAGATATATCAGGTCATATAACACCTTCCCGCACAGGGCACAAACTACACATAACATCACACATGCACATAAAGCAACCAAGGGAAGACTAGGTCTATCTCGTCAATTCTATCGATGCTACTAGCTCAGCATAACATTCAACCAAAGATACTATCTTCCGTCTACCTATTAGCTTCATTGGTTCCTCGACTGCCACTAGATCATCATGACCGACAACACGTCTCGAATCATGCATGCACTCTCTCGACTAATACACATGAAACGCCAGGTGAACACTCTGTACTCTTGGCGGCAATGCCAACTAATAAGACACTTCTCCAACTCGCTCTAAGATCTCAAAAAGGTCGATATATCGGAACTCCACTTCCTTCTCGGGTCTTTCTCAATGTAGCATTTCCATTATTTTCCCTTTGATTTCTCTATCAAAGAATATCGAACTTCCAATCTACACTGTTGGCTTTGGTTCTTTTCAAACCAAACTCTGATGTTATGTTTTCTCAATTCTTGTTGCAATTCCATGTAACGAAGGAAGTACTCTACTCCATACTACTTCTTTTAACCAGACCCGTATGCTATTACTTTTACATTGCTCCGCAGTACTCGATCAAGACCTTGTCTTGAAGAATCACTTGTACACTTCAAACTCATAATACCTCAAGGTAAGTCAAAAACATTGCACCAGTGAATCCCCTCTTAACTCTCAGCAACTCCTTCGTCAATTCTTTGTCCCATTCAGTACTTCCTTGTCATCCGGAGTAGATTACCATAATTGGTGTTATACAACTCCTCTCTTCACATATCTGAAAATGCTCAGCACATCTAAGGAAACTTGTAAATTCTTTCACATCCTTCGGGATTTGTCATCCCGAGACAACTTGTCATAACCTCTCTCCTCTTCAAGAGTAGACCCAAAATATCTTATCCGGGGCATCAGTAAGCCCATAGGGTATAACTATAACTCGTAGTGACTTTGATTGGTCCAAAATGCCGTACTTGCAATATCTCAAACTCGAATTCTCAATTGGTTACAATCAGACCTTATATCATTCTCATAAGAGACTATCGACCGTTGTAACCGATCAAGTAGATCATCCAATTCGTTCTAAGGAAGACTTGTCCAATATGAACAATTCTGGTGTTCTCATAATAACTCCAAATCAAGAGTTTAAGATATTTTCCAATATGAACTTCAAATCAAGAGTTCAAGATAACCTTCGGATTTCTCCATAACATTTCACTAATTCTAATGGACTCTTTTCAATAAGTTCTTGCAAATGCTCCTTCACTTGCTTCCACAACTCATGTCTCTTCACAAGTGTCATTCTATACGGCGCCTTAAATTTTGTAATCGAGTCAAGCTTGACCTTAGTGGAAAAATCCACATTTTGACGGGTTGGGAAATAATCCACATCACTTCTTCTTCTACTGTGATATCTCGGTTTTCGTCTTTCCTTCTTTCGTCCTATAAATAAAACCTACACAACCTTGCTTTAAAACTTGACAGGTGGTCATGATACCAATGGTCTTCCCCGATCTGTTGAGGTGACATCCTTTAAACACGTTTTTTTTTTCTATCTTTAGCTAAAATGTTTACCATCCTCTTTTAGAGATCCTTCATCTCTTGAACTCAAGAGGCTTGCTCGAGTCTTCTAACTCTTGTAGCCTTATTTAAGTAGTCCTATAACTTAATCTCATCCTCCCTCTTTGATGACATGATTGTAAAATCTTCTAAGGTTTCTCACTTATGAGCAGCCATAAGGGTCCAATCGGTAGGACTTAACCGTGTTTCAAAATGATTGACCTTATCTTCTTCACTTTCTGCGACATCCTAACATATGGGAGAAGCTCTTCATATTCTACGTAAGCTTTCACCATAGACATCCTTTCTTCAATCTTCCATATACTTTTTGTACATCTCTTGTCGACATCAAACTTCAAAACTTCGATCTTCTCTTACTCTTGTTGGTCACCTTATACATCTCTCGGTATTCCATGAACAACTTCACAACTGTACCGGTATGCCCCGTGAAAAATGCTAGAAGAAACTCCCCATCCAAAACCACTAAAATATCAAACTCTTTACATCTCCAGGTACTAACATCATAACTCTAAGCTTGTAGCGTTGCCCTAATCTAGGTCCTCTCTTTCACGCCATACCCACCATGTCTCTTCCGTGTGAGTCTACAAACTTGACTTATCTCTTGTCCGCGATAACATATCATCCATTTCATACCCTGCATCCTCTATATACCCCCGTTTACGTACCACCTCCATGACACCTTACCTTCTTCTTGATTCACTACTTCACTTTTACCATGGTCAAACTTTAAAACCTCTATTTCGTGTCGTTCTCCCCTATGCCAATTACATGACCTACAAAGTTCGCATAAGGTCATCCAAATCCCTCTGTTTGCCCATAATCTTGTTTGCTCATCCCCTCTTCACTCACCAATAGACAACTCGCACACGTGCGTTCTTGGTTGTCACCAATTAACTTATAACTGACCTTCTCCAATGTCAATGACTTTCCATTCTTCTTACCCTCCATGTTACCATTCTCTAGAAGCTACCCTCCTCGAGGTACTCTACCTTAAACTCCGTTAGTTCCTTCTTCATTTCATGCTTCATCTTCTTTATAAGGTAACTATATCTTCTTTGCCTTGTTGTTTCATATAACTCCCTTTCATAAGCTTAACCATTCTTCCTTGATGTCTTTCAAGTGCACCTTCCCAAATATTACAGCCTTAGGTAGCGTCCGTTCACGTTTCTCTTGGTTGGTATCTTAAGTCTTTCCATAAACAAAACTTCTTGTTGCGTCACTCCTTTTATCGGGATCACGTCTACTCACACTTCCTTCTTCTTGGCGTTTCTTAGTCTTATCGTTATAATAGAAACCGGTCAACTCCACGTGAATCTCCACCATGCTCTTCTTTTACTAACTCTAGTAATATTGACACTTCACTTATTGGTACCTCATAAGCTTAACTTACGATATCTTAATCTTTCGCAAATGGTCCGTTCACTCTTGTTCATCTTGACTCCAATGCTTAGGAGCTTCTAAGGAAAACTTCACGTCTTGAAGGAATATCACCTTTAACCTTGCTAGAGTGTATCCATCTCCTTCTCGATTCGTATCTTTAGTTGTCCACGCGTACTTAAGTTCATTTTCACTATTGGTCCCGTTTTGGTTCAATCATGGCTTCCTTGGAACCACTTCCACACATAAATGTTACTCCTCTTTCTTGTATTGTCTCCATCTCGCTTTCTCTTTAGTTGTCTCGAGTTTTCCGTTCACTTGTTTGTCCTTCATTTATGTCATCTCTAATCCTCCTCTACGATGTCCTTTTATAGGAACCCAATAAACGTCATGGTGTTTGTCAACACAAAACGCTCAACTCGATACTTGAGCTTACTCCTCCACGTATGAACGATATCCCAAGCCAACAACGTCGTCTTAAAGGTGATGCTATCTTTCTGTCGTCCTAACTATAAGATCTCATAATATATACCACTATATATAAGAGTCCGTATATAAACTTATATATGTCCTATGTCCACATAAGTACTAATATAACACATCCGGTAATTCATTACAACACAACAAGGTCCAAAACATATATTATAGTCCACAATATACTATGCATATAATCACGTTCATCATGCAACTTACAATCAGAAAGATACACATCAATTCCATCATGCATAACTACAAACCTCATATCCATATCTATATATACATATATATACATACCAAAATCTAATAAACTAAGCTGCCGAGATCTGCGGAAGGAGTGGTGGTCCGTACATTCTACCCCGACTCATGCAAGTGATTTTGAAAACGAAAACTCAGAACCCGTGGGGTTTTGTTTATTCCTTATTCGGCCTTTAGAAGATTGCGAGTGCCATTGTTGTCAACCTAGGGCTCTAATACCACTTTTGTAACACCCCGAATCCGTGGGACTCGGGATGCTATGGGTTGGGACCTCACAATGGGTCCCGACCCTTAGCCTGACAACAATTTCACCGGATCTTTCAACATGGCACAAATAAAGGCAAAACCAAAATTCCTTTTAATGCAAATGACAAGAAACCCGAAGGAAAACAACAAAAGACTTCAGCCGATAATCAACACCAAAGATCAAAACGCCATACACACGGCATACCAACATAATAAACGAAGAATAAAACACAACCCGACTCCAACCAAAACCCACTCCTAAAATGTACGGAACCCCGGCTGCCCACTCTTCCGGATCTCTCGGCCGCTTTCCTAACCTGCAAGGCAATCTATAACAATCGGTATAAAACCGTTAGCTAATATTCGAAGCATTAGAATCAAGGTGAAAGGCACAAACACAAGTAAATAAACATAACACACAATGTACACCAAATCACACAAGTCCGGTTTATTATCTTTTTATTATTAAGTCGTATCCCGTTCTAATTCAACTTCTTTTGTGACACGAGAATCCTCCGAAACTCGCCTCGGTCCCTTCTTCCGGCAATGGAACGGTCGGATGCCTCCGACCGTCTAACCAGCACGGGCCAGTCGCCGAGATCCCCCTAGCTCTCACGGGGAGCCAGGCAGTGATGTCACCGCCCGTTATCATACACTTGGGCCAAATAATATAAAGGTCGGTAATCCTATTTCCGGTTTAGTTGTTATAAACAGTAACATAATAAACACACACCACCCAACACACAATAATACTAATACAAAGAATACGAGCTAAGTAAGTCCGGAGACTTACCTTATCGCCACACACAACTCACAACACTCTCGCTTCCTTAGAGAGGAAGCTCATAACCTGCTCACAAGAGATAACTATATCAACAACAACCCACTCACAATAGAAGTCTTAGACTTCTATACAAATGATCTACGCAAGACCATTTAACTCTCAAATCTAGGACCGCATCCTAGAATCTCCATGCTCACATCACACTCAACAAAAGCTAGAAGTCCTAAGACTTCTAAACCTTCAGATCTTGCAAGATCATAACTCACAACACCACTAGTATACTCTCTTTCTAATCCACAACCTCAACAATCATACAACCTCAATCCCTAAATTCTCACAAGCTCAACATACAACTTAAAGCCATAAACAACCTCACAAAATAATATCAACACCTCAAGCCTAATGATTCTCACAAGATCAAACCATATACTCGAATCCTTATAACAACCTCACCAGACCGCAATACCACCTCAATCTTAGAATCAACATCAATCCATCAAACATAATCGAATCCTCATAACTCACCTAAGGTTCAAAGCCACTACTTGGTATTAACTCTAAGTTATGCTAGGTCCAACCTAACATGATACTACCACTAAAAAAACTAGATCGAGGTAAGATTATAAGCTCGGGCGAGAGGGTACTCACGTGACGTCAAAAGACGGAAGCCGATCTATGGGTGTCGAGAAAGGATTTGTTGGGCCTTTATCGGGGCGCTTCCGAACCTAACACCAAAGCTAGGAAAATTTAGCGTATAAGCTAAATTTCAACGGAATATATAACGTATATAAAATCTAAGGTAAAACCCGTTTTGAAAACAAAGGTTAAAAACTCGTTAAAAACGTTTTCCTAGACAAACCATACAAAGTAAAGGAGTTGGTCATAAACCGCAAATCAACTTTTCCGGGCTAGATATGCAACTCAAGAACTTAAGCCATTTCCGAAAACCGTAAAATAATTATTCAAGAAACTTGGCCAACTTTCCACAATTAAATCAGCAGGGGTATATTATCAATAACCTAAAAACTAGAGTACAAATCTGTAAATACCAAAATATGGGTACAAAACTGTTAATAACACAAATTTAAGGGGCCATATTTTTAATTGTGAAAATGTTGCTTCTTCAACCTTGCAACAGTTGCACGCAGCAGGAAAAAAGGAGGAGCGGTCGGCGGCTGTGCACGCGGAGGAAGGGGTGGCGATGTCGGCAGCTAGAGGCAGCCCGATCTCCGGCTAGATGCGGCCCAGACTCCGGCGAGGTTCAGTGGCCTTCGAGGCGGCGTCATTCCGGCACATTCTTCCGGTCTGGGGGAAGGCTACCCTAGACGGAGGTGGTGAGAAGAAATGGGGACGGCACGATGGCGTCAGGAGGGAGGACAACAGCTGGGTAGGGGAAAAATGAGGTTGAGAGGGAATAAGGCTGAGATTAGGAGCCGGGGGGGAAAGGACGAGGGGTCGGGAGGTGAGAGGTCGGGGAGGCGAAGAGTCAGGGAGATGAAAGGTCGATTGAGGCTCACTAGGTGGGGTCTGGCAGCTCAGCGCCCAAGGAGAGAGGGAGAAAAGAGAGGAAAGAAAGAAAAGAAAAAGGAAATAAAATAGGAACTTGATGAAATAGGCTCGATCAAAATTTATCGAAATGGAACTTTCGGAACGGAAAATTTCTACGAACTTTTACGAAATTTAATATACGGGAAAAATATATGTTGATCGAGTATATACTTAAACTCACAAAATATCCATTAACATACAAAAACCCCTTTTCGTAAATTGCTTACGAGATAATATAATATTTAATCTTAGGTAAAAATATATCGGTATATATACTCGTAGAATTTAATTTACGTCGTACGAATACTCGTAAAATATTTAAGTTATTTAAAATATCGATAAAATCCTAAAAAAAAAAAATATCGCAAACGCGCCTAAAAACTGCGGTGTTACAACCGTCTTATACTCGACACTTCATTTTCTGTACTCTCGAATTTCTTGTTATGTGGGTTAGGACCCATCACGCTTCCGCTGTGTTACTTTGATAATTATGTTGTCACCCGTTAATCATAAGGACATTTTCCGTGAGTCCAAAATGATTGACCCCAAAACTCTTCCTCTCAGTTACACCTTACGTCCTATCCGGATGAAGTACTCAATACCTTCCTTATTTGCCTTAAGGAACCAAGATGACGGTTGGAAGACGACCTCTTACGTTTACTTTTGGAATTCTTCTAACATGGATCTAAACTCTCTGACTCAACCGGAGTTTGATCTTAACTAGCCAGTAAGAAATCTCTAACTCACTTCTCTTCATGCCTTTAGTTAATCAAAGAATATTGTCATTACCTACTTGAGGAAATCCTCCAAGGCGTCGGTAAGGCTAATTCATAAATCTACAGTCACAATTATCTTTTCTTAATGGCACATAACTCCTCAATACCAAAAGAAACACTTGCACGTCCTCTGTTGATGTCAGTCAGTCTATAGTTGACTTATATCAATTTCATACCTCTATTGGTATTAAACTTTTGATGCACATCACCTACTAGATTAATCCGTTTATCCTTCTTTAGTTCGTCTTATCTTTCACTCTTCTGCTTCCTTTGGGACAACTCTCCTTCTCAAGTCTCATTGTGCCATTCGCTTAACGTTAAAAGTCATTCCTCACACTCCACGATAGATGGTAAGCGTCTTGTAGTTCCGATGACTTTTAATTACATCCCAATCGTAATCCCTTTACAGGAACCGTCGGTGTTGATGACCTATGTTCTGTTATTAATGGCGGTTACCCTGGGCTCTTGAGTCCCCCACACGATTCTCTCAAGCACAGGTTCCTTAATTGGCGTTGTTCGTAATATTTTCTTCCAAATATCTGTTGTCTATGTTACAGGGTTTCAATCCTTTCGATACTGGCGTTGTGATTCCGTTTAGAATTCTTATCTATAAAAAAGACAAAATGTCTCCAGGCTTGTGAAGTCTACCCTTCGCTCTTACATTAAGTTGTATCTCTCCATTCCGTGTAAATTGTGATCTGTCAAAATTTTCTTAGCTAGTAGGTAAACAGTTGCTCACAACACTCCTTTTATACTTCTTTATTTCGTTCAACCTTCCACCCTTCCGCTTCTTTTAGACTAACTCCATTTCTCTAGTCCGATTGTGTCTTTAATCTGGCATAAATAGTCGTTTCAAGTTTTCACGATAGCTTGCAAGCGTCTTTGAAATTCTTATGGCCGTAATGATCATCCTCTTACAGTTCCTTTTGCATGGACCATCTGTGTTGATGGCTTAGGTCCCGTGATAATTCGGGTTACCCTGGACTCTCGAGTCTAGCATGGCCGTTCTCCCATACAGATTTCTTCACTGGAGTTAGTGGTAATATCGCCTTCATGAAACTCCGTTAACCCTGCTACAGGCTTCCATTCTTTGAATATTAGCGTCGCGGTTTCTTTCGAACTACTTATATCTCTGAGGAGGTCAAAACTTCCCCACGCTTGTGGAGTCTGCCTTTTCGCTTTTACACTCAATTGTAGGTCTTCATTCCGTGCACCTTAGATTCTCGCACCCGGATTGACACTTTGTCTCTTCTGGTTTCTCATGCCCATAATGGTCTATGAGGCATCCGCCTCGATGGTAATGTCCTTGATCCCACAATCTTGGTTGTACTCAATTCTACTTGGCTCGTTCCAATATTATTATCTCTACTCCGCATTCTTGTAGTCTCTTGCATGGTTCTTATAATTTATCTCTCGGCTTCATACAACTCAGTCCCTTGTACGACCTTCTATTTCTTCTATCTGAGTTGACTCGGGAATTCTTCCCCATTTGATTGTACTTATGGTCGAAATTATCTCCACATCTCTACTTCTTCGCCTATTAGTTCTTTGGATGGTTAACAAGGGTTACTAGGACGCCCACCCGAGTATAATACTTGATCCGAGGTCCGAGTCATTTGTCTCGTGTTGAAAACTTTTCAAGTCTACTACCGATTTATCATGAGGCGATAATCGCTTCATGATATCATAACTAAAGGATATAATATATCCTTTAGGATACTAACATACTACACTTATACATATATATAACATACATTAATACTCATCATAGTAAGTCTATATGCTAACTCATATCGATCTAAGTTGTAGAGATCCACGGAGAGCGATGGTGGTCCAACGTACTACTAACCCAACAACCCGACTATGCACATGATTTTGAATTAGAAATTCATTTTTTTAAAAAAAAAATTTCAGACCCCTTTCGGGTTCTAATTATTTTCTACATTCGGTCTTTGAGAAGATTTCAAGTGCCATTGTTGCCAACCTGGCTCTGATACCATGTTGTAACACCCCAAATTCTCGGAACTCGGGGAGCTACTGGTTAGGACCTCACAATGGGTCCCGGCCTTGGTTTAACAACAACATTACTTGGATCTTACAACAAGGCACAAATGTACTTGAAACAATTTCAAAACATAATATTTTTACTGTATGAATGTACACATGTGACAGCCTTACAAAACATATACATATACATAACATGCATGCTGTAAGGGAGACTCCCCCGTCCCCATCTAATGAGTACGTGGACCCGGCTGACCATCCGTTCCGGATCACTTTGCAACTGTCTATCTCTACAAATCTACAACACGGATAAACCGTTAGCTAACAATCCAAATATAAGCAGAATAAGGATAGCACAAACACACTCAAGATAACATAAAACAATCACCATGCTGGCACACAAACCGGTTATTATCTGTTCATTAAGTGAGTCACCTTATTCCATTTTACAGTTGTGGCACGAGAAATCTTAAGAGTTCTCGCCTCCGTTCCTTATCCAACTGGGTGTAGGTCTAGCTTACCTCCGCCGGTAGCATCACTACAAACCGAGTGTGGACTAGTCCCTAAAGAAACCCCCAGCGCCCTCAGGCTAACTGAGCAGAATGCCACCGCCCGTTACTCTTAGGCCAAAGTATAGGTCGGTAGATAATTATTACTAAAATATAAATATAAACATCTTATTCACACACCACTATCATTATCCACACTCATATCTGGAAGTCAGCTAAGTAAGTCCAAAGGACTTACTTGAGTCAAGTCGCAACTCTCTTAATCTCAACTCGGTATGTAACCGTAGGAACTCAATTGCCTGTTATACAAGACAAGAGAATCAATAATATATCCCACTTTCCTAGAAGTCTCCAACTTCTAAGATTTAAAAATCGATCAACAAGAGATTACCAAAATACCCTTTTACAGGTAAATGACCATTTTACCCCTGGTCCCGAAACTTCTAAAAATTTCATAATTTATGTTTAAACTCTTATTTGAGACTAACTAACCATATTCTACTCCCTAGGATGATTTTAGGTAACAACTAGAAAAACCACCCATTTTCTATTTCTCGAAAAGTCACTAAAGTCCAACTACAGCTTCAAATATAAAATTCGAATAATCTTATAAAAATTCCGAAGTAATTCCCTAGGTCATCTATGACATCCTATCTACTCATAGGAGAAAGAATTTCTTAAAACTGTTAAAGCATCGCTTCTACAAAAATTTCTAAAGTTTGGTACAACACTTAACAAGCAGCACATTGTCCTAACTTTGAAAAATCATAACTCCTAAACTACTCGCTATATTTATCCCAAATTTTGATATGTTCTACTATTAAATCTTATCTCTAATATATCCAAAATTCAGATGCAAAGGAGATCAAAATCCTATTTAAAACTATCTCACAAAACCGAATTTCAGCACAACAGAAAAACTGCTTACGACTCCATCTTTGAAAAATCATAAATCTCAAACCACTCGCTGGATTCCTCTCAAATTTTAATATGTTCTACAACAATATGTCAACCATATCATATCCAAAATTCAAGTCCAATGGAGATCAAGAGCTTATTCAAAACCATCTCACAAAACAGCATCACTTGCTGTTTTCCCCAACACTCAGCACATATATAAAAACGTCAAATTTGAAACACAATAACTCTCAAACCGTAACTCCGATTCTTCCCAAATTTTAATATGATCTAAAACCAGATGTCAACTATATCATATCAAAAATTCAAGCCTAACAGAGATCAAAAGCCTATTCAAAACTATCTCACAAAACAGCATCCCATGCTGTTTTTCTCAACTCAGCACATTTATAAAACTGAACTTTGAAACCCCATATCTCTCAAACCATAACATGGATTCCTCTGAAATTTTAGTATGATTTACTTTGAAATACCTTCTATAACATATCCGAAAACCAGCCAAAAAAGGAGAGTCTAGCTTACTCAAATTTGTACCCGAAGTTGACTGCTCGTAACTGTTGGAAAGCTGGAAAAGATGTAACAGCTCCTTGTATTGGTTCCTTTGGCTGCAATGTATGGGTTCTATGATGGCTTAGCAGCAACTAAGCATATATATAAATGAAGGGAAGGAAGAGCATGGTAATACTCACCAAGAATCTCGACAAGGAGGCAGGGGAGGAGCGCCGGCTTGGTGTGCAGAAGTTCCGGCTTTGAAGAACATTGGCGAGCAGCAGTTTCTGGGGTGGTGCAGGGTGTTGGTGCGCAGTGGTTCCGGACTGTGCAGAGCGTGGGCGAGCCGCTGGTTCTGTCGAGAGCTCAAGGAGTCGACTGGTGGCGTGATGTTCGTCCGGACGAGGAGGCAAGGCTGAGTTGTGCTGCTTCACCCAGCCAGTGAGAGGGACGAGGATGGCGTGAACTGTGGTATTGTAGGAGACGGCTAGGTCTAGGGTGGTGTTGTTGATCGGTCGAGAGAGTAGTCTACAGCAGAAGGAAGGCCAGTTGATACGTTCTGAATGTAGACGGAAGGAGGGGAATGTGAGGTGGAGGAGTGTGTTGCGTTACTCACGGGGGTTGTTACAAAAAAAATCTCCAACTCAGCACATGTAGAAGGGAAGTAGGTTTATTGTTTGAATGGGCCTCATCCGCTGGGCTTCTGGCTAGCACAAGCAGTCCGCTGCTCCATAGGTTGTGCGTCTTGGGCTGGTTTGAAGAGCTCAGCAGCAATAGGTAGGAATGTGGGCTGTCAACAACTTGTCTGGGCTTGTCAACTGCTTGTCTGGGCTATTCAACTGCTTGTCTGGGCCTTGTCATGACCTCGTCTCAGCTCTGTCATGGTCTCGTCACAGCTTTGTCACAGTCTCATCTCAACCTTGTCATGATCTCGTCTAAAGTCGTCGTTAAGGATTAATTATAAGAATTAGGGTTTGATATAATTCTATTATTTTATGTGAATTAAATTCTACATAAAATAATAAATAATTATAAGAATTAGGGTTTGATATAATTTTATTATTTTATATGAATTAAATTCTACATAAAATGATAAAATTTGTGAAGAAAGAAATACTAGATAGAATGGGAAACCGTCAACGGCTCGAAGTCCGAATTGATTCGGACTTAAACGGAATAAAAATTCCGGATATTACAATTGTAGTCACTTGGTGGAACATATGGATGGCAAGAAATCAATTCATTTTTAACAAAACAAAAATTTTGGAAAATATACAAGATTTAGCATTGAACCAAATAGAAGTGTGGAATAGAGAAAATATGAACTAGAACATGAATAACATAGCAAATAAATCATCACGAAGAAAAAAGAAGAACATTAAATGGAAAACACCAGAAATTTGTTTTCACAAATTTAATTTTGATGCTTCACAAAACTCGTCAGGAAAATTTTCCTTTGGTTTTATCATCCGAAATCACAATGCCATCCCTATCGAAATTGGAAGTGGTAGGTGTGATGCTGAATCTGTTTTGGAATCAGAAGCTCTAGCCTTACGAAATGGCCTCCAAAAGGCCAAGGAGATTGGAATTAAATTCATTGAGATTGAAGGAGATAATTTGACACTCGTCAACTCGATCAATCGTATTTGGAAACCACCTTGGGAACTTGATATGATTATCAACGATATTTCTAATATCATCTCTGAGTTTACTATCTCAATCACTCGGCATATTTTTAGGGAAATTAATCTGGTTGCGGACAAGATAGCTTCACATGGACACAATAACGACCTGCACATTGAAGAGATTCCAGAAGATGTTCAAGACCTCATCCGCAAGGATGCCATAGGCTGATTGGTTTCTAGAAACTGATCCACCTATTTTCTTACCTATGTATCAAAAAAAAAGGATTTTTAACCCAACATTACACAAACTTTTCAACCAATGCATCCACACCTTTTTATTTGCTTTTATAAACCTCTTCTACTTGGGAGATTGAGCATTGGTACACAATAGCCGAAACTTCAATGATTAGCAAATCTTAGCGTTCTAAGATGCCTCACATCTCATGCACATACTCAAGTGTCCATCTTTCACAGATCAAGCCATCTTTTGACGCAAATACAACTCATTTGTGATGAGTGCTCCCGGTTACTCAATGACTCGATCCATGACCCAAAAATCTTCTTTATTTTTTTTAACTCTTTTTTCTTTTTTATAACTGTATATGATCAATGGTAAACTGTATATGATCAATGGTATGCCCAAGAAGAAGAGTGTCCTATGGAGGATAATATGGAGGCTCTAAGGGCTGAGCTAAGGGCTTCAAGAGAAAGGATAGCAACTCAACAAAGGAAAATTGATGAGATGCAAGCACAAATGCGAAACCTCGTGCAAAATGTGCAAAACCAAAATGATAATTCTATTGTGACACTTATTCCAGTTGGACCACAAACACTTGAAGAGCGTATGGATCCCTGTCAATTTATTCCTCGTCCAAGAATTGAGGAGCTAAGTGAAGAAGAGCCTCTTAAGGAGGAAATTGCCCAAGAAGAGGCTAGGGGAAGAGACTTGGAAGTGGAGAATGAGATTGAGAACATGGTTATCATGATTAACCTCATTGGGAAGCTCCATGACGATCCCCCAATGCCTAATGAAGATCATTGTTCTACCAAGGAATGGATTAAGAAAATGGTGAATGCTCTCAATCAACTCACCTCCATGGGATCATTTCTTGCTAAGGAATTACAAGACATGTACGAGGTAGAAGTCTTATGTGAAAGAATACCTAAGGAGGATGGACCAACAAGGCTTGGTGGAAATTTGTCCAAGTCCAAAGTTCAAAAGACGCTACTACAAGTTCCTCCCACTATGGTTTTCAATGGAAACATCCTATGGTGGATAGGACTTCTCTTGATGAGAAAGATCGTGCCCGAAGATGAGATGAAGTTACCAAATAGAAGCTATGAAGGGTCGAGCTAAGTCCTTAAAATAGCGCTTCCCGGGAGGCAACCCGAGGTAATAAGTATTTTACTTTTCAATAAATGAATCTTATCTTTTATGTTTTGTGTTTTGTAGGGTTAAAGGCAATTGTAAGGAAGAAAAAAAAAGAGTCTCGGGCAAATTATGAGCATTATTGCAAATTATGACCTTGCAAAGGGCGTAGAGAAGTTTTTGGCACCCATGATACTCATTTGGAGACACCTTGACACAACAACTTCATTCCAATTCGAAGAACCCCTTGGGATCCCAACTGGTCTCCGGATCATACTTGAATCCGACTTGTAAGTACATTTAACCTTCTCTTAATCCAGATGATCATACTTATGGCTTGTTCGTTCATATTAAATACATGATCATGTTAAGATGCTATGTTGTTGATGTTACTTCTAAAAGGCCACTTTAAAAATATGGGATTTGGGATAAGTATGGGGTATGACTTTAGTGTTAACATATCATATGTAGTTGGAATTGCTATTGTTATGTGTTGTTGGGCTATTTTTGTTGCTTACTTGAATCCGGTTTGGTCAATTTACAAAAGAAGCTCCAGTTAAATTTTCCTGAATCTCTTCGAATTCTTCTCAAGTCTCAGCAATCTCCTCCTTAGTACCTCTCAAATAGCATTGAGTTTTCTTTTACCTCTTCTTTTTGCTACATTAGGGGCAATGTAGGGTTTAAGTATGGGGTGGAGAATATTTGCATCTTAGTTGCATGTAGTTTTAGTTTTTTTAAAATTTCAAAAAAAAAAAAACAGAAGTGCTTCGGTGTATGATATGATCTCAATGATGAAATTATGACATGTTTGTGGATGTAGGACATTAAGCATGAATAGCATGACATATGTGAGATTTTTATACTTTGTTATAAACTCATGAAATGATGAAAGTGTTTTTTGTCTTATGTTTGCTTAAATGACTCTTTTCAAAATCACATAACATAGCTCTTGTGCATTGCATGAAGATGATTGAGGCATTTCACTTCTTGTATTTCATTCTTCCATGATCACGTACTTGCTCCTCAAATTGTTTACTTATATCCTCCCTTTTACCCATCCAGGAATTTGGAATTAATGTTCTAAAGGAGTTGCTCGATTATAAGTATGGGGTGATTTGCTTGAAGTTATAAAAAAGAAAAAAGAGATAAAAAAAAAATAAAGAAGATTTTTGGGTCATGGATCGAGTCGTTGAGTAACCGGGTGCACTCATCACAAATGAGTTGTATTCATGTTAAAAGATGGCTTGATCTGTGAAAGATGGAGACTTGAGTATGTGCATGAGATGTGAGGCATCTTAAGACTCTAAGATTTGCTAATCATTGAAGTTTCGGCTCTTGTACACCAATGCTCAATCTCCCAAGTAAAAGAAGTTTATAAAAGCAAATAAAAAGGTGTGTATGCATTGGTTGAAAAGTTTGTTTAATGTTGGGTTGAAAATCCTTTTTCCCGGATTAGTACCACAAACCTAAAAATTTTCCCACCTTAACATCTCTTCTTGGCCTCATCTTCTAAAGTCCTCATGATTTATGTACATATGTGATTGGCTAAGTGATAGAGATTTGGTTGTTTTTGCAAGTTGTGACTATCGTGAAATTGATTTGATAACATGAGGATATTTGCAATGTATAATCATTTTTCTTGTATGGCTTGCTTGAAATGCTTTTGTCCCTATGTGCTATAACAATCATATTGAGAGAGATCATACTTGAAGCATTATTATGAGATTTTTAATTTCGATTTTTCTATATTTTTATGTTGTCAATTTATTTTGGATTTGGTTCTTGCTTGAGGACAAGCAAGGTCAAGTATGGGGTATTTTGATAGCATGTTTTTATTCGGTTTTAGATCATGTTTTTAGGATTAGTTTTAGCATATTTTGACACGAGTTTGTATGCTTTGTTACTAGTTTTCGTTACATTTCTAGTACGGAGGTCTACGCTCGTTTTGTCTTTGTTCTCAGGAGGATTGTTGGTGTTTTGGTGCATGATGGAGACATTAGGATTGGTCTTTGAAGACTTAAGGAAGTGACTTAGATCTCTTGAGGAGAAATAGGTTGTCATAGATGCATATCTTATTTGTTATAAACTGAGACCGAAAGGAGATGTTGGAATCGAATAGGTTTGTTGTATCTAAGAGCTTAAAGGGTTTTGATTTATTTAACTTTGTGCAAAAGTGCATGTTAAATTATTAAGGCACATTACTTTGAGCCCGAAAGGGGATCAATAATACTTTAGGCAACCTACCTTCATGATTGTAGTCGAATTTGTTTAAGAAAAGAAAATGTTTAAGGCCTATCGATAATTCATAGTTGATGAAATCTCCAATCCTGAAATATAACTCTCATATAGTTCCAATCGTTGTTAATTCAATATTTTTAACCACTTTGATTTTAAAAACAAACAAACATTTCCCATTTTTATTTTACCGCTTTTGGCTTTGAGAACCGGTTTAAGGTTGTGATTTATACTCCTAAAGTCCCTGAAATTCGACACTCGTTTATACTCACATCACTTAACTTCTTTCAATCTTCTCTTGTATGTCTTTTCTGGTTTCGGATCGTAAGGAACGATTTCTATCCCAGCACGAGTTCTTCGCATAAACCTAAAGAAAGATCCTGCGAAATCACTCAAGTAAAGCAATCAATAGCAACAAGGGCAACAACCCTAAAAGAAAACCAAATACCGGACTTGGTCTTGACCACGTCTCCGGCAACGGCGCCAAAAACTTGTTCTTTGGCAAAACTCTTTTCCGTTGTCAGAACGAGAACTTCGTATGTACGTAAGAACACAAATCTGCAAGAGCACTCAAGTAGAAAGGTCAATAGCAAAAGCGAGTATTTAGTCCCCGGCAACGGCGCCAAAAACTTGTTCACTCTCAAACGTATGTGTAATAGTGAACGAAATAGCTTTAAATTTATAACCTAAAATAAAAACCTAAAACAATATGTGAACCCGCAGAGTATGGATCAATTGTAATAACGGAAAATACTCCAGGGTCGAACACAGGGACTATGGTGAAATCAAGTACGGTAATAATCAGGTTGTCAATCAAAAGCAAGAAATAAAGCAAAGATAACAAAGATGATGTATCAATTAGATAAGGGAATGCAGATTCTAGAGGTAAAATCATCCAGTTATGGTTTCGAATTAAGATCTCTAAGGATACGTGGACAAAGCTGAGGTTTGCAAGGGAAGGTATTTCTAAGGTTGGAATAGATCATTAGGTCAGTCTCACTGTTCACTATCCCAAACCAAAGATCCTCTCCATTGGTAAGTCTCAAGGAACTAAGGAAACGAACTATAATCTCAAACCAACACGCCACCTAAGGGGATAGAACTAACCTTTACCGGGTAAGTCTCACGCTAACTCACAAAGGTAGGATGAAGGCACACTCGAACCCTAATAAAGGATAAACTTGTATTACCTAATACTCATCATCATAGGTATACAAACAAAGAAATCACCGGGTAAGTCTCATCCTAGGCTTGCGTATGGACCGGGAAAGGTACAACAAGGATAGGATTTGGCAAACTAAAACCTAAACTCAGGCATAGATCAGATATGGTTCACACCTCGCTCAGTTCATATTGATCTCGGTCGAGATGTTCTATGAACCGACCGAGGTGAGGTTCAGCTAAGGTTTTGGCTCGAGCTTTCAGGGTCCACTAAGGTAAAGGCTTATTCTTTCATCGTCTTTCCCACAACTTTCGGCCAATCATCCTAGAATCGCAATAGAATTTAGCCAATAATCATCATAATAATAATAATCAAATATATATATATGAAAACAAGCAATAATCAAACAAGAAAACCTTAACACAAGGGTCTCAATAATCACTCAATCAAACAAAACAATTCAAACAATCAACAAACTGTGTTCCTCAATAACCAATCAAAAGACAACAATCAAGGTTCCTAAGAAAACCTTACAACTTCCTTCAAAATCCTTTAACTTTAACTTCAAATCTATCTTCCTTCAACTACCTTCCTTCCTTGGAATATCTTCCAATCTTCCAAAATAATCAGTTAACTAGTCGTTCTTCCATCCAAAAATATCTTCCAATTTATAGGAGAATCACTTGCCAAAAATAAAAGATCTCATGGGTCATGGGCCTTGCCTCTCGATCCAGGCCCAGCAATTCATCTCGGTTGAGGTGATCTTGGGGTCAACCGAGATGGTCTTCAGTTACGTGCCAATCTCTCAAAATTGGTCCTATCAAATTTTTATCCAACTTCTATAGTTCCTATGCCTTCCTTGTAGCTCCTCAATGTTCCATAATGTAGCTCCAATGACTCCTTAAATCCCTTGACTCCATATCGCTCCAAAACGTGTCATTTTCCCTACAATTACAACAAAACTAGGTGTAGACCTCGATTCTTGCAAAGGTAAACAAAACGGCATAATCATCAAGATTATACATTCATGCATGCAGATTTATGAAGATAAAACGTCCAAACCAATCCCAAAATATAAACTATAACGCATGCTATCACATATGGAGTGACAAAACGGGAAGTTTTAAGGTCAATGGTCATCGTTTGAAGAAATACACACCGGAACTGCCGGTTGAGGACATTGTTCCTACCCTTCTTGAGTAATCATAGAGGGAGATAGGTCCAGCTAGCGACCTTAAATCAAGCTCTTCTTGGGAGGCAACCAAGGTATTTCTACGTCCCTTTTTCTTTTTCTTAGTATAGATAAGATTAGTTTTGTTTCTTTTTTGTTGTTGCACTCCGGTTTTTCTTGTGTCATTGATGATATAAAATAGGTATAAACTCAAGGAATGAAGTAAGAATCGAGATCTTGAAGGAAAAGATTGAAGAAGTAGCAATAAGGAAGAAAAGGTCAAAAATTGGATGAATGATGAAGAGATCAACTGGTCTGGATAGGATAATATTTTTAATTGAGTCGATTTGGCAAAAGTCCTAGCTGGGAATTGACTCAAAAATCGGATCACAAGGAAAAACTGGTCGATTTTCTGTTGTTAGTGATGGAACTGAAGGAAATCGGACCGATAAAAAAATCAACCCCCCTTAAATCGACCGATTTTCTTCAAAAAACTCCGAAACTATAAAGAGGCCTTTTTCCTTCTTCTTCCTCACAACTCAACTTCCACACTTAGCCATTTTTCCTCTCCCACGAAGCAAAAACGCTGATTTCTCCCTCTCATCCTAAAATCCTCATTTCGTAAGCGTTTTTGCTTGTTCTTGAGCCAAAACTAAAGCTCTCAAACAGATAGAGAAGATTCAAGCAACCAACAACGCGGGAAAACAACAAATCGCTCAGATTTCAGATTTTTCAGTCCGAAACCCTAAACAAATCGCATTAGATTTGTTTATTTGAAGTGTTTTGTTGTTGAAATTGTTGAGCTAAGTAGTCTAGAAACTGTTTGTGGAGACTATTTGAGTTGTTGGTTTGAGCAAAACTGTGCAAAATCGATCGATACATCGAAACAGAGAAAAATCGGATCGTTACACAGAAAAATTGGCCGATTTCAGCCAAGAACAATCCGATTTTTCAGCTTTTGACGGAAAACTTACGCAGATCGGGTCGAAACTTGTTCTCTTGAAGGGGATCTTCTTCCCAGACCTCTCAAGCACCTCCACCACCACCTCCTTGGTTTCCGGTTATTCAAGAAAAGTTTAAAAAGCAGTATGATCGTCTCCTTACTCATCCTATCATTTCTCCCCGCTATTTGATGCTTGATGAGCTGAATGAGATGCATAATAGAGAGGATTTAGACTGATTATACAAAGAATTGGATTGTCAGAATTAGTGCAAATTAGGGAAAATGCCTTCCCCTACGGGGTAAGTGTGGACGCCTTTTGGGAGAGTTCTCCATTGGAGCGGTGGAAGGAGATAAGTGGAGACCCAGGAACTCCAAAGAAAAGAGTATCTATAACCTCACCTTCAAAATTGCCCACCGGATCTTGAGTGAGTCTATGTTCGCAAGAACTGAGACTCCACAAAAGGTTAAGGTGGATGAATTTTAAATTCTCTACTGCATGACTACAGGTACAATTCCTGACTACTCCACTATGTTATCTGACTACTTGGAAAAGATTGCCAATAAATATGGAGGTCACGTTTGTGTTGGAGGTCTTGTGACCTACGTGGCCAAGGCATTAGGTGTTGATATTTCGGCATGCACTCTAGCTGTAGAGGCGCAGCCGTTAGGGCTTTAGAGGTTGATCTCTAGAGGTGTGATAGTTCCGAGAGGGTGAGGGACCCCACATGTAGCGATGCCTTGGGAGAGAATTCCTAAGGAGATTGTTTGGAAGCCTCGTTACACCATCAAGGATGTGTACTACTTGAAGGAAGGACTTGAGCATTTCAGTGATGAGGAGGAGACCGACTGTAGATGTTGTTACTGATGTTGTTGAGGATCATCAGGAAGATGAGCATGCCCTAGCTGGGGGTATGCTTGAGTTAGGGAGTGGATGTGATACTGAGGTGATGGATACTGATCAAGAGGCCGGTCCGAGTAGACTAGTTGATGATGAGGCCACTGAGGATGAGTACATGGCTAGAGGAGATTATGGATTTCCTGCACATTAGGAGATACCGATAAGACCACCCCGACGGTCGTTCTCACAGAGGCGCCAAAGCCGGCGTAGGGACGACGATTCTAACCTTTGTGAGCAGATGAGAGCATTGATGGTGAGCATCAATGGACTTCGTACTGACTATCAAGCCCTTCATACAGGTTAAGAGAGACTTCGGACTGAGTTTTAGGAGTTCCGGACCGAGGTACGAGCCCGACACTCCTCATATGACGGTTGTTCGCTCCAAACGGTGTGTGCAAGCTTTAAATTTATAACCCAAGAAGTATGCTTGAACAAACATGCGAACCCGCAGTGTACGACTCAATTGGAATAAAAAGCAAGAATTCCAAGGGTCGATCACAGAGACTTAGGTGAAACAAAGCACAAAATCATGTTGTCAAATATTGCAATTAACCAAAAGCAATTAAAGCAATCAAAGATGATGTAAAAGTCAAGTAAGGGGAAATGCGGATTCTAGGGATTAAAGTATCTAGTTGTGATTCCGACTCAAGATCTAAAGGATAACGCGGACAAAGCCGAGGCTTGCAACGGGAAGGTGTTTCTAAGGTGGGAATAGATCACCGGGTAAGTCTCACTACTCACTATCCCAAACCAAAGCTCCTATTATCGGGTAAGTCTCAAGGTACTAAGGAAAGGAACTATAATCTCAAACCAACACACCACCCAAGGGAATAGAATCAACCTTTACCGGGTAAGTCTCAGGCTAAGTCACAAAGATGGGATGAAGGCACACTCAAACCCCAATAAAGGATAAACCTTTATTACCTACACTCATGATCTTAGGTAAACAAGCAAAGGAATCACCGAATAAGTCTCATCCTAGGCTTACATTGAACCACGAAAGGTGTAATAAGGATAGGATTTGGCAAACTTAAACTCTTAACTTCAGTTTCGGATCAGGAAAGGTTCAACTCGTTCAGTCAGATCCCACCCCGGCCGAGATGTTCTTCGACTGAGCGAGGTGTTCTAGGGTTAAGGTAAAGACTCGACCTTTCAGGGTCCTACTGGGATTAAGATCATTCTATCATCGTCTTCCCCACAACTTTCAACCAATCACCCTAGAATCGCATAAGAAACTTAGCCAACAATCATCATGATAACAATAATCAATTTAATGGAAAGGAAATCAATATTCGAACAAGAAAACCTTAAGAAAAATGACTCAATAACTGAATCAAATAATCAACAAACAAGCGTTCCTCAATCACAACTCAGCAAAGACAATAAACCAAAAGACAATCTAGAAAGTCTTACAAACTCCTTCAAAAAGGCTATTCCAACTATGACTCCTTCCTTCCTCGAACTTCAATCTTCAATACTTCCTTCAATTCTTCCTTCAAATCCTCCAGAAAATCCCTCAATTGCTGGATGCTCCAAGCATGGTTGAACTTGTGGAAAATCCAACCCTTTATGTAGGAGAATTATCTTCCAAAGATAATAATATCTTAAAAAGATAATTTCCTATAAAATATATCCATATCTCTAAAATAGATCTCCCAAAAATAATATAGTCCTTCCAGAAATCTAGCCCAAAAAATATAAGATATCATCTTTCCAAAATTAAAAGATCTCAGCCAAAAATATGGATCTTGCCGGCGGCAGGGTATTCGCCTCGGTCGGGACGCTCTTCAAGATCACCTCGGTCGAGGTGACACTATAGCTGACCGAGGTGAATCTCAACTGAATGTGAAATCTCTCGAATCTGGTCCAAAGTAAATCTTCTTAATCATTTCCATGCTTCCTGAGTTCTTCTTTAAGCTCCAGAATGTAGCTCCTATGACTCCTTAGCTCCTTAGCTCCATTTCGATGCAAAACGTGTCATTTTACCTACAATTACAACGAAACTAGGTGTAGACCTCGATTCCCGTAAAGGTAGATGAAACAACAATATAACCACATAATATACATCCATACATGCAGATTATTGAAGATAAAACGTCTAAACTAGCCCCAAAATATAGACTATAATACATGCTATCAACGGTCATTGGCATGACCTCTACCATCACACCTTCGGAGACTTCTATGATCTTTCTGCTACGAGATTTCCTTTTCCATATCCGCCACCACCACAGCAGGACTGAGCACTCGTCATTTTTACATTGTAAGTATTTTTCTCCATCTTATACTTGAGTTTCACATTGGAGACAATGTGAGATTTAATTATGGGGTAGGGGTACTTGCAATTTTTTCATATGTCACATGTTTATTATGTTGCATTGCACTTTCAGATTTCGGGTTTGTAATAACTCTTGTCACACGTTTCTTTTGGACATTTGCATTGCATTTCATCTATTTTCGAAAATCAAAAAAAATTGAAAAAAATTCAAAATTATGTACTTCTTAAAACGGATATGATCTCAATGATGACAATTCTGTATGTGAATTGGCAAAAGAAGACTTGTATGTTGAGATTTAATTATGGCATATGTGAACATTTATACTTTATTTTGAAAATTATATATGATTGGTATGCTACTAGATTTTTTTATAAATTTTAGAAATAATGGTCGAAACCGATTAATAAGTTCTTATACATCATAATTGGAATGTTAAGGCGCTTCGATTTTTCTGTTCTTCTTCTTCTTATCCACGTTGAAAACCTCATATGTTACTTGCCTTCCCTTTACCTTTTTCGGGAATTACGAAGCATGCTAGTGTGAAGTGTGATGCATTGTGAATTTGTTGTGAAAAGTGAAATGTGTTAAAGTGTAGAAAATAGGTTTGGGGACGTCAATCATGATGATGAGTAACTCAGCACCATTCACGTAGCCGGGTGTTTGTGTCTTGCCAGAGTCGGATTGAGCGATAGTCCTAACGAGTCATGGTATGTGCATTACGGTTTGAGGCACCTTGAGAAATTGAGGTTTGTTGATCTCCAAGGCTTCGGTTATTGTGCACCTCTGTCCATGTTCTCAAGTGAAAATAAATTTGCAAATGCAAAGTGAAGTTGCTTATTTTCGGTGGTTGTGAAGAAGTTCAAAATTGTGGAGTTTTATTCCTTATTCCCGAATTTATCACAACATATCCTATATATTCCCACCCCTTTGACATGTTTCTTTGGCCTTTATTTTTGAAAGTCCTTGAGACCTTTGTGCACATGTTTAAGGCTTATATAGTTTAGACTTGTTTTCTTATGCTTATTTCTACATCCTTTACCACATCTTTCATGTATATTCTTTGATAAAGTGTTCTTACCCTTTCGTGTTATAAATTTATTGATTCATAGATTGTCTTCTTATGCCTTGAAACATCACGTTGAGGGTGATCCACTATTTAGAAGCACATTACAAAAAGAGTTTTTGATTTTAAGCATTATATAATCCATACCATCTTATATGCTAGATTTTAACCTTACTTGAGGACAAGCAAGAGGCGAGTATGGGGTATTTTGATGACATGAATTATATACCATTATATTCATGCATATTACAAGTATATCACCTCAGTTTTACATACATTTGATAAGATTGTATGCCTTTAAGTCCATATTCATATATATTTCGAGAATAGAGGTCTACACACGTTATTTGTGAAATTGTAGGTAAAAAGGTGGAAATTTGATGGGGAAATGGAGCAATATAAAGCATGGCATCATAAAGGATCAGGAAGGGAGCTTAAAGATAGGAGAAGATATGAGAAAATATCACAACAGAAGATAGAAGACGGAACTAAAAGATAAGCACGTGCAGAAGGCAATAATCGAGTGAATATTTATAGAGATCGACCGATTTCCTTCATAATCGAGTCGATTTCTATCTTTGATCGTCCGATTGGTTGTAGGGTTGTAACCATAAGATCAAGTCTCGTATCCAATAAAAGTAGGATATCTTACCACCATTCAAAATATCTCATACCATCTAGTACACAATCAATACACATCAAGAGCATTCAAGGAAGAAAGCATTGAAGGGAGTTTGGAAGTTTTTGAAGTCCAAGATCGAAGTTCTTGGAGTTTGTGAATTTTGATTCATATTCTGTCATTATGAACGCGAGTTTGAGTTTGTTTTGTGTTTTTTTTTGAGTTTTAAAGGATTGGATCATTATTCAAACGTTTTTGGATTGGTTTAATTCAAGATTCAAAGTTTTCTCAAGTTCTTTATTTTCTTGATTTCATATCTTCTTTGATTATCATAATTTGTATTCTTGGCTAAAACCCTTGTGATTCTAGGGTGATTGGTTGAAGATTGTGGTTAAGATGATGATAGAATGAACCTCACGTTGAGATTGGACCCTGAGGGTTGAGTTTAACCATCGCAGAAAGGAAAAATCGGTGTGTTCTTGGCTAAAATCGGACGATTTCCTTTAATGAACACCCCGATTTTCCTTATGTTGTACCTACCTTGCTTTATTCTTAGTCTTTGGTTAAAGATTTCTTAAACCCTAGCTTTGTTCAACCTTTCTATATAACCTATATCCGAGTGTGGGAAGAGACTTACCCGGTGATTCCCGTCCTTGGTTACCAACGATTACAAGATCTAGGTAATAGAGGATTCAACACCCTCTATTAAGGTTGAGTGTGCCAAAACCCCTACCTTTGTGAGTTAACCTGATTCCCTTGGGGTTGGTGTTTGGTTTGAGAGTATTATCCTTCCCTTAGATCCTCTATCTTATCGAGAATCAACATCCTTTATTTAGAGCCTTTGGTTTTGGGCATGGGTGGTGGAGACTTCACCGTACATCATTCCGTTTTAGAACATATACCTTGCAATCTCAGCTCTTTCCATAATCTTTAGAAATCTTAAATCGAAAATCACAATTGGATATCTTGATCCTTAGAATCCTTTTTTCCCAATTATTACACAAGTATATGTCTTTTATTATCAATAGTTGCATTTTTCCTTGTTAGATTGCTTATTCTGATTTGATTTCACCAAATCCCTGTCTTCGACCGTGGAATATTTTCTATTGTTGCGATTGATCTATACACTACGGGTTCGCTTATTTGCTTTTATTCTTGGTATAAATTTAAGACTTTTGCGCACACCTTTTGGAGCGAAAAAAGACTCTCCAACTCACTTCATTTATACTTTCTATCAAGAGAGAAAGAAGTTTCACAAGTTCTTACTTGTAGCAATAACCAAAACCGTTGGCCATATTTACGTCAACCAACCCCATTGTTTTCACCCTAATCGGCTAGCCTTTTTACCTTAACCAAACCCATGGTTTTTCACCCCAATCGGCTAGTCTCTCTCCGATTGTAAAGTTGCAAGTTAAGCGAAGCTCTCTCCTTAGTCTCTTATGTGTATATCCCTCTTGTTCATCTACTTCTATCACATCTTGAGTCCATCCTTATTTTAGTCATTTGAAGTGTGTGTTAGCTAGTCATCTTAAGTTACAATCACACTAGTTGAATCTTGAGTTTTCTTTCATTTTCTTTTGATGTTTGTGGAGTTTGTTTTTGAAGAAATCTATCTTCCAACAAAAGAACTTGCATCTAAGACGAGAGTCATCTCTATTCCAGCCAAGGAGAGTTCTATTTTATGCTAAGACATTAATCTTCGAATTAGTGTTACTCCTCCAAGGCGATTGCATCAAATAGCTTATGATCAACACAACTAGAGTGTGAGAGGAGTGAAACACAAGTTAGAAGTTTCTGATTTTGCTAATTTCACAAGTTTGTTGTTTCTTTGTGTGTTTGTGATCATGTCTAGGTCTAATAGCCTCGTCAAGTCACAAGGGAGTGAGCCAAGGTATCCGAAAGTGATGAGCTTTTTGAAGCAAATGTCAGATTCTGTGACAAATGTTTCTAAGCATGTAGAAACTCTAGAGGCTCAATACGCTCCACCACCACTTACCGATGTGGACAAGGTCAACAATATGTTAAAAGCATTGGAACCACGAGCACCATGGTTCACGCAACATACCACCCACCCATAGTCCACCTTCATCATCATCAAAGATGATACCACCAATTGGGGTTACTAAAACTCCAAAGCGGATTGATTTTAAACCTTCTAACTTAATGCTTAATAACTTAGATATGCAACAATCAGAATATAAAATTGTATCACATGCTATAACTAATAGTGAGTCAATTGAGCATGGATTTGAGTTTGTAGATGATTTTGAGTGTGATAAGCATGACTTGGATAGAAATGAGTTATTTACACATAAATTTGCATTGGATGATGTTATTAAATGTGATGGGCACAAGCGTGATATAGGTAGTAAGGAGGTGAAGGTGCATGAGTCATCATCGGATGTTGTTTATCATGATCTTAATTATAATGATGAGCATGTTGTAGAAACTATTGTGCTGAATGTGTCAATGTCATATGTGGTTATGGATGATCTAGAGCTAGATGTGCATAAATGTGATTTAAAATGTGCTAATGATATTTGTTGTGATATTTCCTCTTACTTGAGCATTTTAGAAGATATGCGTATTAAGGATTTTGTTATCGGTAGATATGACTTGGAAGATTCTTATTTGACTTGGGAGATGCTTGTTAAGGTCCCTTAGTTGGTTGATCATGAGTTGAGGATGAGAAGTGTTGATTATTTTTCAAGAAAGTTTGTGTTAGTCACTAACTTCAACTATAAGGTGCTAGGCATTGAGTGCTAGGGACATCTGCATATGTTGATTTTGGTGATTTTCATATGCATTGTGTGCTGAAGGACTCTAGGTAAGAGTTTTACTTGTTTAGAGAGTTCTTAAATAAAGGTAATTGTATGTGCATTCTTAGGTGTTCCTATAGGCCCTTAGTTGTGGAAGAGACCTTTAAGGAAAGTTTAATAGGTCATTTTAAGAGGGATACACCTTATTGTGAGTTGCACAGTAATTTTTATTTGACATACTTGTTTGGGATTGTAGTACAAATGGATAAAAGAGGTTTTGAGGAATCTTATGAGCATGTCTAGGTATATACCTCACGGTTTATGCACTCCCTTGGAGACTATTGCAAACCCTTGGGGAGAAATTAGTGTGGGCTTATTTATGGACTTAGCTAGAACTAAAAAGGGGAGAAATCTCATCTTTGAGGTTATAGTACTATCACCTATAGGGTTTACCTGTTCTAGGACTTTAAGTTACATCCATGTCTGTCCTTGAACCATCTTGACTATGTTGATAATTTATTTTCCTTAACCTTTGTTGATCATTCACCGTTGTCTATGAAAGAGCGAGTGAGTTATATTGTAGGAATTCAGGTTGAGATTATCAAGAAGAAAGGGAAGCACAAAGTTTATGGGTTGGAGCTACCGGATGGTTATGGTGTTGTTAGTCCTTACATGACTAAAGTTAAAGTTCATGGAGATTCGAGGACGAATCTTTTCCAAGAAGGGGAGTATGATGTGGGACCATCCTCGACATACCCAACAAGTCCTACAATGCAAGGGTCAATCACTAGATCAAAGGTAAGAGCAATCCAAGAGGAGGTGTCCAACTTATTGGTGTATTTAGAACCTAAGGAGACCATGGGTGATCTATTGGTGACTAAGACATCCTTAGTCCCCTTGATGACGATTCTAGCCCAGGGGACACGTAAGGTTGAGCCATGCAAGAGAAAGGGGCAAGTACTTGTCCCGGAAATGCAAGAAGGCAAGGATTGAGGCTTTTGAAGTTTCTCATGTACTTTATGTATTCTTTGATATAAAATACAAGATACTTTTCGACCTATAGGCTCTTAACTATTAAGGGTTATTTTTAATTGTTTTTATCTTTATTTTTAGGGAGGCTTTACTAGACCTATAAAAGTCTTGTTTGCTTCATCATTAGGGATGATAATTTTCAACTAAAAACTCGGTTTTGTAAGCTTTCATTGGAATTCATGGTTTCCTTCATGAAACACAATCAAAAAGTGAGTCTTTGCTTGAGTTGTTGTGAGTCCTTACTAGATCGTGCTTGTGTGTGTTAATCTCCATAGAGATAAGTGTTCCTAGTCAATTATAGGCCCTCCTTGTACTTATCTCGATTTAGAGACTTATGTAAGGTTGAAGAAGGAAGGGTTAGGTAGTCATTGCTTGGGTTTTTATCAATTTAATCAAGGTTCTCGTAAGTGTGTTATTTGGTTCTTCTCGATCTATATCTCATCCATTCATTGCATACTTCATTTCTCTTCTTCCATTGCTTCATTTCCGCCATTTATCTTCTTCTTTGCTTTTGATTTTCGTGAATCCCGCTACCTTCATCTAATCTCTTGTTTTTCGAGATCTTCCCGCTGAGATTTACACTTTTGAAGGTATTCAAAGGACTTCAATCTAGATCCGAGCATTTAGGGCCTCAACCCCGCATCACAAACATAAGGTACGAAATGTGTTAACCATTAATCTCTAGTTGCATGACTCAAGTGTCTACTTGTTTGAACATTTACCCCATAAAACTAACAAACATGAATAAAATTTGTTCATTATTATTGCACGTGTACTTCCTTTGGTTGTTT
The DNA here is from genome assembly GCA_033239125.1 of Fagopyrum homotropicum. Classification (NCBI taxonomy): domain Eukaryota; kingdom Viridiplantae; phylum Streptophyta; class Magnoliopsida; order Caryophyllales; family Polygonaceae; genus Fagopyrum; species Fagopyrum homotropicum. The sequence goes on from BSWB01000002.1 coordinate 109,105,988, forward strand.
GAAGCATATATTTTCCTTGCTCAAACATTCAAAAGAAAAGAAAAACATTTCCCACTTTTTATGTTAGGGTGTATTTGACAAGTTTGGATATGTATTTGAAATGAAGAATGGAGTTATAGGGGTAGGAATGATGGAATCAAGTAAGCTTGGTATAATGATTCCTTCTCAGCATGTGATATGTTAAGGTGTATTTCTCAATTTTTATGATTGTCTACATAAGTCATATGTTAAGGTGTATTTCTCAATTTTTATGATTGTCTACATAAGTCATCTTGTGGCTGGTGTGAGAAGATGGTTGATGTAGTAGAAGAATCATGTAGGTTTCAAGTATTATGCATGTACTTTTGGTTGTGCTTCAAGAATTGATATTTGAGTTAATGATGTCCTTCTCGGCATGTGGTATAGATTCTGATTTTTTCTCTCACCGAATCTTACCCCTATAAATATTATTATTGTGTTTTTTGCACATTTTACTACAAGTTTTAGAGTTACTAGTAAATTTTAGTAATAATTATCACAACATTGTGTGAAAGCATTCCATATGTATTTTGGTAATAGTTATCGTACACTTATATACTGCCCTTTTTATATTGAAATACAATGTTAATGATATTTTCAATTCCTTAAATGTTAAGGTCAGAATGAAACATCAGATAATTCTCGGCATGTGGTATAGATTTCAATTTTTACTCTTACCGAATCTTACCCCTGTAAATATTTTTATTGTGCTTTTTGCGCATTTTACTACATGTTTTAGAGTTATTAATATATTTTAGTAATAATTATCACAACATTGTGTCGGAGCATTCCATATGTATTTTGGTAATAGTTATCATACACTTATATACTGCCCTTTTTATATTAAAATACAATGTTAATGATATTTTCAATTCCTTAATGTTTAAGGTCAGAATGAAACATCAGATAACTTCAACTTAATACTTATTGCAACTCTACGCGGTGTTCGGACTAATGTGTGTCTCTATATGTGTGTAATTTTTGATTATATAGAAAGGAATCTTAGGGTTAAAAGTATGAAGGGATAAGAATCGTTGGATCAAAAAATAAAGGGCTGTGATGTATCTATTTTCATGAAGTGATTTTCTTCTTCTTCCCTCGTCGTTCTAACACATCAAAACAGACAGTTGGAAACCTTATGTGTCCATTCGAATCTAGCAATCTTCCATTTTGTATTTGGGCAAGTAGCAACACGATCTGCTCCTCCTACATCACGAGCCTTCCGCCCGAGTCTCTCTTGCTAAATAGATAATTGTAATGATACGGAAGAAGATGATGAATCCTTACTACTCCCTACGGCCAACTTTTGTGACTAGAGAAAAGAATCAATTACCGTTGTATTTTGGAAAGTAGAAATGCTTAGTTGTATATGCTAATCATTATATTGCTTTTTGTGTTAGAGGCTAGGTTAATTTCCAAGTTTGCAGCCGACTGTATATAACACATTCGTATGAGTTTGGTTTCGGTTCTTGTAGTTATTCAAAAGGAGTTACAAAGAATCTTGTAATTTTTAGAATGTGGAAGGATGATGGGAGAATAGCCAAATACTAGATGGTTGCCCACATAAATGCTCATTGATAAGATGTCTCGATTCTTTGAGAATATGTATCGATTCCTCCAAGTTTTGCAAGAGGAGGTTGGACACACAAGGATGAGGACCGACATAATATCAATTTTTAATATTAATCATATTTTTGTTTAGAACAATTTCAAGTATAGTTGAACAATTGTCTATGTAGATGAACAATAGGTTAGATAGTTGAACAATGACTATACCTAAACAATTTTTAGTGAACAAATATACGTTATTGTTGAACAATTAATTAGTACTTTCTATCATAGAGAAACTTTCTAATGTATGACCCTTTTGCACTTGAACCTAACCCCATATATATATATATATATATATATATATAGACTATATAGAGAGAGAATTACTAATGAAATATCACATCTTACCATATTAACACGGTGTATAACTAATTTCTTAAACAAGCAAACCATATAATTATTATCATATTACGATATATTAGCCAATATATCTTTTTTTCAATCATCTTCCCGACTTTACCATTATACAAATTTAATCGAAGTCGTGCAATCTGAATAACGAGATCTTATAGAGTTATTTGAATATGAAACTCATATGCTATTATTAGTTCTTATATAGTATTCATCAATACCAAAGTCGTGCAGTCTAAGCTCGTGTATAAATCATGTTATAACACATTACTCGAACTTTTATATGAACGAAATGAAATTTACAACATGACTCAATATTCAGACGACTTTAAACAAACCAACTCAATTTGCACAAAAACTACAATAAATATACATGCATGATTGGTGCAAGGGCAACTTACAAAGCACTAATGGGGCATATGCATGTTATGCAAGAGCATTTTGTAAGTATACACATATAACTCTTGCACGAGCAGTGCATCATATGAACAGGACTTGTATGTATTTGTTTTCATATCCATATAGTTTTATTACTAGTTAATTGTGCATGAAGATTAAAAGACTTACACCTATTAATCGTGCATGAATGATGACGCCGGAGATAAATGTAATTCTCAGACATTGATATTGTATTCGTGCAACCTTAGTTATTGTATGAAAATATTTGTTTCCTGTATCTATATAACTTTACTACCATATGCATGTTCTCTATAATAAATCCTATATGAATGCATCCTTATATAAACATTGAATCTTATCCATTTGTGCATTAATCTAACGATATATACATACACACAATATATATAGGAAAAGGAACATGTAAGAACGGGTTTCACAGTAAAAATATTGTATCTGTTATCGAAAGTCAAGTACATGTGTGTTAGGATCAAGCCTAACCTATAAAGTTTTGTCCTAAAACACAATTGGCAATGGGCAGACCCCTGCTGACCTTGTATATCATTATATTATATATGTGTGATAAACATTTAACAATATTAGATAACAATAAAATATGCACGTATTATTTGTATACAACTCTCCTGCAATGAATAGGAAGTTACTTTTGTATTTTGTGTGAGTACATATATGTTTGAATTATAAAAAGTTGGGTGATCCCAACTGAACGACCACCTTACCTTAAACTAGGTTGTCTAGCCTGATCATCAATAAAAATCTGCCCAAATATCACTTGGATTTGTTTCACTAATTCATGTTGAACAATCATATACATTAAATTCATAAAGATTGACACTAATCAAAACAAATGACACAAACAATTATCCATCAAAATGCTTGTCCAAACAAAAAATCCAAGAACAAACAAAGTCCGTCGATACCAAAACATGCATCGAAGTATGTATGTGAGCAATAGAAAAAACAGTAGGATTGAAGTATCTGAGTAAATCAGAATTATAGCTCGGCACTGGCCTTTGCTTCTTACCATTCCATCCTACAACTACTAACAGACATGCTTCAACTTCAGTAGTCATCACTAAGCTGAAAAATAATTCAACGGTGAATATCAATGATCTATAGAGTATACTAGTATCCCACTACACTATGCACTTCCGGAGAAGCAAAAACCTGAAACAAAATCCAATAAGAGAGATCAAATTTTTGTTTAACTCAAAGAATATATGTGTGTGCGTGCGTGCGTGCAAGTTGTACCTTGTTTTCATTTTGGTTGTATGCAAATTGTGTAGTTAGTATCTTCGAGTCGGAGATGTTCCATTGGCTGAGCCACCCGCCCTTGGGTTGTAAGGTTGAGAAGTCAGGAACTCGATAGCCATAAGCACGTCGCTTATGTGGGGCCTATGGATTGGCTGCTCTTGTAGACACATTGCAGCTATGGCTATTGCATGGTGTAGGCTCCTCATCGGGTACCGACCTTCCAGCGTTGGATCTGCCAGTTGGTTGAATCTTCTCTTGTCCTTGAAGTATGGGCGACACTTCATGGGCACAATAATACTCCATCACTTACACAATATTTTTACGTGAAAAGTAGTTCAAGGAGACACAACCAAGATTCTTAAACTAAACAAGATAAAGCTTTGTGTTTTCCAAGTGTATGTGTAGCATATTTTTGTTAAGAGCACCTTACTTCAAGGACACACAACCAATATTCCAAGAACATATGTATGCAAATTATATTAGCTTTTATAAAAATATTAGTTAACCCTACAAGTTTACCAAATATAAACATAAGTTTTCGAATATGCGAAAAATTTATGAAGTTGATGAAGGTTTATGGATGCAAACTTACCCAATTGACGAGATTTTGTTCAGGCCTGCACCTGCTGGAGTCAATAGACTTCCTTCCAGTGATAAGCTCAAGCAAAACAACACCAAAGCTGAAGACATCAGATTTGACAGTTAGTTTTCCGCTCATAGCGTATTCAGGGGCACAATATCCATATGTTCCCATGACTCTGGTGGAGACGTGAGTGTTGTCACCCACGGGTCCCAGCTTGGCAAGTCCGAAGTCGGAAAGTTTGGCATTGAAGTCATTGTCCAGCAAAACGTTTGCGGGCTTTAAGTCCCTGAAGATAACAGGAGGGTCTGCTTGGCAGTGGAGATACTCTATGCCTCTTGCAATACCAACAGCAATTTTGATCCTAGTGTTCCAATCCAAAGGACGCCTATCTGTGCCCCAATCTGATCAACCAGAATAACTATTAGAACACCTCAATGTTGTATTCCCTAATAAACCACTTGAATAATATTGATAAGATGATATTGATTGTTGATTATTAGTGTGGATGCTCGCCCTAACCGGACGCATACGAGTGCATTATTTGGAGATTCATCTAACCAAAAGAAGCAAATTAGTACTTAAGAAACTATTTAGTGTTTTCCTTTATAGAAAGGTTCAAGACCGAATATGTAGAAATGTTAAATTATCTTTTAATATTCGTCGGGTCTAATACGGGGAGGGTTTGCACGTAAAGGTGAATGTCAATGTGGGACACATTTTCACATATTAACACTACCCCTCAAATGCAATAGCCATAGCCTTAAGGCCGGCTTAGCCAAACAGACGGATTAACAAGAAACAACAAGGGTTATGATATAATTTGAACAAGTGAAAGCAGTAAAATATTAATGTTGAGATGATATGAAGTAGAAAAGCATGAATGACTTACTGAATAAATGGTCTTCTAAGCTTCCTTGGGGCATATACTCGTAAACCAAGAGCTTCTCATCACCATCAGTGCAATAGCCAGTTAGATTGACAAGGTTAGCATGATGAACAAGGCTTAGCAATAGGACCTCGGTGATAAATTCTTGAACCCCCTGAAGTCCATTATGATTCAGTTGTTTCACTGCGACAATCTATCAATCACCAAACAAAAACATAAGCGACTACAAATCTTGTAAAATTAGATAATTTGTAACAAGGGAATAAAAAATGTGAGTACCTCCCCGGAATGAAGGCGTCCTTTATAGACCATTCCAAATCCACCTTCTCCGATCTTGTTAGAAGCATTAAACAGACCGGTTGCAGTGCAGAGCTCGCGGTAGGTGAAACTCTTGACAGGGCCCTTTCCCTGGGTGTTGATAACAAGAGCAGCTCTTGAGCCCTCATCGTCTCCTCCTACACCATTTTCTTCTTCTTTTTCTGCGTCATTTAACAACATTAATTAGAGAAGATATAACTTACTAGTGTTGAGCATAAATTGATTTAAAAAAACCTGCAGCACGTGAAGTAGTGTGAGCTCGATCAGTGTCGACGATCTTGATATCCTTTTTGCGGGTGAGTAAGTAGGAAAAACACCCCATTTTCCCTTCCACGGCAACCGCAAAGAGAGTAGAGTACAGTAGAGCAGATCTCAACGAACATAAGAGAGGATTTATACAATAGACATATCAATCCAAGTAATTTGGAGGAGTTATCAATGAGGAAGAAGCAAAAGAGGTAATTACAAAATTAATGTTAGCAGGATTTGAATTTGGGCTGGGAAGTGTGTACTTAAATTCATGCATCATAATATTTACTTAAAACAAATGAACAATTTTAGACAGAAATAGAAAGAAATCCGGATAATTATCTCTAAGATATGCACTAGAATTCACAGAGTTTAATACTATTAATGTGAGCGCCAGCTGGCCTTTGGATTCATCTTCTTCTTCCTCATCTCTATTTTCTCTTTATTATTTTTTTATTACTATAATTACAATATCCACTATACAAGTACAAACACACGTGTGAGTGTGTTGTAGTAATATATTTATTCATTTCAAGTCGAGTTTCATAATTCACGAATCATTAATTATCGTAAATTTAAACAAACTTTAACTACTACTCAATGTCCTAATATCACAATTAAGATCCACGCCGGACCACACACATATAAAATACCATTGGAGTTATTATAAATATAATAAACAAATAAATCGGCTTAACAAACTTACATATATTTTTAACTAACCAATTATTTACCAATGCGTTACATATAATCATTCCTTTTTCAACTATTTCCTACTTCTTCAATATTACAATAATTCAAATATTTGATAAAAAAAAAACTTGTGTAAAATGTCTCGTGTACTATAATAACTTGAATAATAAAGGTGTGCTATGTTATGCATTCGAGATTTTATCCTGTTTTTATATTTTTTTTTAAGAGTTTTTTTAAACAACGAGATTGTTATTTATTCAATAAACTTCTTCCATTATCGTCTCAATCACAATTTGCCTCCTATTCACACAAGGAATGTAAATTTCGGACACAATCCACAAACGTTCCCATGCATACTGGAATGCGCTTCAGCCTCTTTTTTCATGAATTTTAACGTTGTTTTAATACTCATAATTCTAGCAGTTGGATTTAGTTTCTAACGTACTATAATAACATGAATAATTAGTTTTATATGAGAGAATTAATGTGACAAAAAGTAAACATATAACATAGTAAGACCATTCATGTTTAAAAAATGAAAGGTCTTTTATTTTTCAAACATTAAAATATATGAGGTTATAATATCAATCAATTAATATTATCTCAAAATCTTAAAATATAGGGTAGTAAAGATATATTTATGGGCAATTTTGATAACTAGGCCTTTTTGAGAAAATAGAGTACTAAATAGGCTTTTTAATGTTTCAATTAAGTAAATATACCCTAACCTTTTGTATTTATTTTCAAACTCTACACACTCTTCTCTCAAGGGGTACATTTACTAAACACAAAATTAGAAAAAGCCTAGTAAACCAAATTGTTTCTATATTTATTTACCTTCAATTTCACTAAGGGTATAAGGTTTTTAGCCTTTCATATTTACTGCTAATTTAGACATGTGTGATTTTCTTAAACGACCAACATTAAAAATTCTAGGGAGCATATGTACTTTGTTTGATCAATAATATCGGTGTTCTGACATCAAACACAATTTTTATGAAATATCTTAGATAAAAAAGATATATTTTTGTATCTAATTTTTCATTGATTTAACATATATTAATCAACACCACCCTTCACAATACATCAATTTTATTTTTTAAAGAAATAATTTGGTTTACTAGGCTTTTTCTAGTTTTGTGTTTAGTAAATGTACCCCTTGAGAGAAAAGTGTGTAGAGTTTGAAAATAAATACAAAAGGTTGGGGTATATTTACTTAATTAAAACATTAAAAAGCCTAGTTACTACTATAGTTTTTCAAAAAGGCCTAGTTTCCATAATTGCCTCAATTTAAATCAAAAGGTTAAAAATACATAAATTAATGGTAACTTTTCGTAACTCACCACCTTGAAAATATAAAATACCTTATATAGTTATTTGAAGATAATAATCTTCTATACGCTTATATCAAAGTAGAACACCTTCACGTCACGTGTTATATTCTCCTATTAACTCCGTGACACATATCATATTTTTATAAATTTTTATTTATAATTTTACTAATTAACTAATAAATGCAAAATCACTAATATAGAAATAAATATATTATTTCTATTTTTAATTTTACCAAAATCATCTACATATTTTTTTTAAAATATCTTTAAAATCTTTTCACTATTATTTATAAGATGAATAGATATAATTTCCTATTCTAACTTTACCAAATAAATATATATTTTTTATATTAAATAGTAAGTATCCACTAATTCAATAAATCTATAAATTATTATAATACAAGTGGTGTATCTTCTTTATTTTAAAGATCATATTTAGTACCTAAGAGAATTGTTAAAATTGAACTTTTAAAACTTCTCTATTATAACAATTACATTTGAAATTAATTAGCTAATAATGAAATTTTTTATCATGTAAACTAGGTGTGAACTTATAATTTTAATTATTAGAAAATTAAATAAACACTGTTTTATGGGTCTTATTATCCTAGAAAGAATAGAATAGATAATTAAAATATTAGCAAATTATCTCATAAGGAGTTAAAAAGAAATTTGATAATTCTAGGAAGAGGAAAGAAATAATTGGGATATTAGCTCACTATTTCATAAAGAATGGAAAAAGAAAGAGATAATCCAACGAAGAAGAAAATACATAAAAATAACCCAATTTTATAATTATACGAATGTTCCAAACTTTGGAAAATTATCAAATGCCCTTGATTAAATAATTACAAGATATGGTTTTAATTTTATAATTACACAAAATGTCCCAAACATTTAATTGTGTATTCAACGGACTTTTGGGTTGTTGTAACTTGATGGGTTTGGACTTGTGTAACTCGACCTTGTGTTAATGACGGACTTTTGTGCTTGTACACGCAACTCCTTTGAGTTTGTGTAACTCAACCTTATGTAAACAACGGACCGGACTTGTTTAATTGGAAAATGACTGATTTTGCCAACTATATAATCTAACATTGTAATTGGAATTGTGTATTAACATTGTGTAACTGAAGTTGTGTATTAACATTGTGTATCAACAATAAAATACACAAGTTCAATTAGTCTAGTTGGTATAAGGGTAGGAGAGATAGTGTGTCATCCAAAGTTCCAAACTCACTAACTACAAGATTTGTATTTTGGATTAAGTCTAGACTTGTGTAATTTGAATGGGATTGAGCTTGTGTAACTCGAGTGGGCCTGATTGGGCATGGAATTTATTAAATTGATTGGGTATGGACTTGAGTAAATTGAAATTACCAATTAGCCCTTTCAATTAATCTTTATAAATAAATAAGAGGTGTCTAGTTTGTCACCTAATAAACAAATGAGCCTACTTGACTCTAGGGTTGTTCATTTTCGGATATTCGGGGGAAAAGTTACACGAAAACAGTATCCGTATCCACTCTGAAATTGGCTGGATATCCGATCCGAGAAGAAAAAATAGATCGTATATCCGAAATGGACAACATTTGTGGTAGGTTGTTTAATTAAAAAGCAATTACATTTACACGGTACACTAGTTTATTTCGACGTTGTTTTTTGTCAAGCTTAAAATATCAAACAAGAATATAAACCAAAACCAGAAATTCACAACATAATCTAGCTAAAATTCAATGATAAATCCACATAAAACTTCTTAGTTTTAGTAGAAGAGATCGCCAAGGTGGTCCGAGTCCGAGAGAGGTAGCTAGAGAGGACTAGAGCGCGACGGTGGTGAGTGGTGACTAGTGAGAAGTGAAGTACGAGTGACTCAAAGAAAGCTAGTTGAACAGTTTTCTCATCTCAAAACTCCTCAGTAGACAAAATTACGCATCACAAACCTAAAAATATACATTCCGAACATCACTAACCTGAAAACTTCATTGCGATTTGTAATAATGTCTCCAAGTTTTACATCTGAAGTGAGCATTGTGACTAGAGATCATGTCTCCTTCTAAACACATTTACTATGTTGATGTTGAACTTGTCATATATCAAAAGTGTAATCTGCTTTGCTGAATCTACTAGAACTGCAGTGAACTAGAGGGCGAGTCATAATGCTTCACTTATTTCAGCCCTAACAGGAGAGAATGAGAAGAAGTGTCAAAGAAGTGATAAGTAAACCCTAAATACATCGAGGATTCCAGATGATAGAGGTTCAAGTCCGAAGAGATCTCAAATTCCATCTCTAACAATTGACGAAGAGATCTTAAATTTCAGAGAGAAGAGGAATTGGAGGGCAAGGACATGAGACTCTAGATCAAGTCCAACCAAACGAGGAAAAGACGTCGAGAGAGAGATCTCAAGAGAGATTTAGAGCAAGATCGAGATCTACAGAGAGATAAATGTATTGGCATTGAGAACCTAGATCTAAGACTGGAGACGACTATGGATGTAACACCCGATATTTTTAGTTCGGGAATGAGAATGTGGTTTCTGGTGTTAGTGGCGTTGGGTATTAGCCACCGCGGCTAGGAAACCCACGGTCGCGGCCATCTAAGGATGCCGCGGTCGTGGCTTAGTCTTCATGTGGGTGCGATGATCCGATAGAGAGGGATGTTGTCCTGTTTGCTTCCGACCTTTCGTTAATGAGAGCCGACCCTTCGTTAGTAGAATCAAACCCCTCAGTTGATTGACCCTTCCTTACCTCTCAATTGAGAGCCTTCTCTTTCTCCCCTTTCACTTTCATGTTACACTCTTCTCCCTCAATCTTCCTCCTACTCTCCCTCTTTCTCCATCTTCTCCCATGGTGCTTCTTCTTCCTCTTGTGTGAAGTTGTCCAACAAGTGAGGGACAGTAGATCCGGATTGACAGTAAGTCTTCTTCTTCTTCTTCTTCTTCTTCTTCTTTGAGTCCTAGGGTTGTGTAAGCCATGGATTCTCAAAGTTATCCTCCCTATGTTTACATGTGTGTGGATCTAGTCTAGACAGTGGTTTATGGTTGTGATCGACTGATGGTCATCTATGATGGATCAAGCCAGGTAGGAAGCACCTCTGCACATCAAGGAACTAGTTGAAGACTCGTCGGGATCGTCTTTCTAGAGTTCAACCGCACCCACGGCATGACATACCCGCGGGTGCACCCACAGCACCAGATCCACGGGTGCACCACCCCGGAGCCGCGGGTGCGCCACCCTGGGCCGCAGGTGCGGCTCTGGCGCAGCTTGAGCCGCCAGTGTAGTCTTCTTGCCCTCTCCACGGTCGCGCCTTCTTATTCCACGATCGCATCTTTTCCCCAATGAGTAATCTCTTTCTCAATCTAGTGAGCCTTCTCTTACCTTAAGTTATGCTTAGAGATAGTATCATGCTAGGATGGCTTAGCATAACCTTGTAGAATGCCAAGTAATGGCTTTGAACCTTAGGTGAGTGTTTGAGGATTGTTGAATGTTATCTTGTGAGGTTTTCTAAGACCTTGAGTTATCTAGTTTGATCTTATGAGAATTTTAGGCGTAAGGTTGTGACTATATGATTGTTGAGATAGTGAAGACTATGACGAGAGTATCCCAGCATGTGTTGTGATGGTTGTGATCTTGTGAGATCGTGAGGACTAGGAGTTTGTTATCCTAGTATATGTTGTTATGATGACCTTGTGAGATCATTGGGACTAGGAGTCTAAGGACTTCTAGCATGTGAGAGAGATGTTGATTGTGTTCCTTGTTTGATCAGGCGTTGAGTGCCTTCCTACAGGAAGTTGAGTACGGGATATAATGGGATTGTCTTTGAGACAGGTAAGTCCACTAACTTACTTAGATAGCTTTTGCGTATTAGTTTGATGTGTTATGGTGGTGTGTGTTTAAGTTACGTTATAACAATGAAACCGAAATAGGACGACCTTTGTATATTATAATTGGTCCAAGTGTATGACAACGGGCGGTGACATCACTCCATAGCTCTTGCGAGAGCTAAAAGGTTCTTTGCGACTAGCCCAGACAAGTAGGCGGTTGGATACATCAAAATCATTCCTTGCTGGTATACGGGGGCAAAGGCGAGTTTTGGGGATTCTCGTGTCACAAACTGAAGTTGAAATTTTTAATGAGAATAACGTAAATGAAAGATGATAAACCGGCTTGTGTGTGTGAACATGATATGTGTTTATGTTGACTTATGTGTGTATATGCCTTTACCGTCTTTCTAATGCTTGGAATGTTAGCTAACGGTTTTATACTGATATTGTAGATGCCCTGCGGGTTAGGGATGCTGCCAAGTGATCCGGAGGAGTGGGCAGCCAGGGTTCCCGTACATTATAGGACGGGGTTGGGTTTATATTATTGTTGTCGTTTGAACGTTTGTTGTTGTTGTGGTTTTGTAAGAACTCGGCTGGAGTCTCCTTTCGTTTGTATTCAATATCATAACACTTGCATTGAAACTATTTTATTTTGCCTTTTATTTGTACCATATTGCAAGATCCGGTGAAATTATTATCTATCTAAGGGTCGAGACCCAATGTGAGGTCCTACCCTATAGCGCCCCGATTCTTGTGGATTCGGGGTGTTGCATTGGCTATCCCAGTAATTCATTCACCCAATTGGAGGATGAACGATACTCTTTACTCTTCAAGCGTTTAGGGCTTCTTTTTTTTTAAAAAAAATTCCAAAAATTTTAGGAGTGTGGAGGTTCAACCAAGGACCTTATTCAAGGTAAAAAATATTTATTCTTCCTCCAACCAACTCAACTACTATAACTGAACTATAATAATCGGATAACTATTATACATATACCGGATTCCGGGTCCGGGTTAAAAAAATACGATCCGCATTTGATCCTTATATCTGAGTATTATAGACGGATCGAGCGGATACGAATATATTTATGCCGGATCACTGAAAAGTATTGTATTCCCTAGTCGGATTATTGGCGGATCGGATTTTTTTGAACACCCCGACTTGACGCTACATTAGGCAAAAAGGCCTATTTAACCATTGGTATTAAAATACGTTGAGTATTAACATATTGGATATTACGTTGGGTATTAATAAATTTTGTATTAGACTTGGTAATACATTGGTATCAAAATATTGGGTATTTACATATTGAGTATCAGACTTCGATATTAACATATTGGGTATTGATATATTGACAACCACACTTGTGTATTAAGATATTGGGTAACAAAATAAAATATTATTTTTCCTTTTTTCTAGGACTATTAGATTGGTCTAATTTATATAGACTACTAATTTTTTTTCCTTTTTCCTGGAATGTGTAATATCACCTAAATTAGTATATTTTTATGACTCATCTTAATTTTTTTAATTTAATAATTAGATAAAAAAAATTATTTATTTTTTCTTCAGATGAATTATTTAAAACCATTACGATACATAAAAATGCTTTATAAATCAAAAATATATTTTGATTTTACTCACTAAACTTTGAATTTATAAATGTACCTTGACACGGAAATATACTCTCTCGTTCTCAGTAATTGCCATTAAAAGTTTCAAAATTTGGTTCATATAGGCTTTTGTTCAGGTACGGTTCATTTATTGCGGTACGGCTGAACGTAGTGCCGACACGTGTCCCGAATTTTTTTTTTTTTTCCGAAACGTTTTTTTTTCTTTAACGAATGAAATTTTTTTTGAACTACCATGTTATAATTTATGCACTATTCTCTTATAAACTTTGAACTATTCCCATATAATTCATGAACTATTACTTTTTAATATATTATATCAAATTATTTATAAATTAATCGTTTATATGTTATGAACTATTTAATTGTAATTCATGAACTATCATTTGATAAGTTATGCACTATCCTTTATAAATTTTGCACATTGAACTATTCTATTATAATTCATGAACTATCTTTTTATAAGTTATGAATTATCCCTTATTAAGTTTTGAACTATTACTTTCACTCCTTTATAAATTTTGCACTATGAACTAGTCTATTATATTCATGAACTATCCTTTTATAAGTTATGAACTATCTCTTAATAAGTTTTTGAACTATTACTTTCACTCCTTTATAAATTTTGCACTATGAACTATTCTATTATAATTCATGAACTATCCTTTTATAAGTTATAAACTATTCCTTAATAAGTTTTGAACTATTACTTTCACTCGTTTCTGAAAAATAAAAATAAAATGGGACACGTGTCGGCTCTACGCTCAACTGCACGCCTGTACCGAAATAATGTGCCTTACCTGAATAAGGCCCCATAATATATGTCATTAATTATTTCTCAAACCTTCCACAATTAGAACTTCACCTACTTTTTCATTTGTTATTTGTACATTCAAAACACTATATATTTTCTTTCCATACGACTTACCATTATTTTTATACAATATTTTTACAAACTATTATACGTTATTAAATAGTATACCTTATATATCTACTTTTCTTAATATTTGTATATTTTTTTTGATGCAAATGACAACTATCGCGAATCGTGAGAGTAATAAAAATTATTTTTTATTGTAATAGTGACTTTTTTTTTTTTTTTTTTTTGGTAGAGTGTAATAGTGACTATAATAAAACAGAAAGTGAGGTGAGTTCCTCCTCATTAAAAAAATTAAGTGTCGGTAAACCATGCTATTGGAGTACTATAATAATTGTTAACAATTAACAAATCTACATTATTACTCATTAATGTAAAATTTTTAACATTGAATGTGTTTCAAACTGGGTAGGTACATCCATGTTTAGCTGGATAAAATTGATTATGATGTACATTGAAAGTTTGTAACTTAATTGTTAATTTACATAGTTTAAGGCAAGGTCGCATTAGAGACTTACAAATTTGGTTACAATATATAAGTGTTATTAACACTTAAGCTTTTTATACATAACAAATTATCTACTTTTTATTTGAATTTTAAAAATATCATTTCCTTTGTTTCATGTAAATCTTCCCATTCTACCATTATTTTTATAAAAAAAAATATTTAAATTGTAGTAGTATTGATAAATATTATACCTTCACCTTTAACTTTCTTAATAGCATGTAATTATGTAAAAGTTGATGATTATATTAACTGAAAAAAATGAAATTGGTAATTTATGTACAAGTAAACACTAAATCAGCCAAATCCATCTTAAAATTTAGTAGATGCTATTGTTAGATTTTGAAAAATGTTGTCAGAAAGACAATAAAAACAAGTGTCAAATTGTAACATTATCCAAACACATTACAAATTTGCACATGAAAATAAAGAAAGGGGGGCGACCCTCGATTAAGGGAAGTAGGTTGTATTTTGTAGAGCCCAGAAAAGAAAACTACGTTGTCTGAACAAACGAGAAGTGCATATCAGTACGTGCAGGTTTTTGAAGTGAGCACACAGCGGGGGACCACGGTACCCTATATATACCCCCTTCACTCCACGCTAATGCTCCACCATACCATTTCTTCACACACTACCATAAAACCCTAATTCTCGCTATCTGCTTTCGAATTCTTGCTTCTCTTCTTGCAGATCCATCGAAAATGCCGGCCAAGCGATCACGATTGATGCGATCGGCGAGCATCGGCGATGCTCAAGTCGTCGCTCCGCAGCCTCGTCCGCCCTCCGTTTCTCCGGATCTGCTCTGGCAGCAACGGATGTCGCCACTCAGGCAGGTCACTTCGGTCGATCCATTCAACTCATCCGATCAGCCGCGTCCAGTCATCTTTAGTATCTCTTCTCCGGTGCGTGACCTCACTCGTGTAGGCGGGGAGGTCGAAAGCACTCATAAGTTTTACGAGAAGTGTTACTACTGCAAAAAGACGATCCCCCTCGATAGCGACGTTTATATGTATAGGTAATTTCAGAGCACTCATTTTCATCTCTGCTGCAACAAGAATTTGATTTGTAAATTTTCTTCATGTCTCTGCTCTGATTCTTGCTAAGTCTTTCGATTTTAGACTCATCTGTTTGCTTTGTATGCATGCTGATTGTGCTAGCAATTGTGTTGCGGTTTGCCTCTAATCTGATCAGATTTATGCTGCTCTGTTTGTAATAATGAGAAAGACTGTTGATTGGATTTCGGCGGATAAGTAGTTGTTGTTAAGATCAGAGTTCGCGATTCGAGAGATGCTGAGGGGAAATTGAAATTATACGTACTAGAAAATGTGGAGAGTTGGATATATTTTTTTGGTGAGTTGCGCTTATTTTTAAAATGATTTAAATAACAAATTTCCTGATGGTGCGCAAGTTTTTTTAGTGAGTGGAAACACTGGTCTTGTACTGTTGTTCATATCCTTTGTACACACTAAATTGGGTGAACTCCTGTTTTGTGGGATGATACCATTTACTCTCTACACTAGAAGATGCAGTATTTATATATACCAGTGGCCATTCATGGATGTAAATCATCAAAGTTGGTAATTCTGGTAGATTCACTTGTTGGTTGTAGATTAGTTAGCTTTTGAGGAAGTGTGGATTTGCATAAGATACACTATCTTGCTTTATTTGGAACAGATAGTTTTGCCAAGTAGATAGAATGAGCATAAGATGAATGGTTTTGGTTTGATGCAGAGAGCTGCGTGCATTTTGCACAGAAGAATGCCGCGAGAAAGTGATAGAGATTGAGTCAGGGGAGGAAAAGGCGCGGCGGCGAGCTTCAAAGAGAGCAAGGGATCTGTTTGGGGCTCGACACAGAAGGCAGAATACTACTTAAGAAAGAGGATGGGTTTTATGAAGATGGTATACATACAGGTCTTACTCTTCCAGCTTTTATTTTAGTTGAAGTTTTGGAAGAGGGAGAGAGTAGTGTGCTGTTTGTTTGAACTTGTTTCCCTATTTTACATGTTGGCCATTGTTAGGAACACATGTCTTTGTCATCAATCCATATGGTAATGTGAAGGGGCGGTCTCTTCTCTTGAATCGTATCATATTATGGAAATTTGCATGCAATGGTGTGTGCATTTCATCCTTATTTTATAATTCATCAGGTTGTAAGGATTCGGATGAACAGTTGTAATCTGAATTGAAAGATCCATCACTTGGACTTGCTTTTATGAAAACCTTTTAATATGGGCATATCAGAATGGCGGACTGTACCCCTATATGGGCTTTTGGGCCCATGTGCCTTATACATGGTTGGACGATTTCAGAACCCTCAATTTGAGTACTCTCACCTTCATTTGGGTCGCATCGTTTAGCAACAAGGTAAACGATAAATACAGGGTTGCTAAGTGGTTCCGGTTCCTACAATCGAACCTGTTTTTTGCGATCGGTTAATTTGCTGGTTTTTATATGAAACCGAACCGTTGTGCTCGCTTTTTTTAACAAAATAGATAAGAACTGTTTTGAAAGAACTGTTTTTTGAGAGCGTACGGTTGTCAAACCATCTTACGCCTCGGTGACGTTAGCTGAAGCAACTAGTCCTCCCAAATCTCAACCTCCCACGCCATGTCTTTCTTCTGTCTGGATTGTTTGATCAGACATGATGATTAGATCATTTTTATTATTACTAGGGTGATTGGAAGCATCATAACTTAATTATATAAATTGATAACAATCCAAATATGTCTTTGTCAAACCTCGCTCTCCTGCTATTCATAACTTGATCACACCAATCTCATACTTTAAAGAGACTGACATTTCTGCTTACGTGCTTCACAAAAATTTAAGCCCACCTAATTCAATTTAAGGTTTGTGGCTAAGGGTGTTTACGAAACCAAGGATACGCCAATAATAACATTTTTGTTTACGTGGTTCACAAAGTTTACGATTTTTTTTACTTTTTATTATTTTTTTTGGTAGAACCATTTTTTTTTGGGCTAATTAGGTAACTAGGCTGTTTTTTTTAATTGTACACTAAGTAGGCTTTTTTCAGTTTTTCAATTAGTAAATATCCTCCCTCTCTTCTCTTCCGGTCGCTTTCCTCTGGATGCCTCTTCCCCGTTGGAGTACCTGCTGCGGCCTGCTCTACCGCCTCGCCTGTCGGACATCGCCGGAACCGAGCGCCGCCGCCAGTCCTCGGTCGACCTTAGTCCTCGGTCGCCTGCTCTACCCTCTCTTATCTATTTCACAGCTCCAGATCGAACCCTAACCTGTTGGTTGTGGATACACAACCGTCATCGATGGAGGTTTCACAAGGTGGATCCGACCGAGAGAAGTCCAACTCTTCTTCGTCCTCTCCAATCTCTATCGTCACCAATTTTTGGAAAGGTATTGTTCTATATGATATGTCTCCTGTACAAAAGCTCTTTGATTATGATGCCACAGTAGGTGAATTTGCCACCATTTGTGATTTGCTAAATTCATGTACTAATTTCAGTTTGTTAAGGAAGTACCGTATCTTGCCTGCCTACTGTGAGCAAATCCGAAAGACTAACCTTGGGAGCATTGCTTCAATTTTTGTCACTGGACAAGAGAATTGCTTCCAACGCCTCTTTGTTTCTTTCCAGGCATCTATCTATGGCTTCATAAATGCCTGTAGGCCCCTTTTGGAGCTTGACAGGGCAGATCTAAAAGGGAAGTACTTGGGAACTTTGTTGTGTGCTTCTGCCATTGATGCAGATGATCAGTTGTTCCCTGTAGCAATATCTATTGTAGATGTAGAAAGTGATGAGAATTGGATATGGTTCATTTCAGAATTAAGGAAGCTTCTTGGAGTAAACACTAATAACATGCCTAGACTGACAATCCTCTCAGAAAGTGATGAGAATTGGATATGTTCATGCCGGCGTTGGTAACTCTATGGCATACCGTGTGCACATGCAGCTGCAGCCCTGCTGTCGTGTGGGCAAAATGTCCATTTGTTTGCAGAACATTGTTTCACAGTTGAAAGTTACAAGGAGACGTATTATCAAGTAATAAACCCGGTTCCAGAAAAGACCATGTGGAAGGAAGAAGGGGAGGGAGAAGCAGAGGGCAGTGGAGGATCGAAGGCTGATATTCTGATACGACCTCCAAACTAACCAGAAAGACGAGGACAGTGGAAGACCAAGAGGAGCAGCAGTAGAGGACTCTTATCAAATTTGACTTGTTTCTTAACAAATTGAATTAGTTTGATCTTTGCAATTTGAATAGATCTTTGTTTTGGTATGTAAATTTCTGGGACATAGAATTGGTACGTAGAATTTATGGTACATATGGTATGTTGAATTTCTGGTATGTTAAATTTCTACTATGTAGAATTTCTAAATTCTGGTATGTAGAATTTCTAATTTCTGGTATGTAGAATTTCTAATTTCTGGTATGTAGAATTTCTAATTTCTGGTATGTAGAATTTCTAATTTCTGGTATGTAGAATTTCTGGTATGTAAAATTTCTGGTATGTAAAATTTCTGGTATGTAAAATTTCTGGTATGTAGAAATTCTGGTATGTAGAAATTCTGGTATGTAAAGATTCTGGTACGTGAAAGTTCTGGTATGTTCATTACAGAAAATAAAAATAAAAAAAATTAAAATTAAAAAAACCAAATTCAGAAATGAATAATTAAAACTTATCCTTAAATAATACTAACAAATATCTATTATTCCTTTCTTTCTAAATAGAAGGGTTAATAATTTTTACCTACTATTAAATGAAAGTGGTAAAAAATTTGGGGTACACTTTCTTAAACAAAAACTCAAAAAAGCCTAGTATGTCAAATTCTCCTTTTTTTTTATTATTAGTGATGTTAAATATGTTCTACTGGGTAGTGAATTGCATGATATTATTTATATGATACAACCAAAAAAGTTCTATTAAAGGTAAGAATTATTATCACGTTTGTTCGTTATCGCTAAAAGCAAATCCCTTAAGGAGTGAAATGTAAGTTTTATTTCTTGTTCCAAAAATTGGTGTTTACTATAAGTAGTTTGATATGTACCTAAAGTGTTAGGTCTAAGCATCATTTATATGTTTTGTTATACGTTGATGACTTTATGATAGTATGCAATTTAAAATCGTCATTTTTAACGTAAAAGATATAAAGGTACACTTTCATATGAATCACCTACATTGGAGCCGCTAAAAAAAATCGAGTTATAGAACTCATTAGAGACATAAAAAGGAAAATGATATGGTTGTCTCGACACGACTATGTGTAAAAATAATTAGATAGGTTCATTCAAAACATACAAACATCCCATTATGAGGGCACATAATTAGACTTGACCAAAAAAGAAAAACAAACGGAAAAGTGTTTTTTTATAAGTTTTATTTGGTGAAGTAGACTCTCGTATTCTTAGCCCTATGTAAAAATTAAATTATCCTATTGTGTACGTATGTTAGGTTTTTTGTGTAACTAACAAATATCAGGTGAAACATAATACATTAATTTCAAAGTACGATTATATTTACAACTACAATATTCTTTAATATATATGTATACACTAGCCCTAAATAATAATTTATCTATAACCAAAATATTCTTCGTTAATTTATCCTACACAAAACCAATATCATGTTTCAACATTATTGCGCTCCCGTCCACTGATGCCGTTAATTAGGATTTAGCGGAAAATTTATAATTCTATGTGTTTGCATTGTCGCCTATTATTTTGTATTTTTATTAATTATTTGTGTTAATTATGAGTTTTTATATATGCCGGGTTCACGGTGTTGTTATGTAAATGTACTTATAAATAAAAAAAACTTGTTCTTTTTCTTCTACACGTACACAACACTTCCTTATCTTCTTATTCTTTCTAAATAAAAAAACTTGAGAATCAAATCTTACAAGCGAAAAGTCTAAGGGGGGTGTATTCAATCGAGATTTTTAAAGATTTTGACGGATTCTTAATAATCATAGGATTTGCAAATTCTGTGGGAAATTTTAATTCTATATAGAGTCAATACAGATTCTGTGGAAATCTTATGTGTTGGGGGAAGATTTCTATGGATTTTAGATAGTTATAAAAGTAATGAAGAATCCTACAAAATCAGTGAAATAATAGATTCTTTTAAAATCCACAAACTTTTAAATACCATAGGAATTTTATGGAAAATTTTAAATCCTAAATGAATACCTACAGATTTATATGAACTTTTAAAAATCTATATTCAATACCCATAGACTTTTAAACTCCAAAAAATTCCTATAGACTCTTAATTGAATACACCCCCCTAAGATAAGTCAGTTTGTTAGTGGAGACTAGGATGGAGGCGGACTTGCCTCTTGTCGTTCTGGGCACTACTAAGCAATGAACAACTTACGTATAAACTATAAAACACCGTATTGCATCGCCGAGTAGAAAAAAAAACTAACAGGAAGGAATAGGAATGCCCATGGCCAACCTAGTAGGAACCCCTCAACAGTCTTGAAAATATGTGATGAGTGGTCAATGAGAGAGGACTGTATTAACATGCTTTCTCTTGTTGAAAAAGCTTTGTAGCCTTCACTTTTGGACCGGTTGAAGACCTTGTGATGGATAATAAGAGAAATATACTGAAAGCTTGGAAGCAAAGTGGAAGTTTTTGATAGTGCTTGGATTCCCGATAGCTTTTTCGGTCATGGAACATAAAAATGAAAAGAAAGAATTGAGTTAAATAAACTCTTTTTTACCTGTTTTTGTTTTGTAGACCCCTCTAATTTTACCCTATATATACCTCCTCTTAGATGAAAAAATTGGGTTAAATAGAGATATATTTACCAAATGAGTTTATGTTATGGGTACTCTTTATAGAGTAAAAGGCCTAGTTAGCCGTTTTACCCGAAAGAAAGAATTGAGTGGTTTTGGTAGATGTTTGTGTTATGGGTACTTTTAATAGAGTAATAGTGATCAAAGTGAGAAGACAATATTCAATTTTTTATCTAGATAATTATTATTTTATGGTGAGGTTCAAGAATAAGAAATGAGCTATTAGAGCATCCCAATAGCTTATCCATTTTAGAATATTTGGAGAATTTTGAAGATTTTTTGGTACAACAGATTCTCTATTTCATTCTCCAAAATGGAAAATAATGGAAAAAGTGGGGACTGTTCCCTAAATTTGAAGACATCTCTAAATAAATGGAGAATTCTTCAACATAGGGAATCTATTGGGTTTGATAAAAATATAAAGGGTAAATTTTTACTTTTCATTCTCCATTTTGAAAATTTGTTTAGGGAAGCTGTTGGGGATGCTCTTAATGGCTTTCATAATAGGATCTTGAGTGGTTTTTGATAGATGTTTGATCATGAGAATATGGGTATGTGATTTCGTTATGAATATAGCCCAATCGTATCAACCTATACATGTTACGCTTCATAGGAGTGCCAATGCAATGGTACAACAAGGTTATTCTATGGAGCATGGCGGTAGGTTTAGGATCCTTGATTACCATTGACCCAAAAGCTTTGAAATTCAACAGACCCGCTTTGTTAGGATTCACATCGAAATTGTTCTCTATACCATTGAAGATAGCGGTTTTTGTTATTGGAAAATAATGTCCTATTGAGTACGAAGGTTTGAAAATCATATGCTGCAAATGTAGATGAATAAGACACTATGCTTTCCACTACTACTTTGGTAAATCTAAGCAGCTAAAGTCAAAACTCAACCCAATAACGAGTCATAAGTATATTAGGAACATAAGGATACAGTTTGGATTTTCCGGGGCCCAATAAGCGTCAATGAGTAGTGAGGGTCTCAGCTTTGAACCATGGATGATGGTAGAAAGGAACCCTAGGACCCCAAAGGGGAGGAAAAGATAGGCAGTCATTCAAGGTCTCATTATTCCTTATTTAGAGCAAGCAATAAGGTCATTCAATTGAATCTAACCAATAACAAAGGTAAGTAGGCGTATGTGCATAGGAATGGTAATAGAGTGGGCCCGGATTGCATGTAGAAATCAAACGAAGGTTACAAGGATGTATGTGCAAGAAAATGGTCACACAAGATCTCGCTAAAAAATTACCAAGTTTGTAGTACAGGGTATCGAAGTAATCTCCACACAAAAGTAAGGGCAACAATTAATCTAGAAGGGGGATCAAAACTTTAAATAAGAGATAACAACGCAGCTAACGTGATATTTGCTCCCTCAACAAATTACACTGGACAATAGAAGATGGAGTGTTAACTTTAAATAGTAAAAATAAGAGAAATGAGGAGAAGAGTGATGCAAAAAGATTGATATGTAAGTTGAAGAAATAGATGGAGAACCTCAAAGGAACTCCCATCCAAGAGACCAAGACCGGACAATGATTATCTCAATCCGAGTGGGGATGATGATCATGGTGTCTAATAGCATGTATGCATGCCATGTTTGTAGGGTTTTTTTTCTTTGTTTTGCATAGATCTAGGCATCTTTACATTACTTTGTGCTTATTATTACAAAAGAGATGTTTATTTCCCTCTGTGTGTATTTGTAGGTGTTTTGGCCCGGAAAAGATCAAAAAAGGACCAAATGTGCATCATTCCGAAGCCAAAAGATAAAGGAGCTCATCATTCACCATTCTCATCCTCATCCAAGCTGAAGGAGTGATAAGAAGGTTTATAATGCATGAGCATCTTTGAACCTAGCCCGATTGGAGACCGTGGTCATGGAAGATAGGAGGCAAGGAGTGAAGATCACTCTAAGGAGGAAAAAAAGGAAGAATCAAAGACATTTCTAAAATAATTGATTGGAGATAGAAGATATCAAGGATAACATATGCATGGAAGCTAGCGAATGAATACATGATCACATGCATGATCACATGTGAGAGGAGGAGAAGCCATGAAGGTTGGGGGAGCATACGTGTGGAATAGAGGAAGAATGGGCAAAATATAGTGGCTGAATTTTATTTAATTTGGATCTTATTTCCAACCCATAATTGACACGTTTTATTATGGGGTTTGTTTTATATTTTTTGGCATCCCATGTTTTAATGAAAACCCTAGCAAGTAGGGTTTCAATCCAATGCATATAAGGCATAGATAATCCATGTTTTTCAACAACCAATTCAATAAACAAAATCGATACTTTTTTAGTATTCTCTGCACGGAGTTCGTGTGTCTTCTCGAGGAAGAGAGAGTGAGTGGGTACTCGTTCGACGTTATAACTTGGACTGTTTTGTGTTGTGTCACCTTGAATTGCCAAGTTGGTGCTCTCAATCATTCATAAGCCTCCTTCTTGTGCTTTAGAGACAATAATTTTTCCTCTTGTGCAAGATTGTAGTGGAAGGGTTATGCGATCATTCTTGTTTGTGTGTTAGGGTCGTAGTTTCCGTAGTGTCTCCAAGTTGCTTGATAGGGTTTGCCCTTAATCTATCCATCTACCGATCCACCACCATCATCGGATCATCAACCTCCCTTCAATTTTCTTCAATCCAACCGTCACCCTCTCTATATATGATAAGGCCTTGTTTGTTCGATTCTTGTAGTAAGGATTAAGAAGAGTCTTTGGTGTCGAAAGATCAGGAGGCAACCACTCGGCTAATCCCCACATCAGATTGGCTTCAATGAACCAAGGCAAAATCCTCAAGAAGCCTTGAGCCTCATAGGGACGAGCACATCGACCTTTAATTACGAGCCTAGCATGGAGTTCGAGAAGTCCTAGGATCATCTCAGAAGAATCCGTCAAAGAAGAACCAAAGACGTTTTCCAAGACATTGTACCGAGTTGTAATATCACATGAACCGAGTTATGCAACTCGGTCGGATGCTCTGCTCTATTGGGTTAAGTTACCCATGATCTTCCAACACCATATTTCTTTCTCAACCAATCATCTAGGGTTTTAAACCGCTTCTAAAACACAATAAATATGACAATTAGTTGTAGGAGAAGGAGGGAAGCTAGGGTTTTGATAAAAAAAAAAACACTTATAGATCTAGGTTTTCATGTAGCCACAAAAGGGTGAGTTTTGGAGGTGGCCACCAAGAACAATCTTGTGTTCTTCATTTCTTCTTCCTTTCTTGGTTTTGGTACAACTTTTGATTGGAAATTCCAAATTACTCCCTTATTTGTTTGAACTTTATTATTTTGTCAAGATATTTTTGTTTATGATGATTTTTCTTTTTTTTTTTTTATGTTTGATTTGGTTTCCAGCATGTTAGAGTAGATCCTTTCTTGGTTTGGGGACAAAAGCCCCAAACCAAGCTATGCTTGCTTTGTACTATGTAGATCTATCTTTTGAAGGGATTGTTTGGTATGAATGAGTAGCACGTGAGTGTTTTTAGACCTTCATGACATATTTTCACACTTGATGATATCCTACATTGTGGAGTAGTGTAAATGGAGCGTCTCTAGACTTGGCTTGTTAAACAATGGGTCATCATCTTGATTGACTATGTTTCATTTAGGTTAGTCTTTCTTTATGAACTAGGTTGGTTATTATTGGATGGATCATGCTATTTGTTAGATCCTCATGATTGTTTGACCAGGATCAACTTTTGAATGGTATGTAGGAGGTACCTAGCTATGTGTTTCTTCCCCTGAGAGCATGCTTGTTGATATGTTGCATATGAGATCTTCTTTGATGTTATGTGTTTGATTGCTTACTTTCATTTGTGCTTAGACTTGGCTAGATTGATAGAGTGACACTATTCATCTTGTTCAAGTATTATGTTTTGATGTTACACACCATGCATGAAGTGTTTCATGCTACCTCTAAGTGATGGTTTGTTTTGTTATCATGCCTTGTATGATTTCTCTGGAGACCTAGGCGCCCATCTTCGCATTTTCTATAGAGTGAAACTATAGTTGTCTAAGTTGGGTATACATGAAATCATGCTTACCACGGAATGCCATTTAATACCTTGTATGCTTGGCTTTATGTTTCCATCATGGATGTATCATTTCTTTTAATTCTTTGTATTGCTTGATATTTCGTCCTTTGTTCTTAGGCTTGATAGTTAGTTTTGGATGAATGAACACTAGTTATTCAAGTATTATCTAGACCATGAAATATGCCTTGCATATATATTGTTGAATCTGCCTCTACGATTTGATCATGCATATTATTAGCTTGCGATCATCGGATTGGGATTATTATAGTCCCCCAACCTAATCTTTCCTTTAATGTTTATCTTTGTTTACTTTTACCACTTGAATACTTGTTACAATGTTACCCATTCATTTCTACTTGATCCATGATCACCCCTTGTTACTAATTTGTTTCGCTACACTACTTTGCTTGAATGATTAGTGAACAATGCTCAATAAGTTTTGTAAAATTCGACCTTGATGTGATGAATCATGTACGACAATGACAATAGTCGTATACTTGCGGTTCTCTACATGCATTTCATCTTTATTAGCATCTAATGCTAGACAAACACACCATTAGTGTCGGTTATAGAAGATAAACAAACAATCATAGACAACACCGAGAGGATCAAATGCACTTGGGTACTTTCGTTGATAGTTCAACAACAGTTATATGGAATAATCTTGAAATAATAACAATGATTATGGGGGATACCGTTTAATTCATGCAAGTGGAAGTCACATAGAACCGAGTTGACATCCTAATACTAGAAAACAACGCTAGTGATGACGTGATGGTGGATGTGAAAGTTCTTGGAGAGCCTCCTATCAATTCCAAACCGGAAGGAAAAGGAAATATGCATACAACATATGTTTCGAGGTCCTCCTTCTTTCATAAGTCAATTAAAACCTAGTGGTCTTTGTAAGTTGCCTACTTTGTCGAGACACAAAAGTTGAATCAAGGTAGCAATGACACATCAAGCACATTAATTTCAAAAGTTAGGAAGCATGAACTCATACGTCGAATTACAAGCTATTGGTATTTGTAACCTTAGGATTTTTTAAACTTCACCTAGAGTAATTATTGGGGAACAAGGCCCATGTATGATGGCAGAAAGGAAACCTTGGACCCCAAAAGGGAGGGAAAAGATAGTCAATCATTCACGGTCTCATTGTTCCTTATTAGAGCAAGCAATAATGCCAATCAATTGAATAATACTAATAATAAAGGTAAGTAGGCGTATCTGCATTGGAATGGTAATAGAGTGGGCCCAATTTGCATGTAGAAATCAAACAAAGGTTACAAGGAAGTATCTGCAAAAAAAAATGGTCACACAAGATCTCACTAAAAATTTACCAAGTTTGTACATGGTATCGAAATAAGCTCCACACAATGATAAGGGAAACAATTAATCTGGAAAGGGGGATCAAAACTAAAATAAGAGATAAGAAAGCAAATAATGTGTTATTTGGTACCTCAATTAAATAATACGTAGACAGTAGAAGATGGAGCTTTAACTTTGAATAGTAAAACAAAGAGAAACAAGGTGAAGAGTGATGCAAAAAGATTGACATGGAAGTTGAAGAAAATAGATGAGAGAATCTCGAAGGAACTCCCCCGCCAAGAGACAAGACCGGGCAATGATTATCTCAATCTAAGTGGGCTTGATGATCATGGTGTCTAATAGCATATATGCATGTCATGTTTTTAGGTTTTTTTTTTTTGTCTTTGTTTTGCATAGATTTAGGCATCTTTACATCACTTTGCACTTGTTATTACTAAAGAGATGTTTGTTTCCCTATGTGTGTATTTGTAGGTATTTTGGCCCAGAAAGAAACTAAAAAGGACCAAATGTGCATAATTCTGAAGCCAAAAGATAAAGGAGCTCATCATCACCACCGTCCTCATCCTCATCCAAGCTTAAGGAGTGATAAGAAGAATTGTGATGCAGGGGCATCTCCGAACCTAGCTCGATTGGAGACCATGATCACGGAAGCTAGGAGGCAAGGAGTGAAGATCACTCTAAGGAGAAAAAGAGGAAGAATTAAAGACATTTATAGGAGAGAAATGAAAACAATTGATTGGAGATGAAAGATATAAAGAATAATGTATGCATGGAAGCTAGCGAATGAATACAAGATCACACATGCAAGGAAAAAGAGACATGCATGATCACGTGTGAGAGGAGGAGAAGCCATGCATGTTTGGGCGAGCATACATGTGGAAGAGAGGAAGAATGAACCAAAAATAGTGGCTGAGTCTTATTTAGTTTGGATCTTATTTCCGATCCATAATTGACACTTTTTATTATCGGATTTGCTTATATTTTTTGGGCGTTTAATTATATTGTCCAGCCCGTTTTTTAATTAAAACCCTAGCTAGTAGAGTTTCAATACAATGCATATATAAGGCATAGAGGATCCACATTTTTCAGTGGCCAATTCAATAAACAAAATCGATACTTTTTAGAATTCTCTACATGGAGTTTGTGTGTCTTCTCGGGTGAAGAGAGAGCGAATGGATTTTGGTTCGACCTTATAGTTTGGACTGTTTTGTGTTATGTCACCTTGAATTGTCAAGTTGGTGCACTCAATCATTCACAAGCCTCCTTCTTGTGCTCTACGGACCATCGTTTTTCATCTTGTGTAAGATTATAGCGGAAGGGTTATGCGATCATTCTTGGTTGTGTGTTAAGACATTAGTTTTCCTAGTGTGATCGAAGTTTTTTTGTAGGGTTCAACCTTGATCTATCCATCTACCGATCCACCATCATCATCGGATCATCAGCCGCCCGTCAACCTTCTTCAATCCAGCCGTCCCCCCTTGTATAGACGAACAAACCTCGTTTGCTCGATCCTTGTAATATCGATTGAGAAGAGTCTTTAGTGTCGAAAGATCGGGAAGCAACCACACGGCTAATACCCGTATCAAACTGGCTTCAATGAACCAAGGAGAAAGCCTCAAGAAGCCCCGAGGCTTATAGGGATGAGCACATCAATATTTACGAGCCTAGCATGGAGTCCGAGGAGTCCTAGGATGAACTAAGAAGAAGCCATCAAAGAAGAACCAAAGAAGATTTCCAAGGCATTGTACCAATTTGAAATATCACATGGACCGAGTTATGTAACTCGGTCGGATGCTCTGGTCTACTAAGGACGAGTTGCCCATGATCTTCTAACACCATATTTCTCTCTCAATCAATAAGAATTATCTAGGGTTTTAAAGCACTTCCAAAACTCTATAAATATGACAATTAGTTGTAGTAGAAGGAGAGAAGCTAGAGTTTTGATTGAAAACAATTTTGGATATAGGGTTTTATGTAGTCACAAAAGGGAGACTTTTGGATGCGGTCACCAAGAACAAACTTGTGTTCTTCATTTCTTTTTATCGCTATAACTTTTGATTGGTAACTCCAAATAACTCACTTCTTGATTTGAACTTTATTATTTTTTCAAAATATTTTTGTTTGTGAAAAGTTAAGTTTGATTGGTTTCCAACATGTTATAGTAGATCCTTTCTAGATTTTGGGATAAAAGCCTCAAGCCATGTTATGCTTGCTTTGTATTATGTAGATCTATCGTTTGAAAGGATTGTTTGGTATGAATGAGTAACACATGAGTGTTTTTAGACCTTCATGACATATTTTGACACTTGATGATATCCTATATTGTGGAGTAGTATACATGGAGCGTGTCTAGACTTGGCTTGTTAAACAATGGCTCATCATCTTGATTACTATGTTGATTTTAGGTTAGTCTTTCTTTATGAACTAGGTTGGTTCTTATTGGATGGGTGATGCTATTTCTTAGATCCTCACGATTGTTTTACCAGTATCAACTTTCAAATGGTATGTAGGAGGCACCTAGTTATGTGTTTCATCCTTGAGAGGATGCTTGTTGATATGTTGCATATGATATCTTCTTGGATGTGTAATGTGTTTGCTTGCTTACTTTCATTTGTTCTTAACTTGGCTAGATTAATAGAGTGGCACTATCCATCTTGGTCAAGTATTATGTTTTGATGTTACACATCATGCATGAAGTGTTTCGGGCTACCTCTAAGTGATGGTTTGTTTTTTTTTCATGCTTGGGACCTAGGCGCTCGCCTTGGAATTTTCTATAGATTGACACTAAAGTTGGCTAAGTTGGGTATACATGGAAATCATGCTTACCATGGAATGCCATTTAATACCTTGTATGCTTGGCTATATGTTTCCATCTTGAATGTATCATGTCTTTTAATGCTTTGTATTGCTTGATATGTCGTCCTTTGTTCTTAGGCTTGATAGTTCGTGTTGGATGAATGAACACTAGCTATTTAAGTAGTATCTAGACCATGAAACATGCCTTGCATATATTGTTAAATTTGCCTCTATGATTTGATCATGCATATTACTAGCTTGTGAGCATTGGTTTGGGATGATTACTCCCTCAACCTAATCTTTCCTTTATTGTTTATCTTTACTTTACTTTTACCACTTGGATACTTGTTACATGGTTCCTCCTTCATTTCTACTTGATTCATGATCACCCCTTGTTACTTATTTATTTCTCTACACTACTTTGCTTGAATGATTAGTGAATAGTGCTCATAATATTCTATGTGCAATTCGACCTTGATGTGTTAAATCATGTATTACACTGGCAATAGTCGTACACTTGCGGTTCTCTACATGAATTTCATCTTTATTAGCATCACAAGCTAGACAAACACACCATCAATGTCGGTTATAAAAGATATACAAACAATCGTAGACAACACTGAGAGGCTCAAATGCACTTGGGTACTTTAGTTGATAGTTCAACAACAATTATATGGGACGATCTTTAAATGATAACAATGATTATGGGGGATACTGGATTATTCATGCAAGTGAAAGTCACATAGAACCCGATTGGGATCCTAATACTAGAAAACAACGCTAGTGATGACATGATGGTGGATGTGAAAGTGATTGGAGAGCCTCCTACCAATTCCAAATCAAAAGGAAACATGCATACAACATACGTTTTGAGGTTCTCCGTCTTTCATAAGTCAATTAAAACCTATTGGTTGTTGTAAGTTGCCTGCTTTGTCGAGATAAAAAAGTTGAATCAAGTTAGCAATGACACATTAATCACCTTGATTGCGAAACTGGGGGAACATAAACTCATACGTCAATTAAAATCTATTGGTCTTTGTAACCTTAAATGGCGGTTATGGTGTTGCTTTATGGCCAGAATGGTGGCTTACAAATAGGTCATTCGTCCAACTAGATGACTTTAGTCACCTCCGGTTAATATATCATGTAACACCCAGAATTTCAGTTCCGTTTACGAGAGGCATTAGAAGCCTTTAGCGAGGGCTACACCCCTCGCGGCCTAGAAGGCCTGCGATCGCAGCTTGGGCGTCCCGCGGGGCGGTGACATGACGGAGCGGGAGTCGGGTCCATCTTCTTCCAACCTTCCGTCTAAGCATGTCCACGGATCACGGTACGGGTAAGGGTCGAGGTGATCCTTACCCGTGACCCGGCGGGTAGACCCCCCAATGCTCAATTTTGAAAAAAAAAACAAATTGGATCCAACGGCTAAAATAGCCGTTGACGGGTCGACCCGCCGGGTCATCTCTTTTCTTCTTTTTTTTTTTAGAAAAACGGGTTTTAAAACAAAAGGGCCAACCCGCCGGGTTTGACCCGTGACCCGGCAGGTTGCCAACCCGGCGGGTTGGCCTTTTACACGGGTCCGGGTCACCCTTCCCGGACCCTCGACCCGACGGGTCCGACCCGTGAACATACTTACTTCCATCTCCCCACTCCTTTATGCCGACACATTATTATTGTGGGTGATCCTTGGGCTGTTTGACCTTTGGTCTCCTCCCAAATTGATGCAGCCTACCTCCTTACCTCCCTAAACCTCTTTCATTCAAGTTACTTTCCTCTCCTCTTTCTCCTTCTCCTTTCTCTCCTTCACCTTCATCCTCCACCTTAGCTTTTATCTTCTCTTGAGGCTGTCACACGAAGATTGAACTGCAGAGACGTGCTCCAAAGTAAGTTCCTTCCTTCCCCTTCTTCCCTTCTTCTCTCTTCTTCCTTCTTGTAACTTTGAGTGATAAAATCCATGGATTCACCCCAAAGGAAACTTCTCTTGTTCTTGCTTATGTTGATGGCATGCTTAGACCGTGGAGGAGGGCTAGGATCTTATGGTGGAGGCTAAGAGACGTTCACAACATCAAAGGAGGCAATAGGAAGGCTTCTGCACATCGAAGAACCGAAGAGTCAACGTTTCTGGACTGCAACCGCGGGGGCAAATCTTGTGAGCCGCGGGGGAAGATCTTGTAAACCGTGGGGGGCGGCCTCTGCAACCCGTAGGGGAGGACTCTGGGTCCTGCACACCGCAGGGGCGGTATCTTGACACCATAGGGGCGGTTTATGCACCAATTAGCCTCTGATCCCTTGTTCCTTCCTTCCCTTTCCGCTTCCTTAATCTTGATCCATCTTAGTAGCATGCTAGGTTGGCTTAACATAGGTGATATGGAATGCCAAGTAGTGGCTTTGGACCTTTAGGTGAGTGTTTGAGGACGTTGGAATGTTCTTAGTCTCGATGTGTGTTGGATCTTGAGTTGGTTATATTATTGAGAGTGTTTGGGTTGCTCTTGTGAGAGTTGAGAGTATGCTGTTTGTGATGTTGTGGCGTGATCTCTTAAGATCTTTGAGGATATCGATTTGGGACTGAGTTGTTATGTTGGAAGCCTTTAAAGTAGTAGACTAAGAGTGATCTTCTATCTCATGCGTTATGTTCTTGTGAGGATGTTGAGCCTAGAAGTCTAAGGACTTCTAGTTGACTAGAATGATGTTGTTCTTGTGAGGATGTTGAGCCTAGAAGTCTTAAGGACTTCTAGTTGACTAGAGTGATGTTGTTCAAGAGAGGATGTTGAGCCTTGAAGTCTAAGGAATTCTAGTTGACTAGAGTGTTGTTTGATCTGGGTGCCTTGTGTTGAACAGGTGTTGCGTGTTTTTCCACCGGAGGTTGAGAGAGTTCGATCGGGTTTTGCGTTGCGACTGGTAAGTCCATGGACTTACTTAGCTGAATTCTTCGTATTAGCATATTGTGTATTGGTGGTGTGTATTAGTTGGTTAAACAACAAAACCGGAATAAGACAACCTATTTATATATTACGTAATTGGCCCAAGTGTATGATAACGGGCGGTGACATCACTGCCTAGCTCTTGTGAGAGCTAGGAGGTTCTCTGCGACTAGCCCAAGTAGGTAGACGGTTAGATGCATTACTACCATTCCTTGCTGGTAAATGGGGACAAAGACGAGGTTTGAGAATCCCCCGTGTCACAAAATAAGTATCATTAGTAAAGGTTCTGCCTTAAACAAAGATAATAAACGGGCTTGAGTGTTGCATGTTGAATGTGTATGTTATGTGTTTGTGTGTCTTTACCTTTATATTAATGCATAGAATGTTAGCTGGCGGTGTTATACTGCTTTGTAGATGCCTTGCAGGTTAGGGAGGCGGTCGAGTGATCCGGCGGTAGTGAGCAGCCGGGGTTCCGTACATTATAGGATGGGATCAGTTTATCATTATTTATTTATCTTAAGACGTTGTCATGTTGTTTTAGATTTGAGAACTCGGCTGGAGTTGTTTTCGGTTGTATTTCGGTTATTCTTCATGCACGAAAAACTTGTTCATTTGCCTTTTTATTTGTGCCATGTTGTAAGGTCCGGTGAGGTTGTTGTCAAGTTAAGGGTCGGGACCCATTGTGAGGTCCTAGCCCGTAGCATCCCGAGTCCTTCGGATTTGGGGTGTTACATATCTGACATAG
This sequence comes from Fagopyrum homotropicum, assembly GCA_033239125.1. NCBI lineage: Eukaryota > Viridiplantae > Streptophyta > Magnoliopsida > Caryophyllales > Polygonaceae > Fagopyrum > Fagopyrum homotropicum. The sequence goes on from BSWB01000002.1 coordinate 109,139,147, forward strand.
ATTTGTCTATAGATATTGCTTAGTAATATGGGGATGAAACTAGAGAGAGATGGGAGACAATCTTCCCACTTTTTCTAACCTCAAACTATCAATAATCAAACCATCTAAAGGAATTCACAACTTGCCTAACACCTATAATACTCTATCTATTAAGCGTGAACTAGGTTGGGATTACTCGGTTATTGGAGGGTATATGGCTGTATTAACCGATGAGTTGGCGCATGAGAAAAAAGGGGCTACAAGCGGGATAGAGAATCTTTTTGAAGCTATCAATAACCTTAATATACAAGAACATATAAGAGTTTTCTTTTGGGTGAGTTGGATAACTTGGTTCTTTTTGCCTAAATTAGCATCAAGTAAGCCCTTTTGCTTTATAGGAAATAAAGTAGGCCTCTTTATTTAAAAAGATTAATTTAAGGGATATATTTGGTAATTTTGATTTACACAGCCCAACCTCAATTGATTTACACAACCCAAGTCAAGCCCCAACAATTTACACAAGGTCAAGCCTACACAACCTACACAAGATCAAGCCTACATCAACTACATAAGGTCATCGGATTGGATTGGTTTTAAACATGGCTTAACTTGCTAATTAGGAGTATGTAAACCGATATAAGTGATATGGTAGGGTGTGTAAAACCAATCCAATCCGATGTTCCGAATAGAAAACTTGTTGATCCTATCTGAAAAATTCGTTGATTCGGAAGATTTTTTCGAATTATAGGATCAGATACCGATCGAGATTTTAGGCTTACGGATATTCAGATATTCCTGGTTATTCGGTTAATAATAAATTTTATACAATATTAATTGTATTTGGTTAAGGAAAGGGAAACAAAGTTACATATTTAAATTTTGTACTAATTTATATTTGAAAATTGTTAAATGCTGAAAATCTTTAATCTAAAAAAGTAATGTATTGATAATGTTCATTTCCTTAGAACTTATACATATCATATAGTAAGTATTATCTATATCTTTATATCTATATACTATACTAAAACAAAGGTAATAAGGCTTACGTGTTGCACTCATGTTTGTTCGCCTACGTGTCGCACTGAGGATTAAAGCCACTGAATTCTTTTTTCTTAAAAAAATTAATCTATTTAAAATATATTTTACTTCCATTAATATTAACATAAAATAAAATAATTTCTAATAAAATTAGAAATAACTTTAATAGTTAGAAAACTTTGATTTAAGAAATATCTTATTTTCATTTTGATCACAACTTCTATTAAATTATATTTTACTTTCATTGTGATCTCATTCTCTTTTTAAAAAAAATTGAAACAACTTCTATTAAATTAGATTAGATTTTAATTCCGTTGCAATTACAAATTTTATTTAAATTAAATATTACGTCTACATTTTATATATCTTTGAGTATATATAAAAGTAGAGGTTATACAATTTACCTGTCGCACTCACGTTAGTTTCACCAACGTGTCACGTTGAGGATTAAAGCCATTAAATTCCTTTTCTAAAAAATAAAAATATCATTTAGATTATATTTTACTTTCATAATTATTAAAATAAAATAAAATAAAATAACTTCTATTTAAGTTACATACCACTTTTTTTTTTACTGAGACGGGTAAGAGATTAGGAGTAGTCAACGTCTAACAGTTGACCATCCTATGACATCCTTTCGGGTGATAACATCAAGTGATGTCGGAACCCTCGAGCTATCCACCGCATCGTCCTGACCATGAGAGTCAGCAACATGACCGTCATGGCCTAGTGTTGCTAGCTGTGGTTGACTTGAACCTGATTAAAACCTGCGAGTAAGATAGAAATATCCGTAATGAGAATATCCAATTCCCATGGTGGCATCCAGATTTTTTTTACAGAATTAATAATTGTAAAGTTATCCCCTTCAATATCAATTTTCCTTAGACCGAGTTGTTTTGCTTTAATTATTCCCATTTTTAGCGCGTATGCTTCAGTTTGAAGAACAGAGATGTCACCACACTTTTCATAGTCAAGTGCGATAATTGAGACATTATGATCAAATTACATACCACATTTATGTAAGAAATATCTTACTTTCTTTTGTGATGACAACTTCTATTTTATTTATATTTTACTTTCATTGTTATCTCATTTTATTTAAAATAAATAAATAAAACAACTTCTATCAAATTAGATTAGATTTTAGTTTTCCTATAAATAAAACTTTTAGTTAAATTAGATATTACGTCTACACTTTATATATGTCCGAGTATTATAAAATCAAAATACACAAACTTTAATTTAAATATTAGTTGTGGTTACAAAAAAATTAAAATATAATCTAATTTATAGAAGTTGTTTCAGTTTTTCTTAAATAGGAATGAGATCACAATGGAAGTAAAATATAATTTGAATAGGAGTTGTGGAATTATATAGAAGTTGTGATCCAAATGAAAATAAGATATTTATTAAATAAAAGTTGTTCTTTTGATTGTCCCTTCAGTAAAAAAATAATCGCAAAATTTGACTTAACTATCACCACCAATCTCAATACCATTGATACGGAAAACAAAAGACCTAACGAACTCTTACTAGAAATAAAAAAAAGATTGAAATAACTAACTTTTCACACCTTTCTACCATATGGTGGAGTATTTAGTTTTTCATAAAATAAAATCATATTTAACAATGATGCAATCAGATCGGATCACAACATCCTAAATTTCATTAAAAATCAAGTTCAGAATTGGAAAAATCGTAAAACTGAAGACAACGACTATGATTTGAAATATATTCAAAAGAACAACTTACCCAACATAAGAAAGAAAAATTATATTAAATGGGATAAACCAAAATATGGGTTCCACAAACTAAATTTGGATGGATCAAAACTCAATTCGGGAATAACATCCATTGCTTTTGTTATGCGAAATCACTGCGGTGATGTTATTAGCTTGGGCGGTAGGAAAAATAACTTTAACTCGGAGCTAAAGCAGAAGCCTTCACACTAAAAGCTGGACTAAAAGAAGCAATAAGGCTAAATATTAAAAAAAATTAAAACCGAGGGTGATAACTTATGTGTTAAGGCACTCCAAGGACTTTGAAGTTGTCCTTGGGAGATCGAGATGATCATATTTGACTCCAGACCGGATATTCACTTCTTTGAGGAAGTTCATGACACACATGTGTTTAGAAAAATCAAATGTGTTGCTGACCGATTAACTCATTTGGAAATTTCGAACGTCAACACATCCTCTATGACGACCGCGAACTTCGTGTTCTCATCCGCAAGGATGCTTTAGAATGGAGTACCTCTAGAAGATAGGTCTTTTCTAACTGCTTTCCGTTTTCAAAAAAAAAGAAGTTGGTTCAATTTTTTTCCAAAAGGGAATGAGATTTTGAAAGTAAAAAAAAATTTGAATAGAAGTTGTGATCAAAATGAAAATAAGATACTTCTTAATTGAAAGTTTGCTAACTATTAAAGTTATATCTATTTTAATAGACGTTATTTTATTTTATGTCAATGGTAATGGAACTAAAGTATAATTTAAATAGATGAATTTGTTTTTTTTAAAAAAAAGAATTTAACGCTTTAATCCTCAACGCGAAATATCGGCGAAACGAATGTGAGCGGGACACGTAAGCATTATTGCCTCAGCTTTAGTATAATATATAGATATATAAATATCGATAGTACTTCTTGTATAATATGTATAAGTTGTAGCAAATGAACATTATCAATTCATTATTTTTTTAAATTAAATATTTTCTTAGCATTTAACAAATTGTCAAATATAAATTAGTACAAATTTATAATATGTAACTTTTTCCTGAACCAATTACATTTAATATTGTATAAAGTTTATTAATAACTGGATAACCATGAATATCCGTTAGCCTAAAATCTCGATAAGTATATGCCGACAATCAAAAAAAATCTTCCAAATCAACACATTTTTTGGGCCGGATCAACAAATTTTTAATTCTTGGATGATCGGATTGGCTTGATTTTTACCTAAATGAAAATCCAATAATTATGTTAATTGTAAATGACTATTAATAGTGAGTAAACTCTTTTGGAAGACGTAGATGAAAAAGTAAAAAGAGAGGAGTAGGTAAAGAATCTGAGAGACAGCATCTGTGCGGTAGGGTCTCAGGTGCCACATGGCCAGAATATGTTGGGCTACGAAACAGGGGACAGGGGACCTACCCAGGATCTCCTCACTTTCCGCCACGTGGCACCCTAACAAACAAACCCTGTAAAACCAACCGCCTTGCACGGACCAAAGTACTACAACTCGCTGTTCACGGCCTTCCCTTAACGGCGTCTTGTCGTTCCTATCATTGCCACCCCATTCCCCATTTCCTCTTACCTCAACACTTGACGGAAACAAACAAAAACAAGAGATGGACAATAATTCGCACACACATTTATATCCATACATTTTGCTTATTTGAAATTTAACCTTGACTTTCAGTTTACTGTTCAGCCTTGCTGCTCATGTCCATGGGATTTTCATTAGGACTTATATAGTCATAAAATTCGTATTAACATTTATTACAGAAAAGAGAAAAAAAAGAAAAAATGATTAAAGTTATGAATTGCCTCACATATATCACCTGTTTACGGTTATTAGTTTGACCCAATTCAGCTCAGACATATATTCAACATATGATCAAAAAGCCGTGTAGCTTAAAAGTGTGTCTTTCAGTTTTAGGAATCCGGGAAGTAGAGCGTACATCCTCCTAAATCGATGGAGTGATGTGATATATCAATCTCAATGCGCACCCTAAACTTATCTTTTAACTTTGGGGAACAAGTACCTACAAGCAGTTGCTCAACAAATTCACTTTCCTCCTTTGGAGGTGTTAGTAAATAATAATCTCTTAAGATTTGAAGATTTAGGAATAGGGAGAAAGACACCAATATCAACCAAGATAGAATGATTAAAATGAGTAGATACATATCCGGGAGGATGAGAAGAGTGCAAAGTAGGGTTAGGAGAAGAGGAAAAATTAGACAAACCGGAATAAGATCGCACGATTCCGGGATCAAGAATCACAAAAGGTGGCACAATCACTAGCACGGCCACAACACGGCCAGTTTGCCTGTGTGGCTGTCCGTCTGAACTCGTCTCGTCCTCGTGTCGTGCTCATTTCGAGATATGACTTTTATGCTTCTAATTTTTTCAAAAATTTTAATTCGTTCCTTTTCTCAACTTCTTCGTGAGAGTCCTTTCAGACACCAGATTTTGTTTTGTCTTTATCCTTGTAAGGTTCAAAAGGATCGTGCACATTATTATCAACAAAAACTTGTAGGTTCATTAGATACTTCCGGTTTTAAGACCGGCTTGAGAATCTTAAATACATTGCTCGACATAAAAGAATTAACTACCCTAAGGATATTTTTCATGGCATGAACAATTTCATCATGAAGATCATCAATCTCCGATATCATTATTAAATCCATGGGAGTTTGAACATGTTCAAGAGTAGAGAGATATGCATCCAACCTTGTCATAATGTAGAGCGTTGTCTTAAGTGTCACAATTTCGTCATCATGTGGGCCTAAAGCATGAAGGAATGCTCTTGGTATTGGCATATTATGTTCATTGCCTAAAATTCCTCATCCTCCATCAAATAGTCCGAATTTGAAGGTATTTTATATCCTTCCATTCCTTATGTTTTTCAAGATCTTACATGTGCGACAAAGAGACAAATAAACAAAAGATCAAAAGTAACAAGAAACCTAGAATAATCGACTATAAGAAACAACCAAACTATTTGTAGTCCTCGGCAACAACGCCAAAAACTTGATGGCCCTAAAACCAACCCGTAAGGATGACGGGGTTAGTCTTAGTATATCGAGTGTCAAATTCACAAGACTGCGTTTGTTTGGATATAGCTGATAAAATAAATACGCTAAGTGAAGAGAGAAGAAAACAAGTAGGGAGATAGTGATGTAGGATCATCCTTAACATCTCCCATTATTTATAGAAGCGTCACTAGGTCAAGGACATTGAAGAAGAAGAAGTCTACATCATCTTCAAGTTCTATCATGGAAGGATTGATCATACAATTGCATTGATATCCATTGTAGAGGAGTCATACATGTGTGAAGATGATCGAGAAAGCAAGGAGAGCAAATAAAGATCTCGATCCCACCATCCAGCCGAGATATTGATTAATCTCAGTCGAGATTACCATGAATCTTATCGAGATTTAGATAAGATTAAAGTTAGTTATTTTATACCTTTAAAGCTCAAACATTCTAAAGTTTTTTATTTGTTATCTTATATTTTGTAGGATTGTATTAGTATTTATCTTTTAGGAGAATCTCGCCTACAAATATTCTCGGAGGTCAAGATTATTAGATACATTAGATTTGATATATTAGTCACATATATTGTGAGATACTCCTTGCCTCATTCATTTCAATTCAATAAAAAAGAGAGCCTTTTGGTTGAATAGCTATGAGTCCTTACTAGGTTGTTTTTGTGTGTGTTAATCTTCTTAAATATTGTGCTACTAGTCAAACTAGTCGCTTCTTGTGCTTGTCTTATCTAGAAGCCTTATGTAAGGTTGAAGAAGGAAGGGATAAGGTAACTCTTTGTTGAGGATTTTGATCCAATTGGTCAAGGTTTTTTACAAGTTTATATCATGGTTCTTTCTTCCTATATTTTCATCAATTTCAGTCCATTAATCATCTTCTTTATCTTACCATTTTCATCCATATTAACTGGTGACGTGAATTATAGTCTAAGTATTGGAAATTGTTTTAACGATTTCTCTTCATTATTCTGCATGAATGGGCATATATTCATATTGATTATGCCGTTATATGCCTACTTTGCAAAAATCGAGGTCTACACCTAGTTTAATTGTAATTGTAGAAATTAGGGCACACTTTTTAACACCCAAATCCGCAGGACTTGGGGCGCTACTGGGCTAGGATCCCACAATGGATCATGACCCTAGCTTGACAACAAGTTCACTGGATCTTACAACAAGGCACATATAGATATAAAACCAAAATACATAAAACTGTATAATATACATCAAAGGTTTATAAAACACATCCGAGTACAAAACGGCAATCACATATCCATACATGTACAAAACATCCCAAAACCCTCGCACACTCTAGTGTACGGAAGCCCTCGGCTGATCACCCATCTGGCTCACTCTGCATCTTCCTATCCTGTAGAATATCTACAACACGGTATAAAACAGTTAGCTAATAGTTCAAGAATAAGAATAATAGTAATAACACATACCAACATATCAACACATCACAATATTCCATGTCACACACATATCCGTTTATTATCTTCATTACGTTATAAAATTACTAATTGAACTTATTTTGTAACACGAGAATCTCCCAAAAATTGCCTCCGCTTCCGTCTACCATCAAGAATAAATTAGTACTATCCGTTACCTGTGGGCCTGGATTGCAAGAGCACCCCCAATCACTTTTAGAACTGGACAAGTGGTCACGACCCGTTATAATACACTTGGGCCATTTAAATATACACATATGGTCGTCCTAGTCCGGTTTAGGTTATAAATGCAACATTCATATGCACAAGCACCACTATTACAATCATTTAGATCCACAATCGCTAACTAAGTAAGTCCCATGGACTTACCTGTCCCAACGTAAACTTGTATCCAAGTCACAGTTTCCCCTCGAGATTTGCGTTAAGGTATTACATTCCGGTTTAGGTTATAAATGCAGCATTCATCTGCTAGTACTCACAAGACTTACGCTAAGGTATTACATTCCGGTTTCTTTTGGCCTACATTATTTAAGGATGTACAAACGTTTGTTGTTTCTTGTGATGCATGCCAAAGAATAGGGAACTTATCTAGATGGAACGAGATGCCCCTCAATAACATTCAGGAGGTTGAGATTTTTGATGTATGGGGAGTTGATTTCATGGGACCATTCCCATCATTTGCAGGGAATCTATACATACTTTTGGCGGTCGATTATATTTGAAGATGGGTGGAAGCCATTGCTTCTCCCACAAATGACGCCACGGTAGTAGTGAAGTTCTTCAACCGGACAATTTTCCCAAGATTTGGGACACCTGGAGTCATCATTAGTGATGGAGGGACGCACTTTACATCATAGAAGTTCGAAGCACTTCTATTGAAGTATGGGGTAACCCATATTGTAGCAACTCCTGATCATCCTTAAACTAGTGGACAAGTTGAAATATCAAATAGAGAATTCAAAGGAATCTTGGAGAAGACCGTCTTTGGCATGAGGAAGGACTAGTCAATGAAGTTGGATGATGCTCTTTCGGCGTATAGACCGCATTCAAGACTCCCATCTAAACCACTCCTTACAACTTGGTTTATGGGAAGTCTTGTCATCTTCCGGTAGAGCTTGAGCAAAATAATGATTATTGCGCGATCAAGTGGCTGAATTTTGATATCAAGGAAGCACGAGAGAAGCGACTCTTGGACATCAATGAGTTGGAAGAACTACGCTTCAATGCCTATGAGAATGCGAATATATACAAGGAAAGAACGAAAAAATGGCATGACAAGAATATTATTCCAAAGGATCTCAAAGAAGGAGACCATGTTCTTCTCTTCAATTCCCGCCTTCGCCTATTTCCCGGTAAGTTGAAATATAGATGGACCGGACCTTATATTGTGAAACATGTTTTTCCTCATGGCACACTTGAAGTATGGGGTGAACATAGCGGAAATTTCAAGGTGAACGGTCATCGACTAAATAAATACACACCGGAAGTTCCGGTAGAGGAGATTGCTCCACTACTTTTCACATGATCATAACGAAGTACGGTCCAGCTAGCGACCTCAAAACAAGCGCTTCTTGGGAGGCAGCCCAAGGTATTGCTTTCTTTTTGCTTTCTAGTTTAGTTTAGAATAGTTTTTGCATTTTTTTTGTGTCCGTGATGACATGAGCTAGGTACAATTCAAGGAAAACAACCCAAAGAAGCAGATGGAGATGAATCAAGGTTCGAGAATTTGAGAAAAGAGCGGAAACTGGAGTGATCTTGGTTGCCTACAGGAATCTAGACCCATACCGATCTTCCTCAACCGAGATGAACACAACACGGAGTGACCTCGGTTGACCATCTTGGTCAAGCTCAGTCTTCTCGGCCGAGATGCAGTTCAAAATTCTGATGGGTATAAAAAGGGAAAGAGATCTTTTGTCTCTTCCAACCCTAACCCCTCTTCGCCCCCTCGACCAAAATTGCCCAAGTTCTATCAAATCCTCTTTTCTTGCTCGTTTTCGCTTGTTCTCGAATCTAAATCGACAGGAAAGGCTACATCAACTTTTCCAGCATCAATCAGTTCTTCAAACCACCAGAATCTACAGAAATCGGGTATTTTCGATCTAAAACTCCTAAACCTAGGTTTACTTGATTTATATCGATATAGACTGGTATTTTTGTGTTGCTGAGTTGCATTTGGGTCGAAATCCCCCTAAGAAGCAATTGCTAGTGATTTGTGAGGAAAGATTAACAAATTTGTTGGTTTCGATTGAAACGCATCCATCTCGGTCAAGCCTAGTTATCTCGGCCGAGATAAACCAAGAACAATCCGAGATAACCTGCTGTTATGGAGAATATACGCCGATATGAGAGACAAGTTGTGGTCCGTGTTCAAACTGGGGCACAACAACCTTCTTCTTCACCCCCACCACCTCCACCACTGCCCGTTATCCAAGAACCTCACCAAGAGAGGTATGATCAAATTTTCTCTCTCTGTATTATAGCACCTCGATACATAGACATCGAGGACTTTGCTTGCCTACATATTGTGGATGATTTGCGCAGGATGATATTTCTTGTTGGACTAGAGGGTTTGGTCGTCCTGAGGGAGCCGACATACGTATCACGTATGAGTTCTTGAGCTCTTTCACATATGTGCCGGAACACAAGGGAGTTAAGTTCCGGTTTATGAACAAGAACTACGGGTCACTTTAGAGAACTTTGGATTGCTGTTTTGTTTTTCACCTCCCACCACTACCGACTTTCATTCTAGATTCAAGGCAAGAGAATTTTGGGCGAGTATTGCCTCCACTCCTACTAGTGCCGACAATTGGCAACCGGGGGATTCCAAGGAGAAGAACATTTATCACCTTTCCTTCAAGATAGCCACCATATTCTAAGCGTGATGTTGTTTGCTCGTACTGAGACACAGTTGAAGATCAAGCAACGCGAGCTCTTTACTTTGTGATGTATCACTGCAGGAGAGGTTCCTGATTTTCCTACCGTGCTGGTGGACATTGTAACACCCCAAGTTTTGGGAACTAGAAATGTTACGGGCTAGGACCTCACAATGGGTCCCGACCCTCAGAATAGCAACGACACAACGGATCTTACAACAAGGGACAAATAAATGAAAACCAAAACTTATAATAAAACCAAAGGTTTAAACATAGGGAAGCGTAAAAGACTCGCATCCGAGTTCAAAACAAAAGGAAACAATAAGTGAAACATAAACCCGATTCCGTCCTATAATGTACGGGAACCCCGGGTGACCACACCATCCGGATCACTCAGCAGTACCTATATCCAGCAAGGCATCTACAACATCGGTATAAACTATTAGCTAACATTCTAGATATCAAAAAGACTATAAAGGCACACACACAGGTGAAGTAAACATATAACATGCTCACACTCAGCCGGTTATTATCTTTCATAAAGTTATCCAATTTCTAATTCAACTTCTTTTGTCACATGAGAATCTCCCGAATCTCGCCTCTGCTTCCGTCTACCAACAAGAATAGATTACTACTATCTGTTACCTGCATGTCTGGGTTGCAAGAGCACCTCCTAGTCTCCTGTAGAACTAGACAAGTGGTCACCACCCGGTTATCATATACTTGGGCCAATTACGGTTATAAAGGTCAATCCTAGTCCGGTTATCCGTTATAACAACGATAAACAACAAAAATACGCCAAAACACTAAAACCAATACACGGACTGAAGCTAACTAAGTCCAGGGGACTTACCTCACTCGAAGGTAACTCAATGGGTTAGCGAACACTGAGTTTCCCGCAAGAAAGGAGGAAAGGAAGTCTGTTCACACAAGGCATCACGAATCAGAACTGAACGGTTGTTAGAAGTTTATATCTTCTAGTCTCAATGATCTCTAAGAGATCTCCACATGCTAAGGGCTCGACCTTAGTCTTACAACACTCTCAGGGGTCAACAACATCCACAAAAGCCAAGGAAAGGACCGAGGAAAGCAAGGAAGGAAGCAACTCACCAAAGAACGGAGACATTGCAGAGAAACCGTAGGGGCGGCTGGAAAGACCGCGGGGGCGGTACTAAGTACTTCCCGTGGGGGCGGCACAACAGAGGCGCGGGAGCGGTGGCTTAGTAGAACGGTGCGTTCTTCCTTTGATAGCAAGGAACTCAACAAGGATCCAAGGATTGCATTTCTCAACAGTCTCACACGTCACTGCTCAACCAAGGGAAATTGTGCACGTCAACATATCAACAACGGAACACTCACAAGAGTCAAGATTTGATCTTGATTCTTGAAGGTGAAGGAGAAGAAAGAAAGAAAGAAAGAAAGAAAGAAAGAAAGAAGAAAATAAAACAGGAGGGAAAGAAATGCAACAACTCATGAATGTGATGAAGAACTCAAAGAAGGAGACTTACACGTTCAGCAACGGAAGGAGGGAAACAAGGCTGCAATTTCTGGGTTGAAGAACGATGTATGAAAGAAATGGGAAAAAGAAGAGAAGACAGGATTTTGTAGTAAAAGGATGAAAAGATAGAAGGAAAGACGATCTAGGGTTAAGAACATCATAGGAAAGCCGACCCATAAGAGAGAAGAACAAATCTTCAATCTATGGAAGGAAATAAAAACGGGATAAAACAGATCGGTGCAATTTGAGACAAAACCGTAGGGGCAGTTTACCCGTGCTGCAGGGGCGGCTCCCTATCACCGCCGGGTAGGTGATAGGCACAACTTGCCTTTGGAGCGGCCGCTGTCACCGCCCCTGTGGTGACAGCTAAAAACTGGTTGTTACATCAGATCTTCCTAAAAAGAAGTTTCTTGCAACAACTAACAAGATCACACAACAACAACACATAAACACTGAAATCAACTCATATATTCCCACTCGGGGCATACATTCAAAACGTCACAAAAGCGTGCATAACTCAAAAAAAGAAAACTGAACTCAACGTCTATGCTAAAGGTACAACCACGTCAGCATAAAACTACGGATAGTTCCTCTAGATACTATCCTCTTTATCCCAAGTTGCCTTATCAGTTCCACACATCGACCACTGAATCTTCATCATCGGTATGTCCTTCGATCGCAAGCGTCTCGTACTACACTCCATGACAGCTACTGGATGCTCAACGAATATGTTGTATGGCTCGACCACTAAATCCTCGTGACTCATGATGTGTCTCGGGTCTGGTATATGCTCCCATAATTGAGAAACATGAAAGACAGGATGAACACCCTCTAGTCTCGGTCGTAATGCAAGTCTGTATGTTGTAAGATCCGCTATGCCGTTGCTCCTTTGAGGGTCAGGACCCATTGTGAGGTCCTAGCCCGTTACGCTCCGAGTTTCCAAAACTTGGGTTGTTACAGATATATTACTTAAAAATCCAATATATATATATATATATATATATACCGCACAAGGTGCGGTTTATAAACTAGTTAAGGTGAAAACCTCTATGGTTGATAAAGGTCACTTAGAGAGGTACATTATGATAAGTTGACCGCATATGATTATTGACCACATTTTCTTGAGGATATAGTAAGAGCCTTCATTAAATATTTTAGGAATATTATGAGTATATCCAGGTGTATATTGCATATTGTGAGCATATTTTGATGTACTTTTCATGACTTATGTTGGAACTTGGAGTTTAATGCTATTTCTTTAGGAGACATTAGTGTGAGCTTAATTGAGGAGTTAGCTAGACCTAAGAAGGGGAGAAATTGCATCTTTAAGGTTGTAGTGTTATCGCCTATAAGTCTTGCTTACTCTAGAATTTTCCACTCCTATCTAGCCTTGAACTATCATGACTATGTTGTTAAGTTGTTTTCCTTAACTTTCTTTGATCTTATAACATTGCGTTTAGAGGAGCAAGTATGATTTTATGCAGGAAAATAGGAGGATAGTGTCAAAGAGTTGCATTAGGAATCACACAAGAGCCTAAATGAAGAAGTGAAGCTAGTTGCGACCAAGGATACTCAAATTGGCAAGGAGTTGCTACTTGATCCAGTAGATCTAGTGTCGTTGTATCTAGGAAATGATAGGTTTCCAGAGTATATTCAGTTTTCATCATCGAAGACGAGATATAGACATCTAGTAGAAATATCGGCACCTCCAGTGAAAATCTCGCCTGAGATTTTTGACCGAGATTCACTACTATTGCGCGTTATGGTGACTATTTTCAAGGCAAGAGTGTTGCAAAGTTCGACAGATCCTCCAAGGGAGTCAAGAAAATCAAAGTTTTTACTACAAAAATATTGAGTACGTTTGCATCTAGTAATGTACATAATGATGCGCATATCGAGAGGGAACGACTAAGGAAGGAGAAGTTGACATTGTCACCACATAGAGATGGAACAGTCAAGGAGCTACATAAGGTTGACATCGACGCTTATGTATTGAAACTTCCGGAAGATTATGACATGATTCTTACCTTCAATATGGGAGACTTGAGTCATCGTGTGATTAGTGATGAGCATGAGATGGATTCGAGGACTAATCCTTTTCAAGAAGGGGAGTATGATGCGGAACCATCATTAACATCTCCTATTATTCATAGAAGCATCACTAGGTGAAGAACATTGAAGGAGAATAAGTCTACGTCATCTTCAAGTTCTATCATGGAAGGATCGATCATATAGTTACATTAATATCCATTGTGGAGGAGCCATACATGTGTGAAGATGATCGAGAAATCAAGGAGAGCAAATGGAGATCTCGGTCCCACCATCCAGCTGAGATATTGATTAATCTTAGTCGAGATTACCATGAATCTTATTGAGATTTAGATAATATTATAGTTAGTTATTTTTTACCTTTAAAGCTCAAACATTCTAAAGGTTTTTATCTTCTATCCTACATTTTGTAGGATTATATTAGTATTTATCTTTTAGGAGAATCTCCCCTATAAATATCCTAGGAGGTTGAGATTATTAGATAGATTAGATCTGATATTATTTCCACATACATTGTGAGATACTCGTTGCTTCATTAACGAAGTGTGCGTTTTATTCATTTCCATTTAATCAAAAAGAGAGCATTTTGGTTAAATAGTTGTGAGTTCTTGCTAGGTTGTTCTTGTGTGTGTTAATCTTCTTAAAAACTGGTGCTACTACTCAAACTAGTCCCTCCTTGTGCTTGTCTTATCTAGAAGGCTTGTGTAAGGTTGAAGAAGGAAGGGTTAAGGTAACTCTTTGTTAAGGATTTTGATCCAATTGCTTAAGGTTCTTTGCAAGTTTATATCTTGGTTCTATCTTCCTATATTTTCATCATTTTCAATCCATTAATCATCTTCTTTACCTTACCATTTTCATCCATATTGACCACGCTCTTGTTCTTTGAGTTTTCGAGAATCTCGGCCTTACCATATAAATCTCGCCCGCGAATTGCACCGAGATTCCTTTATATCAAGGATTTCTTGGACTTCAACCGAGATCGACAAACTACGGCATCAACCCCGCATCAGATAGAAATCCGTTTTGGAAAGGTTTTGTATTTTCTAAAAAAGAATGATAGAAAGGAAACAATGAAAATATTAAAAAAGAAAAAGAAAAATGATCTTAGGAAATAAGTGTTGCGACTATGATAAACCAATATCTAACCACATATATGAATGTAATTTAACAATGCTAATGCGAATATGCATATAACTTTCTAAAATAGTTATTTCCACAAACAAACAAAGACTATGTTTAACCGGCTTGAATGTGCTTTTGCAATTATATCAAGCATAAAATAAACCCTTCAAGCATTTAGAAATCCAAAGAATACCAAGAAAAATCTCTCTTTTGACGGAAAATCTAAAAATGTAAAAAAACCGGAACTTTCTACGATAGTTAGAAATCCTCGAAGTAAAAGGTAGACGTCGTCGATCCCTTCAACCAACTTTTTCTGAATTCTTTCCAACAAAACCAGCATGCTCTCGTGATAAACAAGTTTTATCTAAAACCTTTATAAACTAAAGTTCTTTTGAATGTAAATATAAGGTAGACATTCAATGTAATAACCGGAAAATTATATTCCAATTATTTATGAGTCAAACCGGACTTCGACCGGTTTGGAATCTTTCCGTCGCCTTACCGTTTTATGGGACTTTGAGCTCATGTTTTTATTCAATCTTTTCATATTTTATGTGAGGAATCTACTCACATAAAATACGCAAAAACGATTTATAATTCTTAACCCATTAAAAAGGGTCCTTACCTAGTTAGATAGGCTATTTGGACCTTTATATAACTTGTCGTCCGGGCTCGTCACGAGTATCTAGTTTGGCCTTTTGTTACGGTTAGTAGGTCAGCCGCCCCTATCTCTTCATTACTTCTCACGTAAATGTCAATTTCATCTTTCCATCCCCTCACATGTTACCCTAGTCGACGCCAATCGCCTCACCTCTTCATCAACGTAGACCAGCAGAGCGAACCTCGGTCACCTCTCAGGCGACGAGCCAAAAACCACCGATGACACGTCCTACTCTCCTTCTCCGGCGTGTGAAGCAACAACGGCGCCATGGGCACAACAACTTCCTCTGCCATTGTTACGTGTAGTTGACAGCTTCTGGTACGCCGACGTCCTCTTCAGTACCCAACAAGGCGGACTCGTCGTCCCTTCCTTTTGCACAGATCGGTTCAGCGGGAGCTTCTATTCCAATGGTTACACCCGCCAAGAGACGCAAAGTCGATGTCGTAAAGACGGGCGATTATAGTTCCAAACTGCGGGTATTCCACACAGGGGCCGCGAGTGAGCCTAGGACCACAGAGCCACAAGGGTGGAACCATAAGCCGCAGGTGCGCCTAGAGCTTACAACGGGTTCACCTCCAGCGACAACAAGCTCTTCAACGCCTTGGGCCGTCTTCCTTCAATTCTTGGAGTCTCGGAATCGGGTAAGGCTTATACCCCTTGCTCCATTGCACTTTCTCCCACGTATTCCTTGCCTAACAAGTACCGTTTATGTCTTCTAACCTACTCAGAACATCCGTAGAGGAGCAATAAGGCTTATACCCCTTTGTTGCTGAATTTAGGATATGTTATAGTCGGTATTGCATAGTAGAACATACTGAAGTTTGAGAAGAATCCGAGTTATGATTTAGGAGATATGGTTCTCCAAATTTGGGTCCTCATGTAGTTTTTATGATGTTTTGAATTATTTAGAAGTGTTGAGAACACTGCTTGTGATTTAGTTTTGCGATGTTGATTTGTATGGGTTGTATACCTCTGATGGACTTGAGTTTTTGATATTTTGTTTAGGGTATGCATAGTAGCACGTATTAAAATTTGAGAGCGTTCTATTGGTTAGATCCGGATTTATGATGTTTTGAAGTTGGGTATAAATATAGTTTGGTTATAGAAGAGTTGTGCTAGGTTTAATAGTGTGTTCTTGGAGATGGTTTGGGTTCCTAGTAGAAGTTCTTGAGATTTCAGAGAACCTTTAGAGTTTCAGGATCCTAGGGGTAAAATCGTCTTTTCTCAGAAAAGAGTTGGGTTATTACTTTTTTCGGATTATGTTGTTGACCTATAAGTTGGAACTTCTAGATGTCAGATATTATATTGATATGAGTTTTATTTTATGATCAGACAATTGAGATTGTACTCAGCGAGATCGGGTGATATGGTTGACGGGACTTGACCTGGTCCTCCTTTGGGCTTACTTAGTTGTAGTCTAATGTTGGTTGAATGACATACGTGGTGTTTGCATTACGTGTTTATTGGATATTGTTAATTATATACCACCGACTTATAATTGGCCCATGGTAAGGGCGGTGGTCACTTGCTTTGTTCTCTCGAGGGAGTCTGGGAGGTGTTTCGCGACTAGGCCAAACTTGCTATACGAGGAGGGTACTGAACCACTCCATTGTGTATATGAGGAGGTGCGCCGTATCACTCTAGATAGATAAGAACTGAAGGAGAGAGTCGAAGACTTCTTGCTCCACACGTGTAAATGAATAATGTGAACGACGTTAATAAAGATAATAACGGATTTTTGTGATATCATGCTTTGTGTTTTCTTGTTGTTTTGATGTGTGTATGTGCTTATGTTTTATTCTGATGTTAGATTGTAGCTAACGGGTTATTCGTGTTATTAGTTCTTCGTAGTTTGTAGGTAGTTGCAAAGAGATCTAGAGCGAATGGTCAGCAATGTCCACGTACTCATTTAGATGGGGTCGAGGGCGTCTTTAGTTTCTTCATATACGTTGTATTATTATCTTCTTCTTGTAACGCTGATACATGTCACATTCATGGAAATATTATTCAATGTTTTCAAATGATTTAAATATATTTGTGCCTTGTTGTAAGATCCTTGTAAAGTTGTTGTCATACTAAGGTCGGGACCCACTGTGAAGTCATAACCAATAGCTCCCCGAGTTTTGAGAATTTGGGGTGTTACAATATGTATTAGAGCCAAGTTAACAACAATGACACTTGCAATCTTCTGAAAGACCGAATGTAGAAATTAACAGAACCCCAAAGGGGTCTAAGAATTTTAAAATGAGTTTCCATTTTTAAAAGCATGTGCATAGTCGGGTTGTTGGGTTAGTAGTACGTCGGACAACCATCGTTCTCAGTGGATCTCTGTAGCTTGATATGATAGGTGAGATAGTATATGGATTGATAGGATTGTGCGCTAATGTATGTTGTTTGAAAATATGTATATATACGTGTAGCATGCTAGTAGCCTGAAGGATATTTTATTTCTTTTAGTTGGGATATCATGATGCGATCATCGCCTCATAATAAAATGGTAGTAGACTTTGAAGAATTTTCAACATAAGACGGTGGACTCAGACCTTGGATTTGAGTATTATACTCTGGCGGACATCCTGGTGACCCCTATAAATCTCCCGAAGAACGGGTGAGCAAAGAAGTGAAGATTTTGAGATAATTTTCACCACATGGACAATTAGATGAGAAATAATTTCCGAGTCAGCTCATATAAAAGTGATAGGAAGTCATACAAGGGACTTGGCCGTATGAAGACGAGATACAAAATTAGAAGAAGCATGTATAGACGGAAGCGTGCAAATTAGAGATAACAGTATTGGAACACCAATCAAGTAGAGCGGAGTACAATCATGGTTAGTGAAATAAAGGACATTACAATCGAGGTGGATAGGGTATCGAAAAGTAGACTTCATAAGTGTTGAGACGGTTTGACTTCTTCAAAGATACAAGAATTTTCAAAGAAATCACGACGTAGGTGTCAAAAGAGTTGAAGCCTTTTAGCGGAGTCAACAGAAAAACATGAAGGCAATATTATAAATAACACCAATGAAGGAACATGTGTATGTAAGAATGGTCTCGGTGGACTCAAGAGTCCAGGGTAACCTCTCATTTACCACGTGACTTAATTTTCCAACACCAACGGTCCATGCAAGAGGAGCTGGAAGGGGGTGATAATTAAGACCATAGGAATCGCAAAGACAAGATTACAAGCTTTCGTAGAAGACTTACAAGGACGATGTATGTCAGATGAACGACGCAGTTGGACTTGAGAAATGGAGTCAGCTCCCAAAGGAACCGGAAGAGTGGAATTGAGAATGAGCTAAAGCAGTATAAATGAATTAACCCGAGTAAGTGGTGCTTAAAAGGAAATTCATTGTCAAAAGAGGTATGAAAAGAGTAAGTCCGGGATCTTGAGGTAAGTCAACTATAGATTGACCGGGGATAACTGAGAACATGCAGGTGTTGGTTTGGAATTGACGAGTTATGTGCGGATAGGAAGAGGTGACTATGACTGAGGATTTATGAAGTAACTTTACCAACGCCTTGGAAGATTTCCTCGGGTAGTTAACGGCGATATTGTTATATCCACTAACGGTATAGAGAGAATCGTGTTAGAGGTTGTTCACGGGCTGGTTAAGAACAAACTCCGGTTTGAGTAAGAGAGTATGGATCTGTGTAAGAATTAAGAGACTAAGAGGAAGAGGTTGCTTTCCATCATTACCTCAAATTAATAAAGGTAAGTAAGGGGGTACTTGGAACTCCTTCTAGATAGGACTGATGGTGTATTTTGACGAAAGAGATTTGAATCAATCATTTTGGACTCATGGAAGACACCCTTATGATTAATGGGTGACAACAAAATAATCAGAGTAGCGCAGCGAAAGCGTAGTGGGCCCTAACTCACATAGCAAGAAGCTCAATGGTACAGAAGATGGCGTGTCGAGTTTAAGACATTGATGGTTGGAGAAAATGCTTTTCGTTTGGAGCGAACATAAAATAGGCTATGTTGAGTGACTGAAGAGTTAGTATGAAAATCGTATCACCCGGGAAAGGTAGACATAAAGGTGTGTATATAAAGGGGTTATTGGAAGAGAGTAGGACACTATTATGGGTACAAGTCAAGCATGACGACCTCGTCATATGGCGATAAATCGAGTAGTTTTGTGGAATTGAGTACATAATGGAGTACTCCAAAGTCATTTTCCCGATGGATTGAGAAAGGAGTATAATTATAACCTAGCAATTGTGCGTTGAGAAATCAGATTCTTGGGGTAGAGTTTACGTGTAATGTTATATCGGAACGGAGTTGGGTTACGTTTTGAGTCTGAGTGATGGTATCGGTCTGATAACCGTAGTTTATAATAAGTGCAATGAAGATAGTGTTTTAACATTTATTGAGGAGTTATGACCGATGGACGATAATATGAGATAACCTTTTGTCCAACATCACCATTCCGGACACATATCCACATCACTGTTAGATCTTTGGAGCTATGTAAGGAGTTTGAGGTGGAGTCAAGGACATATTGGAGATCTATAATACAATATGATAACGTCAAGTGAAAGTAGAGAAAGACCACTAGATTTTGAATATTGAGATATGTCAAGTTGTAGACCCGAAAGTGGTAGGTGGTGATTTCTTTAATTGAGGAACAATATGACTGAGTCATATTAAGAGACAAGACAAAGTAGGTCGTAATACAAAGAGCTTTAGGCACTTGGTAAAGTGGCGGTGGATGTCTAAGACCTTTGTCCCTGAGTTGATAGTCAGAACCTTTCGGAAGGCCGGAAGCAAGTGGTTGCAACGAAAGTAAGAAAGTTGTATAGTTTAACATCAGTAGAGTCATCAAAGGATTTGGAAGTGGGTGGTGAAAGACAACCACGGAAGTTTTTTTTTGTGTATTAGAAAGTGATTGTTTAACTAGCATTCCTACCCATACTAGAGCGTATATCTCTAGTTTTCCATGAATCTTAGTTGGAGAAATACATACCAGACTCGAGATAAGTCATTAGATTCAAGGATCGGACCTATGAGTCAGATGATACCGAGGGGGGGTACCCGATATCTATTCTAGAACGTAGTATCACGCGCCTGCGATGTAAGTACATGTACAAATTTTGGAGTTAGTAGTTGGATGAAAAGCTGGTGAAGCTACCTAGGGTACTGTGGCTAGAATGAGGCGTAACCCTCTAGAAAAATATGCAGAGCTAGCTGCAACCTCAGGGCCGATGAGTTAGTACTCGGCCCTGTATCCGTATGATATAGTTTGCTATTTGTTTAACTCATGCTTGGGTGCTTTGGTCGGTGATGTGTGCTTTATTTGTGACATGTGATGTGAGGAGTACTTATATGTGGAAACGATGAGACTTTTGATGTAGTAACTAGATACACCGGATTGGTGCCTTGTTGGCCGATCTTATGTTTTTTTTAAATTTCAGGACGAAACTTATTTTAAGGGGGAATTGATGTAATAACCGGAAAATTTTATTCAATTATTTCTAATTCAAACCGGCCTTCGACCGGTTTGGACTCTTTCCGTCGCCTTACCGTTTTACGGGACTTTGAACTCATGTTTTTCTTCAAGTTTTTTATTATTTTATGTGAGGACTATACTCACATAAAATACGCAAAACCGATTTATAATTTCTAAACCCATTAAAAAGGATTCTTACCCAGTTAGATAGGCTATTTGGGCCTTTATATAACTTGTCGTCCGGGCCCGTCACGAGTATCTAGTTAGGCCTTATGTTACGGTTAGGAGGTCAGCCACACCTATCTCCTCCTTTCTTCTCACGTAAATCTCAACTGCATCTTTCCATCCCTCACATCTTACCCTAACTGACGCCACTCGTCTCACCTCTTCATCCATGCAGACCAGCTGCACAAACCTCAGTCGCTCCTCCATCGACGAGCTAGCAACCACAGGGGATACCTCCCACCCTCCTTCTCTTGCATGTGAAGAAGCAGTGACGCCATGGGCACAACAACTTCCTTGTACCTAGCAAGGAGGAGTCGTCGTCCCTTCCTTGTGCACGGATCGGTTCAGCAGAAGCTTCCCTTTTAGTGGTTACAACCGCCAAGAGATGCAACATCAATGTCGTCACGATGGGAGATTAAAAATCCAAAACCGCGGGTGCACCATACATGGGCCACGGGTGCGCTTAGGACCCCTGGACCGCGGGGGCGGAACCACCAGTCGTTGGTGCACCTAGAGCTTGCAGCAGGTGCGTCTCCAGCAACAACAATCTCTTTAGCCCTTGGGCCCTCTTCCTTCGTTTCTTTAAGTCTCGGAATCGGGTAAGGCTTATACCCCTTACTCCATTGCACTTCCGTCCACTATTCCTTGCTTAACAAGTACCATTTATGTCTCCTAAACCTACTCTAAACATCCGTAGAGGAGCAGTAAGGATGCACGCATTTTCTGGGTTTTCATGAAGTTACGAGTAGTCATCTTCGAGTCCAAATTTGGGTAAGCTAGAATCTCCCTTTGTTGATGAAATTCGGATATTTTATAGTTTTATTGCATAGTAAGAATTCGCGTTATGGTTTAGGAGATATGGTCCTCCAAACTTTGGTCCTCATGCAGTTTTTATGATGTGTTGAATTATTTAGAAGTGTTGAGAAAACTGCTTATGATGCAGGTTTGCGATGTAGAATTGTATGGGTTGTATACCTCTGATGGACTTAATTTTTTGATATGTTGTTTAGGGTTATGCATAGTAACATGTATTAAGTTTGAAGGCGATCCATTGGTTAGATCCGGATTTGTGATATTCCGAAGTTGGGTATAAATATAGTTTGGTTATAGAAGAGTTGTGCTAGGTTTAAGAGTGTGTTCTCGGAGATGGTTTGGGTCTGTGTATCTTTATGGACTTATATCATAAGTAGACATGGCTTGGCATGTGAGTAGGTGTTCTCGGAATGTTTGGGATTTAGGGATAACATGTTAGTTGAACCTTAGTTATTCTAGATTGAGAGTTTGACAGTTTATCATCTATCAAACTCAGTAGATCCTTTCACGGAGAGTTTGATATCTTGGTTGGGTTTCTAGTAGAAGTTCTTGAGATTTCAGGGAACCTTTAGAGTTTTCCGGATCCTAGGGGTAAAGTCCTCTAAAATTACTTTTGTATGGAGTTGCTGATGGATGATCATTTTTCCGTTGGCGTTTTTAGGCATCCATGGAAAGCTCAAAATGTAAGCTTCTCACATAATTGTTAAAGTTATTGCCCCAATTTTTTCAACAAACTTAATATGGAGTTGCTGCCATGTTTTGGTTGTCAATTACCTTAGCACTTCTAGAAATTCTCTGGGGTGGATTGACGATTTCTTCACTAGCTTGTTATCATGCACATTCATTGTGCTTCAATGTCTTTCCATGAGCTCATGGCTGTGAATTTGCCTTACTACCGCATGATGTAGCTCCCGCCTTACACAAATGGCTATGGCCAAGATACTCGTATGTGTTTTTTACTCCCTTTGTGCTTGTTTAGTTCAATTTCCAAGAGCATATTATATGACTTCGTTTCTTGATTTGACATACAAGGTTTCCTTTTTTTCTTGTCATTGGAGAGAAAGATTGTTTATTTACAGTTCTATTCCAGAATTTGATCTGTTTTGTGAGATTTGACTTGTATAATGGAATTTCAGGAATATGTGTACACTAGGTTGCAGTTCAGGTAAGGATATGTTTTCTTCTTTGTTTTCCTTATGTTAGTTCTTCTTGCATTTCACACGGGTTAAAGTTATACCATTTGTTATATGCACTGCAACTATGGATGGTACTTCACATTTGTTCAAGGGTTTGTGTATTTAGCACTGATTTACTTGAATGGTTCACCACCAAGCAAATGGTGAACTCATGGAATACCTATGTCAAGCTTTTTGTTGTTCTCATGGGCTCCCATGGTCTCACCAAGGGGTCTTTTACTGTCCTCAACTACCCTGCTCAGATCATGTTCAAATCCACTAAGGTTAATCTCAGTTTTTCCTTAGACTGACTGAAACTTGTGTGACTTCCACATAATTTTGTCTTCAAGCTATGTTGATGCATTAAATCTCTTTATTTGAAGATTATAGCTGCAAATAATTACTAGTGCAATTTCTTTACTGATGTGGTAAAAACATGTAGATATCCTAGGAGGGGACTTTTGAATAATGATGATTTGTTTCCTAGAATTAAGATGGTGAAAGGTTGGTTTGTGACCGGAAGTTGTATGCTTGATCAGGTGTTTCCGGTGATGATCATGGGTGCTTTCATTCCGGGTTTGAGGAGAAAATAATCTCCTCACGAGTACGCCTCAACGCTACTCTTGGTGTTGGGTTTGATCATGTTCACATTAGCAGATGCAAATACTTCTCCCAACTTCAGCATGATTGGCGTGGTGATGATAGCCGGGGCCCTCGTGATGGAATCATTTTTGGGGAAGTTGCAAGAAGCAATTTGGGTTTACCAGGAACTGAAGACAAACAGTGAAGGAATTGAATAAAAAATTCTCTCCTTCAAGTATGCATTGATATTGACTGACTTGTCTACCTTAGTTTTTCTTGTAGAGATCATCGGTAAAAAGTGTTTGTTATCTTTTGTTAAGATATATAAGCTACTTTCGGAACGAAGAACGATAGAAATTGGTTTATTTTATGATGTTACTTTTTGATTATATAATTGGAATATTAATTACATGATAATTTTGCTTAAACATTTTAGATTAATATTATTTATTACTGATGAATAATTTCGGCTACGTACAATACGTATTTATGTAATATAAGCAGGTGGAAAATTACCTATTTTCATATAAACAATAATAAATTACCTTTACAAACTTACCACGGTTTTATGTAGAAACCGGGGAAGATTTTGAAATTTTAAAAACCGGTAGAAAAATACCCCGCCTATTATAAAAGTTGAGGTCCGAAAAATACCCCGATTTTTTATAATAACTAGGACCGAAAAATACCCTTTTTTTATAATAACTGGGGTCTGAAAATTACACCGGTAACTAAAAAACCGGGGTCCAAAAAAATAATATGGTGACATTTATTGTGGTGCAAACACCCGGACCTCACTCGCGTTAACCACGCTTTCTTAACCGGGTTCCCATGTACAATATAACCGTGATGTAGGGGGTTATTTGTATTTGTGTAAACAAACACTAGGATTTAAACAGTCTAACATCATAACATACAAATTCATGAATAATGAAGCAACAGCGGAAATGTCGGGTGTATCATATCATTCTCTCCCGATATTCATGAAGAACGGACTGAGATTCCTAAGAGTTAGGATTCGTGCAGCAAAAACGTCCTAAACTTAACATGCAATTTCATTCTATCATCATCCAAACCATAACCCTTGATCTATCACTCTAAAATCACAAAGATTTAGCCAAGAACAAGCATATCAAGATCCATATTCATAAAACACTTCAGCATACACCCATGAGAAAATGAGAAGGGAAGAAAGATTACTTAGCTAGAAATTGTCAATGTTCAAAAGAGATTCAAAGTACTAAAGCACTTTCTTGATTCGGATCCAAGATTACAACACCAAGTTTTCACCATAAATTTCTGTAAAATCTCCCAAAATGTTCTAAGAGAGTGTAAGTGTAAGAGGAGAGAGAAAGATGCCCTCAAAGACTGAGAGAGGATCCAACAGCCAGCCTGCAACACTAGGATTGTACTCCACCAAAGGAAAGTAAGGGTTGTTTATGAACTTTCATGGAAAGTGTCGAAAAGCTGGTCAAAAGGGAAATCTCGACCCAAAATTGTAAGAGCCTTAGTCTTTGGAGCCTAGTTGAGCTATAGTGTGCCTTGTCTTGACCCTGCTGGCCGCCCCTGCGCACCACCTGGGCCGCCCCTGCGGCTCTATATGAGTGCAGCCGCTTTCGTTGACTCTTGACTTGTGCTTTGCGGCTGGCTTCTCTTATAAGCCTCCCTTAGCTTCAGATGAGGGGTTTCCTAACCTCTTTTCAGCACCATCTTCATCCTTACGTTCTTCTTCTCCTTCATCTTCTCCTCTTGTTTCCTCTTTCATCTTGTGAGAGTGTTCTTGAGAGTTTGAGTGTGGTTTTGGCTGTGGTTGATCTTGAGGATGTTGCTGAAGGTTCTTGGTGTCGTGTTGAGGTGATAGACGTGCTGATGCTCCATAGTTGCGGCTTAGGGCTTGTGTGGTAAGCTCTTCTTCTTCATCTCTCTTCCTTGTTTTTTTCTTGCTTCTTTCTTCTTCCTTCTAGCTTAGGATCACAAGCTGAGCTTGTTTGGACCCTTTCTTAGCCTTTTGATGATCATATATGTGTATATATGTGTATATGTTACTGTGGTATGTTGAAGAAGTGAAGAGAGTAGAGAAAGGGATCGAAGAGAAGTTGGGGCCAACATTCTGCACAGACAGCCGCCCCTGCGCCTAGTGTGAGCCGCCCCTGCGCCTGCCTGTGGGCCGCCCCTGCGCCTTTGGTGAGCCCCCCCTGCGCCTCACTAGATCAGCTTGTGTTCCTTGCTCCTGTTGGTGCATACCTGGTTGGTATGTCTTCATTCCTTCCTTTCCTTTGGCCTTGGCTTAGTTGATGGCTAGGTTAGGGTGGCTAGGATGAGTTGTATGATAGAGATGTGCCTTAGGCACTTGTGTTGATATTGAGGTTATGTCATAGACATATGTGAGCTTGTTATGATCTTGAGGTTTAGAATAAGGTTGTAGGTTGGTTCTGCTTATGGAGACGAGTCTCCTAACCCTTTCAGGTTGTGATGTTATGTGCCTTGCTATTGCAGGCGTTGATTCCTTTCCCAAGGGAAAGCTGTGACGTGGTATTGGTTACGAGTGTATGAGGTAAGTCCATAGGACTTACTTAGCGTTCAGTCATGGATTTGTGTGATTGTGATGGTTGTGTGTGTTCATATGATTGTGCACTTATAACCTAAACCGGACTAGGATGACCATTTATTACATTTAAATGGCCCAAGTGTATTATAATGGGCGGTAACCACTTGCCAGAAGCTCGCCGAGAGTGGAAGGAGGTGCTCGAAAGCCAGTAGCTCAGGGGGGAGGTAGATCCTCATGCAACACCTAGGTTAAAGGGGGAAGAGACGGGGTTCTTTAGGCTCCTCGTGTTATAAAAGAAGTTGAATTAGTAATGTAATAACGTAATAAAAGATAATAAATGAATGTGTGTGTTACATTGCATGTATGGAATATTGATGTATGTTTGTGCTATTACCTTCATGCTTATCTATTGCAGTAGCTAACGGTGTATACCGTGTTGTAGATGATCTACAGGTTAGGAAGACTACAGAGTGAGCCAGATGGTGTGACCAGCCGAGGACTTCTGTACATTAGGATGCGTGGGTTGGGATCTTTTTGTATCGGATGTTTTATGTTTGATGTTTTAAATACTCGGCTTTGAGATTGTAAAACTTTGATGTGTATGCATGTGCTATTAAGTATTATATATATATATGTATATATTGCCTATATAGAGCCTTATACGTTAGGTGTGCATACCCTGTAGATGGCTCGGAATAAAGCTACTACTGTTGCAGGCAGATGTAGAGGTAGACCACCTCTTCCTCCAGGAGGGATAGGACAGGGACCAGCTCCCGCTGCAGATCCACTAGTGGTGGAGGAGACTCTTGAGGAGGTTACTGAGAGCGTAGTTCTAGCTACGAGGAGTGGTGGGTCCAGGAGGCAGCAAACCCATCCAGGCCAGTTTGATGGCTCAGACCGTGTCTCTATGGGTGGATCAGAGTTCAGAGAGTATCTTAGGAATTTTGAGGAGGCCATCAGAGCGGGCAGACGAGCCCCAGATCTCCCAGGGCATGAGAGATCTCATGGAGCGACTCAGGTGCCAATTGTACCGGTTCGTGTTGTTGAGCCAGCTCGAGTTATAGAGGAGACCAGAGGGCCTCGTCCAGATACCTGGTTGAAGGCATTTCACCAGCAAGGAGCAGTTCTGCCCTGCCTCATTGAGGAGGGAGAAGCTGCAGGATTTCGTGGAGGCGGGTTTTGAGAACGTACCCATTATAGACGCTATTCGCCGCTTCCAGACCGAGTTGGCATTGCTGGGTCCAATTGCACCATCTGAGGACCAACATGTGTACCTTTTCGCCCGTCGTCTGAGGGAGAGCACACGCTCATACATGGTGGGATTTCACTGTGACTCATTGGCAGACTACCAGGATCGGGTCTTTGCTTATGAGAGAGAGAGAGTTAGCCAGAGGAGGACTTCTCAGATAGGACGGTCTGAGAAGAGGCAGCATACCACACCGACTGGTGCAGGAGCATCTAGATACGGGCGAGGTTAGACTCAGGGCCGCTTGAGTGTTCCAGTGTCTGCATAGACAACTGAGAGAGGCCGGCAATGTTACAACTGTGGGGCCTATGGGCATATGAGGACTGATTGCCCTAGAGCACCATTGACTTGCTTCTCGTGTGGGAAGCCAGGACATAGGGCTACGTTTTTTGCCGTTAGGGAAAAGCGTCATCACAGCAGGGTTCTTCACCTGTAGGTGCAGCAGGAGGTGGATAGAGACCATCTCCGTATCAGGCACAGGGACAGTAGAGAGTCCCAGGCACGCCTGCTACTCAAGGGTCAGCTCCAGGACCGAGTAGAGGTAAAGGTAGAGAGACAAGTACCAGTGATAGCCGAGGAGCTCGAGGCAGAGTGTTTGAGTTGAGGAGTGCTGAGGAGCCGCCAGCACTCGCTGCTACAGGTACCATTCTGTTACATGGTTTACCTGTTAGAGTTTTGTTTGATACGGGTGCTACACATTCATTTATTTTTGCTGCTTGTGTTGAGTGTTTGAGTTTGTCTACCATTGAGGGGGCACCCTTTACTATAGGGTTACCTGATGGTAGTAGGGTCAGAGGTACCCATGAGATACGTAGTTGTCCCCTACGCTTAGGGACTCGTGTACTACTTGTTGACTTCTTAGTCATGCGTTTGATCCATGAAAAAGTCATATTCGGTATGGATTGGATGCGTAGACATCATGGGGTGTTAGTTGTGGATAAGAGGACTGTTACAGTCTCTACCGACTTAGGTCCAATAGAGGTCTTCCGGGGTTGGGACCTTGGGAAGACAGGATCTGTTATTAGTGTCGTACGAGCAGCTAGACTGATTGCACAGGGATGTGATGCCTTCTGGTGCTACGCCAGGAAGGATGGAGAAAGTCCAGCTTTGGAGGACATACTAGTGGTCTGTGAGTTTACAGACGTTTTTGCAGAGCCGTCTAGTCTGCCACCTCAGAGGAGCGTAGACTTTAGCATTGACCTGGAGCCTGGCATGAGACCCATCTCGAAGGCCCCATACCGTATAGCATCTGTCGAGATGTTGGAGCTGAAGAAACAACTCGATGAGTTGGCTGAGAAGGGCTTCATACGCCCTAGCGTTTCACCATGGGGTGCATCTGTCCTCTTAGTGCGGAAGAAGGACGGATCATTGAGACTGTGTATAGATTACAGAGAGCTGAACAAGGTGACCATCAAGAACAGGTATCCACTACCTCGTATTGATGATCTACTTGATCATCTGCAGGAGCGACAATTTTCTCCAAGATCGACTTGCGTTCTGGATATCACCAGTTGAGGGTGAGAGAGCAAGATGTGCACAGGACGGCATTTCGT
The DNA here is from genome assembly GCA_033239125.1 of Fagopyrum homotropicum. Taxonomy (NCBI): domain Eukaryota; kingdom Viridiplantae; phylum Streptophyta; class Magnoliopsida; order Caryophyllales; family Polygonaceae; genus Fagopyrum; species Fagopyrum homotropicum. The sequence goes on from BSWB01000002.1 coordinate 109,168,186, forward strand.
ACCCGTTATGGACACTACGAGTTTGTAGTGATGCCATTTGGGCTGACGAATACCCCAACAGTTTTCATGGAGTTGATGAACAACATCTTCATCGACTTCCTGGATCAGTTTGTGGTGGTCTTTATTGACGACATTCTGGTGTACTCTCGTAGCAGAGAAGAGCATGCTGGACACTTGAGGACAGTTTTGCAGATTTTGAGGGATAGCGAGTTGTATGCCAAGCTCTCTAAGTATGAGTTCTGGATGTCTGAGGTTGCATTTCTCGGACACATAGTCTTCGCCGATGGGATCATGGTTGATCCGGCGAAGATCGAGTCTGTTGCTGCATGGATGACACCGACGACGTCAAGGAAGTGCGTAGCTTCCTTGGCTTAGCCGGTTATTACAGACGCTTTGTGGAGGGATTTTCTATGATTGCCCGCCCACTGACGAGTCTTCTGAGGAAGACTACCATATTTGTATGGACTGACCAGTGCGCTTAGAGTTTTGAGGAGTTGAAAAGGCGGTTGACTTCTGGTCCTGTTTTGGCACAACTAGAGGGTTTTGATGATTTTGTGGTCTACAGTGATGCATCCAAGCTAGGCTTGAGATGTGTGCTGATGCAGAGAGGCAGAGTGATTGCATATGCGTCTCGACAGTGGAAGACGTATGAGAAGAACTACCCGACTCATGATATGGAGTTGGCAGCGGTAGTTCATCCTTTGAAGATCTGGAGACATTACCTGTATGGTGCCACATGTCAGATCTTCACAGACCTTAAGAGTCTGAAGTACATTTTCACACAGCGGGAATTGAATAACCGCCAGCGTCGATGGCTTGAGTTGATCATGGACTTTGACCTTGAGATTTTGTATCATCCTGGCAAGGCGAATGTAGTAGCTGATGCCTTGAGCAGGAAGACACCTCGAGAGAAGGCGATTGCTAGACTTACAGTACAACCTCAACTTCAGAGGGATCTAGCCTGGCTAGAGATGGACATCCAGTTTCCTGATGAGGATGCCCAGTTGTTTGCTTTAGAGGTTCTACCTGGTCTGTTGGATAAGATCCAACAAAAGCAAGGGACCTGCCCGACCTTGACGAGGATCAGAGATAGGATGTCTCGTGGAGAGGCACCCCAGTTCACTACTGGGGCAGATGGAATTATGAGGCGACATGATCGTATATGTGTTCCTGTAGATGTAGAGCTGAGACAGCGGATACTACAGGAGGCTCATTGTACTCCTTACTGAGTACACCCTGGTACGAGTAAGATGTACCATGATGTGAGACGATCATATTGGTGGGGAGGGCTGAAGCCCGACGTAGCCAGATGTGTGGCTTAGTGTGCGACCTGTCAACAGGTCAAGATAGAGCATTTCAGGTCTGGAGGTGAGCTCCATCCACTGCTAGTGCCGCAGTGGAAGTGGGAGGACGTCTCCATGGATTTTGTGCCTGGATTGAGGACCAGTAGGAGCTTTGATGTTGTCTGGGTGATCGTTGACAGGTTGACGAAGACGGCACGTTTCATTCCTATCAAAGAGACGTGGCCCGTGAGCAGATTAGCTGAGGAGTAAACTAGACAGATAGTGAGACTCCATGGGGTACCAAGGAGGATCGTTTCTGATCGTGATGGACGATTTACATCGAGATTCTGGCAGCAGATTCAGACTGCTTTGGGGACGAGTCTACACTTCACGACTGTGTTTCACCCCCAGACAGATGGTTAGTCAGAGAGGACCATCCAAACCTTAGAGGACATGCTGCGAGCCTGTATATTGGATTAGGGACAGGGATGGTCTGATTACCTCCGACTCGTTGAGTTCTCATACAACAACAATTGGCATGCAACTATAGGGATGGATCCTTATGAGGCATTGTATGGACGTAGATACCGTACACCTCTATGTTGGGATGAGCCTAGCAGTATCAGTGAGATAGCGCCAGAGCATATTTTGGATGATATGGCTCGAGTAGCGCTGATCAGAGAGAGGATGTTGGCTACACAGAGTCGCCAAAAGTCGTATGCAGACAAGAGGCGTCGACCTCTAGAGTTCAGGGTAGGAGCTCATGTTTGGTTGAGAGTATCTCCGACGTGAGGCGTCAGACGTTTTGGCATAAAGGGGAAGCTGAGTCCCCGATATGTCGGTCCTTTCGAGATACTGGATAGAGTTGGGCGAACAGCTTACAGATTAGCTTTGCCTCCAAGGCTAGAGGGTGTTCACCCTGTATTTCATGTGTCTCAGCTGAGGGAGTACATACCAGATCCGAGGCACATCGTGAGTTATGATGATTTGGTGGTTGAGCCGGACCACACGTTTGTAGAGCATCCCATTGTAGTCCTAGAGCGAGGAGTGAGATGCCTACGTTCAAAGGACATTCCTATGTTGAGGATATATTGGTCTAGACGAGGACCTAATGAGGCTACGTGGGAGACATAGGATAGTATCCAGAGGAACTATCCAGAGTTCTATGCTGAGTTAGATGCACCCGTAGGATCCACGGGTAGATCTTAGTGCCTTCTTGGTGAGTGCATATTATATGCTTATGTGATATGCTGTGTTTTCGTGCTAGTTGTGATACATGTATATGATCTGTTAGATCTTGTTTGCTTGTACGAGATAGGTATAGTCGGAGATGGTTCGTTCCTCCATGCTATGGTATGTGTGTTAGGATTAGCTGGAGATGATTCTTTCCTCCATGCTACCTTGATGGACATAGTGTGAGTGGAGATGGTTTTCCTCCACATAGTAGTGATATGTGTACGTTGTGGCTGAAGACGGCTTTCCTCCATGCCAGTGTGATGTGGTTAGTGGTTGGCTAGAGATGATCTTCCTCTAGACCTTGTGTAGAGTTGTTATACTGGAGTTGTGATTCCTCCATGCTGTGTTGAGGATATAGAACATTATAGGTTGTGACTTGATGTTCTTGAGGAGAGAGTTATACCTCGGCTTATGGGTCTGAGAGGTTTTGGAATTTTGCAAGTTTCGGGACGAAACTTGTTTTTAGGGGGTGACATGTAAGAGCCTTAGTCTTTGGAGCCTAGTTGAGCTATAGTGTGCCTTGTCTTGACCCTGCTGGCCGCCCCTGCGCACCACCTGGGCCGCCCCAACGGCTAGGCGCCCCTGCGCCTTAGGCTAGCCGCCCCTGCGGCTTTGTATGAGTGCAACCGCTTTCGTTGATTCTTGACTTGTGCTTTGCGGATGACTTCTCTTATAAGCCTCCCTTAGCTTCAGATGAAGGGTTTCCTTACCTCTTTTCAGCTCCACCTTCATCCTTACGTTCTTCTTCTCCTCTTGTTTCCTCTTTGATCTTGTGAGAGTGTTCTTGAGAGTTTGAGTGTGGTTTTGGTTGTGGTTGATCTTGAGGATGTTGCTGAAGGTTGTTGGTGTTGTGTTGAGGTGATAGACGTGCTGATGCTCCATAGTTGCAGCTTAGGGCTTGTGTGGTAAGCTCTTCTTCTTCATCTCTCTTCATTCCTTCTTTCTTGCTTCTTTCTTCTTCCTTCTAGCTTCGGATCACAAGCTGAGCTTGTGTGGACCCTTTCCTTGCCTTTTGATGATCATATATGTGTATATATGTGTATATGTTGTTGTGGTATGTTGAAGAAGTGAAGAGAGTAGAGAAAGGGATTGAAGAGAAGTCGGGGCCAACATTCTGCACAAACAGCCGCCCTTGCGCCTTTGGTGAGCCGCCCCTGCGACTCATTGGATCAGCTTGTGTTGCTTGCTCCTTTTGGTGCATACCTGGTTGGTATGTCTTCCTTCCTTCCTTTCCTTTGACCTTGGCTTAGTTGATAGCTTGGTTAGAGTGGCTAGGATGAGTTGTATGATAGAGATGTGCCTTAGGCACTTGTGTTGATGTTGAGGTTATGCCATAGGCATATGTGAGCTTGTTATGGTCTTGAGATTTAGATTAAGGTTGTAGGTTGGTTTTGGTTATGGAGACGAGTCTCCTAACCCTTTCAGGTTGTGATGTTGTGTGCCTTGCTATTGCAAGCGTTGATTCCTTCCCCAAGGGGAAGCTGTGACGTGGTATTGGATACGAGTGTATGAGGTAAGTTTGTAGAACTTACTTAGCGTTCAGTTATGGATTTGTGTGTTTGTGATGGTTGTGTGTGTTCATATGATTGTGCACTTATAACCTAAACCGGACTAGGATGACCATTTATTACATTTAAATGGCCCAAGTGTATTATAACGGGCGGTAACCACTTGCCAGAAGCTCGCCGAGAGTCGAAGGAGGTGCTCGGAAGCCAGTAGCTCAAGGGGGAGGTAGATCCCCATGCAACACCTGGGTTAAAGGGGGAAGAGACGGGGTTATTTAGGCTCCTCGTGTTATAAAAGAAGTTGAATTAGTAATGTAATAACGTAATAAAAGATAATAAATGAATGTGTGACATTGCATGTATGAAATGTTGATGTATGTTTGTATTATTGCCTTCATGCTTATCTATTGCTGTAGCTTACGGTGTATACCGTGTTGTAGATAATCTGCAAGTTAGGAAGACTGCAGAGTGAGCCAGATAGTGTGACCAGCCGAGGACTTCTGTACATTAGGATGTGTGGGTTGGGATCTATTGTTGTAGCTTAACTATTGTTGTAGCTTACGGTGTATACCGTGTTTGATGTATCTTATACACCTTTTATGTATTTGGTTTTAATCTACTTGTGCCTTGTTGTAAGATCTAGTGAACTTGTTGTCAGGCTTGGGTCAGGATCCATTGTGAGATCCTAGCCCGGTGTAGCATTCCAAGTCCTGTGGATTTCGGGTGTTACAGAGTTGGTATCAGAGCCTTAGGTTGACAACAATGGCACTTGCTATCTGCAATAAAGGTAGAGTGGATAACTAAACAGAACCCACATGGGGTCTGACTTTTCAAAAGGTTTTGGTTTTAAAGCGAGTACAAATGTTTTAGGATAGTGTGTACAGAAGCCGTCACCCATCTGAGGATCTCAAAAGTATATATATATATATATATATATCTTATGTGATGATATGTATGCATGTGCTATTAAGTATTATATATATATATTTATCTATACATATGGCCTATATAGAGCCTTATATGTTAGGTGTGCATACCCCGCAGATGGTTCGGACTAGAGCTACTGCTGTTGTAGGCAGAGGTAGAGGTAGACCACCTCTTCCTCCAGGAGTGATAGGACTGGGACCAGCTCCCGCTGTAGATACACTAGTGGTAGAGGAGGCTCCTGAGGAGGTTGCTGAGAGCGTAATTCCAACTACGAGGAGTGGTGGGTCCAGGAGGCAGCAAACCCATCCAGGGAAGTCTGATGGCTCAGCCGTGTCTCTATGGGTGGATCAGAGTTCAGAGAGTATCTCAGGCATTTTGAGGAGGCCATCAGAGCGGGCATATGAGCCCCAGATCTGTTAGAGCATGAGAGATCTCATGGAGCTACTCAGGTGCCAGTTACACCGGTTCGTGTTGTTGAGCCAGCTCGAGTTATAGAGGAGACCAGAGGGCCTCGACCAGATACCTTGTTGAAGGCATTTCACCAGCAGGGAGTACCACACTTCTCTGGGAAGATCGATTGGAGACTGAGGTGTGGATTGGGCATGTAGACTCAGCTTTAGAGTCTATTCGATGCCCTGAGGACAGACGGATAGAGCTAGTATAGTCTCTATTCCGCGACCTAGCACATCAGTGGTGGAGGACAGTTAGAACACGAGTCACCACCTATGAGCAGATGAGGACTATGTTGAGGGAGCAGTTCTGCCCTACCTCACTGAGGAGGGAGAAGCTGTAGGATTTCGTGGAGACGGGTTTTAAGGACATAACCATTACAGACGCTATTCGCCGCTTCCAGACAGAGTTGGCATTGCTGGGTCCAACTGCACCATCTGAGGACCAACATGTGTACCTTTTCGCCCGTCATCTGAGGGCGAGCACACGCTCATACATGGTGGGATTTCACTGTGACTCATTGGCGGACTATCAGGATCGGGTCTCTGCCTATGAGAGAGAGAGAGAGCTAGCCAGAGGAGGACTTCTCAGACAGGACGGTCTGAGAAGAGGCAGCGTACCGCACCGACTGGTGCAAGAGCATCTGGATATGGGCGAGGTCAGACTCAGGGCCGCTCGAGTGTTCCAGTGTCTGCATAGACAGCTGAGAGAGGCCGGCAGTGTTACAACTGCGGGGCCTATGGGCATGTGAGGACTGATTGCCCTAGAGCACCACTGACTTGCTTCTCGTGTGGGAAGCCAGGACATAGGGCTACGTTTTGCCGTCAGGGAAAAGCGTCATCACAACAGGGTTCTTCACCTGCAGGTGCAGCAGGAGGTGGACAGAGACCATCTCCGCATCAGGCACAGGGACAGTAGAGAGTCCCAGGCACGCTTGCTACTTAAGGGTCAGCTCCAGGACCGAGTAGAGGTAGAGGTAGAGAGACATGTACCAGTGATGGCCAAGGAGCTCGAGGCAGAGTGTTTGAGTTGGGGAGTGCTGAGGAGCCGCCAGCACCCGCTGCTATAGGTACCATCTGTTACATGGTTTACCTGTTAGAGTTTTGTTTGATACGGGTGCTACACATTCATTTATTTTTGCTGCTTGTGTTGAGTGTTTGAGTTTGTCTACCATAGATGGGGCACCCTTTACTATAGGGTTACCTGATGGTAGTAGGGTCAGAGGTACCCATGAGATACATAGTTGTCCCCTATGCTTAGGGACTCGTGTACTACTTTTTGACTTCTTAGTCATGCCTTTGATGCATGAAGAAGTCATATTAGGTATGGATTGGATGCGTAGACATCATGCGGTGTTAGATGTGGGTAAGAGCACTGTTACAGTATTTACCGACTTAGGTCCGATAGAGCTTGTATGGACCCTTTCCTAGCCTTTTGATGATCATATATGTGTATATATGTGTATATGTTGTTGTGGTATGTTGAAGAAGTGAAGATAGAAGAGAAAGGGATCGAAGAGAAGTCGGGGCCAACATTCTGCACAGACAGCCGCCCTTGCGCCTTTGGTGAGCCGCCCCTGCGCCTCACTGGATCAGCTTGTGTTCCTTGCTCCTTTTGGTGCATACCTGGTTGGTATGTCTTCCTTCCTTCCTTTCCTTTGGCCTTGGCTTAGTTGATAGCTAGGCTAGGGTGGCTAGGATGAGTTGTATGATAGAGATGTGCCTTAGGCACTTGTGTTGATGTTGAGGTTATGCCATAGGCATATGTGAGCTTGTTATGATCTTGAGGTTTAGATTAAGATTGTAGGTTGATTCTGGTTATGGAGACGAGTCTCCTAACCCTTTCAGGTTGTGATGTTGTGTGCCTTGCTATTGTAGGCGTTGATTCCTTCCCCAAAGGGAAGCTGTGACGTGGTATTGGATACGAGTGTATGAGGTAAGTCCATAGGACTTACTTAGCGTTCAATTATGGATTTGTGTGATTGTGATGGTTGTGTGTGTTCATATAATTGTGCACTTATAACCTAAACCGGACTAGGATGACCATTTATTACATTTAAATGGCCCAAGTGTATTATAACGGGCGGTAACCACTTGCCAGAAGCTCGCCGAGAGTGGAAGGAGGTGCTCGAAAGCCAGTAGCTCAGGGGGGAGGTAGATCCCCATGCAACACCTGGGTTAAAGGGGGAAGAGCCGGGTTCTTTAGGCTCCTCGTGTTACAAAAGAAGTTGAATTAGTAATGGAATAACGTAATAAAAGCTAATAAATGAATGTGTGTGACATTGCATGTATGAAATGTTGATGTATGTTTGTGCTATTACCTTCATGCTTATCTATTGATGTAGCTAACGGTGTATACCATGTTGTATATGATCTGCAGGTTAGGAAGACTGCAGAGTGAGCCAAATGGTGTGACCTGCCGAGGACTTCTGTACATTAGGATGCGTGGGTTGGGATCTTTTTGTATAAGATGTTTTGTGTTTGATGTTTTGTACTCGGCTTTGATTTTGTAAAACCCTTTTGATGTATCTTATACAACTTTTATGTATTTGGTTTTACTCTACTTGTGCCTTGTTGTAAGATCCAGTGAACTTGTTGTCAGGTTAGGGTCAGGATGCATTGTGAGATCCTAGCCCAATGTAGTATTCCAAGTCCTGTGGATTTGGGGTGTTACAAAAATCTCGAGCGAGATTTCATTACATTTCGGGCCGAGGTTTTGATCCTTCACATGAGCCTTCATTCCATAAAAATCTCGGGTGGTGCAAAATTTAGGAATCTCGGCTGAGATCGCACTACCCCAAGATCCCATTGTTTTCTTATTTACGCCAAAGCTTATTTCCTTCGGGTCCCGAGTACGCACCACCTCGAGGCTTGAACCTCAAATACATCAATTACGTCCAAAATCAACTATAAATGTCACGAACTCAAGCCAATGCATGCAAAACAAAGAAAAAATGTACATAAATGCAATTTGATTTGTCGCGATCATTAACTCAGACATGTATTTGTGGCTATCATTAACTCTAAGATCTTAAAATTTGTCAATTTGAAAATGCATTAGTCAAATGTTAGATTAAAAATATTTCATCTTTCCCGGCAATCGATATTGGAAAATTTAAAAGCTTTTTGTTGAGAAAGATTGTATGAACTATTAGAAAACAGTTGAAATTTTTGCTTGAAATCTTTTCCTTAGAAATATCCGGTTGTTTACAATGGTGTATTGGGACAATTCATAAATCTCAATTTCCTTGCTTTGAGTAAATATGTTTTCATCCTGGCAAACAACTAAATGAACAAGAAGTGAGTTACGGCTCTTGGGTTTGTAGCTATTGAACACTTAGCCCCTCGTTTATCGGTGTTTTGTCAAAAAATGAGTAGTTTAAAGGAAATTTGATTTTGATGGTTGATTTGGATCCCAACTTTCACGTATTACCCAAAAGAGTGTTGAAAAAGTGCAAAAGAAATTGTTGATGAATCTCTCATTTGTTGCAACTGTAGCAAATAGAATTACACCTACAGTAGCGGGTATGAATCTCTCTATGTTTTATACAAGGAGGGTGAAAAAAAAATGAAAATCTCAAATCTGTGTTGCACATCTGGATCTTGCAAGATATTGATCCTGTGACATGAAGAAGAGAGGATATATAATATTAGATTGTATGAATTGAATGAGATATTACATAAAGGAATAACCAAGTTGGTATCTTACCAGCATTGCAAAGATGGACCACCTAGCTAACTCATGGCCTTGTAAGAACCAAAGATGGGCACCTGCGTGATCAACATAAATAGTATGATTATCATTGTTACTTACACATGTGCCGCGTGCTTTGAAGGACTCATTACCTCAATAGAAATTCATTTCATGATAGCCATGTCCATGTGACTGTGGCAGCAGCTCTTCCACTTCAATCCTAGCACTCGAGCAGCTCATACTCTTCTTCATCCAACACCGGCTCGGCGACTCCACCTCCACCAAGAACACGCTGTACACCGGCCTATGATCCGAAAACCTCGACTCCCCACGAACATACGACACTTGCTCAAGGCCTTTCCCGTGCCACAGGATGCGGTCACACCAAGCCGGGGTTCTCCGCTTCTCTTTAGGGTGCCTTGTCTCGCCAGCATATCGGTCCGAGTTGTTTGAATACTTGTAGGTAGGAGGAAAGCTTATCCTTCCTTCATTCCATCCGCTGAACACGCGTCCTTGCCTTTGCTCTATCCTAAGCTGATCATTCTGTAGAAGAGATCTCCAGTTTTGCATCTCCACTAGAGCCTTTGTAGACCGGTAAGACAACGCAATCCGATAATTTAAATCTCCAAGCCATATAACTCGACTGCCATCGCATCATATGAGGTAAGAGTTAGCGCATATCAGGCATTGAGCTTTTATTCAACAAACAAGCCGGGCCACGGCCACGGCCACGGCCACTTACTCGTGCTCGAGAATCGTCTGAGGGGTGTTGTCGTCGTCTATCCCATGAACCCGAAGAAACCTTGTCTTCCTAAGAATCTCCATCACATCTGAGTTTCTTCTTAGCTCATCGCCTTCTTTCTGGCCCGAAGTCAGATGACTACAGACGAAGCAGAAGCTCGTTTGGTGCAGCGACATGCTAATAGAGATGGAGCCCTGCAACACAATACAAATTTCACTTGTTGTAGTAGCAAAATGTATAAAATTTGACAAACAAAAACATCTTGTTTGATCTTTACCTTGTTTCCAAGATAACCCATTAGCCCTCTTCCAACACAAGACACTTTAAGGTTCCGAACATCATCTCTCATGTCACTTTTCACCCACACAGTTAGAAATAACCCAACCATCTGCTTACTAGCAACCAAACAGTATCTCCGTTTCGCTCTTTGCCTACCCCACTCCTCCGTCGGAGAGAACCCGTTGTAGCACATGGGCGAGTAGTTCGAAGTAACCGGCGACTCCTCAGGACCACACTCGTCGTCCGACGAAGCCCATCTGTAATTTGTGTCACAGTCACTGGGCCTATGATCATACATAACCCGTTCACAGACGCTGAACCTTCCCTGAATCCTAGTATTGTCCATTCTCCTACTGTGGCTTACAGATTGGAAGGAACGCCGGTGGTAGAAAGACGAGGCTGTTTGCCTGGACGATCCTTCAAAGTCAGCATCACACTCTATGATAGGACCGGGGATCGGTGATGGGCTATAGTACCCTCCGCCACCGCCACTGGTGCAGCCAGGGAGACTGTCAAGGGTTCTCCTGATAAGAGCAATCCATTTCTTGGCTGGCGTATTATCTTCTGTCCCTAACACATTACCAGCATTCAAGGGAACAATTTCTTGGAACCTAAATGACAGCACCCGGACACACATTAGTACTAACTATATGCAATACGGGAAAAACTTGCATAAATGTGGTTAATTATACCATACCCAAGAACGTAGATGTCAGCAGGGGGTGAAGTATGAAGCCAATCATCAAGATTCAGTTGACTAGGAGGAGATTTACCAGCTACATTCCATGTTGCTACAAAAACCCTGAATGACCAGAGAGTAAAAGGGATTAAAACCAATTTCAGCTGCAGCTAGACAAGAGGGACAGACAGAGACTCCAAAAAGTGTACACATACTTGTAGTTATTAACATCAGTGGCTTGAGAAGAGGCATCCGGATCAACCTTACCGCGACGAATTCGATCGGCGTTTCTTCTGCCTGTCATAGACATTGAATTAAAATGGGTTCTTCTCATGATGTCACTCAAGTGTAAGTTTAGTTGTTTAAATTAAATGGTGTGGTCCAAAGTAAAAAGTATTTGATGTGTGATACTAAACCTGTTTTGCCTTTCTTAACAGGGTAGCATGCTTCTCTCTCTGAGAAGTTGTTCCTCCAATCTTCATCCCCACCTGAAAAGGAAAAAAGCGATAACCCATAAAGTTAATTAAAGCATTGTTCTTTGCCTGTGAATCAATGAACCCCAACAACTCACTAATTTTTTTATAAAAAAAAAAAAGAAAAAAAGCTCCTGAGCTTCGTTCGTATCAAGAGAGGGTATGGAAGAAAGATAATCAACTTTTTGTTGTGACACAGGCCATTGATTAACAGTGATTTGACACAGAAATCAGAAGAGAATTGGAGTCAACAAAATTAAAGGAAGCCAATTTATGTTCATCAGAAATAATTATAGTAAAATAATGATAGCGATGTTAAGTCCTGCAGTCAATGTGGGTCATGGAACAAACCTTGTGTGTGGACAAGATGATCGGCATGAAATTCCTCATCTCTGCTCTTGATATTGAACCATTTCTTGACTAGGTTCTTGGACCATGAAAGCTTCATTTTCAAAAATGAGAAATTTAACAATGGACCTCAAAAGAGAAAAGGAAAAGTGGGATCCTGAGCATCTTAAAACCAGACCTTGCTCTTTTTGGAGCTCCCATCTGTCATTGTTCCAAAGCTTTCATAAGTTGAAGTAATTGGACCTTTTTCCTTTATCCTTGATGGTATTACTTAATAGCGAAGAGTGAGCCCCAGAAAAAAACAGAAGAGGATAGAATGCAAATTAATGCATCCAGAACAAAACCATCAAAATGAAAGTAGGAAGATTCAGCAGCCCCCTGTTTAAGAATCTGTGGGCTTTGAATCTCAAGGCAAATTGGAGATTAGATTTGTAAGCTGGAAAAGTGAGAGTGAAAATGAGAGAGTGAGAAGTGTGAGATTTGAGATTTGGGAATTGGGGAGGAAGAAGGAGAGACGCAGGGAGGAAGAGAGCGAGAATGGGGTTTAATATAGAAATAGAAGAGCAGCAAGGTATATTTGAAGGAGAAGAAGAAGAAGAATAAAGTGTGCAAGTAGAATTGGAGTAACAGAGGGGGAGGGTGTGTGTGTGTGTGTGTGGGAGAGAGGAAAAAGGGGGTTTCTGTTCGAGAGCTCTAAAACCAATGGGAAGCATGGGGCTCTCTACTCTCTCCTCTTGCCTGCCAGTGCCAACTCAACTTCTCCTTCCCAATACGCACCGTTTTGGTTCTCTGTCTTTTTACCCACTATCTCACCTCTCAATACGTCATCTTCTAATTTCGGAATGTTTCTATCCCTAATTGGATTTATCTCCATATTCATACCGATTACTCTTTATCTTGGCTAGGTTTATTCTCTGATATTTGAGACTACTTATAAAATCATCATCATTCTCTAAGACTAAGAAGAACAAGTCAATTACAAACATTTCTTCCAACTCATTTCTCAATATCTTTTAGACCGTTTGGTTGTCGATATGTTTTATACTGTTACTCACAAATTATAAAGATCATCATTATGTTCAATTTCTACTTCTTTTCATGTCAACCACTTATGTTTTCATCTTTTGTTTTATATAATAATTATCTAATACTAGATTTCGAATACAATCATGAGTATATGGTAACGAGTTTTTGTAATTATTCGAATGTATAAACTGGATTATTTTTTTTATATTTAAATAATTTAATCATTATTTTTTAACTTTAGAATTTATGTACGTGCTATTAGTTCAAATATTTAAGCCTATTTATGTTTAAATGTATAATAGTCGTGGATACGATGTAAATGAATTGTAGTTTCAATGTAGAATGAAAAGCTAAATCAACTCTAAATGTTGTGAGATTTTTCAAATAAATGATGTAAGATTATGCAAAAGCATTCCTTTTTCATTTTCTTTATAATATTATTTATTTTTTTTGATGTAAAAATATTGAACGGTCGGATTTGATAAATAAAATGGCTAATTTAAAAAAAATGGACGAACAGTAAAAAAAAAAAAAGTCTGTAAATAGTATAATAAGTATGTACTAACAAAATAGTTTTAGAACATAATATATAAACCGAAAAAAGTGTAAATTAATAGTACAAAATATAATTAGTGGCTCAGGATATTTGAAGAATATAAAAGTTTTGAAGTAATAAAAAAATAATCATTGCTTTTACATCTCAAATTTGAAGTAGTGATAGTTGGTATAAATTAATAAAATATTCTTACTCAATAATCATATTTGACGTATTCATCATACAATTATATTTTAAAATTTAATACATTAACTTTTTATAATTATCTTAACATATACTCTTAATAAGATTTTATGGCCAATTTATTTTTTCTGAAATACATGTCACATTGTTGTGAGCTGAGCAGAAGCACGCATGTAGCCGTTAAGTTTGTTAGGGTTAAAGTCGTAAGTAATTGTATAGAAATTGGAGGCAAAACCTGGTGATGGAAGTGTTAATATGAAAAGAGAGGGACAGTTCTTGTTTTTCCTTAAAAAGATAATACCCCACTGGGCACTGATACTGATTGATTATAGTTATTGATCCTGGTCGTCAAGCGTAGCACAGTAGCACTAGTGTACGTGTACCACGGAAACCCCGCAACTGCCCGCGCTCACCGCTCTCTGCTTTCTCTCGCAAACCACCACTTAACTCACGCATTTCACCAATGCCTTCTTCTTCTTCAAACTTACCCCTAGCCTCCTCTTTCATGTTTCATTCTTGTAACGCATATCTATTTTTATTTTCTTTTTTCTATTTCACAATGTATTTCACTCATCCAGCTTGTTGTTTGACCAATCTTGAATCTCTAAATTCATCTACACTTCACATGTAACACCCCAATGCCGATATGTATGTGCATTATTATAGTGGTGGTGGTGGTTACCATGAGAATGAGTATGAACCACTTTTTTTTTATTTTTATATGAATTTCTACTCCTTATTTTTTATTTTTCTAAATTTAACTTTTTTTATTTATAAAAAATAAAAATATGATACATTTTCGCACAAGATGCTCTACTGTCAAATAATACATAATTCATAACTCTAGCATAATGTAAATTTGTTTACTTATAAAACAAAATTTAGATCTTTTAAAATAAATAAATTTATTAAATACATATAAAAATTATTTATAATACGTTGTTGTGAAATAAGTAATATTAATTTTATGATATAATAACAAATTCTAAATATTGTTTTGAATGTATGGGGCGAGGAATATAATTAAACACCTACTCATTATCGTCCATCCTCAAACTTTTTAAAATTTTAACCCATTATGAATATTAAATTACACAAATTACAACTTCGTACCATATGCACAAATATATTGGACAATAATTAATGGCACACTCCATATCCGGCCGTAATTCGGGCCAATTCGTTTGAGGTGATTTCATATGGCAAACGTTTTTTTTTTATTCTTTTCGGTTTCTATTTTTATTATTTGAAATATGTCATTTTTTATGGATGGATTTTCGTATCACAATATCGAGATAATATATCATATGTGTTATGGTTGTACTATGGCTAGTAAGTAAATTTGTGTCCATATATAAATTTAGATTCTAGTTCTGTAATCTTTTTTATTTAGGATAGTTATACCTGGAGATTGATCTCCTTGCAAGATTTCTTTGTATATGCTAGAATTGCTAATCAGAACCGATTTCTCACGGAACAATTGCAACTTAACCTGTTTTTTACGGTTCGATCCGGTTCCTCTTTGCACGTTTTTTTCAAACTAAACCGTTACTAAAACGGTTTAGTTCGGTACGGTTCCTTGAAACAAAAATAAATAGAAATCGTTTGTATTTTAAGGTAAACTAGCAAAAAGAAAACAATATAATAGATAAAAAAAACAAAAAGTTTAAAAAGGTATTGGTGTCTTTCTTTGTTATAAGGATTCTTTGGTATAATGACTATAATATTGTCTCAAGTCCTCAATTTCATTAATTTGTTCCTACTAAACCGGCTTATCCACTTGTTGAACAAATGCTTTAACTAGGTTTGTCTTCTATCCAAAATTTCTTTCTCTACAACCTTTTGTTGTTAGTTTCTTTAATTTAGACTATAAAATTTTCAATTCACGCACTTATAGGAGAATGAGTGTAGTTGTCGAGATAGATGTTGAGATGTAGGGAAAAATATCCCACATCGACAATAGAATATTGTGTGAACCTAACATATAAGCTCCCGGGTTACTCCTCATATTGTTAATTGATTTTAGGATGGAACCCCGTATGCTTATATGTGTGGTTCACTAGACGTGTGTCCCAACGTCATTGGATCCCAGGACGGATATAAGAAAAAAGTAATAACAAGCTTTATGTTTAAATTTTATCTTCCATTGTAGTCATGTCTAATTAGTTATTATAAGGCATGCTTGAGTTGTCGAGAATTAGAGAAAATTAAGACAAACCATATAAAAAAATAAAAAAACATCTATATACATAACAATATTTAAGTATTTGGACTTAACTCCTACAATTCATATGCAAATGAAAGTTGAAAAATAGTTCTTGTTAGGTTGAAAATGTTTCATTTGTGACTCGGATCCAAACGGTTCCACTCATTAAAAATACAAGAACCGAACCATATACCTTAAATGGTATGGTTCCTTATTTGCTTCGTTTCCAAATGGTTCCACCTCTTAAAAGTACAACAACCGAACCGCATACCTAAAACAGTTTGGTTCCTGGTCCCAAAAAATCATTGTTTAGGAACCGTTTAACAGCCCTAGTATATATGTCTTCATCAACAACATTGATAAATAGACTTTTCATTTTTGCAAGAGTCGAATCAACCGATGATGTTGATGGTGTCGACCGATGATGTTGCTCAAGTTGATTGATCTCAATGTGAAGAGCACGTGAACACTTATTAAAATGTCGGTTTTGCACCAACTCGAGTCAATCCGGTCATAGAGTTTGATCGGGTTAACTGTTGGAGTTTGACAGTATGGCTTAGAATCTATCATTCTCTCTTCCCCCCTCCCCCACCCCAAATATATATTCCCTTATAGATGCGTTTAGTTGGGAGATATGCTTTGACTCTTTCTATTGTTTTTCTTTCATAGATAAGTTTGTTACGGTTGACTTGAAACCTAAAGTCATTCAACCATTAGGTTTTTTAAATCAAATTTTTACATTATTATTCAAATTCGACAACTTTCATAGGTGTTAAAGAGACCTATCGGTTGACCCGATCCCCTTCACCGATCAACTCAACCGGCGCATGATCGACACTATTAGTCTAAAGAGTACCCTCCCCTTCATGCATAGGTTCACATTTTATATATATATAAAGATGCACCTGATAAGAAGCTACAAATGTCCGATATTGTTAAGGGATCACTCACACTATCCATCCACAAAATATATATATATTCCAACGGTACCACTAGATCCATATCTTCCATCCTCACCTTTGCAAAAAAGATACACAATCATTTTTTTTAGGTAATATGATACGGGGATTAGACGTGATTGCTTGATCAAGATGAAGAGACCTCAAGACACTCGAATTGAATTGAATCTCACACAACAATCAACACAAAACAAGCGTCTAGAAAAGGATGAATACAAACATGAATGAAGAAGAATCAATGGAACGAATTAGATGAGAGTAGAGAATATAGAACCGAAAGAAAACGACTAGAAGAACCCTTGATCTTGTATCAAGAACATAAATCAACGCAAGCAACGACCTTGCCTTGTACAAATCTAAAGAAGTCAATAACAATGGTTGGCAAGCACGAAGTGGAAGCTAACGGGCCTAAGAGAACCAATCTTGTAGAAGATTGACACACGCAAGTCAACTATGCCGGATTTTAACAACTACAATATTTCTCACCAAAAGTTCTCCCTTGGATCAAATATAGGTAAAACTTAATAATCACAATGTCTAATGGGAATAATCATATTTTCAAACTACCTACAAAAGGCTTAAATTTGTCTAAAAGTATTTTTCTAATGATAAAAAAAAACAAACTAATGTGCCTATTGTTAGCTCTCAGACGGGTGTGAATATGAACGATAAAGTCTTAAATTTATACTTGTAACAAAAGGCTGAATAAATAAGCGAACCCACAGTGTATTGATCATTATGTAGATAAGCAAATATTCCATGGTCAATCTCAAGGACTGAGGTGAAATCAATATAGGTGATAAATAAAAAACTAAATAGACCAATACTGAAAATAGAGAATGAGTCAAGCAAAAAGCCATAAAAATTAAAGACAAATGATATGATAATAGGGCAATGTAAATTATAGAGATCAAGCTATCCAGTTGTGGTTTTCGATTCAAGACTTTCAAAAACTAAGACAAGGTTGATATCGCTAAGAAAAGGGTGTTTCTATGATGGGAATGATCACGGGGGAGGTCTTTCAAACCACTATCTCAAACCAAAATACCTATCACCTGGTAAGTCTCAATGTTCTAAAGAAAGGAGCATAAACTCAAACCAACCACTCAACATAAGGGAATAGAACTAACCTTGACCGGATAAGTCTCAAGCTAAGCTCAATCAAGAAAGAGGACTGACACACTCAAACCAATAAAGGATTTTGAATCCTTTATTACCTAGAACTCGTCATTGGGGTAACTAAGAAAGAGAATCATCGGATAAGTCTCTTCCCAAGCTTATATGTAAGCCTTAGAGGGATCTAAGGGTATGAAACTCTCAACAAAGACTAGGATTTAGGAAATCTAAAACCCAAGCATAAAGATATATCATTTAGGGATCAACAGAAGAAACCTTGGGTGGTTCTAAGATAAACCGCGGCCGCGTTTCCTGAAGAACATGACAAGGTTCTAAAGAATGAAGGTTAACCAACTCTAAACGTCCAAATCTAACTTAAAGGCTCAGTCTATCATCATCTAAACCACAACCATCAACCAATCACCCTAGAATCGCAGGGGTTTTAGCCAACTACACATATTCAAATCAAGAAAGATAAAAGAAGAATTCAAGAAAACCATAAGCAATAGAACTTAAAGAAAAGTAAGAAATACTAAGCAACGTGCCATCAATATTCAAAAGCAAAAGCAATCCAATAACAAAGTCAAGATCTTTAATCCGAAAGCAGTGAAATCAAGAATCTAAGTCTTTCTCTCCAAGAATTCTTCACAATCTTTCTCAATCTAAAAATCACAAGTGTTGTAGCTAAATCTAATGTAATTGAGAGTAGTAGAGTGTGTGATTCGTCTTTGGCTTTTTTCGAGCGTCCTTTGATGTAGCCGGCATGAGAAATATATACAGAAATCTAGGGTTTAGACAAGAATAGGACATGGGCCAGAACAAGATAAACCGCGGTTCGGGGTTATAATAATCTCGGTCGCGGTTTTGCAATTTTGTCGGGTCGCGGTTTCACTTATGCACGCCTTCTCCTTAGCTTCTTTCTTGATCCTTTGATGATGTTCCAACTTCCTTTTTATGCTCCGCCATGTTGCGCTATGATCCACGTCGAGGCTTGGTCCTTATGTTTTCCATTCCGCTCCAAAATATGCGAAATTGCCTATAAACGAGACAAGAATCCATGTAGACAACTATTCTAGGATAATATGCAAAGTTAAGCTTAAATGTTATGGATTCATGTGTATACGTGCAAAGACGAAGGGAAATTTTGCGTAAATTCAAGTCTAAACATAGGTCATATTTCATGTTATCAAAATACCCCATACTTGCCTCTTCCTTGTCCCCAAGCAAGGTCCAAATCTAAGATACAGTATAGCATGGACTATGCATATGCAAAAGCAAAGAAAAATATTTTTGGGTTGTGCTTCTAGTTATAGATCACGCTCAAAGTCATGCTTCCTGGCAAAGGATAGATCATTACATGTTAATGAAAGATAGACATGGAATGGATAATCACAGTTTACAACGGAAATCACATCATGCACAATAAAGTTCAATTAATCTAGATCAATAATGAGGAATCAAATTTAAACCACTAAGCCAAAACACATGTGCAAGAGGGTATTAAGGACTTAGAAAGAAAAGGCCACAAAACGTATTACACGTGGGATGCATTTTAGGATATGTGGTGCTAATCTGGGAAAAATAAACAACTCCACAACAACAACAACACACAACATCCACAAAAATCAGCAGTTATTCACTTCATCTTTCTTTTTCTTTTTTGTTTCTTTCACTTGAGAACATGGCATAGGTGCACAATAGCCGAAACCTTGGTGATCAGCAATCCTCCGAATTTTATCAAGGTGCCTCACACAAAATGCACATACCATGACCCGTTAGGACTATCGATCAATCTTACTTTGGCAAGATACAAACACCCGGCTATGTGAATGGTACTGAGTTACTCATCATCATGGTCAACGTCCCCAAACCTATTTTTCTACACAATACACTTGAACTTCAACTTTTTCAACTTTCACCCAACACTTTGCTTTTTCACACATCAACACACTAGCATGCTTCCTATTTTCCTGATGGATAAAGAGGTGCTAAGCAAAAATTTTGTGCTTCTAAGAGAGGCAGTTTATACAAATTTTTCAAGAGGTGCTAAGCAAACATGATGAGGATGAAGAAGGAAAAAGAATCTAATTGCCTTAATCACTCTAAAAAGATGTGTAAGAACTTATCATGCGGTTTCAACAATCAACACTCAACATGATTTAGACAAAAGCAAATTACTATTTATGCATGAATTCCAGCAACGTATTCAAATCTCACATATACCATAAATCAATTTAAGAACACAAAGATTATCATAGCCAATCCATAAACAATATTATTATAGGGATCATGCCAATCTTAGAAGCACAAAATTTTTCAATTTTTTTTTTCATTTTTCAAAAAAAGAAAAATACAATGCAAGACTAAAAAGAAAACGCGTGACAAGAAATTTAAAGCTACTATAAATGCAATGCAATAAAAGACACGTGCAAAAAGTATTCCAAATACCTCAACCCCATACTTAAAACTCACATTGTCCCCAATGTAAAGAAATAAGTAGAAGAGTGGAAAAAGATACTCACAATGTAAAAAGGAAAGTTAGGCAATCACTCCTCTAGCGGTGGTGGTGGTGGAAATCAGTAGAAACTCGGATCCAAGGCGGCACAAAGGACTAGTGGTAGAGATCGTCCAATATCCTGCTGTGGACGGAGTGCCGCACCTGAAATGCGTTGTACTACTGGTCCATGCGCCTCATGTCCCTTTGTATCCCTGAGATAGATCTCCTCATCCTCCTCATCCTCGTATCCAATCTGCCCATGATGGCTGGGAGCTCATCAACATTGTATCCGTGTCAAGCCCCGTGCCGAGGTGCATGGGAAACCGAATGTCTTCATCCTCTCATGGGCAAATCTCTGCTGTATTGGGTCCCTGTTTGCTTCACCAATGATCGGGTCATCATCCTATGTGGCCTCATCAACATCATCGTCATCACCACCGGGACCAACAACATCTGTCCCGGTGTCCATGGCCTTAGCGTCATCCTCAATCTCATCAGACTCAACATCAACTGTTGCATCTACTTTCTTTTCATTTGACTTCTCAAAGACAAATTTCCAGTTGTTTTGATCCCGGATGGCGAAAGATCTCTTCTAAGCAATCCCACTCAGGTTCTTGTCCTCCCAAGTCATGCCAGCGAATGGAGAGCCACACCCTCGGGGAACAAGAATGCCACGGGAGGTGAATTGTTGTAGTCCTAAGGGGCGTAATGATGCCACCAAAGTGTAGGCAGAAAAATCCAAATCCAAGGCCCTAGCGATGTTAGTCACTAGGCCTCCTTCATACATATCCCCCTTGGACTTGTTTCCTATCTTCCTCAGACTGTCAACAAGTAGAGTGGCGGTATCCGACATAGTGCCGGTCTCCATGCACCACAATAAGAACAACCCACCCACCTTCAACTTCTGTGGGCTTTCAAAACGAGCGAATAGCATTTCTGATATGCCCCCGAATGGCGATGCCATCCATATTTCTGACTAGAAGGACCCGACAAGCTGAGCTTGCCCATTTTGAAGACATGAAATATTTCAGCTATTTAATAATAGACTTTTTATATTCGGAACTTTAAGTCCGGTACTTAATTCCGTGACTTAAAGTTCCGACCTTTCATATATTAGACTTTTCATTTTCGGAACTTAATTCCGACTATAATTTCCGTCATTTAATTTCCGACTCTTTGTATGTCCACATCCACTATATAAGGGGATGCTTGACTCATTTGTTAAATCCAAGTATTGTGAAGGAAAATCCTCTTACTTTGTTTGGGCATCACCTCTTCTTCTTTTCCTCTTAAAGTTTTATCTTGGATCTAATCTTTGATCCAAGTCTTCATACTCGAGGATCCTTTTGAAGGATCAACTCTATCTACTCCACTTCGTGGATGATTCGATCTACCTAGATTAGATCAACTGAACGCTTCCGCATCCATTTCTAAGCTTCCTCCACCCACGTTCTCCCGTTTGATCCAAATGGAACGATCAAGAAGAAGTAGTTGAAGTTTCTCCTCGATCAAGATCAACCCTATTTCTATCATTGATATTAGTACGTTATGAGCGATCTTGAAGGAAAACTTATAAATGTTCTTGTCCTTGGATTCTACCGCAACCCACTGATCATCACCGCCCTCAACTAAGGCTATAATCTCCTAGAATTCTTTCGGTTTCACTTTCCTAAGAAAGGTTCGGGCACTAGCTGCCGGGAAACCAAAGAAATTTCCAATCATCTCAATCGGGAAACTATGAGTCCTGTTCATCAATCTAAACTTGACAGTTCACTTCTTTGGATCATTTTCAAACAAACACAAAAATTCTCTCGTTATCTCTTCATATGCTCTAACTCCGACAAACACAGCAAGTCCTACCCTTTATATCATCCAATATAAGTCTTATATAATGTTCAGAAAATCTAGTTCTTCTATAATCAACAAACGAGGTGCGATAATAGAGAGGTTTTGGAGTTTCTCGTACCTCAACTTGTGTTTCTCTTGGATGACCAGAACATTGGGAGGTAGTGGTGGAGGTGTTTGCTAAGATGAGGAAGATGATCCTCTCCTTGGAACAATATCCCTTGTTGATTTACGAATGAAATCCATCAAAACAACAAAACTGCGGATTCTGGGAAAAAGCGCGAGCGTTGTTTTGTGAAGAACAAGCTGAGATTTTGCAAAATCCCTTGCGGTTTGCAAATTTGTAAAGTTTTCGCCAAATTATTGCTTCCTATATGTTCCTTTGCTTCCTCCTTCCTTGATTGATGCTTCAGTTCGACCCAAACGAGCTTTGATCGACGGATTGATGTGGACGGAGAGTTTTTTAGGTTTTGTGTTCGCTCAAAAGTGTGTGCGTCAAAGTCTTAAATTTATATCTAGAACTTAAGCAAAAGCGAACCCACAGTGTACGGATCAGCTGTAGTAAGACAAGAAATTCCAGAGTCGAACTCATGGATTTGATGAGAATAAAATCGATTTCAAATATCTGGCAAAGTGTAAAAGCTTTTGTGATTAATAAAGGAGACAAATGATTCCAAGGATTCAAGTATCCGACCGCGGGTTTCGATTCAAGACACTTCTAAAGATCAAAGGACAGAGTTGCTGTTGCTAAGGTTATGTGTTTCAAAGGAAGGTATCGTACGGTGAAGTTCCAAAACCTATATGTCTAATCCAAAGGTTCTCTCTATAAGGGTTGTTGAGACTGCAATATAGAAAGATTTAAGGATAAGAATTACGCTCAAACTAACCACCCAAAACCCCAGGATATGACTCTCAAAGGTAAAGATGGAAAACATACTTACACCCTAATAAAGGATGTTGAGTCTCTCTATTACCCAAATCTTGTAATCTTTAGCTATTAAATGTAGAATCAATGACGAAGTCTCTTTACACACTTATATAGAGGTTAAAAAGGTTAAGCAAGGTTGGGATTTAGGCAAGGATTAACTTTAGTTAAAGAATAAATCAATTAAAGATCGTCAGAGGGATAAATCGACTTATCCATCAGTAAATCGTCCGATTTTCTCAAGAACAGGGCGGTTTTCCTGTTGTCGCGAAGTTTAAATCTCAACTCTCAGAGTCCAAATGGTTAAATGAGTTCAGTCTATCATTATCTAAGCCTCAGTCATCAACTATTCTCCCCAGAATCACAAGGTTTTTAGCCAACCATTTTCATAATCAAATCAAAATTAAGATTGAATGAATAAAAACCAAATAATCTCCAAATCTGTAATCAAATCTCAAAACTTATCAAAGAATCTCTCAAAGCACTCAATAATGTGTTCACAAAGCACAAGAATTGGAAGGGAAACAAAAGATCTCACAACAATGGTGTAGATTAACTTCTTGGCACTTTCCTTCAATCTCCTCTCCAAGAATCTTCAATCCCGCAAATTTGTGTAAATTTTTCCCGTTTTGAACCCCCGATTTTTGTTCCTTGGGTTCCAATGTATACTTTCTCACTAATGGGCCACTTGGCATATCACTTCTCAAGCCCAAAAGTGATGGGCTTTGGGGCGTAATATTTTTAGTCGCAAACTGAAGGAAATCGTGCTGATTAATTGTAAAGAAAACCGTTCAATTTTTAGTGAATAAAATCGTCCGATTTTTAATACAATTGACTCGATTTTCTTCAACAGAAAGTGCTCGTCTCTTGGCTTGTTTCCTTCCTCCCTTTGGTGACTCTTTTATGCACTTCCTTTGCTCTTTGTGACTCCTCTAAGACTCCTTAAGCTTCCTTATTAGCCTTAGATGCTCCTTGCTCCACTTTTGCTTCCAATTGCACCGAATTCACCTATAATTCAACCAAAACTCGTGTAGACCTCTATTTCCGGAATATAATTGAAATAAGCCTAAAAGGTACACAAATTCTCTCCAAATACAAGGTAAATTGAGGTAAATCTCTACAATATGCATGATTATAATGGCATATAATTCATGTCATCAAAATACCCCATACTTGCCCCTTGCTTGTCCCCAAGCAAGATTCAAACCTAAAATACAAGATGTCATGGATTATGTGATGAAAAACTCAAAAACCTTTTGTTTTGAAAGTGCTTCTTCTTATTGGATCACCCTCAAAGTAATGTTTCAAGACATAGGAAGACAAAGTACGTATCAAATAATAATCGTAATATGAACTAACGATCTTTTCCTTCTCAAAGACACAAATAAAGGACATGATAAAGATGTAAAGACAATCAAAGTCAAACAAATCGAAGCCATGAAGTCTTAAACATGTGCATAAAGGTCTCAAGGTCTTCCAATTAAAGAAAAAGGTCTAAGAAACGTGTCAAGGGTGAGAAATCTTTTAAGGAAATGTGATGCTAATTCGGAAAAGAGGAACAACACAAAACTTTCAAGAACCAAACTTCACCACACATGCTTTGCATGTAAAATTTTTGCTTTCTTTATACTTTACTTTTTGAGAGTATGGACAGCGGTGCACAATAACCGAAGCCTAGGAGATCGGCGTTTCTCAATTTCCGAGATGCCTCAAACTCTTAATGCACATACCATATCCCGTTAGGACTTGTCGTTCAATCGGACTTTGGCAAGACACAAACACCCGGCTATGTGAATGGTGCCGAGTTACTCATCCTCATGTTCAACGTCCCCAAACCTATAATTTGCTAAACTTTCACTTAACACTTTCATATTGGCCCTCCCACATCAAGCATGCCTTTTATAACTACTTATCCTAATTTCCGGATGGTCAAAAGGAGGTCAAATATTTCATTGAGGAGCTAGCATGAACAAGATATGAACTAGAAAAGAAGTGAATTGCCTTGGTCATTCCTATATGATGCAAAAGAACTTATAATATAACTTCGATCATTATTTCATTCTCCTATCATGACATCAAGATCATATGACTATTCATGCATTCAAGTAAGGAAATCAAGCTCATTCATGCTACAATTAAAATCTCAACATAACTAAGTCATCTTTTTACCTTTTCCATATCACAATTCTCATCATAGAGGTCATTTTCATCATAAGAAGCACAAAAAAATTTTTTTTAAACAAAACTCACAAATTTCGGAATAAAAGCATGCAAATACGAATGTCATAGTGGAAAGCAAATAGTGCAAGAGTTATTACAAACCAATTCATCAAGTACAACACAAAGTACATGACGTGCGAAAAGTAGAAGAGATTGTAAGTACCCCTACTCCATACTTAACCTTCACATTGTCCCCAATGTGAAAAATCAAGAATAAGATGGAGAAAAATACTTACAATGTAAAATGGAGTGGAAACTCAATCCTCAGTCGGTGGCGGTGGAGGATATGGATATCTCGGTGCGCTGGGATCATAGAAGTGGCCAAACTGATGATAGTACATGTCCCTCATCTGGCCATCGTAGGACGAGTATCTAGCATCCGTCTCCTGGCGGTATGCCGTGAACTGAGTGTTCAGGGCGGTGTAGTCTGTGTGGAGGGCCTGATAATCTTTGTGAAGACCTTAGTAGTCGGTACGTAGACCTTGGAAGCTAGAAACCAATGCTCCAATCTGTCGGTGGAGCTTATGTCCGCGCCCACGTCCTCGACCGTGGCTGGGAGTATGTGCAAAAGAATGACGGGGTGGCTGCATCTCATCCTCCGTCTCCTCAGTACCGCTACTCATCCTGCTAGGTCCGGCTCCATGAGTGTCAGTATCGATGGTGTCCGTAGCGTGGTCGCTGTGGGTGCCGCTCTCGAACTCTGACATAGGTCCCTGATAAGCTGCATCTCCATCCTCGTAGTCCTCCTCCTCTTCTGTATCCTCTGCATCATCATAATAACCACATGGAGGGGCTACCTCCTCAATCATAAGTACAAAAGTCTCCTTCCTGTTCCTCTTATTCCGAATAGTGTATTCGGACTTCCACACTATCTCAACCGGCTTCTTGGATGGATCCTTTGCCCATGGCATGGGCACATGCAAAGTTCCTCTACCTCGAGGAATCAAAACCTGTCGTGCAACCAATCTCTGTGAACCTAGAGGCTGGGCACTCTCACCTAAGTTGTAGTCTGAAAAGTCTAACTCTAATGCCTTCGCCACGTGAGTGACAAGGCCTTATTCGGTCCAAACGGTGTGTGCAAGCTTTAAATTTATAACCCAAGAAGTATGCTTGAACAAATATGCGAATCCGCAATGTACGGGTCAATTGTAGTAAAAAGCAAGAATTTCAGGGATTGATCACAGGGACTTAGGTAAAACAAAGCTCATAATTGGTTGTCAAGTATTACAATTAACCAAAAGCAATTAAAGCAATCAGAGATGATGTAAAAGTCAAATAAGGGGAAATGCGGATTCTAGGGATTAAAGCATCTAGTTGTGGTTCCGACTCAAGATCTCAAAGGATAACGCGGACAAAGCTGAGGTTTTGTAGAGGGAAGATGTTTCTAAAGTGGGAATAGATTACCGGGTAAGTCTCACTACTCACTATCCCAAATCAAAGCTCCTATTACCAGGTAAGTCTCAGGATACTAAGGGAAGGAACTATAACTCAAACCAACACACCACCCAAGGGAATAGAATCAACCTTTATCGGGCAAGTCTCAGGCTAACTCACAAAGATGGGATGAAGGCACACTCAAACCCCAATAAAGGATAGACCTTTATTACCTACACTCATGATCTTAGGTAAACAAACAAAGGAATCACCGGGTAAGTCTCATCCTAGGCTTGCATTGAACCAGGAAAGGTGTAATAAGGATAGGATTTGACAAACTAGAATTCTTAACTCAGATAAGGTTCAGGAAAGGTTCAGCTCGTTCAGTCAGATCCCACCCCGGCCGAGATGTTCTTCAACTAAGCGAGGTGTTCTAGGGTTAAGGTTAAAGACTCGAGCTTTCAGGGTCCTGTTGGGATTAAGATCATTCTATCATCGTCTTTTCCACAACTTTCAGCCAATCACCCTAGAATCGCATAAGAAACTTAGCCAACAATCATCATGATAACAATAATCAATTTAATGAAAAGAGAATCAATATTCGAACAAGAAAACCTTAAGAAAAAGGTCTCAATAACTGAATCAAATATCAAACAACAAGCGTTCCTCAATCACAAATCAACAAAGACAATCAATCAAAAAGACAATCTAACAAAGTCTTACAAACTCCTTCAAAAGCTAACTCCAAACTATGAATCCTTCCTTCCTTGATCTTCAATCCTTCAATCCTTCCTTCAAAGCTTCTAGAAAATCCCTTAATTGCTGGATGCTCTCAGCATGTAAGCATCCGAAGACGTGTAGAAGATGGATGAATTGTAGAAAATCCAACCCTTTATATCGGAAAATTATCTTCCAAAGATAATAATATCTTAAAAAGATAATTTCCTAGAAAATATATCCATATCTCTAAAATAGATCTCTAAAAAATAATATCTTCCTTCCAGAAATCCAACCCAAAAATATAAGTTATCTTCTTTCCAAAAATAAAAGATCTCAGCCAAAAATAAGGAGCTCGCCGGCGACAAGGTATTCGCCTCGGTCGGGACGCTCCTCAAGATCACCTCGGTCAAGGTGGCACTGTAGCTGACCGAGGTGAATCTCAACTGAATGTGAAATCTCTCAAATCTGGTCCAAAGTCAATCTTCTTAATCATTTCCATGTTTCCTGAGTTCATCCTTAAGGTCCAGAATGTAGCTCCAATGACTCCTTAGCTCATTAGCTCCATTTCGGTCCAAAACGTGCTATTTTACCTATAATTACAACAAAACTAGATGTAGACCTCAGTTCCCGTAAAGGTAGATGAAACAACAATATAATCACATAATATACATCCATACATGCAGAATATTGAAGATAAAACGTCTAAACTAACCCCAAAATATAGACTATAATACATGCTATCAGGCCTCCAGCACATAAATCACCCTTCGATTTGTTGGCTATCTTCCTAAGATAGTCAACAAGCATGGAGGTGATGCCGGGAATAGTACCGCTAGTCATGCAATATAGTAAGAAGAGCTTATCTGCCTTGAGCCTCTGGGGAGTCTCAGTCCGTGCAAACAAACTCTCACTAAGGATCCTATGAACTACTTTGAAGGAAATGTTGTACATACTTGCCTCCTTGGAGTTCTCGGGTCTCCACTTATCTCCTCCATATTCTCCAGCTGAAATGCTTTTTCAAAAAGCACTAGCACTCACCCCTCTTGCAAATGTGCCTGCACAAGAATAGGGAAAGCCAAACAAATCTCCAAAATCATCAATGGACATAGCATGGTTTTGGTTCATGAGACGGAGAGTGACCGTCCTCTCTCTAGGATCATGCTCAAATGTACTCAAGAACTCTAGAGTGTTCTCGGTGTAGGCATCCTCCCTAATCAGCGCAAACTGACTAAATCCCACTCTATCTAACATCATATCCACATCCTCTCTAACAAACAAAGCATCTAGGTCATCTAGGACAATGTATCGAGGAGGGGTAAAGGGACGGTCTAAGAGACGTTCGTATCTCTTTTTATGTTTGGAAAGGGGAGGAGGAAGTTTTGGTTTAGCTTGGGAGGGTGGTGGTGGTGGGGGAGGTGCTTTGGAAGAAGATCCCTTCTTCTTGCATGCATTTCTAGTGATCCTCTTCAAAGTTTCCATTCTGGACAAGAAAATCGCCCTGTTCTTCACAAAAATTGGACGATTTTTCTGGGTAGGGTCGATTTTTCTGTCGATTTCAACACAACTCACAAATCTGTAAAGTTATGAGCAAACTAACACCACACACAATCCCCTAGGGGTGTTTCTAAGCAAACCCCTCAATCAATCTCAACAAACAAACAATTTCTAAGCATGAATCAAAATCGAGCGAAAAACTTAGGTTTTGAATCGAAAAACCTGAATTCCGGGTGAATGATCTATTTGCCAAGTTTGTTGTTGCTAGATCTGTCTTCCTTGTTGAAAGTGCTTCAGTTTGCGCTCAAGAATCACTCAAAACGGTTACAATTTGTGGAGATTGGAGATTGGCGAATTTTTGGCTCTTTGGGACGAAGAGGAGACGAAAATGGTGAAGTGTGGAATGAAGGAATCGAGTGGAGAAGGCTTTATATAGACCGGCTAAATTTCAAAGAAAATCGGACGATTTTCTTAGTCGATTTATTTATCGGCCGATTTTTTGTCACTTTCTCAGCTTAACAATAAAAATCGGTCGATTTTTTTTCTGTTAGGACGATTTTTGGGACGATTTTTCTTCCTGTTGCCAAAAATCTTCTTGCTCTGCACCTGAATCGATCGATTTAATTGTTGTAAATCGATTTTCTTCCTTCTTTTCCTTGAATATTGCATTTGAACCATTTTATGTCCACTTTCTTCATTGATTCTCCAAAGTTGAACCTAGTTCCTTCGATTTTTGACACAAACAAACCAGGAGTGTATCGAGGAACAAACAAAAACAAAACTAAAGAAAGCAAATAAATAAACTAAACTACTCTAAGATGAAAGGAAAGGGAAAGAACTATACTACCATGTGTTGCCTCCCAAGAAGCGCTTGATTTATCGTCTTAAGTTGGACGTTGTTTGCTTTTATGTTCAATGGAGGAGGATAGGAGCTATCTCCTCAACCGGAACTTCCGGTATGTACTTCTTAGACCGTTGGCCATTGACCTTGAAACTTCCGCTTTGTTCACCCCATACTTCAACTGCACCATGGGGAAAAACACGTTTAATTACGTAAGGTCTTGTCCAACGGGATTTAAGCTTACATGGAAAGAGTCGAAGCCTTGAGTTGAATAGAAGAACTTGATCTCCTTCCTTCAAGTCCTTTGGAATGATATGCTTATCATGCCACCGCTTCGTTCTTTCCTTGTAGATCCTTGCGTTCTCGTACGCATTCAGCCAGATCTCCTCAAGCTCATTGATGTCAAGTAGCCGTTTCTCTCCAGCGTCTTTCATGCTGAAGTTTAGCCACTTGACGGCCAAATATGCTCTATGCTCTAGCTCTACAGGGAGATGACAAGACTTTCCATCTACAAGGTTGTATGGAGTTGTACCTATATGTGTCTTAAAAGCGGTCCTGTACGCCCATAATGCATCATCTAGCTTCATTGACCAATCCTTTCGTGTTCTAGAGACAGTCTTCTCTAGAATTCCCTTGATCTTTCTATTGGATATCTCGACTTGTCCACTAGTTTGCAGATGGTATGGCGTGGCTATCTTATGGGTTACCCCATACTTAGCCAATAGAGGTTCAAATCGACGGGTTGTGAAGTGCGTTCCTCCATCACTAATGATGGTTCGGGGAGTCCCGAACCTTGGGAATATCGTTCTATTAAAGAACTTCACCACCACCATTGCATCATTAGTAGGAGAAGCAATTTCTTCTACCCATCTTGAGACATAGTCTACGGCTAGAAGTATGTATTGGTTTCCACAAGAAGATGGGAATGGTCCCATAAAGTATACTCCCCATACATCGAATATCTCTACTTCTTGTATGTTGTTGAGGGGCATCTCATTCCTCCTTGAAATATTACCTGTCCTTTGACAAGCATCACAAGCAACAACATAGTTCTGCACATCTTTGAATAAGGTAGGCCAAAAGAAACCGGATTGGAGTACCTTAGCACATGTCTTGTGGGAACTAGCATGTCTTCCACAAGGTAAAGAATGGCAATGGCGGATAACACTTTCCACCTAATCCTCCGGAATACATCTCCTGTATATTCCATCGGGACCTCTCTTGAAGAGAAGAGGTACGTTCCAATAGAAATGCCGGACGTCCTTAAAGAACTTCTTTCTTCGAGCATACGAAAGTCCGGGGGGAATTTCCTGACAAACAAGGTAATTTACAATATCAGCAAACCATGGGTCATTACCTTTCGAGATTTATTGAAGACATTCTTCAATCTCGTGGAGCTGTTCGTCAAGGAATGAGTCGTCGATAGGGAGCTCATCCGCTTCATTGGTGTGGTGTGGAAGACGATTGAGGTGGTCAACAACTGAATTTTCCGAGCCTTTCTTGTCACGGATCTCTAGATCGAACTCTTGTAAGAGCAAGATCCACCTTAGAAGCCTAGGTTTTGCATCCTTCTTTGTGAACAAGTAACGGATTACTGAATGATCCTTGTAGACTATCACTTTCGCAACTACAAGATAGGAACGAAATTTCTCAAATGCATAAACTATAGCTAGGAGCTCTTTCTCCGTGGTAGCATAATTCAATTGAGCTTCATCCAGCGTCTTGCTAGCATTGTAGATGGCGTGTGTACGACCATCTTTCTTTTGTCCAAGTACAGCTCCTATAAAGACATCACCTGCGTTGCACATGATCTCGAAAGGAACAGTCCAATCGGGTGGTTTGATGATAGGGGCTGAAATCAAAGCTTCTTTAATCCCGCAAAAGGCATATAAACATTCTTTCGAAAACTCAAAAGTTATGTCCTTCATCAAAAGGTTAGTCAAAGGTTTTGAAATCTTAGAAAAATCCTTTATGAATCTTCTATAGAAACCTACATGTCCTAAAAAGCTTCTAACTCCTTTCACCGAAGTTGGAGGAGGTAGCTTCTCTATGGTTTCAATCTTGGCTCTATCAACCTCTATTCCTCTATTCGAAATCAAGTGACCTAACACAATTCCTTCGGTGACCATAAAATGACATTTCTCCCAGTTTAAAACTAGGTTATTGTCTTCACATCTCTTAAGGACTAGGGAAAGGTTAGAGAGAGAGAGTTATCAAAGGAAGAACCATATACCGAAAAATCGTCCATGAATACTTCCATGATGTTCTCTACATACTCCGAAAAGATTGCCATCATACACCTTTGAAAGGTGTCTGGAGCATTGCATAAGCCAAATGGCATCCTTCTATAGGCAAACGTACCCCAAGGGCACGTGAAAGTCGTCTTCTCTTGATCATCCGGGTGAATGGGAATCTGAAAGAAACCGCTATATCCATCTAGATAACAAAACTAAGAGTGTTGGGCTAACCTTTCCAACATTTGATCAATGAAAGGAAGGGGAAAATGGTCCTTCCTGGTGGCAACATTCAGTTTACGGTAGTCGATGCACATTCTCCATCCCGTAACTGTCCTTGTGGGAATAAGCTCGTTGTTCTTGTTTGCAACAACGGTAATGCCTCCTTACTTTGGTACCACTTGTACGGGACTCACCCACTTGCTATCGGAGATAGGGAAGATGATACCTGCATCAAGTAGCTTAAGGATTTCTTTCTTCACGACCTCTTTCATGATCGGATTTAACCGTCTTTGAGGTTGACGTGAAGGTTTGTAATCTTCTTCCATCAAGATCTTATGCATACATAGAGAAGGTTTAATTCCTACAAAGTCATCAATAGTATAGCCTAATGCTTTCCTATGTTGTCTTAGAACATTCATAAGCTTCTCAAGTTCATCATAATTCAGATTTGCACTAACTATAACAAGATATGTAGAGTTAGGCCCAAGAAATGCATACCTTAAGTGTGTAGGGAGTGGTTTCAATTCCAATGAAGGAGGTGCATTGGTTGATGATTCATGATCATCTAGTGTCATGGGAGAAGCCTCTGAAGGTGGAGGAAGTATGCTATTACACTTAAGAACAACTGTAATCGAGTTCGTAGAAACCGGAGAAATTGCCGAAAAATCGTCCTCCCCTGTTTTAAATTGTCCGATTTTTGGGAAGATTTTTCTTCCTGTTGTCAAAAATCGACTTGCCTCTTCAGAAATCGTGTGATCTTCTTTGTGTAGGTCAATTTTTTCAACAGATTCCGGGATTCTTTCCAGCTCTTCAAATCTTGCCTCTGACTCTTCCTCTGCATCTTTCATTACTTTGACTTCATCATCACAATCATGCTCCACTTCTTTCTTCATGATACTCATGCTAAGAACCTTTTGAAGTAGATCTTTCATCAAGATTGAGCTCACCACTTCTCTAGGCTCTTCTTCATAAAAAATGTTAAAAACATCTTCTCTCAAAGCTGGCTCTTTGATTAAAGAGGAGAGTACAAATTCCACTTTCTCTTCCCCTATATTGAAGGATAGTTGTCCATTCTTGCAATCAACCATACAACCGGAGGTTGCAAGGAATGGTCTCCCAAGTATGATGGGAACTAGATAATCTGCAGGGATGTCAAGAACGACAAGATCTATAGGAATGTAAAACTTACCAAGTTTTACGGGAATGTCTTCTATGATCCCAACAAGCCTAGTGATGGAACGATCGGCCATGTAAAGTGTAATCTTCACCGGTCTAGGTTCTCCTAAACCAACCACTTTACACAAAGCAAGTGGTATGATTCTTACGCTTGCTCCAAGGTCGCAAAGTGCATCATAGGTGACTTCTCCTAAGGTGATGGGTATGCAAAACGATCCTGGATCACGCAGCTTAGGTGGCATATTCTCCGTCATGGTCTTTATGAGTTCGGATGACTCCGTCCTCATCTTGACTTCACCAATATCTTCTAATTTCCTCTTATTAGAGACGATCTCCTTTAGGAACTTCCCATAAGCTGGCATACCTAAAATTACATCCATAAAAGGTATATTAATATGCATCTTACTCATAAGATCAATGAACTTACCGAAGTGTTTATCTAGATGCGCTCTTGCTCTAGATTGGGGAAAAGGTAGAGGTGGTTTGTAAGCGGAAGGAGGAACATAGACATCTTCCTTCTCTTTTTCCTTCTCCTTTTCTTTTTCAGCGGGGGTCTCAACTAGTTTGGGTTGTGGATCGGTGGTTGTTACACCACTCCTAGTAGTAATCGCCATTACTCGCCCCTTTGGGTTATTCTCCGTCTTTCCGGGAAGCTTCCCTTGATCTCAAGGAACTTCTCCGGCTTTGCTAAACCCTTGATTTTCTAAGGCTTTTTGTGCCTTATCAACCGAAGTGATGTGATTCTCTAGTCCTTGGAGCTTCTCCAAGATCGTCTCTAGCATAGCATCGTGCTTATCCTTCTCCGGCTTGCCCGAGCTATTCGATGTTTGACCCTTACTTTGCAAAGGAGTAGAAGAAGATGGAGGTGTTAAAGCATTTTTCAACATGTGAATAGGGATTACCGGGGTTTTGTTGGTTGGATCTCCAATGGTTGTTGTTGGAGTTCCTGTTATTCTTGTTCCAGTTATTGTTCCGGTAATTGTTCCTATTGCCTTGGTTGTTATCTCTCCCTATACAGTTGGCCTCTTGCTCCTTCGTCCTTTGAACGCTAGTTTTTATGACTTCCTTCAACTCTTCGATCTCATTGTTGAGGGAGAATATTTGCGTTTGTGCAGCTTGAATCAACTTTGCTCCCGGATCCCCTTCATTCCGATTATTAGGATCCAATTTTCGATGGGAATACTTCTCAATCACTTGGGCTTGCTTCTCAATGAAGTCCCAAGCGTCATCTTCCCTCATGTCCATGAATGTACCACAAGAAAGAAATTGGAGTTTGAATTATGTCTCTATATCCAATCCCTTGTAGTAGATCTCCAATAATTCCTGCTTTGATATGCCATGGTGCGGGCAATCCAATAGAAGATCTTGAAACCTTTCCCAAGAATTAAATAAGCTTTCGTTAGGTTTCATAGAAAAAGCATTAATCTTACCTCTCAATTCCGTCGTTTTGGCTGACGGAAAGAACTTAGTGAGGAATTCCGAAGTCAAGTGCTCCCATGTGTTAAGCTTCGCAGCCGGTAGAGCTTGATACCAAGCCAAGGCCTTGTTCTTCAAAGAGAAGAAGAACGGTCTCAACTTATAGTTTTTGTTGTTAACCCTTTGAGGCTTCAATGTTTCCATAAGAATATCAAAATTTTGCAAGTGTTGATGCGGAGATTCAGCTTCCGTTCCACCAAACTGACTTTGGCGGATCATGGTGATGACTTGTGGGCGTGCCCCAAAGTCTTGGTCATCTTGCTCTCCAATATTCACACCTAGACGGCGTGGTTGTTGAATTGGGTCCATCCGTTGCCCAAGGGTTTGTGGCGCAGCCACGATATTAGCAGCTCTCACCTCTCTAGCACGAGGGCGAGGATCAATATAAGGTCGAGGACGTGGATCGACAGGGGCTTGAGGGTTAAGTGGTTGTATGTCCTCTAACTCCGGCATCTCATCGTCATCGGATGATTCAATAATAGATTTCTTAGTTTTCTTGAATTTCTTCTTCTTAGAATCATTCATCTACAACTTCATGTCTAGCATCATAGCCTTGAGCTCATCTATTTGGAATTGATGACGCTCTAGTTCTTCCATACGAGCCTTCTCACTCAATTTGAGTTGAGTTTGAGTTTCATCCAACTCCTCTTGGATGTTTCTCTCATTTTTTTGTTTGCTCCAAATGGTGTGTGCAAGCTTTAAATTTATAACCCAAGATGTATGCTAAAAACAAGGATGCGAACCCACAGTGTACGGGTCAATCGTAGTAAAAGCAAGTAATTCCGGGGTGTCGATCTCAGGGACTTAGGTGAAACCTAAGCAAGTATAGGTAGTCTATGTAGTCACTAACCACAAAAGCGATTAAAGCAATCAAAGATGATAAAAAGTCAATTAAGGAAAATATGCAATTCTAGGGATTAAAGCATCTAGTTTTGGTTCCAACTCAAGATCTAAAGATAAAGCGGAAAAGGTGAGGTTTTTGCAAAAGGGAAGGTGTTACTAAAGTGGAATAGATCACCGGGTAAGTCTCACTACTCACTAATCCCAAACCGAAACTCCTATTACCGGGTAAGTCTCAAGGAATTAAGGAAAAGAACTATAACCTCAAACCAACACACCAACTAAGGGAATAGAATCAACCTTTACCGGGTAAGTCTCAAGCTAACTCACAAAGATGGGATGAAGGCACACTCAAACCCCAATAAAGGATAAACCTTTATTACCTATACTTATGATCTTGGGTAAACAAACAAAGGAATTACCGGGTAAGTCTCATCCTAGGCTTGCATTGAACCAGGAAAGGTATAATAAGAATAGGATTTGTGTTCGCTCCAAACGGTGTGTGCAAGCTTTAAATTTATAACCCTAGACGTAAGCTTAAAACAAGGATGCGAACCCGCAGTGTACGGGTCAATCGTAGTAAAAAGCAAGGAATTCCAGGGGTCGATAACAGGGACTTAGTGAAACAAAGTCCAATTACGGTATGCTTATGTGTAAATACTAACCACAAGAGGTAATCAAAACAATCAAAGATGATAAATAGTCAATCAAGGAAATATGCAACTCTAGGGATTAAAGCATCTAGTTGTGGGTCCAACTCAAGATCTAAAGATAAGCGGATAAAGCTGAGGTTTTTGCATAGGGAAGGTGTTACTAAAGTGGAATAGATCACTGGGTAAGTCTCACTACTCACTAATCCTAAACCGTAACTCCTATTACCGGGTAAGTCTCAAGGAATTAAGATAAAGAACTATAACCTCAAACTAATACATCATCTAAGGGAATAGAATCAACCTTTACCGGGTAAGTCTCAGGCTAACTCACAAAGATGGGATGAAAGCACACTCAAACCCCAATAAAGGATAAACCTTTATTACCTACAGTTATGATCTTAGGTAAACAAACTAAGGAATTACCGGGTAAGTCTCATCCTAGGCTTGCATTGAACTAGACAAGGTGTAATAAGAATAGGATTTGGCAAACTCTAACACTTAACTCTCAGTTTCGGATCAGATAAGTCACCTCGGTCAACCAAATTCCACCCCGATCGAGATGTTCATCGACTGAGCGAGATGCTTAGGGTTAAGGTAAAGACTCGAACTTTCGGGGTCCTACTGTGATTAATATCATTCTATCATTATTTTTCCCACAACCTTGAGCCAATCACCCTAGAATCACACAAGGAAATTAGCCACTCATCATCATGAAACCAATAATCAAATATATGGGAAGAAGGTGAATATTTGAACAAGAAGAATTTAATGAAATACTTCAATAACTGAATCAAATATCACAACAAAAGCGTTCCTTGGATATAAATCCAACAAGCAAGACAACAAGGAAGAGAATCTAAGGTAATCTTACAAGAAAACCTTCAAAAGCTATAAAAGCTACAATCTTCCTTCTTCAACCTTCAAAAAGGTTCTTCAAATCTCCCAACTGGAGTATGGCTGCTGCGTGCTATCGGTGTAAGCGGGATCTCCAACTGTATGTGGATGATAGCGGATATCTAAGCACGATCGGATTTGTGGAAAATCCAACCCTTTTTATAGGAAAATAACTCTCTAAAGAT
Source organism: Fagopyrum homotropicum (assembly GCA_033239125.1). Classification (NCBI taxonomy): domain Eukaryota; kingdom Viridiplantae; phylum Streptophyta; class Magnoliopsida; order Caryophyllales; family Polygonaceae; genus Fagopyrum; species Fagopyrum homotropicum. The sequence continues at coordinate 109,205,443 of BSWB01000002.1, forward strand.
AAGATATCTTAGAAAGATCTCTTCCCATAAAAATAGATAAAATATATGATCTAGTATATCTTCTTCCTTCCAGGAGCCAAGCCCAAAAATATAAGATCTCTTTCCAAAGATAAAAGATCTCAGCCAAGAATAAAATATTCTCGCCGCGTCCTAGGTGTTCGCCTCGGTTGAGTCGACTTCCCTGGATCACCTCGGTCGAGGTGAATCTGTGGTCAACCGAGGTGAGTCACAACTGAATGTGAAATCTCTCAAATCTGGTCCAAAGTGAATCCTAAATCCATGGCTATGCTTCCTGGATGGTTCTTTATGTTCCTGGATGTAGCTCCAATGACTCCATAGCTCCTTTTGCTCCTTTTTTATACAAAACGTGCCATTTTACCTACGATTACAACAAAACTAGGTGTAGACCTCGATTCCCGCAAAGGTAGATGAAATGGTAATATAATCACATAATATACATACAGACATGCAGATTATGAAAGATAAAACGTCCAAACAAAGCCCAAAATATAGACTATAATTCATGCTATCAATTTGGCAAACTCTAACACTTAACTCTCAGTTTCGGATCAGATAAGGTCACCTCGGTCAAACGAATTCCACCCCGGCCGAGGTGTTCATCGACTGAGCGAGATGTTCTAGGGTTAAGGATAAAGACTCGAGCTTTCAGGGTCCTACTGGAATTTAAGATTATTCTATCATTATTTTTCCCACAACCTTCAACCAATCACCCTAAAATCACACAAAGAAATTAGCCAATCATCATCATGAAAGCAATAATCAAATATAAGGGAAGAAGGTGAATAATTGAACACAAAAACCTTAAGAAAAAGGTTTCAATAACTGTATCAATTATCAAACAAACAAGCGTTCCTTGGATCACAATCCAATAAGACAATCAACAAAGAAGGGAATCTAAGAGAATCTTACAAAACCCTTCACAAAAGCTATAAAAGCTATCAACTTCCTTCCTTCGACCTTTCGAAAATCCATCCCAACTGCTGGATGCTCTAAGCATGTATAAGCATGGTTGAACTTGTGGAAAATCCAACCCTTTATATAGGAAAACTACCCTCCAAAGATAAAATATCTTGAAAAGATATTTTCTTAATAAAATATATCTATCTCTCATAAATAAATCCCTAAAATATTTGATCTTCCTTCCAGAAATCCAGCCTAAAAATATAAGATCCTTCCTTCCAAAAATAAAAGATCTCAGCCAAGAATAAAATATATCTCGCCGCGTCCAAGGTGTTCGCCTCGGTCGGGACGCTCCTCTGGATCACCTCGGTCGAGATGGTACTGTAGTTGACCGAGGTGGCTCTAAACTGAATGTGAAATCTCTCAAATCTGGTCCAAAGTGAATCTTTAATCCATTTCCATGCTTCCTGGATTCTTCCTTAAGCTCTTGAATGTAGCTCTAATGACTCCTTCACTCTTTTAGCTCCTTTTTGATGCAAAACGTGCCATTTTACCTACGATTACAACGAAACTTGGTATAGACCTCGATTCCCGCAAAGGTAGATGAAACGACAATATAATCACATGATATACATTCAAACATGCAGATTATTGAAGATAAAACGTCTAAACAGATCCCAAAATATAGACTATAATTCATGCTATAATGTTTTCAAATCTTAGATTTGAAAACATTTTAGTGTTGTGCTCCGCTCATAGATCACTCTAAGAGAATGCTTCATGGAATTTAAAATCAAAACATGCTCAAAACATTTTATAAATATAAGAAAGTTGTTCATCTTTGCATAAAATCATAGAATGCAAAATAAATCATAATCATCGAAATTAATCATGTATAATCCAGTTTAAACCACTAAGTCAATCAACAAGCTCGAGGTCTCAAGGTCTTTCAAAAGAGAAGTCTAGAAACGTGTGAGGGTGGGATGTATATAGGGAATGTGGTGCTAGAATCCGGGAAAAGGATCTTTACTTCACTTTCTTTTGAACTTCAACATCTTCCACCAATAAGCTTTGCTTATTTACTTTTTTATTTTACTTTTTGGGTTGCATGGACAGAGGTGCACAATAACCGAAGCCTAGGAGATCAACAATCATCAATTTCTCGAGATGCCTCAAACCCTTGATGCACATACCATGACCCGTTAGGAATATCGCTCAATCCGACTTTGGCAAGATACAAACACCCGGCTATGTGAATGGTGCCGAGTTACTCATCATCATGATTGACTTCCCCAAACCTATATGTTTCTTTCTAACACTTTCAGCCAACATCTCAACTTTTTCTTTCACTTGCTTTTCACTTGCTCTTCCAAATTCCCGGATAGGTAAAGGGAGGCAAATATGTATATGAGGGGCTAAGCATGATCAAGAAGAAGAAGAGAAGAGAATGAATTGCCTTAATCATCCCAGGAAGAAAGTGAGAGAACTCATCATGTGGTGTCAACCTTCAAATTCAACATAATTTGGATAAAAACAAAGTATTAAACATGCCAAAATTTCAAACAAAGCATTTAGCAATTTAAACATATTATAAAACCTTTCAAACATATAAAGATTTCAAAACCAGTCAGCAAACAAAATCATCACTGAGGTCATATCCAGATAAGAAGCACAAAAATCATTTCGAAAACTGTTCCAGTTAAACCACCTCGGTCGAGATGTTCTTAGTACACCGAGGTAATGCACCTCGATTGGTCAGAGTCACTTCGGTCGAGGTCAATAAAATTTTTTTCAAACCAGTTTTTGACGTTTTTCTCAATCAAATAACCTGTATGCATGCATGTAGTCTCAGATAAACACATAGAGCAAGATAAAACGATAAATATCCGAATCAAGAGTCATACAAGCGTACACATAAGGTCATATAATACATCCACATACCCCATACTTGGGACACATTGTCCCAATGGGTCAAAATAAGTCTAAAGAAACATAGTACTCACCGGATAAAGCTGAGCTGCATAATAAATAAAGAAAAGAAATCCGCAAGCTCTAATCCTCTAGTCCCGATCCGGTGGTGGTGGTGGTGGCACGTACGGGTACTGAGATGGGTCGAAAGGATAGCCCATGATATGCTGAAACTGAATCTCAGCCATCGTGTGTTGGTAGTGCAGTCTCTCCTGCATCTCTCTAATGTCCAAGGACAAGGCGGCGTGGGAATCTATCACCTGATCCGTCAAATGATCTATCCGGCGGTGAGCGACTGGATCCCTCTGTCTGCGTATCCTACGCATGGCTGGACGTGCTGGTGCTGCAGTTGGCTCCTCCTGTGTCTCATCGTCGTCCAGATCGACGACCGGCACACTATTCCCAGCTGTATCCGTACCTGTGTCCATGGCAGCACCGCCATCCTCATCCTCATCCTCCAACTCCTCAGCCTCCTCATCCTCATCTTGTCCCTGAGCTGCTGCATCCTCCATAAGCGGAATCCATGCGGTCTGCCAATATTGCGGGTCATAAACAGAGAACTGAGCTGACCACCTAATACCCTGAAGTGCAGTTTGCTCCCAAGGCATCGGCACATACGGTGTAGTAAGTCCGCGAGGAACCAATATCCTCCTAGTGATCATCTCCTGCAGCTCGAGTGGCTTGGCAGCCGCCACCATAGTACACGCACTCAGATCCATGTCCATGTAACTCGCAATGTGAGTCACTATCCCTCCGCAGCAGATATCCCCCTTCATCTTCGCCTTTATCTTGTGTAGATCCTCCGCTAGCATAACTCCAAAATCCGGAACACCTCCGGTAACCATACAGTAAAGACTCAGCAGCTCACCCTGTCTAATCTTCTGGGGCGTCTCAGTACGCGCCAGAAGAGTCTCGCTAAAGATCCTGTGAGCAAGTCTAAAAGCTAGGTGGAAGATAATTCGCTCCCTGGAGTCTCCAAGTCTCCACCTATCAACGTGCTCAAATACGTGAGCTATCTGGCCCCAAAACTCTCGAGCTACGGCTCGAGAAAGAAAATCAGCAACTGTGGGGGCCGGGAAGCCAAAGATGTCCCTCCAGTGGTCCATAGGAACTAGATAGTTCCGGTTCATCAACCGGTACTTGATGGCGCGCTCAGTGGGCAAATAAGTGACGGAGCTAACAAACTCCAAGGTCGGCTCAAGATAGGCTGGAGCTCTAATCTCAGTAAACTGCTCCAGCCCCACCATAGATATCATCCGCCTCAGATCATCATCTACATGGAGGCACTCAAATGCTGAAATATCCAAAAACCGTGGTGCAACCACTGGACGTGCCACTATGCGGTCATAGTCTACCTGGTGACGCTCATGGATCACTGGTATAGAGCGGCGTGAAGAAGAGGAAGAAGAAGGAGAGGATCTATCTCTCAAAACCAACTGCCTGTCAGAACTCATCTGTTTCTATCACTGTCAGACCACCTCGGTCACTCTGACAAATCTCAAGAACACCTCGGCCGAGGCGCAGGCCGACTGGACCGAGGCGAAGTGCTATGCGATCGTTTCTCTCAAAAATCCAGTTCTTTTCCCCCAACATCACTACCGATTTTTCCTATAAGGTACTTAATTCTTTTCCAGCACAATGCAGGGGCAACCAAAGCCCAAATCGAATGAAATTAGTGGAAGAAGAGGAAGTTAGGGTTTTTTTCGAATTTACGTCAGATTTGGTCGATTCGGTGCGTTTTTACTGCAGATTGTTGCTTGCAAATTGATCCTCCCCCCTTTCCTTGCAGTTTGGAAGCGAGAATCGTCGAAAACGAGCGAAAATCGAAGAGCGAGGCGAATTGGGCGTTTCGGTCGAGAGGGAGATAGAGGGAAGACAAAGAAATCAATCTCCCTTTTATACCCTTTTCTGGAACTGCTGTCACCTCGGTCGAGATGGTCTCGACTGGACCGAGGTGGTACGGACCGAGGTGGATCTTCAGTAACCCTAGTCGCCTCGGTTGCTCAAGAATCATCTCGGTCGAGGTGCTGTGACAACAACCGAGATGTGTCTTAGTTACACTCCGTCTTCTCAAATTCTCGAACTTCTGTCCTTCTAGTGTTGCTCCTGGGCTGTATTCCTTCCTTAGATGTCACCTGTTGTCTGTCTAGGACGCCAAAAACAAAGCAAAGCAAAGCAAAAGCAAACTATCTAAAGCTAGACTAGAAAAAGGGAAAAGAAAGCAATACCTTGGGTTGCCTCCCAAGCAGCGCTTGATTTAAGGTCGCTAGCTGGACCGTACGGTATCCTTAAACAAGGTATAGTGGTGCAACCTCCTCAACCGGGACTTCCGGTTTGTATTTCTTAAGTCTATGACCATTGACCTTGAAGCTTCCACTTGTTTCTCCCCAAATCTCAACTGCACCATAAGGGAAAACATGTTTCACAACATAAGGTCCTGTCCATCTAGATTTCAACTTACCTGGAAAGAGGCGGAGGCGGGAGTTGAAGAGTAGAACTAAGTCTCCTTCTTTAAGCTCCTTAGGGATGATACGCTTGTCATGCCATTTCTTCGTCCTTTCTTTATAGATCTTGGCATTCTTATAAGCGTTCAAACGCAGCTCCACCAGCTCATTGATATCCAATAGCCGCTTCTCACCGGCTTCCTTGATGTCGAAGTTCAACCATTTGATTGCCCAATATGGCTTGTGTTCTAACTCAACGGGCAAATGACAAGACTTCCCATATACCAAATTATAAGGGGTGGTACCAATGGAGTCTTGAATGCGGTCTTGTAAGCCCAAAGAGCGTCGTCCAACTTCATGGACCAATCCTTCCTCGTCCTAGAGACGGTCTTCTCCAAGATTGCTTTAATTTCTCTATTTGAGATCTCGACCTGTCCACTAGTTTGAGGGTGATAAGGGGTTGCTACCTTGTGGGTTAACCCATACTTTGATAAAAGTGCTTTGAACTTCCGGGTGGTGAAATGTGTCCCTCCATCGCTGATGATGATGCGTGGAGTCCCAAAACGTGGAAAGATAGATTGTTAAAGAACTTCACAACCACCATGGCGTCGTTAGTGGGAGAGGCAATGGCTTCAACCCATCTAGAGACGTAGTCGACATCTAGGAGGATGTAGAGGTTCCCTCCGGATGACGGAAAAGGTCCCATGAAATCTACTCCCCATACATCAAAGATCTCAACCTCTTGTATGTTATTGAGTGGCATCTCGTTCTCCTAGATAAATTCCCTGTTCTTTGGCATGCATCACAAGAGACAACAAACGAATACACATCCTTAAACAATGTAGGCCAAAAGAAACCGGAACGTAATACCTTGGCGCACGTTTTGTGAGCGCTAGCATGCCCTCCACAAGGAAGTGAGTGACAATGTCATATGACACTAGTAACTTCATCTTCCGGAATGAATCTTCGAAGCATCCCATCCGGACCTCTCTTGAATAGTAGCGGTTCATCCCAATAGTAATGGCGTACATCCTTGAAGAATTTCTTCCTTTGAGCGTACGTCAATCCGGGTGGTATTTCTTGGCAAACGAGAAAAATAACAATGTCAGCATACCACGGTCCTTTATTATCAGAAATTTGGTGGAGAGAGTGTTCCATCAACTGAGGATGAATGTCAGAAAAGATAGTAAGAAGTTTATTATTCTCAGTTTACATCATCTCGCTTTCGACCTCAGTCGAGGTCCAGAGAGGGTGACCGAGATGTTCTTCAGTCAAGAACACCTCGCTTGGTCCAGAAGGTGCCTCGGTCGAGGTACTTCAACTGGGACCGAAACTGGAGATCTTCTTCTCCTGGATTAGCTTTTCAATTTTATCTCCTGGATCTTCTTCCAACGCCTTTAAGCTTCGTATATCTGTATCACAAGAAGCATCCATACCTTCCTCCATTAAGCTAAAACTAATAACCTTTTCAAGTGGATCTTTAATAAGGATAGAGCTCACCAATTCTCTTGATTCTTCTTCATCATAGATGTTGAAGATATCATCTCCTAGCTGCTCTCCCTTCATTGCCGCAAGTAATGCAAACTCCACTTCATCTCCGCCAATGTTGAATTTTAACTTGGCGTTCTTACAATCCACATTGCAACCCGAAGTTGCTAGAAATGGCCTCCCGACAATGATAGGAACGGGATAATATGCGGGAATGTCAAGTACAACAAAGTCTATAGGTAAATAAAAGTTACCTAACTTAACCGGAACGTCTTCCAAAATGCCCACGGGATGGGTAATGGAGCGGTCCGCCATGTATAACCGTATCTTCACCGGCTTGGGCTCTCCAAGTCCGATCTTCACACATAGCTCCAGTGGAATGATGCTCACGCTGGCTCCTAGATCACACAATGCTTCACAAGTGACATCCCCAACTTGAATGGGAATGCAAAACGAGCCGGGATCTCTCAACTTGGGTGGCATCTTCTCCTTCATGATTTGAATGAGCTCCGAGGATTTAGATGTCATCCTTACTTCACCAAAGTCTTCCAACTTCCTCTTCCTTGATAGAATCTCTTTCAAGAACTTCCCATAGGTGGGTATCCCTAGAATAACATCAAGGAAAGGGATATTAATGTGTAGTTTATTCATCAAATCAAGGAACGTACCAAAGTGCTTGTCTAGATGTGCTCTGGCCCTTGATTGGGGAATGGAAGTGGTGGTTTATATGCAGGAGGTGGAACATAAACTTCAGATTTCTCCTCCGCTTTCTGTGGCTCAACCTCGGTTGGCACCTCGGCCGAAGTGTTCTTCGACTGTGCCTGGACTGAGGTGGTCTTCGTCTGTACTAGAATCGACCGAGGCACTGGATCTACAGTCTTTAGTCCACTTCTCGTCGTTATTGCCATGATCTGTCCCTTGGGGTTGATTTCCGTCCTTGCTGGAAGCTTCTCTAGATCTCTTGGCGCTTCATTCGCCTTGTTAAAGAATTGTTGTTCTAAGGCTTTTTGTGCCTTCGAAAATGAAGTCATGGATGTCTCCATGGAGTTAAGCTTGATCAAGATGGCCTCTAGCACCGCATCTTTCTTTTCCGGCTGGGACGAACTTGATCCTTGCTCCTGGCTCTTCAATGGAGTAGAAGAAGAAGAAGAGAGGAAAGGATTAGAGGAGTCATTCGAATTGGAGTTAGAGTAAGGGTTACCCAAATTTTGGTTATTTGCCCTCCAATTATTGTTGTTGGATCCTCTATAATTGTTGTAGTTGTTGTTCCGGGAACCGTTGTTGTTGTTCCGGTAACTATTGTTGTTCCTTGATCCTTGATATCCTTCATCTTCTTTCTTGGTTTGAGCAACCAAAAGATCTTTCAATTGCTTCACATCATTCTTGAAAGAGGTAAGTTGATCATTGTTTGGTGGAGTTTCTTGAAAGTTGACTCTTTTAACTCCACCTTCAGCTCCTTGGTGGGAGTATTTCTCCATCTGCAAAGCTTGCTTCTCTATGAACTCCCAAGCTTCGTCAATCGGCATGTCCATGAACGTGCCGGCGGATAGTAGTTGAAGGTTGAACTGGGTGTTGCCATCCAGTCCTTTGAAGTATATCTCCAACAACTCTATCTTTGGAATCCCATGATGTGGGCAATCCAAGAGAATGTCTTTAAATCTCTTCCATGACTTGGACAAGCTCTCCTTGTCCTTCATGATGAATGCATTAATCTTCCCTCTCATTTCAGCGGTTTTAGAGGGGGGGAAAGAATTTAGTTAAGAACTCCGTCGTCATCTCCTCCCAAGTATTGATTTTTCCTGGAGGAAGAGATTGATACCAAGTAAGCGCTCTATCTTTCAAAGAGTAGTAGAAAGGTCTTAGCTTGTAATTGTTGTTTTCCAGCCTTGAAGGTCTCAAGGTCTCTATCAAGATCTCATAGTTTTGTGGATGTTGATGCGGAGATTCCCTCTCTAGCCCTCCAAACTGGCATTGGCGAATCATGGAAAGAACTTGCGGTCGAAGCTCATAATCATGGTCCGTTGGATCACCTAGGTTGACTCCTGGATGCCTCAGTTGCTGATGTGGGTCCATCCTTTGCCCTAGCGTCTGTGGAATACCTGCAAAAAGAGCATCTCGGACTGGCATCCGAGGTGGAAGTATCTCGGCCGGGGCAGCTGGAGCTGGGTCCTGCCTCAGTCGAGGAACTAGAGCTGGTCGAGGTAGATATTGGTCCCGTAAAGTCGCCATATCTACTTCGATCGCTTCCGTCCTTGCGCGAGTTTCTTCCTTTTCCAGTCGCAATTCTTCTTTGTTGAGGCGTAGTTGTTCCAATGCCTCCTTCAATTCGGCCTCAAGATCGCGATTCTCTTGATTGGCCATCTTTGCTTCTTTCAAGCGTCTTTTGTATGTCTTTTCTGGTTCGGGATCGCAAGGAACGATTTCCTTCCCAGTGCGGGTTCTTCGCATAAACCTAAGAAAAAGAACCTGCGAAAGTCACTCAAGTAGAGTGGTTAGTAGAAACAGGGGCAAGCGCCCCCAAAAGATCACCACAACCGGCTCGGTCTAGACCAAGTCCCCGACAACGGCGCCAAAAACTTGTTCGCTCCAAATGGTGTGTGCAAGCTTTAAATTTATAACCCAAGATGTATGCTAAAAACAAGTATGCGAACCCGCAGTGTACGGGTCAATCGTAGTAAAAGCAAGAAATTTCGGGGTGTCGATCTCAAGGACTTAGGTGAAACCTAAGCAAGTATAGGTAGTCTATGTAGTTACTAACCACAAAAGCGATTAAAGCAATCAAAGATGATAAAAAGTCAATTAAGGAAAATATGCAATTCTAGGGATTAAAGCATCTAGTTGTGGTTCCAACTCAAGATCTAAAGATAAAGCGGACAAAGCTGAGGTTTTTGCAAATGGAAGGTGTTACTAAAGTGGAATAGATCACCGGGTAAGTCTTACTACTCACTAATCCCAAACCGTAACTCCTATTACCGGGTAAGTCTCAAGGAATTAAGGAAAAGAACTATAACCTCAAACCAACACACCAACTAAGGGAATAGAATCAACCTTTACCGGGTAAGTCTCAGGCTAACTCTCAAAGATTGGATGAAGGCACACTCAAACCCCAATAAAGGATAAACCTTTATTACCTACACTTATGATCTTTGGTAAACAAACAAAGGAATTACCGGGTAAGTCTCATCCTAAGCTTGCATTGAACTAGGAGAGGTGTAATAAGAATAGGATTTGGCAACTCTAATAGTTAACTCTCAGTTTCGGATCAGAAAAGTCACCTCGGTTAGACGAATTCCACCCCGGCCGAGATGTTCATCGACTAAGCGAGATGTTCTAGGGTTAAGGATAAAGACTCGAGCTTTCAGGGTCCTACTGGAATTTAAGATTATTCTATCATTGTTTTTCCCACAACCTTCAGCCAATCACCCTAGAATCACACAAAGAAATTAGCCAATCATCATCATTAAAGCAATAATCAAATATAAGGAAGAAGGTGAATAATTGAACACAAAAACCTTACGAAAAAGGTTTCAATAACTGAATCAATTATCAAACAAACAAGCGTTCCTTGGATCACAATCCAATAAGACAATCAACAAAGAAGGGAATCTAAGAGAATCTTACAAAACCCTTCACAAAAGCTATAAAAGCTATAAACTTCCTTCCTTCAACCTTTCGAAATTCCTTCCCAACTGTTGGATGCTCTAAGCATGTATAAGCATGGTTGAACTTGTTGAAAATCCAACCCTTTATATAGGAAAACTACCCTTGATAGCATGAATTAAAGTCTGTATTTTGGGGTTTGTTTGGACGTTTTATCTTCAATAATCTGGATGTTTGTATGTATATTATGTGATTATATTACCATTTCATCTACCTTTGCGGGAATCAAGGTCTACACCTAGTTTTGTTGTAATCGTAGGTAAAATGACACATTTTGCATCAAAAAGGAGCAAAAGGAGCTAAGGAGTCATTGGAGCTACATTCAGGAACATAAGGAAACATCCAGGAAGCATAGCCATGGATTAGAGATTCAGAGGAGTCGACTACAAAGTCACCTCGACCGAGGTGATCCAGAGGAGTCGACTCGACCGAGGCGAACACCTGGGACGCGGCGAGAATATTTTATTCTTGGCTGAGATCTTTTATATTTGGAAAGAGGATCTTATATTTTTTGGGCTTGGCTCTTGGAAGGAAGAAGATATGTTAGATCATATATTTTACCTATTTTTATGGGAATAGATCTTTCTAAGATATCTTATCTTTGGAGAGTAATTTTCCTATAAAAAGGGTTGGATTTTCCACAAATCCAAGGCCCGCATACCACAAAACATCCGCTTACACCGATTCATGCTATACCACCGATTGTGTTTTATACACCGCTGCAGCCATACTCCAGTTGGGAGATTTTAAGAACCTTTTTGAAGGTTGAAGGAAGAAAGTCTATAGCTTTTATAGCTTTTGAAGGGTTTTTGTAAGATCATCTTAGATTCCCTTCCTTGTTGTTTTCTTGTTGGATTTCTATCCAAAGAACGCTTGTTGTTTTGATAATTGATTCAGTTATTGAAGCCTTTCTCTTAAGGTTTTCTTGTTCAATTATTCTCTTTCTTCCCATATATTTGATTAATACTTTCATGATGATGAGTGGCTAATTTCCTTGTGTGATTCTAGGGTGATTGGCTGAAGGTTGTGGGAAAAACAATGATAGAATAATCTTAATCACAGTAGAACCTTGAAAGTTCGAGTCTTTATCCTTAACCCTAAAGCATCTCGCTCAGTCGATGAACATCTCGGCCGGGGTGGAATTCGGCTGACCGAGGTGACTTATCTGATCCGAAACTGAGAGTTAAGTGTTAGAGTTTGCCAAATCCTATTCTTATTACACCTTTCCTAGTTCAATGCAAGCCTAGGATGAGACTTACCCGGTAATTCCTTTGTTTGTTTACCTAAGATCATAAGTGTAGGTAATAAAGTTTTATCCTTTATTGGGGTTTGTGTGTGCTTTCATCCCATCTTTGTGAGTTAGCCTGAGACTTACCCGGTAAAGGTTGATTCTATTCCCTTAGGTGGTGTGTTAGTTTGAGGTTATAGTTCTTTTCCTTAATTCCTTGAGACTTACCCGGTAATAGGAGTTACGGTTTGGGATTAGTGAGTAGTGAGACTTACCCGGTGATCTATTCCACTTTAGTAACACCTTCCCTATGCAAATATCTCAGCTTTGTTCGCTTATCTTTCGATCTTGAGTTGGAACCACAACTAGATGCTTTAATCCTTAGAATTGCATATTTCCTTTATTGACTTTTATCATCTTTGATTGTTTTAATTGCTTTTGTGGTTAGTAATTACAAAGCTTACCTATTCCGACTTTGTTTCACTAAGTCCATGTGATCGACCCCTAGAATTCCTTGCTTTTTACTACGATTGACCCGTACACTGCGGGTTCGCATCCTTGTTTTAAGCTTACATCTAGGGATATAAATTTAAAGCTTGCACACACCGTTTGGAGCGAACAAGTTTTTGGCGCCGTTGCCGGGGACTTTGTCTAGACCGAGCCGGTTGCGGTACACTTTTGGGGCACTTGCCCCCGTGTCTACTAACCACTCTACTTGAGTGACTTTTGCAGGTTCTTTCTTAGGTTTATGCGAAGAACCCGCACTGGGAAGGAAATCGTTCCTTACGATCCCGAACCAGAAAAGACATACAAACGACGCTTAAGAGAAGCGAAGATGGCCAACCAAGACAATCGCGATCTTGAGGCCGAATTGAAGGAGGCGTTAGAACAACTACGCCTCAGCAGGGAAGAACTGAGGCAAGAGAAATAAGAAACTAGCACCAGGACTGAAGCGATTGAAGCAGATATGGCAGCCTTACGAGACCAATATCTACTTCGACCGAGGGAAGACCCAGTTCCCGATGCTGGACCGATACAGGTCCCAGTCGCAGACCCTCGACCGAGGCAGGTTCCAGTACCTGACGCCCCGGCCGAGGTACTTCCACCTCGGATGCCAGTCCGAGGCGCTCTTTTTGCAGGAATCCCGCAAACCCTAGGTCAAAGGATGGACCCCAACCAACAATTGAGGCGTCCAGGAGTTAACCTAGGAGATCCAGCGGACCATGACTACGAACTTCAACCGCAAGTTCTTTCCATGATTCGCTGATAACACAATTTATGACTTAGGTTTAGGTAGTCATTTAGAAAGATTTCTCACTCATTCATGCATGGTTTAGCACTAGTTCACGACGTTTGCACTCAATTCACATATTTTTTCGAGATAGACGTCTACACAAACTTTTGCATTACTTTGTAGGTATTTTGGGAGATTTAGGAGCTTAATTGATACGTCCGAGGATCGTTTATCAAGATGACACACCCTCGGACTCATTAGGATGCAAGCTAGAGGCTAAGGAGGACTCATGGAACCTTGCCAACACAAGCCATGCACCAAATCGAAGCTTAATGATCCAAGGCAAAGCTGAAGCACCAAACCACGGTCACTGAAGGTCCACGGCCGTGGAACCAACCGTGGTTTCTGCCAGACGGTTGTGACAACTGTGCCACGATCTCATGGCTCACTCTAGCAAGGTTGTAGTATAAAAGTGGTCCTGCAAGGCTGAGAGAAGGCATCTTGGAGTAGCCATCCATTATCCCCTATCATCCAATCAAAAACACTCTCAACAAGAAGATTCTCTAAGGAGGGAGACACCATTGAAGGAGGAGAGGAGCTCCATTGGAGAAGAGGAGAAGAACACACCATTGCTAGCACTTGATAGGTTTTGTAGTGAAGAATTTCGGAATCGTTTTCTAGGGTTGTAAGAATCGATTAAACCTTCTTTTGGAAGGGTTGTGAGTCTTTCTAATCTTAATTTTAGCTTGGTTTTGTTTGATTCACTTGTTCATCTCTTTCTTTTCATTATCTTGCAAATGGAAGCCATGATTTTATGCTTGATGATTTTGATTGTTATGATGCATGTTGTAGGCTAAATAGATGCGATTCTAGGGTAAGGAAAGGATGGTTATGGCTAAGACTATGATAGGATGAACTTAGATTTGCCCTTGGATTGCTTGCTTGCTTGAACGAAGTTACTGCTATAGTCCACGGTTAGTTCTTGCCCTTCCACAGCCGTGGAAATGGTAGAACAACCCGTGGTTTCCCTGGTTCGATGGATCTAAGTACTAGATTGTTAGAATGTTGAAATCCTAGTGTTTGTTGAGTTAAATCTATCCTAGGGTGACCTAGTGTTAGCAACTAAGTGTTAGAAGAGACCTACCCGGTGATTCTTACTCTTAGATTTCAAGGATGACAAACTCTAGGTAGTGGTGAGCCTCATAAGCCGCCATTGGACTAAGTGTGCTAGGATAGTTGTTTAGGACTAATCCTTTCGAGACTTACCCGGTGAGGATAGGTTAGATCCCTAGGTGAAAATCCGGTTTGTGTAGAATTCCATCCCTTAGGCTCTTTGAGACTTACCCGGTGATGAGACCTTAGGAACGGACTAGTGGACCATGAGACCTACCCGGTGATTGATCCCAATCTAGAAACACTCACTCCCAACATATCATAGTTAATCCAAGGAATGATTAGATAGCTTGAGCACTATGCCATAACCGGAATTTCCAACCCCTAGAATCCACTTTTCTCTTTTGATCTCGCATCTCGTTTTAGTTTGTTTGTTTGTGTTGAATTGTTAGCTTAGTTGATTGCTTATTTCGTACGATTTGTGATCCTTGATTGATCACCTAAAAAACCCACCAAAAACATTGAGATTTTCATTTCTTTATTTCTTTCTCTTTTCTTAACCTAGATCTTCACTAAACTTAATCATAAATCGAATCAATCTCACCTTAGTCTTTGTGTTTGACCTCGGAATACTATCCCTACTACAAACGTCCTGTACACTGCGGGTCCGCTAAGAGTTAGGAGAAATATAACGAGTATAAATTTAAAGCTTATTGCGTACACACGTTCTTAGCGTAACAAGTTTTTGGCGCCATTGCCGGGGACTAGGTCTAGATTGAGTCGTTATTTGTGATTGTTTATAGTGTAGGTCTTTCTTGTTGCTTTTGATCTCTTTTTGGTTTGTGTCTTTGATTTTCAGGACATCTCTCACTCTTTAGGTGTATGCGAAGATCTCGTGGCAAGGATTTAGCTCCATTCGATTCCGAACCGGAGAAAACCCTTAGATCTAGATCCAAGAGCATTAGAAGGGGAAAAGAGATGGCCGGAAGAGATCTCCAAGATGAGTTAGATGAGGCTTTAGAGAAAATTAGGATAAGGGATGAAGCTTTGGAGAATGAAAGGAGACTTGCCAATGAGAGGCAAGAGGCAACTAGGAGGGAGATTGAAGAGATTAGGCAAGCTCTTGTGCAAAGAGAGCTTAATCGTCAACAACCTCCACCTCCACCACAACCGCAGCCGGCGGCGGTTAATATTCGGGTTGTGCCCATTTCTATTGAAGAGCCACAAACGTTAGGGCAACGTATGGATCCGACACAAAGAGCACACCGTCCGGGTGTGAACTTAGGAGATCCCGCAGCCCATGATTATGAACTCCGCCCTCAAGTTCTACAAATGATCCGGCATAATCAATTTGGAGGGATGGAATGAGAGTCTCCTCATCAACACTTGATGAACTATGAGATCTTGATAGAGACTCTTAGACCGCCTAGATTGGAGAACAACAACCATAAGCTTAGGGCTTTCTCCTTCTCTCTCAAAGACAAAGCCTTAGCTTGGTATCAATCTATTCCACAAGGGCGAGTTGGTACTTGGGAGGAGATGACAACCGAGTTTTTGACTAAGTTCTTCCCACCTTCCAAGACTACCGAATTAAGAGGGAACATAAATGCCTTCGTGATGAAGGATAGAGAGAGTTTGTTCAAGTCTTGGGAGAGGTTCAAAGATCTTCTCCTACATTGTCCATACCATGGCATACCAAAAATTGAGCTATTGGAGATCTACTTCAAGGGACTTGATGAAGATAGCCAATTCAAGCTTCAATCTCTTTCCGGTGGGACTTTCATGGAAAAGCATGTAGATGAAGCTTGGGAGTTTCTAGAGAAACAAGCTCTAGTGATTGAGAAATACTCCCATAGGAAGAGTGAAGGGAGAAAGGCGGGAGCATATGAGGTGAGTGAAGTCACCATGAGCAATTTCAAGCTTGACGCCATCAACAACGAGCTAAAGTCCTTGAGGGAGTTGTGTGCTACAACTTTGAAGAACCAAGCAACCCCTCAAGTGCAAGTGCAAGCTAACTTATCTTCCAAGGAGGAAGATGTGAATTACATGGGAAGGGGCAATTACAACAACTACCAAGGCCCAAGGAACTTCAACAGCAACCGGCAATTCAACAATTATCGGCCCAACCATAACCATCCCGGGTTTTCCTATTCTAACCCGGATGGTGCCTTGAACCCTCCCGCTTCCACAAGCGTAACTCCACCACCAAAAGCTTCACAAGAACCTCCACCCGGATTTACTCAACCTCCAAAGGATAGAACCGAGATGATGTTTGAGCAATTGCTTGGAAGGTTGAGTGGTCTTGAGAGCACGGTGACTTCCATTTCTAAGGCTCAAAAGGTGTTGGAAGCACAAGTGTTCCAAAAGGCGGGTGAAGCTCATAGAGATCCGGGAAAGCTTCCCGGAAGAACCGAAGACAACCCAAGAGGTCAAGTGTTGGCCATTACGACGAGGAGTGGGTTGAATACGAAGGATCCTTTGCCCAAGGAAAACGCTAAGGGAAAGCAAGTAGTGGTAGAGGAAGAGATATTGCAAGAAGATGGAGGCAAGAGCAAGGATGTTGAGCCAACATATGTGGCACCCGCCTCCATACAAGCCACCACTACCGTTCCCTCAATCACGAGCAAGGGCTCGCTTGGACAAACACTTTGGTAAATTCCTTGAACTTATGTCTAAATTACATATTAACATTCCGTTCATGGATGCTATCTTAGGTATGCCGGCGTATGGCAAGTTCTTGAAGGAAATACTCTCCAACAAAAGGAAGTTGGAGGAGTATGGGGAAGTAAGGATGACTAAGAGGTCCTCGGAATTGATCCAAACAATGAAGGAGGAGATGCCTCCTAAGCTAAGAGATCCGGGATCTTTTTGTGTACCAATCGGAGTGGGAGAAGTGAAGTATGAAGCCCTTTGTGATCTTGGGGCAAGTGTGAGCATCATACCGCTTGCACTTTGCAACAAGGTTGGGCTAGGAGAGCCTAAACCGGTCAAGATGACCCTTTACATGGCGGACCGCTCTATTAATCACCCGGTTGGGATCTTGGAGGACATACCGGTGCAACTAGGAAAGTTCTATGTGCCGATTGATTTTGTTGTCTTGGACATCCCGGCGGACTATCCGGTTCCCATCATCTTGGGAAGACCTTTTCTAGCCACTTCCGGATGCCTAGTGGATTGCAAGAATGGGATTCTCTCCTTCAACATTGGAGAAGAGAATATCAAGTTCAAGTTGTCCACAATGATGAAAGGGCCAACCCTTGATGAAGATGTATTCAATATAGTCGAGCAAGAGGAGTCTAGAGAAGTTGTGAGCTCGATCTTGATCAAGGACCCCTTGGAGAAGGTTCTTAGTTTAAGCTTGATGGAGGAAGGTGTTGAGGAGGCTTGCAATGAAGAAATCAAGGCCTTAGAAGCACTAGAAAAGGAGACAAGAGCTGAAGTTGAGGTTCACGAAAGCATGTTCAGCACCTGTAGGAACCACGGGCGTGGAGTGTGTTCCACGGCCGTAGAACTCTCTGGAAAGCTCCAACGAGCAAGCTTGGCAACTTCCATGGCCGTGGATGTGCCAGGATCCGTGGATCCAACCGTGGTTTCCCCAGAAGCAGCTCTTGGTGATGATCAAGCTTCAAGGAGCCTTGGAGGGTCTTCATTTGCTTTAGATTGATCTCAACCAACGTTATTTGGATCATCTCCACTCGACAAAGGTCCTTCTAAACTTGAACTCAAACCCCTCCCCTCTCATTTGAAGTATGCTTTTCTTGGTGATAATTCTACATATCCGGTGATTGTGAATGCATGCTTGAATGATGATGAACTTGCTAAGTTGTTGCATGAGCTAAGATTGCATAGGAAAGCCATTGGCTATACTATTGATGATTTAGTTGGCATAAAACCTTCTTTGTGTATGCATAAGATATTGATGGAAGATGACCATAAACCCTCTATTGAACATCAAAGAAGATTGAATCCTATAATGAAAGAGGTAGTCAAGAAGGAGATCATTAAGTTGCTAGATGCGGGAATTATCTACCCTATTTCGGATAGTAAGTGGGTTAGTCCCGTTCATGTAGTTCCTAAGGAGGGTGGGATGACCATAGTGACTAATGAGAACAACGAACTAATCCCAACTAGGACGGTTACGGAATGGAGGATGTGTATTGACTATAGGAAATTGAACATGGCCTCTAGGAAAGATCACTTCTCTCTTCCCTTCATTGACCAAATGCTAGAGAGGTTGGCTCAACATTCTCATTTTTGCTATTTTGATGGCTATAGTGGGTTCTTCCAAATCCCTATCCACCCTGATGACCAAGAGAAAACCACTTTTACATGTTCATGGGGAACTTTTGCTTATAGGAGAATGCAATTTGGGTTGTGTAATGCACCCGCCACCTTCCAAAGGTGTATGATGGCTATCTTTTCGGAATACATTGAAAACATCATGGAAGTGTTTATGGATGATTTTTCTGTCTATGGTTCTTCCTTTGATAATTGCTTGGCTAACTTGTCATTAGTATTGAAAAGATGTGAGGAGACAAACCTTGTCTTGAATTGGGAAAAATGCCACTTCATGGTAAGTGAAGGGATTGTGTTGGGACACTTGGTGTCCAACCGTGGCATTGAGGTTGATAGGGCAAAGATTGAAATGATAGAGAAGTTGCCACCACCTACCTCGGTGAAGGGGGTAAGGAGTTTCTTAGGGCATGCCGGTTTTTACCGGAGGTTTATTAAAGATTTCTCTAAAATTTCTAAGCCTCTTACTAACCTACTAATGAAAGATGTTGGGTTTGTTTTCTCCAAGGATTGCCTTGAGGCTTTTTGTAGATTGAAGAACGCCTTGATCTCCGCACCTATCATGCAACCTCCGGATTGGAGTCTACCATTTGAGATCATGTGCGATGCAAGTGATGTAGCCGTTGGGGCTGTTTTGGGGCAAAGGAAAGATGGACGCACACATGCCATTTATTATGCTAGCAAGACGCTAGATGATGCCCAACTCAATTATGCTACCACCGAGAAGGAGTTACTAGCGGTTGTGTATGCATTTGAGAAGTTCCGCTCATATCTTGTTGGAGCGAAGGTCATTGTGTATACGGATCATGCTGCGATCCGTTATCTACTTACCAAGAAGGATGCCAAGCCTAGGTTGATTCGGTGGATCCTTCTTCTTCAAGAATTTGATTTGGAAATCCGGGACAAGAAGGGGTCCGAGAACTCTGTGGTGGATCACCTTAGTAGACTCCCACTATTGGAGCTTGAGAGAGATGACATCCCGATTGATGACTCATTCCGGGATGAGCAATTGCAAATGGTGGAGGAGTGCTTGTTCCAAGTGTCTAGAGGAAGTGAGCCATGGTATGCCGACATTGTGAACTATCTTGTGTGTGAGGAAGTGCCTCCCGGATTGACATATGCCCAAAGAAAGAAGTTCTTCAAAGATGTGAGGCACTACTATTGGAGTGAACCACTTTTGTTCAAGAGAGGGCCGAATGGAATGTTTAGAAGATGCATACCGGAAGACGAGGTGGAGAGTGTGATCCGCCATTGTCACTCCTTGCCATGTGAAGGGCATGCTAGCTCCTACAAGACATGTGCGAAGGTGTTGCAATCGGGCTTCTTTTGGCCAAGTTTGTTCAAGGATGTGCAAGGCTTTGTGGTAGCTTGTGATGCTTGCCAAAGGACGGGCAACATCTCAAGGAGGAATGAGATGCCCTATCAACATACAAGAAGTAGAGATATTTGATGTGTGGGGTGTGGACTTCATGGGACCATTCCCCTCTTCTTGTGGCAACCTCTACATCCTATTAGCGGTTGACTATGTTTCGAGATGGGTGGAGGCAATCGTCTCTCCCACAAATGATTCCAAGGTTGTGGTGCGGTTCTTCAACCGAGTAATCTTCCCTAGGTTTGGAACACCAAGGGTGATCATAAGTGATGGAGGGAAGCACTTCACCAATAGGAACTTTGGAGCACTTTTGGCTAAGTATGGGGTGACTCATAAGGTGGCAACACCTTACCATCCCCAAACTAGTGGCCAAGTGGAGATCTCCAACCGGGAGATAAAGGGAATCCTTGAGAAGACGGTCTCTAGGACAAGAAAGGATTGGGCTATGAAGCTCGATGATGCCTTGTGGGCATATAGAACCTCTTTCAAGACACCAATTGGCACCACTCCCTACAAGCTAGTATATGGCAAGTCTTGCCACCTTCCGGTAAAGATGGAGCATAGAGCTTATTGGGCCATTAAGTGGCTAAATTTTGACCTCAAGGAGGCCGGAGAGAAGAGGTTGCTTGATATGAACGCCCTTGAGGAGATCCGGTTGGATGCTTACGAAAATGCCCGGATCTACAAGGAGAGGACCAAACGGTGGCATGATAAGCTCCTCATCCCGAAGGAGTTTGAGTGAAGGCGACCTTGTCCTTCTCTTCAACTCAAGGCTGCGGCTCTTCCCCGGAAAGCTAAAATCAAGATGGACCGGGCCATATGTGGTGAAGAAGATCTTTCCCCATGGAGCTATCGAGATAGGAGGGAAGCATTGTGGAGATTTCAAGGTGAATGGGCACCGGTAAAAGAAGTATATCCCGGGAGCTCCGGTGGATATGATTGCCCCACTTCACCTTGAATAGACACCCCCGAGTTTGGTCAAGCTAATGACCTTAAAGAAGCGCTTGATGGGAGGCAACCCATTGGTAACATTCTTCCCTTTTTCGTTTTGTTTTTGTTTTTGATTTTTCTGTTTTTGTGTGTTTGGTGTACTTTGTGTGTGTGCTAGAATCTTGGTAGCATTGGAAGCCTTGCATGGCATGTGAATGATGATGATGAACCCCTCATCAATTATGGGTGGAGTGGACGCGGAACTTGGACGGCTAGCGGTGCCTAGCGCGGGCCCCGACGCCTTGATGAACACCTAGAGCTCTCTACCATTGTTGATAGGATCACCCACCTTCAATTCACTTGAGAAATCCCACATACCGAAGCAAACCACTTTTACATTGTGAGAACCCTCTTTCACTCTTCTTTACTTGAATGCCAGTTTGGGGACAATGTGTTTCTAAGTATGGGGTGGGGTTTGCATGATCCTTTGCATGATTAGCATCTAGGATAGTTTAATATTGTCACATATCTTGCATTGTATATAAAACAAAAAAACAAAAAAAATCAGAAAATTTAAAAATTTTTGTGCTTTCTAGGCTTGGATATGACCCTAATGATGAATCTTTTCTTGTGGATTGGCTATGGATGGCCTTATGTGTTAAATTGATGAATGCATATGTGGACTTGAAGTACTTCTCTTGAATCCCATGAATGATTTGTGATCATGATGCTTGCCTAGAACGGATTGAGTATTGAAAGTCGAAATTACATGCTAGTTCTTGCACACCATCTAGGAATGAATGAGACAATTCATCTTTCTCTACTTCTCATCTTGATCATGATGTTTGAGCACCTCAATTGATATAAATTTGACCTCTTTTGACCCATCCGGGAATAGGAGCATGTTAGTGTGTTGATGTGTGTGAAAAGCAAGTGTGGGGTGAAGATGTTGATGAAAGAATGTCATGAATAAAATGCTGAAATTGTTGTGAAAGTGTAGACAAAAATATAGGTTTGGGGACGTTGGTTTAAATGACAAGTAACTCGGCACCATTCACATAATCGGGTGTTTGTGCCTTGCCAAAGTCAAATAAACCTATAGTCCTAACGAGCTTTGGTATGTGTGCCCGGTGTGGATGCACCTCGAAAAAAAAAAAAATAAAATAGAAAAAACCCGAGGACGGCTAATCACCAAGGTTTCGGCTTTTGTACACCAATGTCATTGTCTCAAAAATAAGTGAAAGAAAAGAAAGAAAAGATGGAGAAAATATACACTTGGGGGAAGTTGATCGAGGACAAAATTGTGGAGTTAGTTCCATTCCCGGATTAGCACCACATAGCCTACAAAAATCCCCACCTAATCACAACGTTTCTTGGCCTTTTATTTCACAAGACCTTATGACCTATTTGCATGTTTGTAAGACTTAGTAATCTAGATTGGATATGCTCTTGATCATCTTGACTTCCTCATTTTTACATTTTATGCATGCTTTCGAATTAAGTACAATTGTCTTTCCGTGCCTTCATTTATTTGATACATGATCGCTTGTCCATTGCCATGAAACATGACTATGAAGGTGATCCAATATTAGAAGCACAAACCCAAAAAGATTTTGCCATTTTTCTGCATACATAAATCATGTCATCTCTTAGTCTATAGTTGGGAATTTGCTCAGGGACGAGCAAACCTTAAGTATGGGGTATTTTTGATAACACGATTTATGACTTAGGTTTAGGTAGTCATTTAGATAGATTTCTCACTCATTCATGCATGGTTTAGCACTAGTTCACGGCGTTTGCACTCAATTCACGTATTTTGTCGAGATAGACGTCTACACGAACTTTTGCATTGCTTTGTAGGTATTTTGGGAGATTTAGGAGCTTAATTGATACGTCCGAGGATCGTTCATCAAGATGACACACCCTCGGACTCATT
The DNA here is from genome assembly GCA_033239125.1 of Fagopyrum homotropicum. Classification (NCBI taxonomy): domain Eukaryota; kingdom Viridiplantae; phylum Streptophyta; class Magnoliopsida; order Caryophyllales; family Polygonaceae; genus Fagopyrum; species Fagopyrum homotropicum. Next base: position 109,228,030 of record BSWB01000002.1, read on the forward strand.
AGGATGCAAGCTAGAGGCTAAGGAGGACTCATGGAACCTTGCCAACACAAGCCATGCACCAAATCGAAGCTTAATGATCCAAGGCAAAGCTGAAGCACCAAACCACGGTCACTGAAGGTCCACGGCCGTGGAACCAACCGTGGTTTCTGCCAGACGGTTGTGACAGCTGTGCCACGATCTCATGGCTCACTCTAGCAAGGTTGTAGTATAAAAGTGGTCCTGCAAGGCTGAGAGAAGGCATCTTGGAGTAGCCATCCATTATCCCCTATCATCCAATCAAAAACACTCTCAACAAGAAGATTCTCTAAGGAGGGAGACACCATTGAAGGAGGAGAGGAGCTCCATTGGAGAAGAGGAGAAGAACACACCATTGATATCACTTGATAGGTTTTGTAGTGAAGAATTTCGGAATCGTTTTCTAGGGTTGTAAGAATCGATTAAACCTTCTTTTGGAAGGGTTGTGAGTCTTTCTAATCTTAATTTCAGCTTGGTTTTGTTTGCTTCACTTGTTCATCTCTTTCTTTTTATTATCTTGCAAATGGAAGCCATGATTTTATGCTTGATGATTTTGATTGTTATGATGCATGTTGTAGGCTAAATAGATGCGATTCTAGGGTAAGGAAAGGATGGTTATGGCTAAGACTATGATAGGATGAACTTAGATTTGCCCTTGGATTGCTTGCTTGCTTGAACGAAGTCACTGCTATAGTCCACGGTTAGTTCTCGCCCTTCCACTGCCGTGGAAATGGTAGAACAACCCGTGGTTTCCCTGGTTCGATGGATCTAAGTACTATATTGTTAGAATGTTGAAATCCTAGTGTTTGTTGAGTTAAATCTATCCTAGGGTGACCTAGTGTTAGCAACTAAGTGTTAGAAGAGACCTACCCGGTGATTCTTACTCTTAGATTTCAAGGATGACAAACTTTAGGTAGTGGTGAGCCTCATAAGCCTCCATTGGACTAAGTGTGCTAGGATAGTTGTTTAGGACTAATCCTTTCGAGACTTACCCGGTGAGGATAGGTTAGATCCCTAGGTGAAAATCCGGTTTGTGTAGAATTCCATCCCTTAGGCTCTTTGAGACTTACCCGGTGATGAGACCTTAGGAACGGACCAGTGGACAATGAGACCTACCCGGTGATTGATCCCAATCTAGAAACACTCACTCCCAACATATCATAGTTAATCCAAGGAATGATTAGATAGCTTGAGCCCTATGCCATAACCGGAATTTCCAACCCCTAGAATCCACTTTTCTCTTTTGATCTCGCATCTCGTTTTAGTTTGTTTGTTTGTGTTGAATTGTTAGCTTAGTTGATTGCTTATTTCGCACGATTTGTGATCCTTGATTGATCACCTAAAAACCCACCAAAAACATTGAGATTTTCATCTCTTTATTTCTTTCTCTTTTCTTAACCTAGATCTTCACTAAACTTAATCATAAATCGAATCAATCTCACCTTAGTCTTTGTGTTTGACCTCGGAATACTATCCCTACTACAAACGTCCCGTACACTGCGGGTTCGCTAGGAGTTAGGAGAAATATAACGAGTATAAATTAAAAGCTTATTGCGTACACACGTTCTTAGCGTAACATTCGCCAATGCCAGTTCGGAGGGCTAGAGAAGGAATCTCCACATCAACATCTTCAAAACTATGAGATCTTGATGGAGACCTTGAGACCCTCAAGAATAGAAAACAACAACTACAAGCTAAGACCTTTTTGCTTTTCTTTAAAAGATAGAGCTCTTACTTGGTATCAATCTCTTCCTCTAGGAAAAATTAGCACTTGGGAGGAGATGACTACGGAATTCTTGACTAAATTCTTCCCCCCTCTAAGACCGTTGAAATGAGAGGGAAGATTAATGCATTCATTATGAAGGACAAGGAGAGCTTGTCCAAGTCATGGGAGAGGTTTAAAGACATTCTTTTGGATTGCCCACATCATGGGATTCCAAAGATAGAGTTGTTGGAGATATACTTCAAGGGACTGGACGGAAGCACCCAGTTCAACCTCCAACTACTCTCCGCCGGTACATTTATGGACATGGCGATTGACGAAGCTTGGGACTTTATTGAAAAGCAAGCTTTGCATATGGAGAAATATACCCACCAAGGAACTGAAGGTGGAGTTAAAAGAGTTAACTTTCAGGAGACTCAACCTAACAACAATCAACTCACGTCTTTGAAGAATGACGTGAAGCAATTGAAGGAACTCTTGGTTGCTCAAACCAAGAAGGAAGAGCAAGGATCAAGGAACAACAATAATGGATACCGTAACAACAACAACAGTTCCTGGAACAACAACTACAATAACAACAATAGAGGATCCAATAGCAACAATTGGAGGGCGAACAACCAAAATTCTGGTAACAATCATTCTAACTCCAATTCTAACGATTCCTCTAATCCTTTCCTCTCTTCCCCTTCTTCTTCTTCTGCTACTCCATTAAAGAGCCAGGGGCAAGGATCAAGTTCGTCCCAGCCGGAAAAGAAAGACGCAGTGCTGGAGGCTATCTTGATCAAGCTTAGTGCTATGGAGACATCCATGACTTCATTTTTGAAGGCCCAAAAGGCCTTTGAACAACAACTTGCTAGTAGGGCGAATGAAGCGCCAAGAGATCCAGGGAAGCTTCCAGCAAGGACAGAAAGCAACCCTAAGGGCTAGATTATGGCCATAACTACGAGGAGTGGACTGAAAACTGCAGATCCAGTGCCTCGGTCGGTGCCAGTACCGACGAAGACCACCTCGGTCCAATTGCAGTCGAAGAACACTTCGGCCGAGATGCCAACCGAAGTGGAGCCACAGAAAGCGGAGGGGAAAACTGAAGTTTATGTTCCACCTCCTGCATACAAACCACCACTTCCATTCCCCCAGTCAAGGGCCAGAGCACATCTAGACAAGCACTTTGGTAAGTTCCTTGACTTGATGAACAAACTGCACATTAACATTCCTTTCCTTGATGCTATTCTAGGGATGCCCGCCTATGGGAAGTTCTTGAAGGAGATCCTATCAAGGAAGAGGAAACTGGAAGACTTTGGTGAAGTAAGGATGACATCTAAATCCTCGGAGCTTATTCAAATCATGAAGGAGAAGATGCCACCTAAGTTGAGAGATCCCGGATCATTTTGCATTCCCATTCAAGTTGGGGATGTAACATGTGAAGCCTTATGTGATCTAGGAGCCATCGTGATCATCATTCCGCTGGAGCTATGTGTGAAGATCGGACTTGGAGAGCCCAAGCCGGTGAAGATTCGATTATACATGGCGGATCGCTCCATTACCCATCCCGTGGGGATTTTGGAAGACGTTCCGGTCAAGTTAGGTAACTTCTATTTACCTATAGACTTTGTCGTACTTGACATTCCCGCAAATTATCCTGTTCCTATTATTCTCGGGAGGCCATTTCTAGCAACTTTGGGTTGCAACGTGGATTGTAAGAACGCCAAGTTGAAATTCAACATTGCTGGAGATGAAGTGGAGTTCGCATTACTTGCGACCATGAAAGGGGAGCAGCTAGGAGATGATATCTTCAACATCTATGATGAAGAAGAATCAAGAGAATTGGTGAGCTCTATCCTTACTAACGATCCACTTGAAAGAGTCATTAGTTTCAGTTTAATGGAGGAAGGTATAGATGCTTCTTGTGATGTAGATATACGGAGCTTAAAGGCACTGGCAGAAGATCCAGGAGCTAAAACTGAGAAGCTAATCCAGGAGACGAAGATCTCCAGTTTCGGTTCCAGTTACAATACCTCGACCGAGGCACTTTCTGGACTGAGCGAGGCGACTGAAGAACATCTCGGTCAACGCCTCTATGCCTCGACCGAGGTCGAAGGCGAGATGATGTCAACTGAGATTGCTGAAAATAACAAACTTCTTACTCCTTTCTCTGATATTCATCCTCAGTTGGGGGAACATTCTATCCACCAACTTTCTGATAATAAAGGACATTGGTATGCTGATATTGTGAATTATCTTGTTTGCCCGGAATTACTGCCCGGATTGACGTACTCTCAAAAGAAGAAATTCTTCAAGGATGTACGCCATTACTACTGGGATGAGCCGCTGCTATTCAAGCGCGGGCCGGATGGGATGCTTCGAAGATGCATTCTGGAAGACAAAGTTAATAGCGTCATAAGGCATTGTCATTCACTTGTGGAGTACATGCTAGCACCGATAAGACATGCGCTAAGGTATTATGTTCCGGTTTCTTTTGGCCTACATTATTTAAAGATGTGCAATCGTTTGTTGTCTCTTGTGATGCATGCCAAAGAACAGGAAATTTATCTAGGAGGAACGAAATGCCACTCAATAACATTCAAGAGGTGGAAATCTTTGATGTATGGGGGATAGACTTCATGGGACCTTTCCCATCCTCCGGAGGAAACCTCTATATTCTTCTAGCAGTTGATTACGTCTCTAAATGGGTTGAAGCCATTGCTTCTCCCACTAATGATGCCAAGGTGGTTGTGAAATTCTTAAACAGGACTATCTTTCCATGTTTTGGAACTCCACGTATCATCATCAGCGATGGAGGAACGCATTTCATCAACCGGAAGTTCAAGGCACTTCTATCGAAGTATGGGGTTACCCACAAGGTAGCAACCCCTTATCACCCTCAAACTAGTGGACAGGTCGAGATCTCGAATAGAGAAATCAAAGCAATTTTGGAGAAGACCGTCTCTAGGACGAGGAAGGATTGGTCCATGAAATTGGACGACACTCTTTGGGCCTACAGGACCGCATTTAAGACTCCCATTGGTACTACCCCCTATAATTTGGTATATGGGAAGTCTTGTCATTTGTCCGTTGAGTTAGAACACAAAGCATATTGGGCGATCAAATGGTTGAACTTCGACATCAAGGAAGCCGGTGAGAAGCGGCTATTGGATATCAATGAGCTGGAGGAGCTGCATTTGAACGCTTATGAGAATGCTAAAATCTATAAGGAGAGGACGAAGAAATGGCATGACAAACATATCATCCCTAAGGAGCTTAACGAAGGAGACTTAGTTCTACTCTTCAACTCCCACCTCCGCCTCTTTCCAAGTAAGTTGAAATCTAGATGGACCGGACCTTATGTTGTGAAACATGTTTTTCCTCATGGTGCAGTTGAGATATGGGGCAAAACGAGCGGAAGCTTCAAGGTCAATGGTCATAGACTTAAGAAATACAAACCGGAAGTTCCGGTTGAGGAGGTTGCCCCACTATACCTCGTTTCAGAGACGCACTATGGTCCAGCTAGCGACCTTAAACCAAGCGCTTCTTGGGAGGCAACCCAAGGTATTGCTTTCTCTTCCCTTTTTCTAGTCTAGCTTAGATAGTTTTGCTTTTGCTTTGCTTTGTTTTGTTTTTGGCATCCTAGATAGACAACAGGTGACATCTAAGGAAGGAGTACAAACCAGGAGCATAAGTGGAAGGACAAAAGTTCGAGAATTTGAGAAGACGGAGTTTGACTGAGGCACATCTCGGTTGCTGTCAAAGCACCTCGACCGAGATGATTCTTGAGCAACCGAGGCGACTAGGGTTTCTGAAGAACCACCTCGGTCCGTACCACCTCGGTCCAGTCGAGACCACCTCGACCGAGGTAACAACAGTTCCGGAAAAGGGTTTAAAAGGGGGGCTGAATTTCTATCTCTTATTTTACCCTCTCCTCGACCGCGGCAGCCCCTCGCCTCGCTTTGCCCTTCTTCGATCGTTTTCGACGATTCTTGCTTCCAAATTGCAAGGAAAGGATAGAGGATCCCAGTGCCAGCGTCAATCTGCGAGAAAAACGAACTGAATCGACCAAATCAGGGTAAATATCGAAAAAACCCTAACCTCTCTCCTTTTCACTGTTTTGCTTCGAAATGGGCTTTGGTTGCCCTTGCATTTGCTGAAAAACAGATTAAGTACCCCATAGGAACCAGTTGTAGTGATTTTGGGGGAAAAGAACTGGATTTTTGAGAGATTCGATCGCGCAGTTATTCGCCTCGGTCCAGTCGTGCAGTGCCTCGGCCGAGGTGTTCTTGAGTTGTGTCAGACCGACCGAGGTGATCTGACAGAGTTTGTTGAGAGATGAGTTCAGATAGACAGCTTGTCCTGAGGGACAGATCCTCCCCTTCCCCTTCTTCCTCTTCCTCTAGACCCTATAGACCGGTGATCCACGAGAGACACCAGGTCGACTATGACCGTATTGCAGCCCGTCCAGTGATTGCACCTCGCTTCCTGGACGTATCAGGTTTTGATTGTCTCCATGTGGACGGAGACTTGAGGCGGATGATTTCGATGGTAGGGCTGGATCAGTTTACTGAGATCCGCGCATCTGCCTACTTAGAGCCCACTTTGGAGTTTGTCAGCTCCTTCACCTACCTTCCCACAGAGCGAGCTGTGAAGTACCGGTTGATGAACCGGAACTTCTTAGTTCCTTTAGACTACTGGCGGGACATTTTTGGTTTCCCGGCCCCGACTGCTGTTGATTTTCCCTCTCGAGTTGTAGCTAGGGAGTTTTGGGGTCAGATTGCTCATGTTGTTGAGCACGGAGATAGATGGTGCCCTGGAGACTCCAGGGAGCGCATTATTTTTCACCTAGCCTTTAGGTTAGCTCACCGTATTTTCAGTGAGACGCTTCTGGCGCGTACTGAGACGCCCCAGAAGGTCAAATAGGGGGAGCTTTTCAGCCTTTACTGCATGGTGACTGGAGGGATCCCCGACTTTGGCTTGATGCTGGCAGAGGATGTGCACAGGATCAAGGCCAAGGAGAAGGGGGATATCTGCTGCGGAGGGATTGTGACTCACATAGCGAGTTACTAGGACATGGACCTCAGAGCTTGTACTATGGTGGCGGCTGCCAAGCCGCTAGGGCTTCAGGAGATGATCACTCGGAGAATAATGGTTCCCCGAGGACTTACTACGCCATATGTGGCGATGCCATGAGAGCCGACTACACCACAGGGGATCAGATGGTCGCCCCAGTTCTTTGTTTATGATCCTTACTACTGGCAGACTACTTGGATTCCATTGATGGAGGATGCTAGAGAGGCAGCAGCTGCACCAGCTGAGGAGGATGAGGTAGAGGAGGAGACTGCTGATGACGATGACAGGAATGGTAGGGTTCCTATAGATACAGGGACTGATATTGCTGGGACGAGTGCGCCGGTTATTGACATAGATGATGATGATACTGAGCCTGCACCAGCCACATCACCAGTACGACCTGCTAGGCGTAGGGTACGCCGACATAGAGATCTAGAGGCTCACCGTCGGATCGATGATCTGACGGATCAGATGATCGATTCTTATGCTGCCCTATCCTTGGATATCCGTGAGATGCAGGAGAGACAGCATTACCAGCACATGATGGCTCAGATTCAGTTTCAGCACATCATGGGCTACCCGTTCGACCCATCTCAGTATTCGTATGTGCCACCACCACCACCACCGGATCGTGACTATTGAGAGCTGTAGGATTTTCTTTCTTATTTATTATGCAGCTCAGCTTTATGTCCGGTGAGTATTTTATTTCTTTAGACTTATTTTGACCCATTAGGACACTGTGTCCCAAGTATGGGGTGTTTATGTATTTTATCGACTTATGTGATGTATGACTCGACATTTTCGGATATTTATGCCTCATTTTGCTTCTATGTGTTTATCTGAGATTGCATGCATACATACAGGTTTTTTGATTGAGAAAAACGTCAAAACTGGACAGAAAAAACGATTTTTTCGACCTCGACCGGGGCAGTTCTGGCTGAACGAGGTACTTCACCTCGGTTGACCTAAGAACACCTCGACGGAGGTGGTTTAACTGAGAGTTTTCAAAACGATTTTTGTGCTTCTTATCTGGATATGATCTCAGTGAAGATCTTATTGCTGACTGGTTTTGAAATCTTTATATGTTTGAAAGGTTTTATGATATGTTTAAGTTGCTAAATGCTTTGTTTGAAATTTTTGGCATGTTTAATTCTTTGTTTTTATCCAAATTATGTTGAATTTGAAGGTTGACACTACATTATGAGTTCTCTCACTTTCTTCCTGGAAAGACCAAGGCAATTCATTCTTCTCTCTTCTTCTTCTTGATCATGCTTAGCCCCTCATATACATTTTTGCCTCCCTTTACCTATCCGGGAATTTGGAAGCAAGCAAAGTGGTGAAAGCAAGTGAAGTAAAGTTTGAGAAGTTGGCTGGAAGTGAAAGTGTTAGAAAGAAATAAATAGGTTTGGGGAAGTCAATCATGATGATGAGTAACTCGGCACCATTCACATAGCCGGGTGTTTGTGTCTTGCCAAAGTCGGATTGAGCGATATTCCTAACGGGTCATGGTATGTGCATCAAGGGTTTGATGCATCTCAAGAAATTGATGATTGCTGATTTCCTAGGCTTCGGTTATTGTGCACCTCTGTCCATGCATCCCAAAAAGTAAAGTAAAAAAAGAGAAGTGTGAAATAAGCAAAGCTTATTGGTGGAAGATGTTGAAGGTCAAAGTGAAAGTGAAGTATATCCTTTTCCTGGATTGTAGCACCACATTACCTTACATACATCCCTACCCTACATGTTTCTTGACCTTTCTTTTAGGAAGCCCTTGAGACGTCGAGCTTGTTGATTGACTTAGTGGTTTAAACTGGATTATGCATGATTAAATTCCATGAAGTATTCTCTTAGAGTGATATATGATTGTAGCACACCATAAAAATGTTTTTGAAAGACTTTTTCATTGATTTTCTTGACTTATAATCCATTCTATCTTGCCTTTTATATGCGGAACTCGCTTGGGGACAAGCAAGGGCTAAGTATGGGGTATTTTGATAGCATGAATTATAGTCTATATTTTGGGGTTTGTTTGGACGTTTTATCTTCACCTATTTTTGTATGTATATTATGTGATTATATTACCATTTCATCTACCTTTGCGGGAATCGAGGTCTACACCTATTTTTGTTGTAATCGTAGGTAAAATGGCACGTTTTGCATCAAAAAGGAGCGAAAGGAGCTAAGGAGTCATTGGAGCTACATTCAGGAGCTTAAGGAAGAATCTAGGAATCATGGAAATGGATTGAAGATTCACTTTGGACCAGATTTGAGAGATTTCACATTCAGTTTAGAGTCACCTCGGTCAGCTACAGTAGCATCTCGACCGAGGTGATCCAGAGGAGCTGCTCGACCGAGGCGAACACCTTGGACGCGGCGAGATATATTTTATTCTTGGATGAGATCTACTTTGGGCCAGATTTACTTTGGATTAGAGATTTCACATTCAGTTATGACTCACCTCGGTTGACTACAGAGTCACCTCGACCGAGGTGATCTAGAGGAGTCGACTCGACCGAGGCGAACACCTGGGACGCGGCGAGAATATTTTATTCTTGGCTGAGATCATTTATCTTTGGAAAGAGGATCTTATATTTTTTTGGGCTTGGCTCTTGGAAGGAAGAAGATATGTTAGATCATATATTTTACCTATTTTTATGGGAAGAGATCTTTCTAAGATATCTTATCTTTGGAGAGTAATTTTCCTATAAAAAGGGTTGAATTTTCCACAAATCCAGGGCCCGCATACCACAAAACATCCGCTTACACCGATTCATGCTATACCACCGATTGTGTTTTATACACCGCTGCAGCCATACTCTAGTTGGGAGATTTGAAGAACCTTTTTGAAGGTTGAAGGAAGAAAGTCTATAGCTTTTATAGCTTTTGAAGGGTTTTTGTAAGATCATCTTAGATTCCCTTCCTTGTTGTTGTCTTGTTGGATTTCTATCCAAAGAACGCTTGTTGTTTTGATAATTGATTCAGTTATTGAAGCCTTTCTCTTAAGGTTTTCTTGTTCAATTATTCTCTTTCTTCCCATATATTTGATTAATACTTTCATGATGATGAGTGGCTAATTTTCTTGTGTGATTCTAGGGTGATTGGCTGAAGGTTGTGGGAAAAACAATGATAGAATAATCTTAATCACAGTAGGACCCTGAAAGTTCGAGTCTTTATCCTTAACCCTAAAGCATCTCGCTCAGTCGATGAACATCTCGGCCGGGGTGGAATTCGGCTGACCGAGGTGACTTATCTGATCCGAAACTGAGAGTTAAGTGTTAGAGTTTGCCAAATCCTATTCTTATTACACCTTTCCTGGTTCAATGCAAGCCTAGGATGAGACTTACCCGGTAATTCCTTTGTTTGTTTACCTAAGATCATAAGTGTAGGTAATAAAGGTTTATCCTTTATTGGGGTTTGAATGTGCTTTCATCCCATCTTTGTGAGTTAGCATGAGACTTACCCGGTAAAGGTTGATTCTATTCCCTTAGGTGGTGTGTTAGTTTGAGGTTATAGTTCTTTTCCTTAATTCCTTGAGACTTACCCGGTAATAGGAGTTACGGTTTGGGATTAGTGAGTAGTGAGACTTACCCGGTGATCTATTCCACTTTAGTAACACCTTCCCTATGCAAATATCTCAGCTTTGTCCGCTTATCTTTAGATCTTGAGTTGGAACCACAACTAGATGCTTTAATCCTTAGAATTGCATATTTCCTTTATTGACTTTAATCATCTTTGATTGTTTTAATTGCTTTTGTGGTTAGTAATTACAAAGCTTACCTATTCCGACTTTGTTTCACTAAGTCCCTGCGATCGACCCCTGGAATTCCTTGCTTTTTACTACGATTGACCCGTACACTGCGGGTTCGCATCCTTGTTTTAAGCTTACATCTAGGGTTATAAATTTAAAGCTTGCACACACCGTTTGGAGCGAACAACCCTCCAAAGATAAAATATCTTGAAAAGATATTTTCTTAATAAAATATATCTATCTCTCATAAATAAATCCCTAAAATATATGATCTTCCTTCCAGAAATCCAGCCTAAAAATATAAGATCCTTCCTTCCAAAAATAAAAGATCTCAGCCAAGAATAAAATATATCTCGCCGCGTCCAAGTTGTTCGCCTCGGTCGGGACGCTCCTTTGGATCACCTCGGTCGAGATGGTACTGTAGCTGACCGAGGCGGCTCTAAACTGAATGTGAAATCTCTCAAATCTGGTCCAAAGTGAATCTTTAATCCATTTCCATGCTTCCTGGATTCTTCCTTAAGCTCCTGAATGTAGCTCCAATGACTCCTTCGCTCTTTTAGCCCCTTTTTGATGCAAAACGTTCCATTTTACCTACGATTACAACGAAACTTGGTGTAGACCTCGATTCCCGCAAAGGTAGATGAAACGACAATATAATCACATGATATACATTCAAACATGCAGATTATTGAAGATAAAACGTCTAAACAGGTCCCAAAATATAGACTATAATTCATGCTATAATGTTTTCAGCCATCTTTTTCTGTTTTAACTTTCTTCTAAAAGTTTTCTCCAATTCGGGATCAAAAGGAATGAGATCTTTAGTAGATCTAGTCCTTCACATAGACCTGCAGAATTTGTAAAAATTACTCAAGTAGACGAATCAAATCACAAGAGCAAAAGCTCCAAAGCCAGACAACCAAAAACCGAATTTGGTCTAGAACAAATCCCCGGCAACGGCACAAAAAACTTGTTCGTTCAAAAGTGTGTGCGTCAAAGTCTTAAATTTATATTTAGGACTGAAGGAAGAGCGAACCCGCAGTGTACGGATCAGCTGTAGTAAGACAAGAAATTCCAGAGTCGAACTTAGGGATTTTGTGAGAATAAAATCAATTTCAAATATTTGGCAAAGTGTAAAAGCTTTTGTGATCAATAAGGGAGACAAATGATTCCAAGGATTCAAGTATCCGACTGCGGTTTTTTATTCAACACACTTCTAAAGATCAAAGGACACAGTTGATGTTGCCAAGGTTATGTGTTTCAAAGGAAGGTATCGTACGGTGAAGTTCCAAAACCTATATGTCTAATCCAAAGGTTCTCTCTATAAGGATTGTTGAGGCTACAATATAGAAAGGTCTAAGGATAAGAATTACGCTCAAACTAACCACCCAAAACCCCAGGATATGACTCTCAAAGGTAAAGATGGAAAGCACACTTACACCATAATAAAGGATGTTGAGTCTCTCTATTACCCAAATCTTGTAATATTTAGCTATTAAATGTAGAATCAATGACGAAGTCTCTTCACACACTTATATAGAGGTTAAAAAAGGTTAAGCAAGGTTGGGATTTAGGCAAGGATTAACTTTGGTTAAAGAATAAATCAATTAAAGATCGTTAGAGGGATAAATCGACTTGTCCATCAGTCAATCGTCCGATTTCCTCAAGAATAGGGCGATTTTCCTGGTGTCGTGAAGTTTAAAGGCCCGTTTGGTTTTAACTCCGGAATCGGAAACGGAATGGAAACAAATCTAGTCCATATGTATACCATTGTTCATGAAGGTTTGTGGGATCATTCCTTGTGGTGTGAAGGAATTGAAGTAGAGTTTGATTACTTTTGATACCCTATAGGGTAACAAAATGTTGGGAAGCAAGTGCATTTTGCATTAATTCACAAGGAATGATTCCACAAAATTTTATGAATAAGGATACACATATGGACTAAATTTGTTTTCATTCCGTTTCCGTTATCGGAGCTGGAACCAAACGGGCCCTATATCTCAACTCTCAGGGTCCAAATGGTTAAATGAGTTTAGTCTATCATTATCTAAGCCTCAATCATCAACTATTCTCCCCAGAATCAAAAGGTTTTTAGCCAACCATTTTCATAATCAAATCAAAATTAAGATTGAATGAATAAAAACCAACTAATCTCCGAATCTGTAATCAAATCTCAAAACTTATCAAAGAATATCTCAAATCACTCAATAATGTGTTCACAAACCACAAGAATTGGAAGGGAAACAAAAGATCTCACAACAATGGTGTAGATTAACTTCTTGGCACTTTCCTTCAATCTCCTCTCCAAGAATCTTCAATCCCGCAAATTTGTGTAAATCATTCCCGCTGAGAACCCTCGATTTTCGTTCCTAGGGTTCCAATGTATACTTTCTCGCTAATGGGCCGCTTGGCATATCACTTCTCAAGCCCAAAAGTGATGGGCTTTGGGTCGTAATATTTTTAGTCACAATCTGAAGGAAATCGTGCTGATTAATTATAAAGAAAACCGTTCGATTTATAGTGAATAAAATCGTCCGATTTTTAATACAATTGATTCGATTTTCTTCAGCAGAAAGTGCTAGTCTCTTGGCTTGTTTCCTTCCTCCCTTTGGTGACTCTTTTATACACTTCCTTTGCTCTTTGTGACTCCTCTAAGACTCCTTAAGCTTACTTATTAGCCTTAGATGCTCCTTGGTCCGCTTTTGCTTCCAAATCCACCGAATTCACCTATAATTCAACCAAAACTCGTGTAGACCTCTATTTCCGGAATATAATTGAAATAAGCCTAAAAGGTACACAAATTATCTCCAAATACAAGGTAAATTGAGGTAAATCTCTACAATATGCATGATTATAATGGAATATAATTCATGTCATCATTTTGAATCAGGAAAATCAATTTCCAGGCGATTCTGGAGGTTGTTGGTGTAGTTTGAGTAGAGAATCGAGTTTTTGGTTGAGAGGGCTTGAGTTTAGGAGCAAGAACGAGTTGATTTGGTTTGGATTTGAGGAGTTGTGAGTCAATCGGCACTGCGGTTTTAGGTTTGGGGGAAGGATGTTGAAGAAGAAGTGTGTTCCCGCTTTTATACCCTCGCTTGAATTTGAATAAACCGCGGGCGCGGTTTTCTCTTGGCCGCGGTTTTGCATTTTTTACCGGGACCGCTGTTTGTCCTCCGTCCTTCACAATCAGGAATCTTCGGCCGCGGCTTTGTTCCTACCCGTGGTTTTAGCTGTGGGTGCATTCAACTTTGCAAACCTTGGTTGAATTAATTAAATTAATTCAAACCTCGGTCGCGGTTCTTCATTATGCCCGAGATCTTTAGACTTTGGCTCCCGTTTCTCTTGTGAACGGTTTCCGTATCCTTTTCCGTCAAAATATTTGATACTTTAACAATTTCAACTCAATTCATCATCGATTATCTCGACAAAACTTAGGTCTTATCATTCAAAGACACAAAAACACAAAACATAACAAAAAACGAAAAAATAAAAATAAAAAGAAAAAGGACCAAAATCACCTTGGGTTGCCTTCCAAGAAGCGCTTAGTTTAAGGTCGCTAGCTGGACCATGTCCGGTGGTGACTGCTCAAGGTGAAGGGGAACAATGCTCTCCACCGGAGCTTCCAGCGTGTATCTCTTCAATCCATGTCCGTTCACCTTGAAACTTCCAAAATGATCACACTATACTTTAACTACACCATGGGGAAAGCCCTTCTTCACAACAAACGGTCCTGTTCATATTGACTTTAGCTTAAGTGGAAAGAGGTGAAGTCTAGAGTTTTAGAAGAGGACAAGATCTCCTTCTATCAACTCGTTTGGAATTATGTGCTTGTGATGCTACCTCTTAGTCATTTCCTTGTAGATCCTAGCGTTCTTATAAGCATCAAGACGGATCTCCTTAAGATCATTGATGTCCAAGAGGCGCTTCTCTTCATCTTTATTCATATCAAAGTTAATCTTCTTGATGGCCTAATATACTCTATGCTCCAGTTCCACCGGAATATGGCATGACTTGCCATAGACTAGATTGTACGGTGTAGTTCCTATGAGAGTCTTAGTGCATCATCCAACTTCATTGACCAATCCTTTCTTGTTCTAGAGACTGTCTTCTCCAAGATTCCTTTGAATTCTCAATTTGATATCTCCACATGACAACTAGTTTGAGGATGATATGGTGTGGCTACCCTGTGAGTTACCCCATACTTGGATAAAAGTGCTTCAAAGTTCCAGGCGGTGAAGTGTTTGCCTCCATCACTAGTGATGACACGGGGCGACCCAAATCTTGGGAAAATGATTCTATTAAAGAACTTCACTACCACCTTGACGTCATTATTAGGAGAAGCAATGAGTTAAACCCATCTAGAGACATAATCTAATGCCAATACTATACAAAGGTTCCCACAAGAAGTTGGGAATGGCCCCATAAATTCCACTCTCCACACAGTAAGTATCTTAACCTCTTGAATTTTGTTTAGAGGCATCTCATTCCTTGTAGATATGTTTCATGTTCTTTGACAAGTGTTCGCTCCAAACGGTGTGTGCAAGCTTTAAATTTATAACCCTAGACTTAAGCTTAAAACAAGGATGCGAACCCGCAGTGTACGGGTCAATCGTAGTAAAAGCAAGAAAATTCCAGGGGTCGATCACAGGGACTCGGTGAAACAAAGTCAATACGGTGTGCTTATGTCAATACTAACCACAAGAATGATTAACACAATCAAAGATGAATAAGAAGTCAATAAAGCAAACATGCAATTCTAGGGATTAAAGCATCTAGTTGTGGTTCCAACTCAAGATCTATAGATAAGCGGACAAAGCTGAGATTTTTGCGTGGGGAAGGTGTTTCTAAAGTGGAGTAGATCACCGGGTAAGTCTCACTACACACTAATCCTAAACCGTAACTCCTATTACCGGGTAAGTCTCAAGGAATTAAGATAAAGAACTATAACCTCAAACTAACATACCATCTAAGGGAATAGAATCAACCTTTACCGGGTAAGTCTCAGGCTAACTCACAAAGATGGGATGAAAGCACACTCAAACCCCAATAAAGGATAAACCTTTATTACCTACACTTATGATCGTTGGTACACAAACTAAGGAATTACCGGGTAAGTCTCATCCTAAGCTTGCTTTGAACCAGGAAAGGTGTAATAAGAATAGGATTTGGCAAACTCTAACACTTAACTCTCAGTTTTGGATCAGATAAGTCACCTCGGTCAGCCAGTTTCCACCCCGGCCGAGATGTTCATCGACTGAACGAGATGCTTAGGGTTAAGGTTAAAGACTCGAACTTTCAGGATCCTACTGGAATCTAAGATTATTCTATCATTGTTTTTCCCACAACCTTCAGCCAATCACCCTAGAATCACACAAGGAAATTAGCCACTCATCATCATAATGAAAGTATTAAAATATATGGGAAGAAGGTGAATATTTAAACAAAGAAGAATTTAAGGAAAAGACTTCAATAACTGAATCAAATATCACAACAAAAGCGTTCCTTGGATAGCAATCCAACAAGACAAGACAACAAGTGAGGGGAATGAAGACAATCTTACAAAACCCTCCAAAAAGCTATAAAAGCTATGATCTTCAATCTTCCTTCAACCTTCAAAAAGGTTCTTCGAAACTCCCAACTGGAGTATGATGCTGCTGCTGCGTATTTTTCGGTGTAAGCGGCCTGTATGCGAGATGTCGGAATTGTGGGAAATCCGACCCTTTTTATAGGAAAATAACCCTCCAAAGATAATAAATCTTAGAAAGATATTTTCCCATAAATATAGGTAAAATATATGATTCTGCATATCTCCTTCCTTCCAGGAGCCAAGCCCAAAAAATATAAGATCACTTTCCAAATTTAAAAGATCTCATCCAAGAATAAAATATTCTCGCCGCGTCCTAGGTGTTCGCCTCGGTCGAGTCGGCGTCTCTGGATCGCCTCGGTCGAGGTGAATCTCTAGTCAACCGAGGTGAGTCACAACTGAATGTGAAATCTCTTGAATCTGCTCCAAAGTAAATCTTTAATCCATGGCTATGCTCCCTGGATGTAGCTCCAAATGACTCATGACTCCTTTCGCTCCTTTTTGATGCAAAACGTACCATTTTACCTGCAATTACAACAAAACTAGGTGTAGACCTCGATCCTCGCAAAGGTAGATGAAATGGTAGTAAAATCACATAATGTACATACAAACATGCAGATTATGAAAGATAAAACGTCCAAACAAACCCCAAAATATAGACTATAATTCATGCTATCAACAAGCATCGCAAGAGACAACAAAGTTTTGCACATGTTTGAACAAGTTAGGCCAAAACAAAACCGGATTGAAGTACCTTAGCACATGTCCTGTGGGAACTAGCATGTCCACCACAAGGTAATTAATGAGAATGGAGAACGACACTCTCTACTTCATCTTCCGGTATGCATGTTCGAAATATCCCATCTGGGCCTCTCTTGAAGAGAAGAGGCTCATTCTTGTAGTAGTGTCGTACATCCTTGAAGAACTTCTTTTAAGCATAAGATAGTGTCACGCTAGAAATTTACAAAACAAATTCAAGGCAAGAGTACCAAGAACTTGTTCCCCAAAACATGCACACACAAAGTCTTAAATTTATAACTCGATCTTAAATCTAAAACTACCTAGCGAAACCCGCAGTGTACGGATCGTTATGTAGGAAGGAAAGTATTCCGAGGTCGAACACAAGGACTGAGGTGAAATCAAATCATTCAAAGATCATGTATAGTGCAAATCTAAACTAAGAGATGAGAAAGAAATAAAGAAATGCAAAACACAATATTTTTGGTTGGTTTTGGGTGATCAACAAGGATCACAAATATATCAACACAAACAAGCAAACAACACAACAAACACGAGGATAGGTGATAAGAGGTAACAAAATGCGGATTCTAGAGATTCAGAATTCCGATTATGACAATGGACTCATGCATTTAAAGATCAAAGGAAAGCTGCGGCTGTTCGGAGTTGGGTGTTTCTCCAATGGGAGATATTATCGGGTAAGTCTCATGCTCCACTAGTCTCGAACCTAAGGTCCTATTACTGGGTAAGTCTCAAGGAACCTAAGGACGGGAATTCTACACAAACCGGCCACTACCTAAGGGTCAAACCCCTCATTACCGGGTAAGTCTCGGAAAAGGTAAGTCTTAGGCAACAATCCTTGCACACTCAACCCAATAGCGGCTTTTTTGGCTCACTACTACCTAGAGTTCATCATCTTATGTATCTATGAGAGGAGGGGTTTGACCCTTACGTGGTGCAAGGCATGCACCAACAAGGTCTTTTGTGTTCTCCTTCACTCCTAGCTTGCTCCTTAAAGAGTCCGGATGTCTGCCACCAAAAGGAATGATCCTCGAATGTATCGATTAAGTCCAAGAGCTCCCCAAAATACCTACAAAACCGACAAAAGAGCTCGTGTAGACGTCTATTTCGACAATATGGATGAATTGAGCGTAAATGTCACTAACTAATGCGAAAACATGCATGAATGGAAAGGAAAACTATCTAAAAGAGTGCCTAAACTGGTGTCATTAATCATGTCATCAAAATACCCCATACTTGCCACTTGCTCGTCCCCGAGCAAGGTCCAATTATTGGCTACGAGATGGCATGATTTATGAATGTAGAAAAACTGAAAATATTTTTGGAATTGTGGTTCTAAAGATGGATCACCTTCATAGTCACGTTTCATGGCAATGGACAAGCAATCATGTATTTTTATAATGAAGACACGGAAAGACAATCATACTTAACTCGAAAGCATGCATGAAAGGTAAAAATTATGAAGTCAAGATGATCGTGAGAATATCCAATCTAGATCACTAAGTCATACACATATGCAAATAGATCGCATGGACTTAGGAAAGAAGAGGTCAAGAAACGTGATGATAAGGTGGGAATATTCTAAGGTCATGTGGTGCAAATCCGGGAAAGGAACTAAACAACCACAACTTCACATTTATACTTCATCCACCAAAGTGTATTTTTTTTCTTCTTTTCTTTTCTTTTTCTTTTTCATTTTCTTTCACTTAATTTTGAGACAATGGAATTGGTGTACAAAAGCTGAAACCTTGGTGATTAGCGGATCTCGGAATTTTTCCGAGGTGCCTCACACTGAGCACACATACCAAGGCTCGTTAGGACATTCGGTTTATCCGACTTTGGCAAGACACAAACACCCGATTATGTGAATGGTGCCGAGTTACTCGTCATCAAAACCAAAGTCCCCAAACCTTAATTTTTTTCTACACTTTTCACAACACATATTCAACAACTTCATTCACAACATTCATACACCAACTTCACCACCCCATACTTGCTTTTCACACACTCAACACACTAGCATGCTCCTATTCCCAGATGGGTCAAAAGAGGTCAAATTTCATATCAAGTGAGGTGCTCAAACAACATGATCAAGATGAGAAGAAGATAGATGAATTGCCTTAATCTTTTCTAGATGATGTGCAAGAACTAGCATGTAATTTCGACGATCAATTCTCAATCCAATCAAGACAAGCATCATAATCACAATTCATGCATACGATTCAAGAGAAGTATTTCAAGTCCACATATGCATAAATCCATTCAACACACAACGTCATCCATAGCCAATTCACAAAACAATCTCATCATAAGGGTCATATCCAAACCTAGAAGTACAAAAAATTTAAAATTTTTTAATTTTTTTTAATTTTTTAATTTTTTTTAATTTTTTTAAATATATATGTACAATGAAAAACATGAAAAGAAACGCGTGACAATAAAATGAAACTTTTTAATTTTTTTAATTTTTTAATTTTTTTGAATTTTTTTAAATATATATGTACAATGAAAAACATGAAAAGAAACGTGTGACAATAAAATGAAACTATCCTAGATGCGATCATACCATGCTAAGAATCATGAAAACCCCAACCCATACTTAAAAACACATTGTCCCCAATGTGCAAATTAAATAGAGAAGTGAAAGAAGATGCTCAAAATGTAAAAATGGAGTGTTTTCGGTATTTTGGTTCACTCATGTGGAGTGGTGGTGCGGATGATCGATCAAGCATGGTAGAGAGCTCTCCATAGTCATTCCGGCTTCGAGACCCGTGCCAAGGTGTATGCGAGATGGGAGCTCTTCCACCCCTCAAAGACACCTTATGCCATCCAAGTCTCACGTCCGCTCCACCCATGGTTGAAAACGGGATCATCATTATCAACTTGCCTTGCAAGGCTTCCTTATTACCTAAAATCTAGCACACAAACACAAAACACAAAAACACACAAAAACAAAAACAAAAGCAAAAACGAAAGAGAAAAGGGAAAGAGTTGTTACCCTTGGGTTACCTCCCAAGAAGCACTTCTTTTAGGTCATTAGCTTGACCAAACTCCTTGGATTTGTCAATCCACCTCAAATACCATGGTTTGCTTGAGGAGTCCAAGCAACCATCTTTTACCGGCATCCATGATGACAAGCACGGGCCATTTGATGCCCAAATAAGCTTTAAGTTCTCTCTTCACCGGTGAGTAGCAGACTCCTTCATCACCGCTTCCTTGATGATAGTATGGAGTTGCAACCACAGGTGTCACCCCATACTTAGACAATTGGTGCTCCGCTATCACACCGGTGAAATGCTTGCCATCCTCATCCTATATGATCTGAAGAATGCTGATTCTTGGAAAGAATTCTTCATTGAAGTGCTTCATAACCATCACGGATCCATCATGCTTGCCTCCTTCATTCAATATGAGAGACTCCTTAGGGAAGGGACTCCAATCTTCATGTGTACTCCGGGCAAGCAATAAAGGATTGGAAGGAGTTGAAGTCAACTTAGGGCTCTCGGCACAAAACCACGGGCAAAAATCAGAAACCACGGGCGTGGTTTTGGCACAATTAGCACAATTAGCTACGACATGGTTTTCCACAGTTAGAAAATAAGGAAACACGGGCGTGGTTTGGCCCTCTGGGCCGTGGTTCTGCCACTTCTCTTCCTCCCTCGTGAGCTCTTCAAGTGTGGTTCATGGCAAGAATGTCCAGGGGTGAGAGTACTTCAATGCACTCCTCCAAAGGTGAAGGAGGTGGAGGGAAGCCTTGAAGGATGGTAGGATCTCCTAGCATAAGAGCATGCCTAATCTCCTCAATCTCCCTCCTTATTTGTTCTTCTCTCTCGAAATTCAATCTTCTTGCATCCTCCAGGGCCAAATCCCTTAGCCACAATTGCTCCCAAGCTTCATTCAACTCTTTTTCAAGGTATCTAATGGTCATAGTTGAATTGGGCACTTCTTGGATCTCCTCATGGTGAACCTCTTCTTGTCGTAACACTCCCGCTTCAAGCTCTGTTACGCTAAGATCGTGATGCGCAAATGGGTTTTAAATTTATAACTCGAACTAAATCCTAAACTACCTAGCAAAACCCGCAGTGTACGGGACGTTTGTAGTAGGGATAGTATTCCGAGGTCGAACACAAAGACTAAGGTGAAATTGATTCGATTTGTGATTGAGTTTAGTAAAGACAGGTTGAAAGAAAAGAAAGAAATAAAGAAATGAAAATCTCAAATGTTTTTGGTTGGTTTTTGGTGATAAATCAAAGATCACAATTCATGCAAAGTAAACAATCAAACTAAACTATGAATCAACACAAATAAACAAGCTAAACAAGATAATGATCAAAGAAAGAAAAGATGGGTTCTAGGGGTTGGAAGTTCCGGTTATGGCATAGGACTCAAGCTATCTATTCATTCCTTGGAGTAACTATGATGTGTTGGGATTAAGCGTTTCTAGATTGGGATCAATTACCGGGTAGGTCTCATGGTCCAACTAGTCCATTCCTAAGGTCTCATCACCGGGTAAGCCTCTAAGAACCTAAGGATAGGAATTCTACACAAACCGGATTGTTAGCTAGGGGTCTAACCTAATCCTTACCGGGTAAGTCTTGGAAAGGGAAGTCCTAAACAACTATCCTAGCACACCTAATCCAATGGCGGCTTATTAGGCTCACCACTACCTAAGGTTTGTTATCTTTGAAATCTAAGAGTAAGGATTACCGGGTAAGTCTGTCCTAACACTTAGTTGCTAACACTAGGTCACCCTAGGGTAGATTTAACTCAACAAACACTTAGGATTTCAACATCTTAACAATCTAAGACAAGATCCATCGAACCAGGGAAAATCACGGTTTGTTCTACCTAAACCACGGCCGTGGTTAGGCAAGAACTACCCGTGATTTCTAACAACAGCTACGTTTATGCACACAAGTCATCCAAAGATAATTCTAAGTTCGTCCTATCATAGCCCTAGCCATAACCATCCTTTCCTTACCCTAGAACCACATCTATTTAGCCTACAACGTTCATAATAGAAATCGAAACAAACAAACATAAAATCATGACATCCATTTGCAAGATAATGAGGGAAAAGAGATGAACAAGTGAACTAAAACAAAACCAAGCTGAAAATAGAATTAGAGTAACTCACAATCCTTCCAAAGAAGGTTCAAATGATTCATACAACTCTAGAAATAGAATCCGGAATTCTTCAATACAAAACTATCAAGTGTGGTAATGGTGTGTGTTCTTCTTCTCCTCTTCAATGGAGCTCTTCTTCTTCCTCTTTGACACTTTCCTTCCTAGAAAGACTTCTTGTTGAGAGAATATTTTTGTTAGAGGATAATGGATAATGGAGAGCTGCTCCAAGATGCTCTTCTCAGCCAATGAAGGACCACTTTTATAACAAATTTTGAATGAGCTGGCCATGAGAGTCGTGGCACAACTGTCACAAGAATCTGGCAAAATCCACGGGTGATTCCACGGCCGTGGAGTGTCAGAGAACCGTGATTTATTCTAGAAACTTCGCTTTGGATCATTAAGCTATGATTCGGTGCATGGCTTGTGTTGGCAAGGCTCCATGAGTCCTCCTTAGCCTTTAGCTTGTGTCCTAACGAGTCCGAGGGTGTGTCATCTAGATGAACGATCCTCAAACGTATCGTTTTAGCTCCTAAATCTCCCGAAATACCTATAAAACACGCACAAGTCCGTGTAGACGTCTATCTCGGCAAAATACATGAATTGAGTGCAAAACGTCGTGAACTAGTGCTAAACCATGCATGAATGAGTGAGAAATCTATCTAAATAATTACCTAAAACTAAGAAATAAATCGTGTTATCAAGCTCCATGTGGGAACTCGAAAGGGAAGCAAGGTTGCTCTCTAGATCATCCATCTTCCTTATCAAATGTTCTAATAATGATTCCACTCGGTCATTGTAAGGTTGATGGTGAGGTTCCACATAAGGCAATATAGTCATGTGAGCTTGATCATGGGACTCATGATAGGCATTAAACTCCTCCCAATACTCAAACTCATCATGGAGAGGTCCTCGATCTTGGTTTTCCATCCAATCCTCATACTCACTGTTTTCAAGGTCGTCTTGGAAGTACAATCCTTCCATGGAAAACATGAAAAGGCAAAGAAAAAAACAACACAAGATCAAAAGTAACAAGAAAGATAAACACTATGAACAATCAAAAGCGAATGACTTAATCTAGACCTAGTCCCCGGCAACAGCGCCAAAAACTTGTCATGCTAGAAATGTACAAAACAAATCCAAGGCAAGAGTACCAAGAACTTGTTCTCCCAAAACATGCACACACAAAGTCTTAAATTTATAACTAGATCTAAAATCTTAAAATACCTAGCGAAACCTGCAGTGTACGGATCGTTATGTAGGAAGGAAAGTATTCCAAGGTCGAACACAAGGACTGAGGTGAAATCAAATCATTCAATGATCATGTATAGTGCAAATCTAAACTAAGAGATGAGAAAGGAATAAAGAAATGCAAAACACAATATTTTTGGTTGGTTTTGGGTGATCAACAAGGATCACAAATATTTCAACACAAACAAGCAAACAACACAACAAAGACAAGGATAGGTGATAAGACGTAAGAAACGCGGATTCTAGAGATTCGGAATTCCAATTATGACAATGGACTCATGCATCTAAAGATCAAAGGAAAGGTGCGGCTGTTCGGAGTTGTGTATTTCTTCAATGGGAGCTATTACCGGGTAAGTCTCATGCTCCACTAGTCTCGAACCAAAGGTCCTATTACCGGGTAAGTCTCAAGGAACCTAAGAACGGGAATTCTACACAAACCGGCCACTACGTAAGGGTCAAACCCCTCCTTACCGGGTAAGTCTCGGAAAAGGTAAGTCTTAGGCAACGATCCTAGCACACTCAATCTAATAGCGGCTTTTTTCGCTCACTACTACCTAGAGTTCATCATCTTATGTATCGAATAAAGGAAATTACCGGGTAAGTGTCATTCCTCAAAAAGGTTGCAAACATAGGTCACCCTAGGCTAGATTAAAGCTCAATAAACACTAGGATTTCAACACATCTACATCCTAACATCCAGATTTATCAATATAAGTACAACAAACAATACCACGGGTGGATCATGGAAACAATGGCCGTGAAAGAATGAAGTACAGGCCGTGATTCTATACTGAGTTAGGATTTCAAACACAAATCCATCCTAAGCTAACATGCAAGTCCATACAATCATAGTCCAAAGCATAAACATCATTCCTTCACCCTAGAATCACATCTATTTAGCCAACAACATACATTTCTAGATCAAACTTCATAAATAGAGCATGCTTGCAAGTCATAGCTAGATAATGAAGAATGAACCAAAGAAAAGAGATTACAAGCTAGAATAGAAGTTACCTAGTCTTACAAAGGCTTCAAGAGCTGCTCCAAGTTGTCAACAATGGAAACCTCACTCAAATCCACTCAAATCTCACTATAAACTAAAATCTAAACTAACCTCTCCCAAGAACACCCACAAGGGTGCTTGGAAGAGAAGCTACGATGGAAGAGTGTTGGGGAAGAGCTAGAGGAAAAGGTCCAAAAAGGAGGAAGAAGATATGAAATACAGCCTGCAACATCACTTAAGTACTCCTCCAAAAAGCAAGTTTCGGACAAAGAAATCGTGTGACAAGTGTCAAAGCTGTCCAGAGACAAACCACGGGCGTGGAAATGACCTCTGGGCCGTGGTTTTGCACCAGAAACCCTCCTTGGATCACCAAGTCATGAGTTGGTGCAAGGCATGCACCAACAAGGTCATTTGTGTTCTCCTTCGCTCTTAGCTTGCTCTTTAAAGAGTCCGGTTGTGTGCCCGCACAAGGAATGATCCTCGAATATATTGATTAAGTCAAAGAGCTCCCCAAAATATCTACAAAACCGACAAAAGAGCTCGTGTAGACGTCTATTTCGACAATATGGATGAATTGAGCGTAAACGTCATGAACTAATACGGAAACATGCATGAATGGAAAGGAAAACTATCTAAAAGAGTGCCTAAACTAGTGTCATAAATCATGTCATCAGATAGTCCGGGAGGAACTTCTTCACATACCAAATAGTTCACAATTTCAGCGAACCATGCCTCATTCCCTCTTGAAACTTGGAAAAGACACTCCTCAATTATATGAAGTGCTCATTTGGGAATGAATAATCGATAGGTATATCATCTTTTACAATCAAAAGAGGAGGCAACCAACTAAGATGATCCGACACCGAGTTCTCGAATCCTTTCTTGTCTCGGATCTCTAAATCGAACTCTTTTAGAAGGAGGATCCATCTTTTGAGGCGCGGTTTAACATCCTTCTTCATGAGCAAGTACCTGATTGTTGCGTGGTAGGTGTAGACAATGACTTTCACTCCCACAAGGTAGGAACGGAGTTTCTCGAAAGCATAGACCACCTCTAATAACTGTTTCCCAGTAGTGACGTAGTTGAGTTGAGTGTCTAGCGTCTTGCTAACATAGTATACTGCATGAGTGCACCCATCATTCTTCTAGCCAAGCACGTCTCCTACGACTATGTCACTTGCATCGCACATGATCTCAAAAGGGAGGTTCCAATCCGGCAGTTGAATGATAGGTGTAGATATCAATTCTTTATTTAACTTGTAAAAAACATCTTGACACTCCTTCGAAAACTCAAAAACCACATCCTTTGATAGTAGGTTAGTCAAAAGCCTAGAAATCTTAGAGAATTCCTTAATGAATCTTTGGTAGAAACCTGCATGAACTAAAAAACTTCATACCCCCTTTATCGATGAAGGTGGAGGCAACTTCTCAATTGTCTCGATCTTTGCTCTATCAACTTAAATTCTGCAATTTGAGACCAAGTGACCTGGAAAAATACCTTCACTAACCATAAAGTGACGTGTATCCCAATTTAAGACAATGTTAGTTTCCTCACATCGTTGCAAAACTAAAGACAAATTAGCTAAGCAATCATCAAAAGAAGAACCATATACAGAAAAATTGTCCATAAAATCCTCCATGATATTCTCAATATACTTGGAGAATATAACCATCACGTATCGTTGAAAGGTGGCTGGTGCATTGCACAACCCAAAAGGCATTCTCCTATAAGCAAATGTACCCCAAGGGCATGTGAAATTGATCTTCTCCTGGTTGTCGGGATGGATGGAGATTTGGAAGAATCCACTGTACCCATCTAGATAGCTGAAATGGGAGTGTTGAGCCAATGTCTCCAACATTTAATCATTCAAAGGGAGTGGGAAGTGATCCTTCCTTGTAGCTAAGTTCACCTTCTTGTCATCTATGCACATCGTCCATCTTATGACCGTCCTGGTTGGTATCAACTCGTTGTTCTTGTTTGTATCGACGATCATTTCACCCTTCTTGGGAACAACGTGGACTTGACTTACCCACTTACTATCGGAAATGGGAAAGATGATATCTACATCAAGTAACTTAAGAACTTCCTTCTTTACCACCTCTTTCATGATCGGATTTAAGCGTCTCTAAGTTTCACGCGAAGGCTTATGATAATCTTCCATCGGAATCTTATGCATACATAAAGAAGGGTTAATTCAAACTAAATCATCAATAGTATAACCAAGAGCCTTCTTATGAAATTTCAGTTCATGCATTAACTTGCCAAGTTCAATATCATTTAGATTGGCACTTACAATAACAAGATTTATAGAGTTAGGTCCAAAAAAAGCGTATCTTACATGGGAAGGGAGAGGCTTCAACTTCAATATAGGAGGGTCTTTCGTTGAAGAATTCTCACCTTCCGAGGCATCTTGAGTGGCTTCTACATTTTTGGAAGAAGTATTGTTGCATCCTCGAAGATATTCTTGCAACCTCGGGCGATGTTCTGAAGCTTCAGAAACCTCGCCCCCCTTGGGAAAAACTCGGCCAAGTTTTGGGCGCAGGTGCAATCAACTTCCAGAACCGCGGTCGAATTAATTTTTTTAATATAAACCTCAGCCGCGGTTTTAGCCTTTTGACCGCAAATCTTATAATCAATCGTAACTTCCTTGAGCACTTCAAACTCAGTCTTGGGGTCTTCCTCCAAGGCTTCTAAAGTTCGGACCTCATCATTATAGTCCTCTTGAATCCTTTCTTCCACAATGCTCATACTTATCACCTTTTCGAGTGGATATTTGATCAAGATTGAGCTTACTTCTTCCCTTGACTCTTCCTCGTCATAGATAATGAATATGTCTTCTCCCAAAGTCGGCCCCTTAATCGTAATGGATAGCTTGAAATCAATGTTCTCTTCACCAATGTTAAGGGAGAGTGTGGTGTTCTTGCAATCTACCATATATCCTGAAGTAGCAAGGAAATGTCTTCCAAGGATGATTGGCACCGGGTAATCCGTAGGAAAATCCAACATTACAAAGTCAATAGGCACATAGAACATCCCAAGCTGCACAACAATGTCTTCTAGGATTCCTACCGGATATGTGATTGATCTATCAGCCATGTAGAGGGTCATCTTTACTGGTCTTGGCTCCACAAGTCCAACCTTCTTGCGTAATGCAAATGGTATGATGCTGACACTAGCTTCAAGGTCACACAAGGCTTCGTAAGCCACCTCTCCAACTCCTATAGTAACACATAATGACCTTGGATCCCTTAGCTTGGGAGGCGTATCTTCCTTCATGATTTGAGTGAGTTCGGAGGATCTCCTAGTCATCCTTACTTCACCATACTCTTCTAGATTCCTCTTATTAGAGAGGATTTCCTTTAAGAACTTTTCATAGGCCAGCATACATGCAATAATATCCATGAACGAAATACTAATATGCAGTTTACTCATTTGTTCAACGAACTTACCGAAGTGCTTGTGCAAGAGGAATCTATCACGAGATTGGGGGAACGGAAATGGTGGCTTGTATGGTGGTGGTGGCAAATAAGCTGGTTCTTTCTCTTTTCCTTTGTCCTTACCATCTGGCTTAAGATCTTCCTCAACCATCTCTTGCTTACCTTTGTCAACTACCATGGGTATTGGCTCATTGGTCTTTAATCCGCTTCTAGTAGTTATAGCCATGACTTGCTCTCTAGGATTGTTCTCTGTCTTTCCAGGTATTCTTCCTAGATCTCTCTGAGCTTCTCATGCCTTATGGAACACTTGTGTTTCAAAGACCTTTTGAGCCTTAGAAGTTGAACTAACGTGCTCTCTAACCCGCTCAATCTCCCTAGCAACTACTTAAACGTTATCTCAGTTCGGTCCTTGGGAGGTTGAGTGAATCCTGGTAGAGACTCTTGTGAAGTCTGGGTTGGAGCTTTAGGTGGTGGATCTTGTCTAGTGGAAGCGGGAGGAATTAATGCACCATCCGGGTTTGAATAAGAGAAACCTAGACGGTTATGGTTAAGGCGATAATTGTTTCCTCCTTGGAAATTCCTGTTGTTATTGTTGTTTCTTGGTTAGTGATAATTTCCTTGGTAATTTTCTCTTCCCATATAATTCACATCTTGCTCCTTGGGTACCGACTGTGCTTGCCCTGGCACTTGAGTTTGTCCTTTCAATGTTTTAACACAAAGCTATTTCAAAGCCTTAATTTCATTGTTAGTAGCATCAAATTGAGCATTATTAGTAGTGGTCTCACTAACCTCATAGATTCTGGGTCTCCGGAGTAGACATGGGTCCCAAACCTAAACCTCTGATTTAGGTTTGACTCAAGGCCAAGCCTAAACCTAAACCGGCTTTTGAAGAACCAGAGTATAGGTTAACCTAAACCGCCGGTTTGCTAAACTGCAAAACCGGCAGTTTGGCGGTTTAACACCATTTTTCTAAAATAAAAAAATAAAAAATAAAAGGTATATAACTAGTTTTTTTTTTAAAATTTTAACCGATTTTGAATCGGTACTTTAAATTAAAATAAAACCGAGTTTGCATTAGTAATTTCTTTTACATTAGTAATTTAAAAAAAACGAGAGCAAACTCATTTTTTTTAGTTAGTAATTTTATGTATTTAAAAAAAACCGATTTTTCTCTCAGTATTTTTTTAATTAAATTACTAATTGATTAAAAAAAAGAAAAGGGCTTAAAATGGTTTCCCGGTAGCCTAGTTATCCTCTCGGGGTTAAGAGGAATCAAAGCCTACGTAGTTCTCTTATCTTTGCTTACCTTTTTTCCGACTTTCGAGTTGTTTTCGTTATCCCCTTCCCTTTCCACATCGGACTCGGAAGTCGTGCCTAGATCATCGAAGTTGGAATCCGATCTTGAGTCATAAACCGGGGCATTTTGTTGTTTCCGCTTCTCCGCCTTTATCCAATCTTGAACGCATACTTGTGCCTCCAATTTCTCGGGCTTCAGTTGACTTCTCTTGTAACTTAGCATGTTTCCTCATTGACTAAAAGTTTGCTCCACGTTCACCGTTGATGCGGGCACGACCATAAGTTGTTGCACAATCTTGGTCAATGTTGGATACTTCGGGGCTAACTTCTTCCACCAATCCAAAATTTCAAAAATTTCACTATCAAAATTAAAACAAGTTGTTAGATAATCTGAAAATTCTGCATTTGCGGATGAATGCCTTGGGCCAGTTTGACCAGTGACCGCCGATTTGGTCAAAACTTCAAACCTAA
This sequence comes from Fagopyrum homotropicum, assembly GCA_033239125.1. NCBI lineage: Eukaryota > Viridiplantae > Streptophyta > Magnoliopsida > Caryophyllales > Polygonaceae > Fagopyrum > Fagopyrum homotropicum. The sequence continues at coordinate 109,257,494 of BSWB01000002.1, forward strand.
ACTGCTAGTTTGACCAAACCGGTGGTTTGGGCCAGTTTGGGAACCGGTGGTTCGACGGTTTAGCAAAAACCAGGCCCATGTCTACTCCAGAATCTCTCATCAACCTTTTATGAGAATACTTCTCAATCAATAGAACTTGCTTCTCAACAAATTCCCACGCCTCGTCAACATTCTTCTCCATAAAAGTCCCTTTAGAAAGAGATTGAAGCCTGAGTTGGCTATCCCCATCCAAGCCCTTGAAGTAGATCTCAAACAGCTCGATCTTCGGAATACCATGATGAGGACAATTGAGTAGAAACTCCTTGAATTTCTTCCAAGACTTGAACAAGCTTTCCTTGTCCTTTATCATAAATGCATTATTTTAGCTCTAAGCTCCGTTTCCTTGGAAGGTGGGAAATATTTGGTGACAAATTCAGTAGTCATCTCCTCCGAAGTTCTAACACGTCCATGCTGAATAGATTGATTCCAAGCAAAGGCCTTATCCTTAAAAGAGAAAGAAAATGCCTTCAACTTGTGGTTGTTGTTCTCCAATCTTAGGGGTCTCAAATTTTCCATTAGTATCTCATAATTCATCAAATGTTGGTGTGGAGACTCCCCCTCTAATCCTCCAAACTAGTTGTGAAGGATCATTTGAAGGACTTGAGGGTGGAGCTCATAGTCTTGAGCAGCTGTGTAAGAGCCTTAGTCCTAGGAGCCTAGATGAGCTAGTGTGTGCCTAGTCTTGACCTGTCAGCCGCCCCAGCGGACCCTGCCAGCCGCACCTGCGCCTAGGTGAGCCGCCCCTGCGCATAGTTGATCCGCCCTTGCGGTTTTGTGCGGCTGCAACCACTTTTGTTGACCTCTTGACTTGCTTTTGGGTTGGCTTCTCTTATAACCTTTCCCTTACCTTCAAATGAAGGGTTTCTTCATCTCTCTAGCTTCTCTCTTCCTCTTTACGTCCTTCATCTTCTCCTTCTTCTTCTCCTTTGATCTTCCTTGCTTCATCTTGATCTTGTGAGTGAGTTATTGAGAGTTGAAGTGTTCTTTGGCCTTGGATGCTCTTGTTGATGTTGTTGCGTGTTGTTGTGTTGTTGTGTTGAAGTGGTGAGTGGTGTGGATACTCCATAGTTGTAGTCTAGAGTGGAGTAGTAAGTCCTTTCTCTTCTTCTCCCTTATTTCCTTCTCCTTGCTTCTTTCTTCTTCTTTCCAGCCTAGGATCACAAGTTGGACTTGTGATTGGATCCTTCCTGGATGTTGTGATGATCATATGTGTGTATATTATGCATATGTGTTGTTGTGGTGTGTTGAAGACGTGGAGAGGATCGAGAAAGGAGTTGAAGAGAAGTCGGGACCAACACTCTGCATAGTCGGCCGCCCCTGCACCTGACCTGAGCCGCACATGCGCCTGGTGTGGAGCCGCCCCTGTGCCTTTGGTGAGCCGCCCCTGCGCCTCACAGGGCTGGCTGGTGTGTTCTTGCTTCTGTTGGTGCATACCTTGTTGGTATGTCTTCCTTTCTTCCTTTCCTTTAGCTTTGGCTTAGTTGATAGCTAGGTTAGGATGGTTACGATGAGTTATATGTTAGAGATATGCCTTAGGCACTTGTATGATAACGGGTTGTGGATTGTATGATTGTAATGGTTGTGTGTGTTCATATGGTTGTGCATTTATAACTTAAACCGGACTAGGACGACCATTCATTATATTTATATGGCCCAAGTGTATGATAACGGGCGGTAACCACCGGTCTCCGCCTGCTGGGTTAGGAGGAGGTGCCTAGAAGATGATCTCACAGGAGGGGACGAGTGATGGTCACCCCCATGCAAAACTCCTGTGTTACGTTGGATGGGGCGGGGTTCTTGAGGTTCCTCGTGTTACAAAAGAAGTTGAATTAGTAATGGTATAACATAATTAAAGATAATAAATGAACATGTGTGACATTGCATGTTTGAGATGTTGTGGTGTGGTTGTGCTATTACTATCATGCTTATCTATTGCTATAGCTAACGGTGTATACCGTGTTGTAGATGATCTGCAAGTTAGGAAGACTGCAGAGTGAGCCAGACGGTGTGACCAGCCGAGGACTTCTGTACATTAGGATGCGTGGGTTGGGGATCTTTTGTATCAATGATGTTGTTGTTATGGTTTTATACTCGGCTTTGAGTTTGTAAACTCCTTTGGATGTATCATACAGCTTTTATGTATTTGTTTTTACTCTACTTGTGCCTTGTTGTAAGATCCAGTGAACTTGTTATCAGGCTAGGGTCAGGATCCATTGTGAGATCCTAGCCCAATGTAGCATTCCGAGTCCAGCAGATTCGGGGTGTTACAGAGTTGGTTTCAGAGCCTTAGGTTGACAACAATGGCACTTGCTATCTGCAATAAAGGTAGAGTGGATAAATAAACAGAGCCCATATTGGGTCTGACGTTTTAAAGAGTTTTGGTTTTAAAGCGAGTACAGATATTTTTGGGATAGTGTGTACAAAAGTCGTCACCCATTTGAGGATCTCGATAGTATAGATATATGTATATATATATATATATACCTTTTATGTGATGATATGTGTGCATGTATTACTAAGTATTATATATATATATATATATATATATATATATATATATATATATATATATATATCTATACATATGGCCTATATAGAGCCTTATACGTTAGGTGTGCATACCCCACAGATGGCTCGGACTAGAGCTACTGCTGCAGGCAGAGGTAGAGGTAGACCACCTCTTCCTCCAAGAGAGAGGAGACATGGACCAGCTCCCGCTGCAGATCCACCAATGGTGGAGGAGGCTCATGAGGAGGTTGTTGAGAGCTTTGTTCCAGCTACGAGGAGTGGTGGGTCCAGGAGACAACAAACTCATCCAGGCCAGTCTGATAGTTCAGACCGTGTCTCCATGGGCGGATCAGGGTTCAGAGAGTATCTCAGGCAGTTTGAGGAGGCCATCAAAGCGGGTCGACGAGCCCCAGATTTACCAGGACATGAGGGATTATCTGAGGAGTCCCATGGAGTTACGCAGGTGCCAACTGCACCAGTTCGTGTAGCTGAGCCAGCTCGAGTTGTGGAGGAGACTAGAGGGCCTCGACCAGATACCTGGTTGAAGGCATTCGACCAGCAGGGAGTACCACACTTCTCTGGGGAGATTGGCCTAGAGACGGAGGTGTGGATTGGGCATGTAGACTTCACCTTAGAGTCTATTCGTTGCCCAGAGGACAGACGGATAGAGCTAGTACAGTCTCTATTCCGTGACCTGGCACATCAGTGGTGAAGGATAGTTAGAGCACGGGTCACCACCTACGAGCAGATGAGGACTCTGCTGAGGGAGTAGTTTTGCCCTGCCTCACTGAAAAGGGAGAAGCTGCAAGATTTTGTATAAGCAGGCTTTGAGGACGTACCCATTACAGATGTCATTTGTCGCTTTCGGACTGAGTTAGCATTGCTGGGTCCAGCTGCACCTTCTGAGGACCAACACGTATACCTATTCTCCCGACGTCTGAGGGAGAGTATGCGTCCTATATGGCGGGATTTCATTGTGACTTATTAGCAGACTATCAGGATCGAGCCTCTGCTTATGAGAGAGAGAGGGCCAGCCAGAGGAGGACTTCTTAGACCGGACGGTCTGAGAAGAGACTGTGTACAACACCGATTGGTGCAGGAGCATTTGGATTAGGGCGAGGTCAGACTCAGGGTCGCTCGAGTATTCTAGTGTCTACACAGACTACTGATAGAGGCCGGATGTGTTACAACTGCGGGGCCTATGGACATATGAGGACTGATTGCCCTAGAGCACCGTTGACTTGCTTCTCTTGTGGGAAGCCAGGACATATAGCTACGTTTTACCGTCAGGGCAAGGCGCCATCACAGCAGGGTTCTTCCCTTGCAGGTGTAGCAGGAGGTGGGCAGAGACCACCTCAGCATCAGGGACAGTAGAGGGTCCCAAGGACACCTGCTACTCAGCGTTCAGCTCCTAGACCAAGTAGGGGTAGAGGTAGAGAGGCTAGCACTAGTGATGCTCCAGGAGTTTGATGCCGTGCTTTTGAGTTGAGGAGTGGTGAGGAGCCTCCAGCACCATCTGCTACAGGTACCATTGATAGGTGATGATATTACTATCAATTAGGGTAGTTTTTAGAGTCTTTTTATTGCATTAGTGTCGGTTTATGCTACTAACTCCTTGGTCCAGAAGAAGAAGATCAAAAGAAGCAAAAGAAGGAGTTATAAGTAGTTAGGAGCGAAGATCGATCACGAAGCAAAGCTTATGTTGCCTTACTACCCCTGCGGGTCTTTGCAGCCGCCTCTGCGGTGACTTGCCTTGACGAGACGAAGACCAGCTCCCCTGCGCCTCCCACTACGCCCTGCATGTGCCTCGCCTTGGGAGCTGGAAGGTGAAGAGTCTGTGTCACCGCCCCTGCGTTGGCTTTAAGGCGCCCCTGCGCCTTGAAATCAGAAACGCCAGGAAGGCGAAAGGTCAGACGTTGAAGTACATTAAAGATCCGCCCCAGCGGAGTTGTGTAGCCGCTAAAGAAGATCAACCGATTATGCCTAAACCGCCCCTGCGGTTCGTGAAGGCCGCCCCTGCGGTTTAACGCCAGAAGCTTTACTCCGGCTGTTTACACCACCTTTATGGCATTTAAGGTGGCTGTTGTAGGCCGGCTATTTACTCCTAATTAAGTGTCTTTTGTAGTATAAATAGTCCATGGCTAATTGCTAGAATCATCCATGCTTTTCCCCACAAAATCCATTTTAGACTTGAGTTTTTCCATTGTAATGAGTTGCTAACTCTCTTGCTACATTGGGTTGGTTTGAAGCTGCTTTGTTACTTTGGTTGTAAGTTCTTTTTAATATAAGTTTTTATTCAGTAATGCTTTGTGTTTCCTTGATCTCCATTGTTTAATTGCATGTTAACTATTACTTGAGATTGATCACCTTAGGTTCTAAAGTGCATGTAAACAACTAGGATTAACAGGTTCCGGGTTCGGGTCTTTAATCGAGTAGCAACTTTAAGTAATAATGGGTTGTAATTACTTAAAGAAAAGGAACACAAATATAAAGATAAGTTTAACGGTTTTAATCTTCTCTTTATATCCCTTAGTCTTTGTTTGAATGCTAACTTGTTATTTGTTCTTGTAGGTTTATGGAACTTGAATAAGTTAAGTTGTGTTGATGCCGGTTGGCTCAACACATATGTATGATTGAGACGGGAGATTACTTAATAATTTATAAAAGGAACACACCAAAGTAGTGATTGCATGCTTAGAATCAACCTAGTGTAGATTCATCCATTATTGTCTTACTTGTCGCATTTATCGTCTTTATAAGTTTTTGTGCATCAATTCAACCAAACCCCCCCCCTTTGTGTGACTTGTCATTATAATCGATAATTCCATCTAAAACACCTCAACTCTCTTGGGTTCGACCCTTACTTAATCACTATACTTGTTCTTAGTGCTAAGTCGGGATTTACTTTTAATTGGGTATAGACGACCATAGAAATACCTTCGGTCAAATTTTGGCGCCGTTGCCGAGGAGTTTTTGTGTTTTATTGTTATTATTGATTATTGGTTTGAACCATTTTTATGGTTAAAACCCGTGCTACTAATTCCGGATTTGCTTCTTTTGATCCAGAAATTGAAAGGACGCACATCCGGCAACGAAGACAACAACAACTACAACAAGAGATGGCTGACTGTACTCTTCGTCAATTTACGCAGCCCACCTTGGCTCAAAACCCTCTTGCGGTCGCTATACCGGCACTAGGGGAAGGAGTCAACTTTGAGTTCAAGCCGGGCCTTATTCACTTGCTTCCATCCTTCCATGGGCTAAGTGGTGAAGACCCCATCAAGCACCTTGGGAAGTTCCACACCGTTTGTATGAGCATGAAGCCGGCCAATATTACCGAAGAACAGATCAAGATGAGGGCATTCGACTTCACACTCAAAGATTCGGCGGATGATTGGTATTACCACCTTCCATCCGGGAGTATTGACACTTGGGAGAACCTTCATAAAGCGTTCTTGGAGAAATACTTTCCAGCTAAAAATGCCAATAGCTTGAAGAAAGCTATAAGCAACATCGAGCAACAGGCAACCGAAACTCTCTACAAATACTTCGAAAGGTTTGCTCGCCTCCGATCCAGCTATCCTTTCCACGGATATTCAACTCAAGATCTAGTCTTGTACTTGTACAATGGCTTGCTAGACAATGAAAGGAGGATCGTCGATGCGGCTTGCGGAGAAATACTTTCCAGCTAAAAATGCCAATAGCTTTGGAAGGAGGATCGTCATGCCGTGAGTTCCGGGAAGAGCGAGATTTCCACAAAGCTGGCGGAATTGAAGGAAATGGTGAAGAGGCTAACACTTATGGGGACACCGCAACAGCTCAAAGCTTGTGGAGTTTGTGGTAACCCGTATCATCCAACGGACTTGTGTCCACAAGTTCAAGATCACGATGTTGAAGTCAACTCAATGGGTTATGGACAACCAAAACAACAAAGACCTAGGAACGATCCCTATGCACAGAATTTCATGCCAAATTGGCGTGACCAACAGAATATTCGTTGGAGGGATCAACAAAACCAACAACAGCAACCCCGCCAAGGTAAGTATCACTGCGCACTGAAGATATGTTGCAGGTTTTGACTAAACACTTTGCTACTCATGTCCAAACAACAGAATCAAGCATCAAGAACCTTGAGAAGCAGGTTGGTCAAATGACGGAAGCCATTACAAGAATTGAAACGAGGGCCTCTAGAGGATTATGTTCGCTCCAAATGGTGTGTGCAAGATTTAAAATTATAACCCAAGACGTTTGCTAAAAACAAGGATGCGAACCCGCACTGTACGGGTCAATCGTAGTAAAAGCAAGAAATTCCGGGGTGTCGATCTCAGGGACTTAGGTGAAACCTAAGCAAGTATAGGTTGTCTATATAATTACTAACCACAAAAGCGATTAAAGCAATCAAAGATGATAAAAAATCAATTAAGGAAATATGCAATTCTAGGGATTAAAGCATCTATTTGTTGTTCCAACTCAAGATCTCAAGATAAAGCGGACAAAGCTGAGATTTTGCAAGGGAAGGTGTTACTAAAGTGGAATAGATCACCGGGTAAGTCTCACTACTCACTAATCCTAAACCGTAACTCCTATTACCGGGTAAGTGTCAAGGAATTAAGGAAAAGAACTATAACCTCAAACCAACACACCATCTAAGGGAATAGAATCAACCTTTACCGGGTAAGTCTCAGGCTAACTCACAAAGATGGGATGAAAGCACACTCAAACCCCAATAAAGGATAAACCATTATTACCTATACTTATGATCTTGGGTAAACAAACAAAGGAATTACCGGGTAAGTCTCATCCTAGGCTTGCATTGAACCACAAAAGGTATAATAAGAATAGGATTTGGCAAACTCTAACACTTAACTCTCAGTTTCGGATTAGATAAGGTCACCTCGGTCAAACGAATTCCACCCCGGCCGAGGTGTTCATCGACTGAGCGAGATGTTCTAGGGTTAAGGATAAAGACTCGAGCTTTCAGGGTCATACTGGAATTTAAGATTATTCTATCATTGTTTTTCCCACAACCTTCAGCCAATCACCCTAGAATCACACAAAGAAATTAGCCAATCATCATCATGAAAGCAATAAGCAAATATATGGGAAGAAGGTGAATAATTGAACACAAAAACCTTAAGAACAAGGCTCCAAATACTGAATCAAATATCAAACAAACAAGCGTTCCTTGGATCACAATCCAATAGGACAATCAACAAGAAGGGAATCTAAGAGAATCTTACAAAAACCCTTCACAAAAGCTATAAAAGCTATCAACTTCCTTCCTTCAATCTTCCTTCAATCTTCCAAAAGTCCTTCCTAACTGTTGTATGCGGCCTCTTGCCGTTAACGGATTGCTCGATGATCCGACGATGGTTGAATTGTAGAAAATCCAACCCTTTATATAGGAGAATTATCTTCCAAAGATAAAAGATCTTAGAAAGATATTTTCCCATAAAATAGGTAAAATATATGAGGTGAATTATCTTCTTCCTTCCAGAAATCCAGCCTAAAAATATAAGATCCTCTTTCCAAAAATAAAAGATCTCAGCCAAGAATAAAATATATCTCGCCGCGTCCAAGGTGTTCGCCTCGGTCGAGCAGCTCCTCTGGATCACCTCGGTGGAGATGCTACTGTAGCTGACCGAGGTGACTCTAAACTGAATGTGAAATCTCTCAAATCTGGTCCAAAGTGAATTTTCAATCCATTTCCATGATTCCTAGATTCTTCCTTAAGCTCCTGAATGTAGCTCCAATGACTCCTTAGCTCCTTTAGCTCCATTTTGATGCAAAACGTGCCATTTTACCTACGATTACAATGAAACTTGGTGTTGACCTCGATTCCCGCAAAGGTAGATGAATAGACAATATAATCACATAATATACATCCAAATACGCAGATTATTGAAGATAAAACGTCTAAATAGGTCCCAAAATATAGACAATAATTCATGCTATCAAAATACCCCATACTTAGCCCTTGCTTGTCCCCAAGCAAGTTCCAAATCTAAAATACAAGATAGAATGGGTTATAAGTCATAAAGATCAATGAAAAATATTTCAAAACATTTTTGGTGGTGTGCTCCACTCATAGATCACTCTAAGAGAATGCTTCATGGAATTTTAAATCAAAACATGCTCAAAAACATTTTATAAATATAAGAAAGTTGTTCATCTTTGCATAAAATCATAGAATGCATAATAAATTATAATCATCGAAATTAATCATGTATAATCCAGTTTAAACCACTAAGTCAATCAACAAGCTCGAGGTCTCAAGGGCTTTCCAAATGAAAGGTTAAGAAGCGTGTGAGGGTGGGATGTATATAGGGAATGTGGCGCTAGAATCCGGGAAAAGGATCTTTACTTCACTTCCTTTGAACTTCAACATCTTCCACCAATAATCTTTGCTTATTTACTTTTTATTTTAATTTTTGGGATGCATAGACAGAGGTGCACAATAACCGAAGCCTAGGAAATCAGCAATCATCAATTTCTCGAGATACCTCAAACCCTTGATGCACATACCATGACCCGTTAGGAATATCGCTCAATCCGACTTTGGCAAGACACAAACACCCGGCTATGTGAATGGTGCCAAGTTACTCATCATCATGATTGACTTCTCCAAACCTATTTGTTTATTTCTAACTTTCAGTCAATCTCATCTTTTCTTTCACTTGCTTTTAACTTTTGCTTGCTTCCAAATTCCCGGATAGGTAAGGGAGGCAAATATGTATATGACGGGCTATGCATGATCAAGAAGAAGAAGAGAAGAGAATGAATTGTCTTGGTCTTTCCAGGAAGAGAGTGAGAGAACTCATCATGTGGTATCAACCTTCAAATTCAACATAATTTGGATAAAAACAAAGTATTAAACATGCCACAAATTTCAAACAAAGCATTTAGCAACTTAAACATATTATAAAACCTTTCAAACATATAAAGATTTCAAAACCAGTCAGCAAACAAAAATCATCACTGAGGTCATATCTAGATAAGAAGCACAAAAATTGTTTCGAAAACTGTTCCAGTTAAGCCACCTCGGTCGAGATGTTCTAAGTCAACCGAGGTATTGTACCTCGATTGGTCAAAGTCACATCGGTCGAGGTCAAAATTTTTTTTTCTTAAACCAGTTTTTGACGTTTTTCTTAATCAAATAACTTGTATGCATGCATGTAGTCTCATATAAACACATAAAGCCAAGTAAAGCATAATAAGATCCACATACCCCATAGTTGGGACACATTGTCCCAATGGGTCAAATAAAAGTCTAAAATCATAAAACTCACCGGACATAGCTGAGCTACAGAATAAGAAAATAAGCTCCAGAAATGCATCAATCCTCATCAGATCGGTCGAGGTGTTTTTGGGCGGACCGAGGTGTCAGACCTAATCATCTCGGTTGACCAAGAGCATCTCGGTCGAGGTACTGTGATAGCAACCGAGATGTGTCTCAGTCAAGCTCTGTCTTCTCAAATTCTCGAACTTCTGTCCTTCCAGTGTTGCTCTTGGGTTGTATTCTTTCCTCAGATGTCACCTGTTGTCTGTCTAGGACGCCAAAAACAAAGCAAAGCAAAAGCAAAAGCAAACTATTTAAACTAAACTAGAAAAGGGAAAAGAAAGCAATACCTTGGGTTGCCTCCCATGAAGCGCTTGGTTAAAGGTCGCTAGCTGGACCTTTCTCCATGGAATTACTCAATGTACCTCGAATATCTTGGAGTGCTTATCACATCCATCATAAAATTTTTCCAAGAAGGTTCCGGCTCCTAATTTCACCGGCAAATGGTAAGATCTCCCACGTACATGCTTGTACGGTTTGATTCTCACCGGAATCCTTCTAGCTTTCCTGCGCTTCAATGGGACATAATCTAGCCTTGCGTCCCATCCTTTCCTTGATCCAGAAAACAGCTTCTCGAGAATCATAGTAGCTTCCCCATCTCCATTTTGGGGATAGTACAAGGTCTTTGTCATGTGAATGACCCCATACTTGAACAAAAGACACTTCATCACCTTAGTGGTGAAGCGCTTGCAAACTCCACTCCTTATAATCCAAGGAGAATCTTCTTCCAACAATTTCATGGGAGGTTTCATCTTGATCTTAGGAGGTTCTTTCGGAAGAGACCTCCAACTCTTCGGTGCATCCCTGAAGAAATCTAGAACTTCAGTAGGAATTTCAAAGGGAGTAAGAGAAGGCACCATATAAAGTTCTCCAAAGCTTGGGACAAGTTTCATGTTAGGTTGATAATCCACACATGAAATCTCTCCCAACTCAGCTGATCTTTCTTCCACCTTGGCCACAATCTCAGTAATTTGGCCAAGGTTCTCTGCATCTTCCACTTCTGGTTATACAAATTCTTCTTCCATCTCGGCCGATCTCTCTTCCACCTCGCCCGATCTCTCATCCACCTCGGCCGATCTCTTTTTTACCTCGGCCGAAGTCTCAACAATTGGATCGAGATCTTCCACATCTTCCTCTTCCTCAAAAGCTTCAGGAGAAACTTCTGGTTCGATTGGGGGAATGCTTGAAACTTGCAGCACTTCCTCATGCTCTTCTTTTGGCTCAACATAGGATAGGGTGCTTTCTTTGAGCTCCTCCACCTTTTTCATCAACTTCTCCCATCTTGATTCAAGAGAATCTTCAAGAGGTTGCTCATAAATGTTTCTAGGGACATTCATCTCATCCCATATCGCAAGCTCCTTCTCAATGACCTTTTCTCTTTCCCTTTCATTGTTAAACCAGTAAAAGGAGTATTTTTCTTCCAAGTATTCATAATGGTCCGCCCTAGCACTTTGTCTTGCTATCCAGGCTGGATCAAATGTAGTAATCGGAAATCCTGAACACTACAAAACTCATAGAAAGAGTAGTTAATAGAAACAAGGGCAATAGCCCCGAAAGACAACCGAAACCGGCTTGGTCTAGACCAAGTCCCCGGCAACGGCGCAAAAAACTTGTTCGCTCCAAATGGTGTGTGCAAGCTTTAAATTTATAACCCAAGACATTTGCTAAAAACAAGGATGCGAACCCGCAGTGTACGGGTCAATCGTAGTAAAAGCAAGAAATTCCGGGGTGTCGATCTCAGGGACTTAGGTGAAACCTAAGCACGTATAGGTTGTCTATGTAATTACTAACCACAAAAGCGATTAAAACAATCAAAGATGATAAAAAGTCAATTAAGGAAATATGCAATACTAGGGATTAAAGCATCTAGTTAAGGATGAAAGGGCCTGCGTCTTCTCACATAGGTCACCGCCCCCGCGGTGCCTACCCTACGCCCCTGCGGCGGCCACCCTTGACACGTACCCTCAGCTCCGCCCCCGGCACTGAGGCTATGTACCCCCTCTCTCTTGTCACCGCCCCCGCGGCGACACACACTGCCCCTGCGGTAAAGTTAAGGAAAGAAAAAAAATACACTTCCCAAATTTTGAGAACACGGGGAGCTACTGGTTAGGACCTCACAATGGGTCCCGACCTTAGTTTGACAACAATTTCACTAGGATCTTACAACAAGACACAAAAGTATTTAAAACATTTGAAAACTTTAAACAATATATACATGAAGAATATGTATCAGCCTTACAAAATAAAGGTACTAAAACGACGCATATGAAGAACAGAAGACATCCCCGTCCCAAACTAAAATGAGTACGTGGACCCGGCTGACCATTCCCTCCGGATCTTTCTACAACTGTCTTAACCTTCAAGGCATCTACAAGCGGTATAAAACCGTTAGCTAACATTCCATGCATAAATATAAAAGGTAAAAGCACAAACACACAACATACACAATCAACATGCAACACTCAATACTTTTATTATCTTTAATTAGGTGATATGTCATTACTAATGATACTTATTTTGTGACACAAGGGATTCCCAAACCTCGCCCCTGTCCCCGTTTACCAACGAGGAATGGTACTAATGCATCTGACCGTCTACCTGACTGTGCTGGTCGCAGGGAACCTCCTAGACTCTCGCAAGAGCTAGGCAGATGATGTCAAGACCCGTTATCATACACTTGGATCAATTACACACTATAATAAAGTCGGCCTAATCTAGTTTCGTTTTTTATCATAACTAACAAACACCACTCATACACATTACACTCATACAAGAAGCCAGCTAAGTAAGTCCGTGGACTTACCTGATTCAGATCTTGACTCTCTTAATCACAACTCAATTTGTAACTGTATAACTCGGTTGCCTTTCAAAGGATGCAAGTGGATCAACACATATCCAATATACTTAGAAGTCTAAGACTTCTAAGATATAAGATCCTATCCGAAGAGAAATATACTAATATACATGTCTAAGGTAAAATGACCATTTTACCCTTGGTCCTGAAACTTCCAAAAATTTCATAATTCATGCCTAAACTCTTATTTGAGACTAAAGAGTCATATTCTAACTCCTAAAGATGAGTTTAGGTTAAGACTAGAACATTACATGTTTTCTTTAACCTTCTAAAAAGGTCACTAGGGTCCAACTTTGGCTTCAAATATGAAATTCGAATAAACTTATAAAAACTTCAAAATAATTCTCTAGATCATCTATGATATCCAATCTACTCCTAGGAGCGAGAATTTCTTAAAACTGTTCAACCATCACTTCTACAAAAATTTACAAAGTTGGTTACAACACTTGAAATTCTCTATACTTACCCAAAATCTGAGTATGTTTTCTAACTGTACAACAAGTCCACTTTGAGCCTCTATAACTCTAAATCCCACCGTTGGATTCATCCCAACTTTTGACATATTAACCTATGCATGGCACTAAACAACATCTCAAAAACGGAACGGTGGATCTTATCTCTAAGGCATCAAAAAGTATGCTCAAACTTGACTGCTCAACACAGTTTCTGGAAATTCAGAAACACTTAACAAAACAGCACACTGTCTCCACTTTGAAAAAATCGTAACTCCTAAACTACTCGCTGGATTTATCCCAAATTTTGATATGTTATACTATAAAATCTTATCTATACTATATCCAAATTTCAGCAGCAAAGGAGATCAAAACCCTATTCAAAATCATCTCACAAAACTGCATCACATGCTGTTTTTTTTCCCAACACGTAGAACTTTCAGCAAAAACAGAAAAACTGTTCAAGGTCCCAACTTTGAAAAATCATAACTCCTAAACCACTCGCTGGATTCCTCTAAAATTTTCATATGTACTACAAAAATATGCCAACTATATCATATTAAAATTTCAGCCAAAAAGGAGGAGTATTTCATACCTAAATCTGATTCTGAAGTTGGGTACTGGACATAGTTTTGAAAATTCAGAAAAGTAAATCTTTTAACAGTGTTTCTCCTGCTCGACCTGAGTAAGTTTTAGACAGATTTTGTAGCATATAATAGCTCATATGTATGGAGGGAAAAGTAACCAAAATAGGTATGGGTCTTACTCGATTCTAAGGTTCGATCATTGGAGGTTGCGGCTTGCTTGACTCCTCCTATTGGTTTGGTGATTGCTTGCCTGCAGAGGAAGATGTAGCAGGAAGGAGAGGGCTCCAGTTGTGCAAGAAGGGAGGTTGTACATGCTTATCCTGTGGCTGCTGGTTGTTCGTTCCAGGTGAGGCTGCATAGAGAGATCTGCCGGTCTGCTTGGTTGACGAAGAGGAAAGGGAAGGCTCGTCCTTCTTGTTGGCAGTAGCGATGCAGAAGGGTGTGGGCATAGACAGCAGTGGAGGAGAGACGGAAAGCAACCCTTGGCTATGGCAGCTCGGGTTGGCAACGTGAGAAGAGGGAAGGAGGAGTGTTGCGAGATCTGCAGCGTATACGCCGGGCATGTATCTGGACACGAAATGAAGGAGTGGATGCGTGCTTTCTGGGGCCGTTACAATGATGACGAATCTTCCTTCCAGCTCAGCACACCTTCATGTTGGAGCATCTTCTTCACTGATGGGTTACCGCCTTGCTGGGCCAATGTACGGGATGTTGTGGGACTAGGAATGCAAGTAAGGTAAGAAGAGGTGGGCCGAAACAAGGAAAACAAAGTGGGCTGAAGGTTTGACAAGTATGCCATGGTGGGCTGAAACAAAGAAAACAAAATGGGCTAAAGGTTGTCACAGTTTGTCAAAAACTCATCATGGCTTCGTCAAGCCCATGCATGGCCTTGTCATAAAGTTGTCGGGCTTCGTCATGACCTCGTCACAGCTTTGTCACAGTCTCGTCTCAGCCTTGTCATGATCTCGTCACAGCTTTATCACAGTCTCGTCTCAGCCTTGTCATGATCTCGTCTAATGTCTTAGTTAAGGGTTAATTATAAGAATTAGGGTTTGATATAATTCTATCATTTTATGTGAATTAAATTCTACATAAAATGATAAAATTTGTATAGAAAGAAATACTAGATAGAATGGGAAACGTCAACGGCTCGAAGTCCGAATTGATTCGGAATTAAACGGAATAAAAATTCCGGGTATTACAGTCGGGACGCTCCTCAAGATCCCCTCGGTCGAGGTGACACTGTAGCTGACCGAGGTGAATCTCAACTGAATGTGAAATCTCTCAAATCTGGTCCAAAGTAAATCTTCTTCATTAATTCCGTGTTTCCTGAGTTCTCTTTTAAGCTCCTGAATGTAGCTCCTATGACTCCTTAGCTCCTTAGGTCCATTTCGATCCAAAATGTGTTGTTTTACCTACGATTACAACAAAACTTGGTGTAGACCTCGATTCCCATAAAGGTAGATGAAACAACAATATAATCACATAATATACATCCATACATGCAGATTATTGAAGATAAAGCGTCTAAACAAGTCTCAAAATATAGACTATAATACATGCTATCAAAATACCCCATACTTGTCCCTTTCTTGTCCCCAAGCGAGTTCCAAATCTTAAGTACAAGATAGAATGGATTATAGGTCATAAAGACCAATGAAAAGTATTTCAAAACATTTTGGTGGTGTGCTCCACTCATAGATCACTCTAAGAGAATGCTTCATGGCAAATAAAATCAAGACATGATCAAAACATTTTATGAATATAAGAAAGTTGTTCATCTTTACATAAAATCATAGAATGCATAATAAATCATAATTATCGAAATTAATCATGTATAATACAATTTAAATCATCAAGTCAATCAACAAGCTCGAGGTCTCAAGGGCTTTTCAAAAGAGGTCAAGAAACGTGTGAGGGTGGGATGTATATAGGGAATGTGGTGCTAGAATCCGGGAAAAGGATCTTACTTCACTTCCTTTGAAACTCCACATCTTCCACCAATAAGCTTTGCTTATTTACTTTACTTTTTGGGATGCATGGACAGAGGTGCACAATAACCGAAGCCTAGGAGATTAGCAATCATCAATTTCTCGAGATGCCTCAAACCCTTGATACACATACCATGATGCGTTAGGAATATCGCTCAATCCGACTTTGGCAAGACACAAACACCCGGCTATGTGAATGGTGCCGAGTTACTCATCATCATGATTGACTTCCCCAAACCTATTTGTTTCTTTCTAAAACTTCCATCCAACATCTCAACTTTTCTTTCACTTGCTTTTCACTTGTTTGTTTCCAAATTCCGGGATAGGTAAAGGGTGGCAAATATGTATATGAGGGGCTAAGCATGATCGAGAAGAAGAAGAGAAGAGAATGAATTGCCTTAATCATTGCAGGAAGAATGTGATAGAACTCATCATTTGGTGTCAACCTTCAAATTCAACATAGTTTCGATAAAAATATAGTATTAAACATGCCAAAATTTCAAACAAAGCATTTTGCAACTTAAACATATCATAAAACCTTTCAAGCATATATAAAGATTTCAAAACCAATCTGCAAACAAAATCATCACTGAGGTCATATCCAGAAAAGAAGCACAAAACGTTTTGAAAAACCTCCCAGTTAAACCGCCTCGGTCGAGGTGTTCTAAGTCATCCGAAGTGCTTTACCTCGTTTGGCCATAATCATCCCGGTCGAGGTAATAAATATTTTTTTCTTAAACTAGTTTTTGACGTTTTTCTCAAACAAATAACTTGTATGCATGCATGTAGTCTCATATAAACACATAGAGCATAAAGAAAATCATAAATATCCGACTCGAGTCATACAAGCATACACAATGTCAAATCATACACATAAATATCCCATACTTGGGTCACATTGTCCCAATGGGTCAAGTAAGTCTGACATAAGAGAACTCAGCGGACATAACTAAGCTGCGAAAATAAATAATAAAGAAAATCCATGCTGCTTCAGTCCTGATCCGCTGGTGGTGGTGGATAAGGGATGAAGGGATGTTGAGATGGGTCAAACGGGTAACCCATAGTATGCTGAAACTGAATTTCCATCATCCTCTGCTGGTAGTGCTGGCTCTCTCTAAGCTCCATCATCTCCAATGACAAGGCTGTGTATGAGTCGATCATCTGGTCCGTCAGCTCATCAATCCGTCGGTGAGCTACTGGATTTCTCTATCTGCGGACTCTACGCCGGGCAGGTCGTGAAGGTGCAGCCGCTGTCTCCTCCTCTGTAGCCTCGTCGTGTAAATCGACAACTGGCACACTAGGGCCGGCTGTATCTGTACCAGTCTCTATGGCAGCCCTGCCATCATCATACTCATCCTCCTCCTCAGCTGGTGTAGCATCTCTTGCATCCTCTATATAGGGCAGCCATGTAGAAGACCAATACTGCGGATCAAAGACTATAAACTGGGTTGACCACAAGATACCTGAGGGGCACTCTACTCTCAAGGCATAGCTACGTAGGGTGTAGTGAGGCCACGAGGAACTAATATCCTTCTCGTGATCATCTCTTGAAGTCCAAGCGGCTTTGCAGCCGCCACCAATGTACAAGCAGTCAAGTCTAGACCCATAACTGTAGCGATATGAGTCACCAGCCCTCCACAACAAATATCTCCCTTTGCCTTGCCCTTGATCCGATGCAGATCCTCAGCTAGCATGCCTCCAAAGTCAGGCACTCCACCAGTCACCATGCAGTACAGGCTCAACAACTCTCCTTGTCTGATCTTCTGAGGCATCTCAGTACGTGCCAAAAGAGTCGCTAAAAATACGGTGGGCCAGATGGAATGCTAAATGGAAGATTATGCGCTCCCTGGAGTCACCAGATCTCCATCTGTCTGCGTGCTCCACCACATGGGCAATCTGCCCCCAAAACTGTCGAGCCACTGCTCGGGAAGGGAAGTCGGTCACTGTCGGAGTCGGGAAGCCAAAAATGTCTCCGAACTGATCCATAGGCACTATGTAGTTCCGGTTCAGCAACCGGTACTTGATGTTGTTCCTCTCTGGAATGTGAGTGACAGAACTCACAAACTCCATCGTCGGCTCAAGGTAGGCTGGCGCTCGGTTCTCCATAAAGTGCTCCAGCCCTACCATGGATATCATCTTCTTCAAGTCCTCCACCACGTGGAGGCACTCGAAGGCTGGAACATCCAAAAAACGCGGGGCGACTACGGGGTGCCCGCATATACGATCAAAATCTGCCTGGTAACGCTTATGTATCACCGGAATAGAAGGTCAGGAAGAAGGGGAAGGTGAAGAACCACTGGGAGCATCCCTCAGAACTAGCTGGCGATTAGATCGAGAACTCATATCTGCTGACAGGAAAGTACCTCGGTTGGTCTGACAGACTGAAGAACACCTCGGCTAAGACACAGCTCGACTGGACCAAGGCGAAGTGTTGTTCGATTTCCTCTCTCTGATTTTCAGTTCTTTTCCCGCAAAAACACTACCAATTGCTTTTTATGGGGTACTTATACTCTTTTCAGCAATAAAATCTGGCAACCAAAGCCAAATCTTTCCCAAAACAGTAAAGAGAGACGAGTTTAGGGTTTTCGACAATTTACCCTAAATTAAGCCGATTCGTGACGTTTATCTTGCAGTTTGTTGCTTGTAATGTGATCCTCTTGCTTTTCTTTGCGAGATCAGAGCAGAAATCGTGGAAAAAGATCGAAAAACGAAGAAGCGAGATGAGATATGCGCCGCGGTCGAGAAGGGGGTTGGGAGGGAAGAGAGAGAAATTTGTTCGCCTTTTCTACCCCTCGCCGATTCTGATATCACCTCGGTCGAGGTGGTCCCGACCGGACCGAGGTGGCTGACTGGATTGTCAAACCTAGTCGCCTCGGTTGCCTCAAGAACATCTCGGTCGAGGCGCTATGACAGCAACCGAGATGTGTCTCAATCAAACTCCGTCTTCTCAATTTCTTGAACTTCTTTCCCTCCAGTGTTGCTCCTAAGTTGTAATCCTTCCTTAGAGAGTACTAGGTTTCTGTCTAGGACGCCATAAACAAAACAAAGCAAAGCAAAAGCAAACTATCTTAAACTAAGCTAGAAAAAGGGAAAGCAAAGCAATACCTTGGGTTGCCTCCCAAGAAGCGCTTGATTTAAGGTCGCTAGCTGGACCGTACGGCATCCCTAAACATGACGGAAGGTATCCTCACCCCATACTTCACCTTCATCATGGGGTGAGATAAAGAAGTCTATCAAACGTTCCAGCAAATACAAATGCTCGTCGGGAAACGAGTCATCTATGGGTATG
Organism: Fagopyrum homotropicum; assembly: GCA_033239125.1. Taxonomy (NCBI): domain Eukaryota; kingdom Viridiplantae; phylum Streptophyta; class Magnoliopsida; order Caryophyllales; family Polygonaceae; genus Fagopyrum; species Fagopyrum homotropicum. The sequence goes on from BSWB01000002.1 coordinate 109,276,553, forward strand.
TCGTCCTTCTCGTGTGAAGAGGGAGGTAGCCGGCTAAGGTGATCCGCAACAGAATTCTCGGACCCCTTCTTATCGCGAATCTCTATATCAAACTCTTGAAGCAAGAGAATCCATCGAATAAGACGCGGCTTTGCATCCTTCTTAGCAAGCAAGTAACGAATAGTTGCATGGCCAGTGTAAACAATAACTTTCGCTCCTACTAAGTAAGAGCGAAACTTCTCAAAAGCATATACAACCCCAAAAGCTCCTTTTTGGTGGTGGCGTAGTTTAGTTGAGCTTCATCTAGCGTCTTGCTAGCATAATAAATGGTGTTGGTCCGGCCATCCTTCTTTTGTCCAAGTACCGCTCCTACGGCCACATCACTCGCATCACACATGATCTCAAAGGGTAAGGTCCAATCAGGAGGTTGAATAATGGGAGCGGAAATCAACGCTTCCTTTATCCTATAAAACGCATCAAGGCATTCCTGTGAAAACTCAAAAACAACATCTTTATTTAAGAGTTTAGTGAGTGGTTTAGAGATCTTCAAGAAATCCTGGATGAACCTCCTGTAGAAAGCTGCATGCCCGAGAAAACTCCGCACACCCTTAACAGTACAAGGGGGAGGAAGTTTCTCAATAGTCTCGATCTTAGCTTGATCGACCTCAATACCGCGGTTGGAAACGAGGTGTCCTAGCACAATTCCTTCACTAACCATAAAGTGACACTTCTCCCAATTCAAAACGAGATTAGTGTCTTCACAACGTTGTAGCACTAGAGAAAGGTTAGATAAGCAATTATCAAAAGAGTAACCATATACTGAAAAATCATCCATAAATACCTCCATGATCTCCTCTATGTACTCGGAAAAGATAGCCATCATGTAGCGCTGAAAGGTAGCGGGTTCATAACATAATCCAAATGGCATCCTCCTATAAGCGAATGTCCCCCATGGACAAGTGAAAGTGGTCTTCTCTTGATCATCCGGATGGATAGGAATCTGAAAGAAGCCACTATAACCATCTAAATAGAAAAAATGGGAATGTTGAGCTAACCGTTCGAGCATTTGGTCGATGAAGGGAAGTGGAAAATGGTCCTTCCGAGTGGCCATGTTCAGCTTCCTGTAATCAATGCACACCCTCCAGCCCGTAACGCTCCTAGATGGAATCAACTCGTTGTTCTTATCCGCCACAACGGTCATCCCTCAATTCTTCGGAACTACATGCACTAGGCTCACCCACTTGCTATCCGAGATAGGAAATATGATACCTGCATCCAACAATTTAAGAATCTCCTTCTTCACAACCTCTTTCATGATTGGATTTAACCATCTTTGAGGTTCCCGTGAAGTCTTATGATCGTCTTCCATTAGTATTCTATGTATGCAGAAAGAAGGCTTAATACCAATAAGATCATCAATAGTATATCCCAAATCCTTTTGATGTTTTCTCAGGACATGCATCAGTTTAGATAATCCAGTTTCGGAAAGGGAAGCGCTTACAATAACGGGATATGTAGAATCCGATCAAGGAAAACATACCTCAAGTGACTTGAAAGTGCTTTAAGCTCCACAATTGGGGGTGCTTTCTGAGGGGGATCCTTGCTTCCTCCTTCCAGTAGAGTAGGCTTAGATCAAAGAACTAGAGTTTAAGAAGTCTCAGTTGACATCATCTCGCTTGCGACTTCGGTCGAGGTCAAGGGTGGGTGACCGAGATGTTCTTCAGAAAAGAACACCTCGCTTGGTCCAGAAAGTTCCTCGGTCGAGGTACTGGAATTGGGACCGAAACAAGAATTTCTCCTCTTGTGGATCAGTTTCTCAATCTTAGCTCCTGGATATGCTTCCAGTGCCTTTAAGCTCTGTATTTCTACATCACAAGAAACATCTATACCTTCCTCCATTAAGCTGAAACTAATAACTCTTTCAAGAGGGTCATTAATAAGGATAGAGCTCACCAATGCTCTTGATTCTTCATCCTCCAGCGGTTCTCCCTTCATTGCAACAAGCAATGCAAACTCGACTTGATCACCGCTAATGTTGAATTTCAACTTGGCATTCTTACAATCCACATTGCAACCCAAAGTTGCTAGAAATGGTCTCCCGAGAATGATAGGAACGGGATAATATGCGGGTATGTCAAGTACAACAAAGTTTATAGGTAAATAGAAGTTACCTAACTTAACGGGAACGTCTTCCAAAATTCCCATGGGATGGGTAATGGAGCGGTCCGCCATGTATAACCTTATCTTCAGCGGCTTGGGCTCTCCAAGTCCGATCTTCACACATAGCTCCAGCGGGATTATGCTCACGCTAGCTCCTAGATCACACAACGCCTCACAAGTTACATCCCCAACTTGAATGGGAATTCAAAATGAGCCGGGATCTCTCAACTTAGGTGGCATCTTCTCCTTCATGATTTGAATGAGCTCCGAGGATTTAGATGTCATCCTTACTTCTCCAAAATCTTCCAACTTCCCCTTCCTTGATAGAATCTCTTTTAAGAACTTCCCATAGGTGGGCATTCCTAGAATATCATCAAGGAAAGGGATGTCAATGTGTAGTTTATTCATCAAGTTAAGGAACTTACCAAAATGCTTGTCTAGATGTGCTCTGGCTCTTGATTGAGGGAATGGAAGTGGTGGTTTATAAGCAGGAGGTGGGACATAAACTTCAGATTTGTCCTTTGCTTTCTGGGACTCCACCTCGAATGGCACCTCGACCGAAGTGTTCCTCGTCTGTACCTGGACCGAGGTGTTCTTCGTCTGCTCTAGCACCGACCGAGTTACTGGATCTGTAGTTTTTAGTCCACTTCTCGTCGTTATTTCCATGATTTGTTCCTTAGGGTTGCTCTCTATCCTTGTTGGGAGCTTCCCTGGATCTCTTGGCGCTTCATTCGCCTTATTAAAGAATTGTTGCTCTAAGGCCTTATGTGCCTTCGAAAATGAATTCATGGACGTCTCTATAGCGTTGAGCTTGATCAAGATGGCCTCCAACACTGCATCTTTCTTCTCTGGCTGGAATGAACTTGATCTAGGCTCCTGGCTCTTAAATGGAGTAGAAGAAGAAGAAGAGGGGTTAAAAGAATTATTAGAATTAGAATAAGGGTTACCCGAATTTTGTTGATTAGATCTCCAATTGTTGTTGTTGGATCCTCTATTGTTGTCGTAATTGTTGTTCTTGGACCCTTGATTGTTGTTCCTTGACCCTTGATATCCTCCATCTTCCTTCTTTGTGTGAGCCACCAAAAAGTCCTTCAATTGCTTCACATCGTTCTTAAGGGAGATGAGTTGATTATCATTTGATTGAGTGTCCTAGAAATTGACTCTCTTAACTCCATTTTCGGCTCCTTGATGGGAGTACTTCTCCATGTGCAAAGCTTGCTTCTCAATGAACTCCCACACTTCGTCTATCGGCATATCCATGAATGTGCCGGCGGAAAGTAGTTGAAGATTGAATTGAGTAGCTCCATCCAATCCCTTGAAGTATATCTCCAGCAACTCTATCTTTGGAATCCCATGATGTGGGCAATCTAATAGAACATCTTTGAATCTCTCCCATGACTTGGACAAACTCTCCTTGTCCTTCATGATGAATGCATTAATCTTCCCTCTCATTTCAGTGGTCTTGGAGGGGGGAAAGAACTTTGTTAGAAACTTCGTCGTCATCTCTTCCCAATTAATGATCTTTCCGGGTGGAAGAGATTGATATCAAGTAAGCGCCCTATCCTTCAAAGAAAAGTAGAAAGGCCTTAGCTTGTAGTTGTTGTTTTCCAGCCTTGAAGGTCTCAAGGTCTACATCAGAATCTCGTAGTTTTGCAAATGCTGACGCGGAGACTCCCTCTCTAAACCTCCAAATTAGCATTGGCGGATCATGGATAGAACTTGTGGTCGAATTTCGTAATCATGATCCGCTGGATCACCTAGGTTGACTCCTGGACGCCTCACTTGCTGATTAGGGTCCATCCTCTGTCCCAGGGTTTGTGAAATTCCAGCAAAAAGAACATCTCGGACAGGCATCCGAGGTGGATGTATCTCGGCCGCGGCAACTGGGACTGGGTCCTGCCTCGGTCGAGGATCTGGGATCGGTCGATGAAGAATCTGGGCTCTTAGATCGGCCATATCAGCTTCGATCTCTGCAGTTCTGGTGCGAGTTTGCTCTCTTTCTCGTTGCAGTTCTACCTTGTTGAGACGTAGCTGTTCCAATGCCTCCTTCAATTCGGCCTCAAGATCGCGATTGTCTTGTTTGGCCATCTTAGCTTCTTTCAAGCGTCGTTTGTATGTCTTTTCTGGTTCGGGATCGTAAGGAACGATTTCCTTCCCAGCACGGGTTCTTCGCATAAACCTAAGGAAAAGATCTTGCGAAAACACTCAAGTAGAGTGGTTAGTAGCAACAAGGACAATTGCCCCAAAAGACAACCGCAACCGGCTCGGTCTAGACCAAGTCCCCGGCAACTGCACCAAAAACTTGTTCGCTCCAAACGGTGTGTGCAAGCTTTAAATTTATTACCCAAGAAGTATGCTTAAAATAAGGATGTGAACCCGCAGTGTACGGATCAATTGTAATAAAAAGCTAGAATTCCAGGGGTCGATCTCAGGGACTTAGGTGAAACTAGGCAAGAATAGGTTGTCAATGTGACTAATAACCACAAAAGCAATTAAAGCAATCAAATATGATAATAAGGTCAAATAAGGGGAAATGCGGATTCTAGGGATTAAAGCATCTAGTTGTGGTTCCGACTCAAGATCTCAAAAGATAACACGGACAAAGTTGAGGTTTTGCAAAGAGAAGGTGTTTCTAAAGTGGGAATAGATTACCGGGTAAGTCTCGCAACTCACTATCTCAAACCAAAGTTCCTATTACCGGGTAAGTCTCAAGGTACTAAGAAAATGAACTATAATTTCAAACCAACACACCACCCAAGGGAATAGAATCAACCTTTACCGGGTAAGTGTCAGGCTAACTCACAAAGATGGGATAAAGCCACACTCAAACCCCAATAAAGGATAAACCCTTATTACCTACACTTATGATCATGGGTAAACAAGCTAAGGAATCACCGGGTAAGTCTCATCCTAGGCTTGCATTGAACCAGGAAAGGTGTAATAAGGATAGGATTTGGTAAACTAGAACTCTTAACTCTCAGTGTCGGATCACAAAAGGTCACCTCGTTCAGTCAAGTTCCACCCTGGCCGAGATGTTCATCGACTGAGCGAGGTACTCTAGGGTTAAGGTTAAAGGCTCGAGCTTTCAGGGTCCTGTTGGGATTAACATCATTCTATCATCGTCTTTCCCACAACTTTCAGCCAATCACCCTAGAATCGCACAAGAAATTTAGCCACTCATCATCATGATAACAATAATCAAATATATGGTGAAGGAATGAATATTCGAAAAAGTTAACCTTAAGAAAAAGGCCTCAATAACTGAATCAAATAAACAACAAATCAGCGTTCCTCTGATCACAATTCGAACAAGACAATAAACCAAAGGGAATATAAGAAAGTCTTACAAACTCTCTCTGAAGCTAACTTCGAACTATGAATCCTTTCTTGATTGATCTTCAATCCTTCCTTCAAACTTCCAGAAAAGCTCCTAACTGCTACGTTGATCCAAAGGATTCGATGATAAAAAGATGACTGAATTGTTGAAAATCTAACCCTTTATATAGGAGAATTATCTTCCAAAGATAATAATATCTTAAAAAGATAATTTCCTATAAAATATATCCATATCTTCAAAATAGATCTCCCAAAAATAAGATCTTCCTTCCAGAAATCCAGCCCAAAAATATAAGATATCTTCTTTCCATAATTAAAAGGTCTCAGCCAAAAAAATATGATCTCGCCGACGGCAGGTAGTTCGCCTCGGTCGGGACGCTCCTATTCGCTCCAAACGGTGTGTGCAAGCTTTTAATTTATAACCCTAGACGTAAGCTTAAAACAAGGATGCGAACCCGTAGTGTACGGGTCAATCGTAGTAAAAAGCAAGGAATTCCAGGGGTCGATCACAGGGACTTAGTGAAACAAAGTCCAATTACGGTAAGCTTTAGCAACTACTAACCACAAAGCAATCAAAACAATCAAAGATGATAAAAGTCAATAAAGGAAATATGCAATTCTAGGGATTAAAGCATCTAGTTGTGGTTCCAACTCAAGATCTAAAGATAAGCGGACAAAGATGAGATATTTGCATAAGGAAGGTGTTACTAAAGTGGAATAGATCACCGGGTAAGTCTCACTACTCTCTAATCCTAAATCGTAACTCCTATTACCGGGTAAGTCTCAAGGAATGAAGATAAAGAACTATAACCTCAAACTAACACACCATCTAAGGGAATAGAATCAACCTTTACCGGGTAAGTCTCAGGCTAACTCACAAAGATGGGATGAAAGCACACTCAAACCCCATTAAAGGATGAACATTTATTACCTACACTTATGATCTTAGGTAAACAAACTAAAGAATTACCGGGTAAGTCTCATCCTAAGCTTGCATTGAACCAGGAAAGGTGTAATAAGGATAGGATTTGGCAAACTCTAACACTTAACTCTCAGTTTTGGATCAGATAAGTCACCTCGGTCAGCCAAATTCCACCCCGGCCGAGATGTTCATCGACTGAGCGAGATGCTTAGGGTTAAGGTTAAAGACTCGAACTTTCAAGGTCCTACTGTGATTAAGATCATTCTATCATTGTTTTTCCCACAACCTTCAGTCAATCACCCTAGAATCACACAAAGAGATTAGCCACTCATCATCATGAAAGTATTAATCAAGTATATGGGAAGAAAGTGAATATTTGAACAAGAAGAATTTAATGAAAAGACTTCAATAACTGAATCAAATATCACAACAAAGCATTCCTTAGATAGAAATCTAACAAGACAAGACAACATGGAAGGGAATCTAAGACAATCTTACAAAAACTCTTCAAAAGCTATAAAAGCACAATCTTCCTTCTTTAACCTTCAAAAAGGTTCTTCAAATCTCCCAACTGGAGTATGGCTGCTGCGTGCTATGCGGAATCTCCAACTGTATGCGGATGTAAGCGGCCTCCGGATTTGTGGGAAATCCAACCCTTTTTATAGGAAAAATACCCTCCAAAGATAAGATATCTTAGAAAGATCTCTTCCCATAAAAATAGGTAAAATATATGATCTAGCATATCTTCTTCCTTCCAGGAGCCAAGCCCAAAAATATAAGATCTCTTTCCAACGATAAAAGATCTCAGCCAAGAATAAAATATTCTCGCCGCGTCCCAGGGGTTCGCCTCGGTCGAGTCGACTTCTCTGGATCACCTCGGTCGAGGTGACTCTGTAGTCAACCGAGGTGAATCACAACTGAATGTGAAATCTCTCAAATCTGGTTTAAAGTGAATCTTAAATCCATGGCTATGCTTCCTGGATGGTTCCTTATGTTCCTGAATGTAGCTCCAATGACTCCATAGCTCCTTTTGCTCCTTTTGATGCAAAACGTGCCATTTTACCTACGATTACAACAAAACTAGGTGTAGACCTCGATTCCCGCAAAGGTAGATGAAATGGTAATATAATCACATAATATACATACAAACAATGCAGATTATTGAAGACAAAACGTCCAAACAAACCCCAAAATATTAGACTATAATTCATGCTATCGCTCCTCAAGATCATCTCGTTCGAGGTGACATTGTAGCTGACCGAGGTGAATCTCAACTGAATGTGAAATCTCTCAAATCTGGTCCAAAGTAAATCTTCTTCATTAATTCCATGTTTCCTGAGTTCTCTTTTAAGCTTCTGAATGTAGCTCCTATGACTCCTTAGCTCCTTAGCTCCATTTCGATCCAAAATGTGCTGTTTTAACCCCGATTACAACGAAACTTGGTGTAGACCTCGATTCCCATAAAGGTAGATGAAACAACAATATAATCACATAATATACATCCATACATGCAGATTATTGAAGATAAAACGTCTAAACAAGTCCCAAAATATAGACTATAATACATGTTATCAAAAATCCTAGCAAAAAGACTAAGCGTAGTCCTTCCAAAGCTGATCCATCCATTACAAAGCGCTTTCGTTAAAAATAGAGCAATTCATGATAATGTGCTTATAGCACACGAAATTTTTCATGGTTTTAAAGCAAAAAAAGGAAAAGATGGATATATGGCTATTAAATTAGACATGGGAAAAGCTTACAATAAAGTCGAATGAGAATTCTTAAAAGTAGTATTACAAAAATTCGGAATTGTAGAGAAATTTAGAAATTTGATTCAAGAGTGTATTTCTATGGTCTCTTTTTCCATTTTGATCAATGACTCCCCCACTAACATTTTTTGGTCACAATGTGGTCTTCGTCAAGGCGACCCCCTCTCTCCTCTATTATTTAACCTGTGTGCGGAGGTCCTGTCTAAAAATATTCAGAGAGTTTTTGATGAAAATCCTAAATCGATCGGTTTTCCGATCACCAATAACGGGACTAAAATACCCTTCCTCGCATTTGTTGATGACATTATAATCTTCACTAAAATAACTGCACAAGCTAGTGATAAAATTCTCTCAGTCCTACATGACTATTGTGACATCTCAGGACAGATTATTAACTTTAATAAATCGACTTTCCAAACCACTGTTAACACTGACCAAGGTACCAAAAGATGCATCCAGGCACATCTTGGAATTAATGGCACTACTAATCTCGAACAATACCTTGGATGCCCTATTATTAATGGACGGGTTAATAAAGATATTTTTAACTCCGTAATTTTGAACAGCAAACAACAATTAACAAGGTGGAAAGCATTGACCATGTCTCAAGAAGGAAGAATAACATTAATTAAATCCAATTTTAATGCCAATCCAAGTTATTTAATGCAAGCCTTTATGTCACCTACAAATGAATAAAAATGAAAAATAATGGCAGACCCAGAAAACATTTGGGTCAAAATTGTCAATGAAAAATACCTTAAAGGAAATTGCCTATGGAATTACCAATGTGGGTCGAATGCTTCATGGCAATGGAAGAATCTAATAAAACTTAGAAAAGATCTAGATAAAGGACTCAGATGGAGAGTAGGAGATGGAAAGACGATAAGATTCTCTAAGGATAAGTGTCTTACGGAAAAACCACTCAGGGATATGGCAAAGTGTACAAATCTAGATAATCCGATGGAATTTTTCCAAGTTTATCACTAATAATACATGGAATCATCAAATGTTAAACCAACTAAACATGATTTTACCTAATGATATTATCGATAGAATAATATAACCTTCCCATTAATGATATCAAGAATAAACTATATTGGTTTGGGAACGATGAAGGATGGAACTCGACTAAATCAGCTATGGAGTTAATCCAAAAACAGAAAATGGGAGTCACAATGGATAAAAGTTGGAAATGGAAAATGGATGTCATGCCGAAAATTAAAAACTTTTTATGGAAACTAGCACTAGACGGCCTCCCAACAAAACAAAACCTCGATAGACAAAGAATCCATATTGTTATGAATTGTGAACTCTGTAACCATCATACAGAAAGCACGAAGCACCTCTTTTTTCAGTGTCCTGCTTTAGAAATGGTTGTTGATGTCAATAACATTACGACCATTTTAAAGAATTGCGACATTGACAATAAGGGCATTACAGAGGCACTTTTTGACCTCAAAGAGAAAATGTCAACGGTCGAGTTTAGTCTTCTAATCGTCATCTGGTGGAACATGTGGATGGCTAGGAACCAATTCATTTTCCACAAAACTAAAATCCCACAAAGTTTTAAAACGCTAGCTATGAACCAAATAGACGTATGGGATCAAGCTAATAAGAATCACAAAAATAATAATACATTGAACAAAAAGGCGAGAAGAAAAAAGAAAATGTTAAAGTGGGAAAGACCGGGAGAAGGAAGCAAAAAACTTAATTTTGATGCATCTCAACTTGCTACAAATCAATTCTCATTTGGTTTTATCATCATAGACCATTGTGCCGTTCCTATTGCAATAGGAAGCGGTACATGTAACGCAGATTCTATTTTGAAAGCAAAAGCAATTGCTCTACGAATGGGCCTACAAAAGGCAAAAGAGAGTGGTTTTCCAGGGATCGAAATTGAAGGAGATAATTTGGTTACAATCAATTCGATTAATCTAATTTGGAAACCTCCTTGGGAGCTTGATATGATTATCAATGATATTTCCTATCTTATCTCAGGTTTCTCATACTCCAGGATACAACATGTCTACAGGGAAGTTAACAGGGTTGCGGACAGGATTGCGATGCAGGGACACTTGGTCAACTAGACGTCAATGCGATTCCCGAAGATGTTCATGACCTTATCCTTATGGATGTTTTAGGCCGATCGGTTTCTAGAAATTGATTCGTCTAATTATTTACCTATGTATCAAAAAAAAAAATGTCACAAACCTCTATGGCCAAATGGTTTATGACCAGTTTTTTTTACCATTGAAATTGGGATATTTAGGTGAAATCTGAAATTAGTCAATGAAGAATTTTTCCATTCTTCGATCCTCCTTGAGGGTCTAAACGATACCCTACTTGTGCTCATTGCAAATGTTAAAAAGAAGAGAATATGAGAGACTTTTTTTCCTATAAGGCTTCTTATAATAAGAAAATAAATTTTGGTAGACTGATATGATGGGGCATGGATCGAGTGAGACGAGTTCTTCCTGGTTGAAGGCCTAGGAAGAAAAAACGGGGGAGGTTTGGTGTTATATTCTTTTCATCCACAAAAGTATATTGAAAATTCTACGTGCAAGTTCGGTGCATCAAAACCAAAAACGTTTCTTCTTTTCTCGTTGTTTCTTTAATTAACTCGTTCACCTCACAACAAGCCTTTTTATGAACAAACATGTGACTTCTAAATTTGGAAATTATATGGGTGTTCTGATCTTGCAGTCTCGCATTTCTTCCAGCCTCGATATGTCTCGCATTCCCGTCTGATCAAATTCTCTGTCTCCAATAACACTAGTACGGAATATGAGTGCCTGGACGTCTGTTTAAGCTAAGTTAGAGAATATATGCCGTAACTTTCTGTAGGGGAGGAGAGTAATGATTGTTGTTTCATGAAATGATGTTTGTGAGTTCAATGTGGATGGTGGTATTTGTATTAGGTGTATGAAAGAGTCGAATCGGGCAGCACTTGCAAAACATTTATGGAGACTCAACCATGAAACAAGAGAAGCTTTGGTAATGACGTGACCTTTCATATCTTTCGGTTACTTCCTTGTAGTAATGACGTGACCTTTCATATATTTCGGTTATTTCCTTGTAGTAATGACGTGACCTTTCATATCTTTCGGTTATTTTCTTGTACATTAATTTTAGGGTTTCTTTAGCTATATATATTGTGTAATCTTCTTTGTTAATAACACAAGGGAAAATTATCTCGTTCATTTCCTTTTCTTCATGGTATCAGAGCCACGAAAAAAAAAAAAAAAAAAACCTAATACCAAATTTATACGGTCCTATCTACTCCTCGCCAAACTGACAAACATCTTCCGATCGATTGATCAAGATGTCAAACAACGGTGATGAGAACAATGAATTGAAGCAGATCGTGGCGAAGAAACCCTTGACGTTGGATCCAACGTCCTACTACTATCTTCATCCCTCTGACAATCCCGGGATGAATATAGCGCCGGTGATCTTGAGAGGAAACAACTTTCAAGAATGGGAGAAGGGAATTCGCAACTCCTTTCGAGCAAAGCGAAAACTTAAGTTTCTTGACGGATCTCTCAAGAAACCTAACGACGATTCCGACGAGATCGAAGATTGGTGGAGCGTTAACTCCATGCTTGTGGGTTGGATTTTGCAATCCATCGATACTTCGCTTCGCTCCTCAATCCGCTACAACGACACTGTTAAAGAATGGTGGAATGATCTTCGGCAAAACAATGGTAATTCGTCTTCCCGCAATCGCTCCAAGTCTGGTGCATCGTCCAGAATTGATCGTCTTCACCAGGGAGTCGCAAATGCCGCTGCTGGTGGCCCAAGTGCTGGTGGCTCAGGACATGGCGGTGAGCACCAGTATACGAACCAGGATCGTGCAGCGTTGTCGTCGACGATCACCGATGCCCAATGGTCCTCCATGATGGACATGTTTAAGAAGTTTCATGCCTCAAATCCACCTTCCGATCACCTAATGGGTAAGAAAACTAATCGGTGGATTTTGGATACAGGTGCGTCATATCATATGACGGGTCGAAAGGAACTACTTACCGACTTGCGCTCGATTACTCCGGCAAATATTTTGTTGCCGAATAATATCACTTCGATCGCTACTCAGTCCGGGACAGTAAAACTAGGAACTCATCTTGCTATCTCTAATGTTTTATATGTGCCTGATTTTTACTGCAATCTAATCTCGTTTCAAGGATTGATGAGTGAACTACAGTGTATTGTAACTATGACTGATAAGTTGTGTGTGATTCAGGACCGCATTACGAGGAAGGTGATTGGAGCAGGTGAAGCGTGGGGCGGGGTCTTCTGGTTGGTCGGTGACTGTGCTGAGCCGACTTGGTTTGCTGCATCAGTGTCTGTTTCTGATCTTTGGCACAGGCGAATGGGTCATCCATCTTATCGTTCTATTAGTTATTTACCAAATATTGCTTCCGACAAGTTGAAATCTGCTACTTTAGATTCATGTTCTGTTTGTTTGCAAGCAAAGAAAACTCGGGCATCGTTTCCCATTAGTCATAATAAAGCAGAAATTTTATTTGAGTTGATTCATCTTGATGTTTGGGGTCCCTATCGGGTCTCTACGTCTTCTGGCGCTCGTTATTTTCTAACTATTGTGGATGATTTTTCACGTGCTGTTTGGGTGTACCTAATTACTGCTAAAACTGAGGTTGTACAGTTGGTACAAAATTTTTGTGTTTATGCTCAAAGACAGTTTGGCAAAGAGGTCAAACGTGTTCGTGCTGATAACGGGACGGAGTTTGTTCCCCTGCGGGCTTATTTCGCCCGTCACGGCATTTTGTTTGAGAGCTCATGTGTTGCTACACCTCAGCAGAATGGTCGGGTTGAGCGTAAACATCGCCACTTACTCAACGTGGCTCGGGCATTGATGTTTCAAGCCGATTTACCCGTCTGTTTTTGGGGCGAATGTGTCCTCACGGCCGCTTATTTGATTAATCGCACTCCATCGGATTTACTTCAGCATAAATCTCCACATGAACTTCTCTTTGGTAAACTCCCTTCTTATGGTCATATTAAGGTTTTTGGATGCTTGTGTTTTGTCTCCGTTATTCCTCGCAGCAGTGATAAGTTTGTTGCTCGAGCCACTAAATGTGTTTTCTTAGGCTATCCTTTTGGGCAAAAGGGATGGCGGATTATGGACTTGGCCACCAAGAAAGTTTTCGTATCAAGAGATGTCGTGTTTCATGAAACAATGTTTCCATTTCGGGATGTTGTGTCTGTTCCCGAAAACACCTCATATTCTTCGGCTTCCACGCATCCAGCTATTTTTGATGACTCTCCACCGTTTGCAGTTACGGACACCCCGATCGCTTCGGACCCTCAGTCTCCGGTTTCGCCTATCTCTGAGTCACAGTCTTCGTCTTTGAATCCTTCGTCGGGTCCAGATTTGGTCGAAGTATCAGTTCCGTTGGTTCCTTCAGTCCCGAATATGCCGGTTCGGCAATCTACTAGAGCAACCCAACCAAACGTTCGTTTGCGAGATTACATTTGTCATACGACTCGAGTCATCGAACCCCCACGCTTCTCCACTATTCCTGTTTCTGTCCCTTCCTCAGGTACTCCTTATCCTATATCTAACTATGTTACGTCTCGTCAGTTTAATGATCGTCATATTGCGTTTGTAGCTGCTCTAACTGCTCAATATGAGCCTGCATCGTTTTCTGTTGCTGTTAGGGACCCAATTTGGCGGTCCGCTATGCAGGCCGAGCTTGATGCTTTAGCTCGTAACGGCACATGGGATCTGGTTCCTCTTCCGCCCGGCAAAAAGCCCATTGGTTGCAAGTGGGTCTATCGTATTAAATATAGAGCAGATGGCGCAATTGAGCGATATAAGGCTCGTTTGGTGGTCCTTGGCAATAAGCAGATTGAGGGCATTGATTTTAATGAAACATTTGCACCGGTAGCCAAGATGAATTCTGTTCGGGTGCTTTTATCTGTTGCTGCTATTAAAGGTTGGCATTTGCATCAGATGGATGTCCACAATGCATTTTTACATGGCGATCTAGCCGAGGAAGTCTATATGCGTATTCCGCCCGGTTTTACTGCTTCCTCCGATCGTGTATGTCGATTACGGAAGTCTTTGTATGGTTTACGTCAGGCTCCTCGAAATTGGTTCGCCAAGTTGGCTTCTGCTTTGATAGAATTTGGTTTCACCCGTTCATATGCCGATTATTCTCTTTTTTCCTTTCTTCGGAATGGAATGGTGCTTCACGTTTTGGTCTATGTGGATGATCTTGTTATTGCAGGAAATGATCTTACGCTGATCGGGACATTTAAGACGTATCTGAATTCTTGCTTTCATATGAAGGATCTGGGCGTTCTCAAATACTTTCTTGGCATCGAAATCGCTCACGGTCCTGACGGTTTATTTCTGTGTCAGCGGAAATACGCGCTTGAGATCCTATCTGAGGCTGGTTTATTGGGCGCGAAGCCCGTCGAGTTCCCCCTCCCTCAGAATCACGACTTAGCTCGCTCGACTGCACCTCTATATTCGGCACCTGATCAATATCGTCGTTTGGTGGGTCGATTAATTTACCTTACTATTACGCGCCCGGAATTAAGCTATGCCGTCCATACCTTGTCTCAGTTTATGCAGAAACCGACAATTAATCATTGGGATGCCGCGCTTCGCGTATTACGGTACGTTAAAGGGCATCCAGGACAAGGCTTATTTTTATCGAGGGGGAGTTCCCTTCAACTGTCTGCTTTCTGTGACTCTGATTGGGGCTCTTGCCCACTTACCCGTCGCTCACTCACTGGTTATTTTGTGTTTCTTGGTCAATCTCCCGTCTCGTGGAAGACCAAGAAACAACCCACGGTATCCCGCTCGTCGGCTGAGGCCGAATATCGCTCTATGGCCGCCGCCTGCTGTGAGCTTCTCTGGCTCAAATCATTCCTGCACTCTCTTGGTGTGCCACACACCTCGCCTATGAGTCTTTCATGTGATAGTCAAGCTGCTCTCCATATCTCCGCAAATCCTGTATTTCATGAGCGTACCAAACACATCGAAATCGATTTGCACTTTGTTCGGGATCTCCTCACTAGTGGTGCCATTACTACATCTCACGTTCGGACCACTGAGCAACTTGCAGATATTATGACCAAGGCGTTGGGAAATCAACAGTTTCAATACCTTCTCCGCAAGTTGGGCATTCGTGATCTTCATGCTCCAACTTGAGGGGGAGTAATGACGTGACCTTTCATATCTTTCGGTTACTTCCTTGTAGTAATGACGTGACCTTTCATATATTTCGGTTATTTCCTTGTAGTAATGACGTGACCTTTCATATCTTTCGGTTATTTTCTTGTACATTAATTTTAGGGTTTCTTTAGCAATATATATTGTGTA
Source organism: Fagopyrum homotropicum (assembly GCA_033239125.1). Classification (NCBI taxonomy): domain Eukaryota; kingdom Viridiplantae; phylum Streptophyta; class Magnoliopsida; order Caryophyllales; family Polygonaceae; genus Fagopyrum; species Fagopyrum homotropicum. Next base: position 109,292,073 of record BSWB01000002.1, read on the forward strand.
ATCTTCTTTGTTAATAACACAAGGGAAAATTATCTCGTTCATTTCCTTTTCTTCATTTGGGCTAAGGTATTCCTCTCCAAAGGGGCATTCTACATTGCTGCCGTTACAAAGCTGGTTCACGTATTTAGAGAGTTGTGGTTGGGGTATTCTTTGTCATCAAGGCATGTGACCATTACTAACCCTCTCATTTGGAAGCTACACATCCCTCAACGCATTTGCTCTTTTCTCTGCCTTTTATTGTCAAAGGAACAATTCTTATCAATCCTCAACGTATGAGATGTCATCTCTCGGAGGATGATAGATGTCTTATGTGTGCTAATGGAACAAAGGATATTATTCATCTGCTAACAGATTGTTTGGACGAATTCTTATCAATATAAACATAATATTAACGGTTTAGTTACACATTTTGACGCTTATGTTGTTGCATGAGGAATTTGTGATTAAATACTCAAGTCGATAGTTCAAAAAACCAATAAAATATTCTATTCAACTCCTTACCCGAAATATATATATATATATATATATATAGTATAGATCCTATGAGAATATGCTTATCGTGTAATCATGAGAACATATTCGTAATTATTATTAGTTTTGGTACGAAGGTGCCATATCTTTTAATATATTATTCGTAGGTTATTGTTGTTTGAGTGGATTATTCGTAGTTATTGTTAGATTCCTTATTATTATTATTCGTAGTTATTAATAATTATAATATGTACTCTAAATCTCAATCCTTAATACTCATCATCCAACGGTGTACGATTGTTTTTATGTATACACGTTAGGGGTGTTCTCATGGGAACCACCTCATATATATATATATATGAATCTTATAATAAGGGGTCTTCAGTCAAAAGTGAGAAATATTAACAACCCTTTAATTAAAACAATCAAAAGGGTTCTAATTTGTCCAAGTTTATTAACATTTATCATATACTTAGTTTACTTGAACAATTCAACATACAAATTAACATTTGAATAATTAGTATATTGTTAAACAATTTTGAATATAGTCGAACAATATATTAACAAATTTGAACAGTTACGAATATAGTCAAACAATTTTTTATTTAAACAAATAAATGTTATATTTAAACAACCGTTAGTTGCTCCAATAATTGTGGATCCTTTCTAGTTTTAAGCCTAATACCTCTTTCCACTCTAAACCGACTAAATGTATATATAGTGCTTACTTTTATTTTCTACATAATTTTATCTAACTTTGTTATCAACTTTTCTTTGCAATTCGTGAGTAACTGTGACAACTTAGCAATGACATACTTTCAGTATGTCATTTTAGCAAGTGTCATTTCTTCATTATTTAACATATTGTATATTGTTAATCAATTAGTGTATTGAAATTTGATTTTCAATTAGATTTAGAAGATTATTTTATTAATTAGAAATATTTTATTATAAATAAATTTATATCAACCAAATAAAATATTGAAAAATAATCCTAGTCTAGAAGAATGTTTTAATAAGAGCAAAATACCTCCTCCCCCATAAACACCCGATTTAAAAGAAAAATAAAGTTTTGAGAATGACATAACTATAAATAATATATTAAAGGTATTTTTGTTTATAACAATTTGAAAGGCTTAAACAAAATATTTAATCAGTATTAATAAAGTATAATTTTGGCTCTCTGAAAAGCTAAGTAAACCTAAGTGAGTAGCATATTAGTATATTTTTGATGAGATGGTAGAGCAATAATATTAAGAGCCAATGGTTATGACAACCTAAAAAGGTATCTACTGTCCGATCTAAACTCTACTTCATGGACAGTGTAATTATTTGCAACAATGTGGAACGTACCTTCTTATATAAATATACAATATATAATATATAAAAAAAAAAAAAAAGTCCTGTAAATTAATTTCCCTTGGACATGGACAAGATCCTGACAACTATGCACCAAATCACTCGCTTATATTGTATAATATAAGTGTAGCTTTTTATGTTAAAAAAATCTAATTAGGAGATGATTCTTTATTCAAGCTAACGCTTTACTGAAGACCTTACATGATGGTTACATAGATATGCTTTATGAAAATTTAGTAGAACAATGAATTTACAAAATGGAAGTTAAAGATGTAAGTAAATCTAATCTGACACACATAAACTATTCTCTGTCTATTGAATGCGTGGGCGGTTTCAGCTTATGTCGACAGTGGCGGAGTTAGAAAATTTCCGTTGGGGGACAAAATCTTTTTATAAGGTAAGTTGCATATTAAAATTTTAAATTACACAATAAAATCTATAAATTAAATAAATAAAAAATTTTAATTAAGTTTTGTACTATAAATTATAAATTTTAATTTATTTTTTTACTTAGATAGAATTTATAATTTTTTATATAATTACTTGTGTTATAAATATATTGTCATATATATTAGATAGTTGTTGATGAATTATTGAATTAAAAATAATATTAATTTTATTGTATTAGTTAAGAGATAATGAAATAATATACTTAAGTTTTGTAGTATAAATTAAAGTTTTTAATTTATTAATTTACTTAGATAGAACTTAAAATTATTTTATATATTTAGTTTGTGTTATGAATATATTGTCATATAAATTAGATAGTTGTTCATGAATTATTATATTAAAAAAATAATATTAATTTTATTGTATTAGTTAAGAGTTAATGAAATAATAAACATCATTTAATCTCTCCATCTTAATATATTGCAATTTATTTATAATAAATTCATAAAATAAAAGTAACTTTTTGCTACTGCCAAAACTCGAACCCATTAAGATTTGTACTATAAATTAGAGCTTTTAATTATTTTTTTTACTTGGATAAAATTTAAAATTACTTTATATATTTAGTTTGTTTTATAAATATATTGGCATATAAATTAGCTAGTTGTTGATGAATTATTGCATTAAAAATTATTTTTATTTTATTGTATTAGTTAAGAGTTAATGAAATAATAAAAATCACTTAATCTCTCCATCTAAATATATTGTAATTTTCTTAAAATAAATCCATAAAATAAAAGGAACTTTTGCTAATCCCAAAAGTAGAACTCATGACTTCAAGTACATCCTTCCCTTCCTCTACCAGATGAGCTAGTAGAACAATATGTAACATAATTCGTTTTAAGGAGGGTTTTTTTTCCTTCCTAAGGCAAAACGACGTCGCAAGCCGGGGCACCGTACCCACCGTTACCCCCCTTAGATCCGCCACTGATTGTCGGAACATGTTCTCACAACTTTGTTGAGGGTTGAAACATGAACGTTAGATCTCGGAAATATTATATAAGATCATATCTTAGTATAAAGTCATAATCGAATTCAGAGATATTGGGGGTAATGATCTGAATTATTAAGGGCGAAATCAAAATAAAATTTACGAATATAATAACAAGGGTGAGAACACAATACAAAAAGTAGACATATAAGATCGACCGTCCGATCCAAAGGGCATGTCGCCCCGGTAAGGTAGATTGGTCCGATCAACAAAGTTAAGAAAGAAAAATATGTATATCTTATATTTTGATTCAGTCACATACAAACAAGAAACGTAACAACGTTTGATTAATATAGTAATTTAAAACATTGAATCAACAAGAAAATACAAAATATAAACCCAATTGACAATAAAAACATATTCAAAGCAATATAATCATGTTCTGAAGGAAATATTTTTACGCAACTCTTGCGTCTTGCAGGAAATTAAGGTATTAATTCACACAACTCTCACATCTTTCAAAGAAACAATCTAAAGTACATATAGACCTAAAAAAACATCCATGGGCAACTCTCGCATCTTGCATCGGATGATCTTTGGTCTACCATAATATGTGAATTAAGACATATAATCAAACCATAAAGTTAACCATAAATATCATAGACTCATAATGCAAGTCGGACTCTCTAGCACTAAAATAATAACAATTCACAAAACCTCTTATTTTATTAACTAGAAGACAACAAAATCCATCGAACCAAAAAGGATCAAGATTGGGCCAAATGATGGAGATCGGTCAGGCAGAGTAATAAACGAGATCGAGCCTACCCATCCGGTTGTTTTCAGCCTACGAAAATGTCGAGTCTGAATTGAAATAAAAATTGAAAAAAGAAAACTAAGTGTCTTTTTCCACCCTCATTCGTATTCGTAATTTTATCATCTAGCGTAGTTTTGCATTGCAATTTGGAATATTTCCTTTATTTTTTGTGTGTTTTGAAAATCTACTTGTGCAATTATAATAAAAAGAATTGGGTAAATAGGCTCTTTTTTATAGGTAAATGTTCAGGTACGGCCCTTTTACTGCGGTACGGCCGTACGGCCGTACCGCAGGGCGACACGTGTCCCGAAAAAAAAAAAAAAAAAAAATTTTTTTTTTTTTTTTTTTTTTTTTCTCTTTTCTGAAACGATTTTTTTTTTTTTTTTTTTTTTTTTTTTTTCTCTTTTCAGAAACGATTTTTTTTTTTTTTTTTTTTTTTTTTACGGAAACTAATGAAAATTTATTTGAACTACCATATTATAATTTATGCACTATTATCCTATAAACTTTGAACTATTCCTATATAATCCATGAACTATTACTTTTTAATATAATCCATGAACTATTCTATTATAATTCATGAACTATCTCATAATAAGTTTTGAACTATTACTTTCACTCCTTTATAAATTTTTGTACTTTAAACTATTCTATTATAATTCATGAACTATTCTATTATAATTAATGAACTATCCCATAATAAGTTTTGAACTATTACTTTCACTCCTTTATAAATTTTGCACTATGAACTATTCTATTATAATTCATGAACTATCCTTTTTGAAGTTATGAACTATTACTTAATAAGTTTTGAACTATTACTTTCAATCCTTTATAAATTTTACACTATGAACTATTTTATTATAATTCATGAACTATCCTTTTATAAGTTATGAACTATTCCATAATAAGTTTTGAACTATTACTTTTACTCGTTTAAAAAAAAAAAAAAAAAAAAAAAAAAAAAAAAAATTTTTTTTTTTTTTTTTTTTTTTTCGGGACACGTGTCGCCCTGCGGTACGGCCGCACGGCCGTACCGCAATAATGGGCCTTACTTGAATAATACCCCTTTTTTATAGGTCTTTATTTTGTAGATCCCTCTAATTTTACCCTATATATATACCTCCCCCTAGATGAAAGATGAAAACTCCACCTTGAGTATATATTTGAATATGTGATGATGGAAGACTTAACACAAATAAAGCGGTTTTTATACTAACAAAATATCGATTGTATTTCTAGTTGCTTGGTTTGTATGGTGTTTGCCTAAATATGTGTAGGCCTTGGAAAACATTTCAAGGGATAGACAGAGGCCATGAAATCAGATACAAGGGATAAGCAAGACCTTGAAATAAGATACAAGGGACAAGTGCAGAGTTTGAAGAACTTCAACACCGAGGCCTTGAAAGCCATTTCAAGGGATCAAGAGCCGAAACCTTGAAACAAGTTTCAAAGGACAAACGGCTAGAAAGAATTCAAATATGTACCAACCAAATCAACCAAGAATCCAGAGAAGATCTGTTAGGAAGATTTGTCTAACAAGATACGCTCAACAAGAAAATCTTGACCTAGAGGATTCGGTTCACAACAAGATCTCGCAAAGATCCTCAAATAAAAGTGCAAGATTTCTTCTCAATAAAATTCAAAGATCTTCATCCAACAAATCACAACAAGATCTGAAGATCTCGATGCTCAAAAGACAAAGATCTTCAACAGCGTGAGAAGATTATGAAGAAGAATAATCAACGTGCTTTTAGGAGATGAAGAAGATAAAGAAGATCTACAACGGTTTTCATGGAGAAGAAGAAACATCTACAACGGTCATCTTTCCAACGGCTAGAAGACCTCTCCATCGAAGACTATAAATGAAGATCTCGATTGACGAAGAAGAGACAGAAGCTTACACAAAAATATTCAAAGTCTTCAAGCGATCCAAAGCATCTTCATTCGATCAAACAAGTTTTTCTTTCTCTCTTTCTACAAAAGCCTTATCCCCTAGAGAGAGATAAAATTCGAGACGTCCATTGACATATCTAAAGAGTGTTATACTAGAGTGTGTGTAACTCTGCAAAGTAACTAGGCTATTATAGCAAGGTTAAGAGTTGGAGCTAGATCATAGCGTTGACTACAGTGAGAGAAGAAGGGAATTTCTTCTAGTTTGTATCTAGGACTCTTTGAAGCTGATAATAGATAGTTAGATCCTACAGATATACCCTAGGACGGAGAGTAAGCTATTTAGTGCAAAACTTCTTAAACATATCCTTTGATACGCCCCCGAATGGCGATGTCATCCATGTTTTCGGCTAGAAGGACCGACACCATTATGAAGACATTTAAATATTTCGGCTGTTTAATAATTGGCCTTTTATATTCGGAACTTTAATTCCGCAACTTATTTTCGTGACTTAAATTCCGACCTTTCATATATTAGGCTTTTCATTTTCGGAACTTTAATTCCGGCTTTAATTTCCGTCATTTATGTTCCGACTCTTTGTATCGCCTCCATCCACTATATAAGGATCGCTTGGCTCATTTGTAAGATATGTCTAAGTTGAATCCAAGTCCTGAGAAGGAAAACCCTCTTACTTGGTTTAGGCATCACATCTTCTCCCACCCTCTTAAAGTTCTATCTTGGATCTAGTCTTTGATCCAAGCCTATCATACTCGAGGATCCTTTTGAAAGATCGACCGTACGCTTTCGCATCCATTTCTAAGCTTCCGCCGCTGAAATTCTACGTTTGATCCAACTCGAACGATCAAGAAGAAGTAGTTGAAGTTTCTCCTCGATCTAGATCACCCTTATTTCAATCATTCGAGTTGGATCAGATACAAGGGATAAGCAAGGCCTTGAAATAAGATACAAGGGACAAGTGTAGAGTTTGAAGAAGTTTAACACGGAGGCCTTGAAAGCCATTTCAAGGGATCAAGAGCCGAAACCTTGAAACAAGTTTCAAAGGACACAACGGCTAGAAGGAATTCAAATCTCTAGCAACCAAATCAACCAAGAATCCAGAGAAGATCTTCCAGGAAGATTTGGCTAACAAGATAATGGCGATCTAGATCGAGAAGAAACTTCAACTACTTCTTCTTGATCGTTCGAGTTGGATCAAACGTAGAACTTGAGCGGTGGAAGCTTAGAAATGGATGCGGAAGTATTCGGTCGATCCGATCTAGTTAGATCGAATCATCCACTAAGTGGAGTAGATTGGAGTTTGGAGTTGATCCTTCAAAAGGATCATCGGGTATGAAAGCCTTGGATCAAAGACTAGATCCAAGATAAAACTTCAAGAGGATGGAAGAAGAAATGATGTCCAAACCAAGTAAGAGGATTTTCCTTCTCAACACTTGGATTCAACTTAGACATATCTTACAAATGAGCCAAGCCATCCTTATATAGTGGATGGAGGTCATACAAAGAATCGGAATATAAATGACGGAAATTAAAGCCGGAATTAAAGCCGGAATTAAAGTTCCGAAAATAAAAAGTCTAAATTATGAAAGGTCGGATTTTATGTCACGGAATTAAGGTTCCAGAACTAAAGTTCCGAATATAAAAAGTCAATTATTAAATAGCCGAAATATTTAAATGTCTTCATAATGGTGCCGGGTCCTTCTAGCCGGAAACACATATGGTATCGCCAACGGGGGCGTATCATCCTTATGTCGATCTTTTCAATTCCGCACCATATCTACTCTATTGTGACTAACTTGGTTTTGCAGATTTACAAAGTCAAGGCCCTTGAAATCATCTTCAAAGCACTTGAAATAAAAGTGTGTCACAAAGAGCTCAGATCGACATCAAGGCCTTTGAAATCAGTTTCAAAGCCTTGAGAAAGGTTTTTGTGAAAAGGTCCCATACTCTATTCAACCCCCCTTCTAGAGTATCTTTATCCTTTATATTCACCTAACGATTCTTCTATTGGTATCAGAGCTAGACTCACGTATTTTGATTTAATTATCAGTGAGACTAATCATGAATCTTGTAGGTGATGGATGATTTGCTCAAGGAAGATCCTCATCTCGACCACCACTCTTCTGTGGCAACAACTTTGCCCATTGGAGAGCACTAATGCGCATGTTCATTATTGATCAGGACATGTGTAAGATCCTAGGTTTTTGCCTTCACTACCCCTGCGGTGAAGAGGGCCGCCCCCGCGGCCAGCCGCCCCTGCGACTGTGAGATCCGCCCCTGCGGATCGTGTGACAGATCGCGCCGATCTATTTTTGTCGTTTTATCTTCATTCCATAGATAGAATACCCGATATTCTATCTTATGGGCGGTTTTCCTTGTTTTCTTTCTAACCCTAGACGCCGTTTCCGTCTAACGTTCCAAACCTCCCTATATATTCTCTTCCTTCTCTCCTTTTTCCCATTCCTTGCTATCGCCTTCAAACCCTAGAGAGCTGCAGCCGTCTTTGCTTCCTGCAACTTCGCTGAACGTGTAAGTTCATTCCTTCCTGATTCTTCTTCATGTTCTTACAATGCTGCATATCTTCTCCTTCTGTTTTGGTTTCTCCCTTGCATTCCTTTCTTTTCTTCTTCTCCAAGGATCAAGCATGAGCCTTGATTCTTGTGGAGTGTTCCGTTGTTGACCTTTCGTTCTTCTCAGGCTCTCTGAAGTTGAGTCTTGACGTGTTGGAACCAAAGGTTCGAGCTTTGGTTGCCCTTGCTGTGAGATCTGTCGAAGAGAATCCCGACAGTAGCTTCTGACGAAGATCCGCCCCTGCGCCTGCACAGAGCCACCCTTGGGCCTCTACTCAGCCGCCCCTGCGCATCTGTCTAACCGCCCCTGCGGTTTCTCTGCTGTAACTCCCGTCTTTGGTGAGTTGCTTCCTTCTTTCCTTTCTTCGTTCATTCCTTGGTTCCTTATGGTTGTTCCTTGTTCCCCTGAGTTGTTATAAGACTAAGGTTGAGCCCTTAGCATGTGTTGATCTCTTAGAGATCTTTGAGACTAGAAGTCATAGACTTCTAGCAACCGTTCCGTTCCTGATTCGTGTTGCTTGTTCGTACAGACTTTCCTTACTCCATTCCTAAGGGAAATTGAGCTTCCTTGTGTGTTTCTAAGTTGTTCACTGATCTCTTGTGTTACCTTCGTGTGAAGTAAGTCCCTTGGACTTACTTAGCTTCATTCCGCGTATTAGTTGGATTGTTTTGGCTTGTTTGTGTTGCTATCATGTTTATAACGGATAATTGGAAATAGGAGTCACCCTTTGTTACCCTTAACTGGCCCAAGTGTATTATTACCGGGCGGTGACCACTTGTCTAGTTCTACAAGAGACTAGAATGTGCTCTTGCAACCCAGACTCGTAGGTAACGGATAGTACTGATCTATTCCTATTGGTAGACGGAGGCGGAGGCGAGTTTCGGGAGATTCTCGTGTGACAAAAGAAGTTGAATTAGTAATGGATAACCTTGATGAAAGATAATAACCGGTTGATGTGTGAGCATGCCATGTGTTTTCTTTACCTTATGTGTGTGTGTGCCTTACACTCTTGCTTATACCTAGAATGTTAGCTAACGGTTTATACCGTCGTTGTAGATGTTCCGCAGGTTCAGGATGCTGCTGAGTGATCTGGACGGTGTGGACAACCGGGGTTCCCGTACAGTATAGGACGGGATTGGGTTTTTGTTTCGTTTGTTGTTTCCCTTTTGTTTTGACCCGGCTGTGGAGCTTTTGTGTTTTCTTCTGTTTAAACCTTTGGTTTTATATTAAGTTTTGATTTTCATTTGTTTGTGCCTTGTTGTAAGATCCGTTTGTTGTTGCTACTCTGAGGGTCGGGACCCATTGTGCGATCCTAGCCTGTAGCGCTTCAAGTTCCCAGATATTTGGGTGTTACAATATGGTATCAAAGCTCTAGGTTGGCAACAATGGCACTCGGAATCTTCTACAGGTCAGATGGATAAATAAATAGAAACCGCAAGGGGTCTAACGTTTTCAAAAGGGGGTTTTGTTTTAACCTTTCGGCCTGGGATAGATTTACGGGCGACCACCACTACTTCCGCGGATCTCAGAAGTGTAGTTTCTTTGGTGTTGGCCTTTATGTGTACTTTTTCTGGACTTTTGCTTTAGCTGTAGCGTGGCCTTATATCTATATAGGTAGTCTTATATATCTATCCTTATAGCAGATGACGCGTACTAGAGCTACATCTGCTATGGGGCGAGGAAGGGGTCGACCACCACTTCCACCTGCCGTCCGTGGACGAGGGCGTGCAAGAAGACCTCCACTAGCTAGAGGTCGGGGCTAAGCCCCAGTTGACGATCCGCCTATCGCTGAGGCGTTTGCTGAAGAAGTTGCTGAGAGCATTGTTCCTGAGGTTGGAAATGGGACCGCTGCTAGGTCTGGAGCACAGAGAGCGCCATCAACAGAGTCCGCACGAGTGTCTATCGGAGCTTCTGCATTTCGCGACTATGTGTAGAGGGTTGAAGAGGCTATTAGGACTGGAGGACCAGCGCCAGTGCCTCCAGTTCCTGCAAGATCAACTGAGGTTTCGCAGAGAGTTACCCAAGCTGTTGCTCCGCCTGCTAGAGTTGCTGAGGTTGTTAGAGCGCTGGCTGAGGCAAAAGAGCCAAAGCCTGACATTTGGTTGAAGGCTTTCGACCAGCTGAAATTTCCCATCTTCGTGGGAAAGACTGGCTTGGAGGTGGAGCAGTGGCTAGGACAAGTGGATTCTGCTATGGATGCTATCGGTTGCCCTGATGGACGTCGAGTCAACATAGCGCAGACGTTGCTGAAGGATCAGGCTCATTCTTGGTGGAGGACAATTCGTAGCAAGGTCACCAGTTATGAGCAGATGAACACAGTGATCAGGGATCGCTATTGCCCTGCAGCCATGAGGAGGGATCGTCTTCAGGATTTCCTTGAGGTTGGATTCGAGGATTTGCCTATTGCTGAGATAATCCTCAAGTTTCAGGATGAGTTGGCGTTGCTAGGTCCATCCGTACCACTGGAGAATCAGCATGTTTACCTTTTCTCTCGGAGGTTGAGAGAATTGACACGCTCTTATCTTACTGGTTTTCGTTGTGAGTCTTTGACGGACTATCACGATAGAGCTTCTGCCTATGAGAGGGACCGACCGGGTCAGAGGAGAGCTTCTCAGACAGGAGGTCCTGAGAAGAGACAAAAGACTGGATCAGCCAGTGCTGGAGCTGGAGCAGCTGGTTTTGGGCGTAGTCAGACGCCTGGACGTTCTAGTTTCCAACAGAGTTCTGATAGAGGACGGCAATGTCATATTTGCGGAGTAGCTGGACGCATCCGAGCTGATTGCAAGAAGCCAGCAATAACTTGCTTTACTTGTGGAAAGCCCGGACATAGAGATGCGTTTTGTCGTCAGGGCAAGGCGCTATCCCAGTAGGGTTCTTCACCTGCCAATGTTGATGGAGGAGGACAAAGATCGCAGTACCAGTAGGAGCAGTAGAGAGTTTCTGGTTCTACCGCTCCTCAAGGTTTCACTCCGGGACAGGGGAGAGGTAGAGGACGTGTTGGTGGATCCGCAGACACCAGAGATGCACCAGCCAGAGTTTATGAGTTGAGTAGTGTTGTAGAGCCGACAACGCCGGCAGGTACAGGTACCATTCACATTAATGGTTTTTCTGTCAGAGTTCTTTTCGATACTGGTGCTACGCATTCTTTTATATTTGAAGCATGTGTAGATAGATTGGTCTTAGTTACTGTAGAGGGTAGACTCTTCTTTATAGGATTACCCGATGGGGGTAAGATACGAGGTACGCGAGAGGTTCGCGATTGCCCTATTAGATTGGGAGGTTGCGATTGGCCAGCTAACTTCTTCGTCATGTACTTAGTACATGAAGAAGCTATTCTGGGCATGGATTGGATGGATCGACATCGAGCAGTTCTAGACATCGGCAAGAGAACAGTGACAATAACTACAGATGCAGGTCATGTTGAGATCTTCCGAGGATGGGATCTCCGGAAGAATGGTACAATCATCAGTACAGTACAAGCTACGAGACTTATCAGTCAGGGATGCAAGGCTTTTTGGTGCTATGCCCTGAAGGATAGTACTAGTCTAGCTTTGGAGGAGATTCCAGTAGCTTGCGAGTTTGCTGACGTCTTTGGAGAGTCATCAGGTTTACCTCCACAAAGGAGTGTAGATTTCGGCATTGATCTAGAGCCCGGTACGAGACCGATCTCTAAGGCTCCTTACCGCATGGCGCCTATCGAGATGCTTGAGTTGAAGAAGCAGCTCGAGGAGTTAGCAGAGAAGGGCTTCATCCGCCCAAGTGTATCTCCTTGGGGTGCACCAGTTCTCTTTGTCAGGAAGAAAGATGGGTCAATGAGGTTATGTATCGACTACCGAGAGCTGAACAAGGTGACAATTAAGAACAAGTACCCATTGCCCCGTATCGATGATCTTTTGGACCAGCTACATGGAGCTTCAGTGTTTTCAAGGATCGATCTGAGATTAGGATATCACCAGCTGAGATTGAGAGAGCTTGATGTAGCCAAGACGACATTTCGGACTAGATATGGACACTACGAGTTTGTAGTGATGCCATTCGGGCTCACGAATGCGCCCGCACTCTTCATGGAGTTGACGAACAACATCTTCATCGACTTTCTAGACCAGTATATAGTTGTCTTCACCGACGACATTCTGGTGTACTGCCGCAGTAGAGAGGAGCATGCAGGACACTTGAGGATTGTTCTTTAGGTGTTACAAGATAGAGAGCTCTACACCAATCTCTCTAAATGCGAGTTTTGGATGCCCGAGGTAGTATTCCTTGGTCACATTGTTTCAGCTGAAGGGATCAAGGTAGATCCGGCGAAGATCGAGTCAGTAGCTTCTTGGCCGCCATCTAAGAACGTTAAGGAGGTTTGCAGCTTCTTAGGATTGGCAAGCTACTACAGGCGTTTTGTTGAGGGCTTTTCAGTTATCTCCTGACCGCTCACTTCCTTGCTGCGGAAGTCTACGAGGTTCGTATGGTCCGAGTCGTGCCTGCAGAGTTTCGAGGAGCTAAAGAAGAGGTTGACCTCTGCTCCTATCCTAGCTCAGCCAAAGAGCATTGAGGATTTTGTGGTTTACAACGATGCATCCAAGTTGGGCTTCGGATGTGTTTTGATATAGAGGGGAAAGGTGATCGCTTATGCGTCTCGATAGTTGAAGACGTACGAGGAGAATTACCCTACCCATGATCTTGAGTTAGCTGCTATTGTTCATGCTTTGAAGATTTGGAGACATTATCTGTACGGAGCCACGTGTCAGATTTTTACAGACCATAAGAGTCTGAAGTACATATTCACTCAGCGGGAGTTGAATAACCGCCAACGCAGATGGTTAGAGTTGATCAAGGACTTTGATCTCGAGATCTTATACCACCCGGGAAAGGCTAACGTGGTAGCAGATGCTCTCAGTAGGAAGACTTCCCGGGAGATGACGATCGCTAGGCTGATAGCCCAGCCACAGTTACAACGAGATTTGGCATGGCTAGAGATGGATATCTACTTCCCAGATTCCGACATCCAGTTGTCCACCTTGGTGATAGTACCTGATCTGTTGGCTGAAATCCGAAAGAAGCAGGAGAGTTGCCCAGCTTTGACACAGATCCGTGACCGGATGTCTCGAGGAGAGGCACCATAGTTTACAGTTGGTATTGAAGGAGTTTTGAGACGCCAGAAGCGTGTTTGTGTGCCGTCATATCGGGAGTTGAGACAGAGGATCCTTCAAGAGGCTCACTCTTCACCTTACTCAGTACACCCTGGTGTGAGTAAGATGTATCAGGATATCAGACGCTATTACTGGTGGGGAGGTTTGAAGCCAGACGTCACGAGATATGTAGCTCAGTGTGCGACCTGTCAGCAGGTAAAGATTGAGCATCATAGACCAGGAGGCGAGCTACACCCACTTTCCGTCCCTCAGTGGAAGTGGGAAGACATCTCTATGGATTTTGTTACCGGTTTGAGACCGAGTCGTGGTTTTGATCCTATCTGGGTCGTAGTAGATCGACCCAGATACATGTCAGATCTTCACTTCCACTGAGGGATGTGTGCTGATGCAAAGGGGCATAGTGAAGGCTTATGCGTCTAGAGAGCTGAAGACGCATGAGGAGAACTACCCGACTCATGATCTGGAGTTAGTAGCGGTAGTTCAAACTTTGAAGATATGGAGACATTACCTATATGGTGCTACATGTCAGATCTTCACAGGCCATAAGAGTGTGAAGTATATTTTCACATAGCAGGAGTGAAATAACCGCCAACGTAGATGGCTCGAGTTGATAAAGGATTTTTACCTTGAGATTATGTATCATCCAGGGAAGGCGAAAGTTGTCGCCGACGCCCTGAGTAGGAAGACACCTCGAGAGAAGGCGATTGCGAGACTGTCAGCCTCAACTACAGAGGGATCTAGCTTGGCTAGAGTTGGATATCTAGTTTCCTGATGAGGATGTCTAGTTGTACATCTTAGAGGTTCTACCTAGTCTGTTGGGTGAGATCCAACAAAAGCACGCGAGCTGCCCGACCCTGATGAGGATTAAAGAGAGGATGTCTCGTGGTGAGACACCACAGTTCTCCATAGGAGCAGATGGAGTGATGAGAGGCCACGACCGCGTCTGTGTACCTGTTAATACAGAGCTGAGACAGAGGATTTTACAGGAGGCTCACTGTACACCTTACTCAGTACATCCAGATACGAATAGATGTACCATGATGTGAGAAGATCATATTGGTGGGAGGGCTGAAACCCGATGTAGCCAGATTTGTGGCACAGTGCAATACCTGTCAACAGGTCAAGAGAGAGCATTGCATACCTGGTGGTGAGCTCCATCAACTGCCAGTGCACAGTGGAAATGGGAGGACGTCTCTATGGACTTTGTGACCGGATTGAGGACTAGTAGGAGTTTTGATGCTATTTGGGTTGTGGTTGATAGACTGACGAAGACTTCACGTTTCATTCCTATCAGAGAAACGTGACCAGTGAGCAGATTAGTTGAGGAGTACAATAGGCAGATAGTGAGACTCCACGGTGTATTGAGGACGATCGTCTCTGATCGAGATGGATGATTCACCTCGAGGTTTTGGCAGTAGATTCAGACTACTTTGGGGACGAGTCTACATTTTACGATTATGTTTCACCCCATACAGATGGTTAGTCAGAGAGGACCATCGAGACCCTTGAGGATATGTTGCAAGCTTGTGTGTTGGGTTGAGGATAGGGATGGTCAGATTACCTCCCATTAGTGGAGTTCTCATACAACAACAGTTGGCATGTTTCAATTGGGATGGCTCCATATGGGGCACTGTATGGGCGTAGGTGCCGTACACCAATATGTTGGGATGATGTTCGCTCCAAACGGTGTGTGCAAGCTTTAAATTTATAACCCTAGACTTAAGCTTAAAATAAGGATGCGAACCCGCAGTGTACGGGTCAATCGTAGTAAAAGCAAGAAAATTCCAGGGGTCGATCACAGGGACTCGGTGAAACAAATTCAATAACGGTATGCTTCGTGAATACTAACCACAAGAGCAATTAACACAATCAAAGATGAATAAGAAGTCAATAAAGCAAACATGCAATTCTAGGGATTAAAGCATCTAGTTGTGGTTCCAACTCAAGATCTAAAGATAAGCGGACAAAGCTGAGATTTTTGCAAGGGGAAGGTGTTACTAAAGTGGAGTAGATCACCGGGTAAGTCTCACTACACACTAATCCTAAACCGTAACTCCTATTACCGGGTAAGTCTCAAGGAATCAAGATAAAGAACTATAACCTCAAACTAACACACCATCTAAGGGAATAGAATCAACCTTTACCGGGTAAGTCTCAGGCTAACTCACAAAGATGGGATGAAAGCACACTCAAACCCCAATAAAGGATAAACCTTTATTACCTACACTTATGATCGTTGGTACACAAACTAAGGAATTACCGGGTAAGTCTCATCCTAAGCTTGCTTTTAACCAGGAAAGGTGTAATAAGAATAGGATTTGGCAAACTCTAACACTTAACTCTCAGTTATGGATCAGATAAGTCACCTCGATCAGCCAGTTTCCACCCCGGCCGAGATGTTCATCGACTGAACGAGATGCTTAGGGTTAAGGTTAAAGACTCGAACTTTCAGGATCCTACTGGAATCTAAGATTATTCTATCATTGTTTTTCCCACAACCTTCAGCTAATCACCCTAGAATCACACAAGGAAATTAGCCACTCATCATCATTATGAAAGTATTAAATATATGGGAAGAAGGTGAATATTTGAACAAGAAGAATTTAATGAAAAATACTTCAATAACTGAATCAAATATCTCAACAAAAGCGTTCCTTGGATAGCAATCCAACAAGACAAGACAACAAGGAAGGGAATTAAGACAATCTTACAAAACCCTTCAAAAAGCTATAAAAGCTATGATCTTCAATCTTCCTTCAACCTTCAAAAAGGTTCTTCAAAACTCCCAACTGGAGTATGGTTGCTGCTGCCTATAAACCCTGATCGATGGTGTAGTATGGATGTCCAGCTGTAAGCGGATGCCGGAATTATGGGAAATCCGACCCTTTTTATAGGAAAATAAACTCCCCAAAGATAATAAATCTTAGAAAGATATTTTCCCATAAATATAGGTAAAATATATGATTCTGCATATCTCCTTCCTTCCAGGAGCCAAGCCCAAAAATATAAGATCACTTTCCAAATTTAAAAGATCTCATCCAAGAATAAAATATTCTCGCCGCGTCCTAGGTGTTCGCCTCGGTCGAGTCGGCGTCTCTGGATTACCTCGGTCGAGATGAATCTCTGGTCAACCGAGGTGAGTCACAACAGAATGTGAAATCTCTCGAATCTGCTTCAAAGTAAATCTTTAATCCATGGTTATGCTCCCTGGATGTAGCTCCAAATGACTCATGACTCCTTTTGCTCCTTTTTGATGCAAAACGTACCAAATTACCTGCAATTACAACAAAACTAGGTGTAGACCTCGATTCTCGCAAAGGTAGATGAAATGGTAGTAAAATCACATAATATACATACAAACATGCAGATTATGAAAGATAAGACGTCCAAACAAACTCCAAAATATAGACTATAATTCATGCTATCAAAATACCCCATACTTAGCCCTTGCTTGTCCCCAAGCAAGTTCCTCATATAAAAGATAAGATAGAATGGATTATAAGTCAAGAAAATCAATGAAAAACATTTTTATGGTATGCAACTATTATAGATCACTCTAAGAGAATACTTCATGGAATTAAAAACTCAATATGCTTAAAACATTTTATAAATATAGAAAAGTTGTTCATCTTTGCATAAAATCATAGAATGCATAATAAATCATAATTATCAAAATCAATCATGTATAATCCAGTTTAAACCACTAAGTCAATCAACAAGCTCAAGGTCTCAAGGGCTTCCCAAAAGAAAAGGTCAAGAAACGTGTAGGGTAGGGATGTATGTAAGGTAATGTGGTGCTAGAATCCGGGAAAAGGATGAACTTCACTTCCACTTTGACTTGCAACATCTTCCACCAATAAGCTTTGCTTATTCCACTTTTTTTTTCTTTTTACTTTACTTTTTGGGATGCATGGACAGAGGTGCACAATAACCGAAGCCTAGGAAATCTGCAATCATCAATTTCTCGAGATGCATCAAACCCTTGATGCACATACCATGACCCGTTAGGAATATCGCTCAATCTGACTTTGGCAAGACACAAACACCCGGCTATGTGAATGGTGCCGAGTTACTCATCTTCATGATTGACTTCCCCAAACCTATTATTGCTTTCTAACACTTTCACTTCCAGTCACTTCTCAACTTCACTTGCTTTCACCACTTCGCTTGCTTCCAAATTCCCGGATAGGTAAGGGGAGGCAAAATGTATATGAGGGGCTAAGCATGATCAAGAAGAAGAAGAAGAAGAGAATGAATTGCCTTGGTCTTTCCAAGAAGAAAGTGAGAGAACTTAACCTGCGGTGTCAACCTTCAAATTGAACATGATTTGGATAAAAACAAAGTATTAAACATGCTAATAATTTCAAACAAAGCATTTAGCAACTTAAACATATTATAAAACCTTTCAAACACATAAAGGATTCAAAACCAGTCAGTAAACAAGATCTTCACTGAGATCATATCCAGATAAATAACACAAAATCGTTTTCGAAAAACTCTCAGTTAACACACCTCGGTCGAGGTGTTCTTGGTTCAACCGAGGTGAAATGCCTCGTTTGGCCAAGACTGACTCGGTCGAGATCGAAAAATTTTTTTTTTTAAAAACCATTTTTTTCAGTTTCGACGTCTTTCTCAATCAAATAACCTGTAGGTATGCATGTAATATCAGATAATCATATAAATGCAGAAGTAATGCATAAATAAAATATCCGATGAAATATAATACATCAAAAGTAGTCAAATACATCAAGTAGTCATATAAGTACAAACACCCCATACTTGGGACACACTATCCCAGTGGGTCAAATATAAGTCTAGAAAATGAGAGAACTCACCGGATAAATAGCTGAACTGCATAAAAAATATAATAAGAAAATCCTGCAGCTCCTCAGTAATCCTGATCCGGCGGTGGTGGTGGTACGTACGGATACTGAGTCGGATCGTACGGATAGCCCATGACATGCTCGAACTGAAGCTGGGCCATGATGTGCTGATGGTGCTGCCGCTCCTGCATCTCGCGGATATCCAGCGATAATGCAGCGTACGTGTCAATAACCTGATCCGTCAGGTCATCGATCCGTCTGTGAGCAGCTCGATCCCTCACTCCATGCCTCCTGCGTCTGGCAGGTCTGACTGGAGAAGTCTCAGCTGGTGCAGGCTCCGTCTCCTCCTCATCGTCCAAGTCGATGATCAGTGGCGCGCTCGTACCTGCAGTATCTGTCCCTGTATCCATCGGGACTCCACCATCTCTCTCATCCATCGTCTCCTCGTCGTCGTCATCCTCCTCCTCCTCAGCCGGGGCAGCTGCTGCCTCTCTATGATCCTCCATCAGAGGAGCCCAAGCTGTCTGCCAGTAATGCGGATCAAAAACTGTGAACTGAGCAGACCAGCGGATCCCCTGTGGTGCAGTCCGCTCCCAAGGCATAGCGACGTATGGAGTGGTCAAACCACGGGGAACCAGAATCCTCCGTGTGATCATCTCCTGTAATCCCAGCGGCTTCGGAGCCGCCGCCATCGTACATACACTAAGGTCCATCCCGTGATAAGTAGCAATGTGGGTGACTAGACCTCCGCAGCAAATGTCTCCCTTCGCTTTGGCCTTGATCTTGTGTAGATCCTCTGCCAAGAGCAAGCCAAAGTCTGGGAAACCTCCTGTAACCATGCAGTAGAGGCTGAAGAGCTCGCCCTGTCGGATCTTTTGGGGCGTCTCAGTACGCGCCAAAAGTGTCTCGCTAAATATCCTGTGGGCTAGTCTGAAAGCTGGGTGGAAGATGACCTTCTCCCTGGAATCTCCAGGGCGCCATCTGTCTGCATGCTCAGTAATATGGGCAATCTGCCCCCAAAACTCCCTAGCTACGGATCGGGAGGGGAATTCGGTGGCGGTGGGCTCAGAAAAGCCAAAAATCTCTCTCCATATCTCTAAAGGAACTATGAAGTTCCGGTTCATCAACCGGTACTTCACAGACTGGTCTGTGGGAAGGTAGGAGAAGGAGCTAACAAACTCTAAGGTCGGCTCCAAGTAAGCTGGGGCTCGGATCTCAATAAACTGATCCAGCCCGACAGTAGCAATCATCCTCCTAAGGTCAGCATCTAACCCTAGGCAATCAAAAGCCGACACGTCCAGAAATCGAGGTGCGATAACTGGACGGCTAGCTATGCGCTCATAGTCTACCCGGCATCTCTCGTGGATAACCGGGCGGTAAGGACGGGAAGAAGAGGAAGAAGGGGAGGGTGAAGATCTGTCTCTCAGGGCTAGGCGACGATCTGAACTCATTTTCACTCAACTCTGTCAGACCACCTCGGTTGCTGACAAGACTCAAGAATCACCTCGGTCGAGATGCAGTTCGACCGGACCGAGGCGCAACAGTTGCGATTCCAATTCTCAGAAATTCAGTTCTTTTCCCCCCAAAATCACTACAATTGCTTCCTAAGGGGTACTTAAATCCTTTCTCAGCAATATCAGGGGCAACCAAAGCCCAAATCAAAGCGAACGAACGAGTTAGGGTTTCGACTTGTTTTACCTCGTTTCGGTCGATTCGCTCGATTTCTTTGCAGATCTGTTGTTGCAATCGGTTCCTCTACCCTTCAATCTCAGTTTTGAAGCGGAAATCGGCGAAAACGAGCAAGATCTGAGAGGGAGCGAAGTGGAAGTCGCCGCGGTCGAGGTGGGTAAAGTAAAAAAGTGAAAAATAAAAATTTTTCCCTTTTTATACTGTTCCTGGATCTGCTGTCACCTCGGTCGAGATGGTCTCGACTGGACCGAGGTGGTATGGACCGAGGTGGTTCTGCAGAAACCCTAGTCGCCTCGGTTGCTCAAGAATCAACTCGGTCGTGGTGCTCTGACAGTAACCGAGGTGCTTCTGTCTTCTCAGAATCTCGAACTTCCGTCCTTCCAGTTATGCTCCTTCCTTAGATATTCCCTGTTGTCTGTCCAGAATGCCAAAAACAAAGCAAAGCAAAGCAAAAACAAAAACTATCTAAGCTAGACTAGAAAACGGGAAAAGAAAGCAATACCTTGGGTTGCCTCCCAAGAAGCGCTTGGTTTAAGGTCGCTAGCTGGAGCATGATGCGTCTCAAACGAGGTGGGAGGTGCCCTCACCCCATACTTCACCTCCATCGTGGGGTGAAGTAAGTAGTTCCATTAAACGCTCCAACAAGTGTAAGTGCTCATCGGGGAATGAATCGTCTATGGGTGGATCGTCCGTCTCGCGGGAAGATTCCGGTAGCCGGCTGAGGTGATCCGCAACTGAGTTCTCGGATCGCTTCTTATCGCGGATCTCTAGATCAAACTCTTGAAGCAAGAGGATCCATCGAATAAGGCGCGGCTTGGCATCTTTCTTAGCCAACAAGTAGCGAATGGCTGTGTGGTCGGTGTAGACAATGACCTTCGCTCCTACTAGATAGGAACGAAACTTCTCGAAAGCATATACAACCGCCAATAACTCCTTCTCGGTGGTAGCGTAGTTGCGTTGTGCTTCATCTAGCGTTTTGCTAGCATAATAAATGGCGGTGGTCCGTCCATCCTTTTTCTGTCCAAGCACCGCTCCTACGGCTACATCACTAGCGTCACACATGACCTCAAAGGGCAAGGTCCAATCAGGAGGCTGGATAATGGGAGCGGAGATCAACGCTTCCTTAATCCTGTAAAAGGCTTCAAGACACTCCTGCGAGAACTCAAAAACAACATCTTTATTCAAGAGGTTGGTTAGAGGTTTAGAAATTTTAGAGAAGTCCTTGATGAATCTCCTGTAGAAACCTGCATGCCCGAGAAAACTCCTCACACCTTTAACAGAACAAGGAGGAGGGAGTTTCTCAATAGTCTCGATCTTAGCTCGATCGACCTCAATACCTCGATTAGAAACGAGGTGTCCTAGCACAATGCCTTCGTTAACCATAAAATGACACTTCTCCCAATTCAGAACAAGGTTAGTGTCTTCACATCTTTTAAGCACTAGAGAAAGGTTAGATAGGCAATCATCAAAAGAGGAACCATATACAGAAAAATCATCCATGAATACCTCCATGATCTCCTTTATGTACTCGGAAAAGATAGCCATCATGCATCGCTGGAAGGTAGCGGGTGCATTGCACAATCCAAATGGCATCCTCCGATAGGCAAATGTCCCCCATGGACAAGTGAAAGTGGTCTTCTCCTGATCATCCGGATGGATAGGAATCTGGAAGAATCCACTATAGCCGTCCAAGTAGCAAAAGTGTGAATGCTGGGCCAATCGTTCGAGCATTTGGTCGATGAAGGGAAGCGGAAAATGATCCTTCCGAGTCGCCGTGTTCAGCTTCCTATAATCGATGCAAACTCTCCCGCCCGTAACGGTCCTTGTTGGGATTAACTCGTTGTTCTTATTCGTCACAACGGTCATCCCTCCTTTCTTCGGAACGACATGCACCGGGCTAACCCACTTGCTGTCCGAGATAGGATAAATAATACCTGCATCCAACAACTTAAGAACTTCCTTCTTCACGACCTCTTTCATGATCGGATTTAACCATCTTTGAGGTTCCCGTGAAGTCTTATGATTATCTTCCATTAGAATTCTATGCATGTAGAAAGAGGGTTTAATGCCAATAAGATCATCCGTGGTATAACCTATAGCCTTTCGATGCTTTCTCAGGACATGCATTAATTTAGACAATTCAGATTCGGAAAGGGAAGCACTAACAATAACGGGATAAGTAGAATCCGGTCCAAGAAAGATATACCTCAAGTGACTGGGGAGTTGTTTAAGCTCCACGACTGGGGGTGCTTTCTGAGGGGGATCCATGCTTCCTCTCTCCAGTGGAGTGGTATCAGAAACTGGACTCGATGAAGTCTCAGTTAGGATTGTCTCGCCATCGACCTCGGTCGAGGTGCAGAGGCGTTGACCGAGATGTTCTTCAGTCGCCTCGCTCAGTCCAGAAGGTGCCTCGGTCGAGGTACTACTACTGGGACCGAGACTGGAGATCTTCGTCTCCTGGATTAGCTTCTTAGTTTTAGCTCCTGGATCTTCTCCCAGTGCCTTCAAGCTCCGTATATCTGCATCACAAGAAGCATCTATACCTTCCTCCATTAAACTGAAGCTAATAACTCTTTCGAGTGGATCGTTAATAAGGATAGAGCTCACCAATTCTCTTGATTCTTCTTCATCGTAGATGTTGAAGATATCATCAGTTAGTTGCTCCCCTTTCATGGCTGCAAGTAGCGCGAACTCCACCTCATCGCCACCAACGTTGAATTTCAACTTGGCGTTCTTGCAATCCACGTTGCAACCCGAAGTTGCTAGAAATGGCCTCCCGAGAATAATAGGAAGAGGATAATCTACGGGAATGTCAAGTACAACAAAATCTATGGGTAGATAGATGTTACCTAACTTGACCGGAACGTCCTCCAAGATGCCCACGGGATGGGTAATGGAGCGATCCGCCATATAAAGTCGAATCTTGACCGGCTTGGCCTATCCAAGACCGATCTTCGTGCATAGCTCCAGCGGGATGATGCTCACGCTGGCTCCTAGATCACAAAGGGCTTCACAAGTGACATCCCCAACTTGAATGGGAATGCAAAATGAGCCGGGATCTCTCAACTTAGGTGGCATCTTTTCCTTCATGATCTTGATAAGCTCCGAGGATTTAGATGTCATCCTAACTTCACCAACATCCTCCAGCTTCCTCTTCCTTGATAAGATCTCTTTTAAGAACTTCCCATAGGCGGGCATACCTAGAATAGCAACAAGGAAGGGAATATTAATATGGAGCTTATTCATCAAGTCAAGAAACTTACCAAAGTGCTTGTCTAGATGTGCTCTGGCTCTGGACTGAGGGAATGGAAGTGGTGGTTTGTATGCAGGAGGTGGAACATAAGTTTCTGTCGTCCCTCCTGCTTTCTGTTGCTCCACCTCGGTTGGCATCTCGGTCGAGGTGTTCTTCGACTGGATCTGGACCGAGGTGGTCTGCGTCGAGCGAGGTACTGGATCTGCAGTTTTAAGTCCACTCCTCGTTGTTATGGCCATGCACTGGCCTTTAGGGTTAGTTTCCGTCTTTGCTGGAAGCTTCCCTGGATCTCTTGGCGCTTCATTCGCCCTATTAGCAAGTTGTTGTTCGAAGGACTTTTGGGCTCTCGAAAATGAAGTCATAGAATTCTCCATAGCGCTAAGCTTGATCAAGATAGCCTCCAGAACTGCGTCTTTCTTTTCCGGCTGAGACGAACTTGATCCTTGCCCTTGGCTTTTTAATGGAGTAGAAGAAGAAGAAGGAGGAGAGAGAAAAGGGTTAGAGGAATCGTTAGAGTTGGAGTTTGAATGATTGTTACCATGATTTTGGTTATTCGCCCTCCAGTTGTTGCTATTGGATCCTCTATTATTGTTGTTGTAGTTGTTGTTTCGGGGACCGTTGTTGTTGTTACGGTACCCGTTGTTGTTGTTGTTCCTTTGCCCTTGCTCTTCCTTCTTAGTTTGAGCCATCAAGAGTTCCTTCAATTGCTTCACGTCATTCTTCAAAGACGTGAGTTGATTGTTGTTGGATTGAGTCTCTTGAAAGTTGACTCTTTTAACCCCACCTTCAGCTCCCTGGTGGGTGTATTTCTCCATGTGCAAGGCTTGCTTCTCAATGAAGTCCCAAGCCTCATCAATCGCCATGTCCATGAAGGTACCGGCGGAGAGTAGTTGGAGATTGAACTGGGTGCTTCCGTCCAGTCCCTTGAAGTAGATCTCCAATAACTCGATCTTTGGAATCCCATGATGTGGGCAATCCAAGAGGATATCCTTGAACCGCTCCCAAGATTTGGACAAGCTCTCCTTGTCCTTCATAATGAAAGCGTTGATCTTCCCTCTCATTTCAGCGGTCTTTGAGGGGAGAAAGAATTTGGTCAAGAATTCCGTAGTCATCTCCTCCCATGTGCTAATTTTTCCTGGAGGAAGAGATTGATACCAAGTGAGAGCTCTATCTTTTAAAAAAAAGTAAAAAGGTCTTAGCTTGTAGTTGTTATTCTCAATTCTGGGAGGTCACAAGGTTTCCATCAAGATCTCGTAGTTTTGAAGATGTTGATGCGGCGACTCTTTCTCTAGCCCTCCGAATTGGCATTGGCGAATCATGGCTAGAACTTGCGGTCGAAGTTCGTAGTCATGATCTGCTGGATCTCCTAGGTTTACTCCTGGACGCCTCAGTTGTTGATTAGGGTCCATCCTTTGACCTAGGGTTTGTGGAATTCCTGCAAGAAGAACATCTCGGACTGGCATCCGAGGTGGAGGTACATCGGCCGGGGCATAAGGTACTGGAATCTTCAAGAGGCTCACTCTTCACCTTACTCAGTACACCCTGGTGTGAGTAAGATGTATCAGGATATCAGACGCTATTACTGGTGGGAAGGTCTGAAGCCAGACGTCACGAGATATGTAGCTCAGTGTGCGACCTGTCAGCAGGTAAAGATTGAGCATCATAGACCAGGAGGCGAGCTACACCCACTTCCCGTCCCTCAGTGGAAGTGGGAAGACATCTCTATGGATTTTGTTACCGGTTTGAGACCGAGTCGTGGTTTTGATCCTATCTGGGTCGTAGTAGATCGACCCAGATACATGTCAGATCTTCACTTCCACTGAGGGATGTGTGCTGATGCAAAGGGGCATAGTGAAGGCTTATGCGTCTAGAGAGCTGAAGACGCATGAGGAGAACTACCCGACTCATGATCTGGAGTTAGTAGCGGTAGTTCAAACTTTGAAGATATGGAGACATTACCTATATGGTGCTACATGTCAGATCTTCACAGGCCATAAGAGTGTGAAGTATATTTTCACATAGCAAGAGTGAAATAACCGCCAACGTAGATGGCTCGAGTTGATAAAGGATTTTTACCTTGAGATTCTGTATCATCCAGGGAAGGCGAAAGTTGTCGCCGACGCCCTGAGTAGGAAGACACCTCGAGAGAAGGCGATTGCGAGACTGTCAGCCTCAACTACAGAGGGATCTAGCTTGGCTAGAGTTGGATATCTAGTTTCCTGATGAGGATGTCTAGTTGTACATCTTAGAGGTTCTACCTAGTCTGTTGGGTGAGATCCAACAGAAACACGCGAGCTGCCCGACCCTGATGAGGCATAAAGAGAGGATGTCTCGTGGTGAGACACCACAGTTCTCCATAGGAGCAGATGGAGTGATGAGAGGCCACGACCGCGTCTGTGTACCTGTTAATACAGAGCTGAGACAGAGGATTTTACAGGAGGCTCACTGTACACCTTACTCAGTATATCCAGATACGAATAGATGTACCATGATGTGAGACGATCATATTGGTGGGAGGGCTGAAACCCGATGTAGCCAGATTTGTGGCACAGTGCAATACTTGTCAACAGGTCAAGAGAAAGCATTGCATACCTGGTGGTGAGCTCCATCAACTGCCAGTGCCACAGTGGAAATGGGAGGACGTCTTTATGGACTTTGTGACCAGATTGAGGACGAGTAGGAGTTTTGATGCTATTTGGGTTGTGGTTGATAGACTGACGAAGACTGCACGTTTCATTCCTATCAGAGAAACGTGACCAGTCAGCAGATTAGTTGAGGAGTACAATAGGCAGATAGTGAGACTCCACGGTGTATTGAGGACGATCGTCTCTGATCGAGATGGATGATTCACCTCGAGGTTTTGGCAGTAGATTCAGACTACTTTGGGGACGAGTCTACATTTTACGATTATGTTTCACCCCATACAGATGGTTAGTCAGAGAGGACCATCGAGACCCTTGAGGATATGTTGCAAGCTTGTGTGTTGGATTGAGGATAGGGATGGTCAGATTACCTCCCATTAGTGGAGTTCTCATACAACAACAGTTGACATGTTTCAATTGGGATGGCTCCATATGGGGCACTGTATGGGCGTAGGTGCCGTACACCAATATGTTGGGATGATGTTCGCTCCAAACGGTGTGTGCAAGCTTTAAATTTATAACCCTAGACTTAAGCTTAAAACAAGGATGCGAACCCGCAGTGTACGGGTCAATCGTAGTAAAAGCAAGAAAATTCCAGGGGTCGATCACAGGGACTCGGTGAAACAAAGTCAATAACGGTATGCTTCGTGAATACTAACCACAAGAGCAATTAACACAATCAAAGATGAATAAGAAGTCAATAAAGCAAACATGCAATTCTAGGGATTAAAGCATCTAGTTGTGGTTCCAACTCAAGATCTAAAGATAAGCGGACAAAGCTGAGATTTTTGCAAGGGGAAGGTGTTACTAAAGTGGAGTAGATCACCGGGTAAGTCTCACTACACACTAATCCTAAACCGTAACTCCTATTACCGGGTAAGTCTCAAGGAATCAAGATAAAGAACTATAACCTCAAACTAACACACCATCTAAGGGAATAGAATCAACCTTTACCGGGTAAGTCTCAGGCTAACTCACAAAGATGGGATGAAAGCACACTCAAACCCCAATAAAGGATAAACCTTTATTACCTACACTTATGATCGTTGGTACACAAACTAAGGAATTACCGGGTAAGTCTCATCCTAAGCTTGCTTTTAACCAGGAAAGGTGTAATAAGAATAGGATTTGGCAAACTCTAACACTTAACTCTCAGTTATGGATCAGATAAGTCACCTCGATCAGCCAGTTTCCACCCCGGCCGAGATGTTCATCGACTGAACGAGATGCTTAGGGTTAAGGTTAAAGACTCGAACTTTCAGGATCCTACTGGAATCTAAGATTATTCTATCATTGTTTTTCCCACAACCTTCAGCTAATCACCCTAGAATCACACAAGGAAATTAGCCACTCATCATCATTATGAAAGTATTAAATATATGGGAAGAAGGTGAATATTTGAACAAGAAGAATTTAATGAAAAATACTTCAATAACTGAATCAAATATCTCAACAAAAGCGTTCCTTGGATAGCAATCCAACAAGACAAGACAACAAGGAAGGGAATTAAGACAATCTTACAAAACCCTTCAAAAAGCTATAAAAGCTATGATCTTCAATCTTCCTTCAACCTTCAAAAAGGTTCTTCAAAACTCCCAACTGGAGTATGGTTGCTGCTGCCTATAAACCCTGATCGATGGTGTAGTATGGATGTCCAGCTGTAAGCGGATGCCGGAATTATGGGAAATCCGACCCTTTTTATAGGAAAATAAACTCCCCAAAAATAATAAATCTTAGAAAGATATTTTCCCATAAATATAGGTAAAATATATGATTCTGCATATCTCCTTCCTTCCAGGAGCCAAGCCCAAAAATATAAGATCACTTTCCAAATTTAAAAGATCTCATCCAAGAATAAAATATTCTCGCCGCGTCCTAGGTGTTCGCCTCGGTCGAGTCGGCGTCTCTGGATTACCTCGGTCGAGATGAATCTCTGGTCAACCGAGGTGAGTCACAACAGAATGTGAAATCTCTCGAATCTGCTTCAAAGTAAATCTTTAATCCATGGTTATGCTCCCTGGATGTAGCTCCAAATGACTCATGACTCCTTTTGCTCCTTTTTGATGCAAAACGTACCAAATTACCTGCAATTACAACAAAACTAGGTGTAGACCTCGATTCTCGCAAAGGTAGATGAAATGGTAGTAAAATCACATAATATACATACAAACATGCAGATTATGAAAGATAAGACGTCCAAACAAACTCCAAAATATAGACTATAATTCATGCTATCAAAATACCCCATACTTAGCCCTTGCTTGTCCCCAAGCAAGTTCCTCATATAAAAGATAAGATAGAATGGATTATAAGTCAAGAAAATCAATGAAAAACATTTTTATGGTATGCAACTATTATAGATCACTCTAAGAGAATACTTCATGGAATTAAAAACTCAATATGCTTAAAACATTTTATAAATATAGAAAAGTTGTTCATCTTTGCATAAAATCATAGAATGCATAATAAATCATAATTATCAAAATCAATCATGTATAATCCAGTTTAAACCACTAAGTCAATCAACAAGCTCAAGGTCTCAAGGGCTTCCCAAAAGAAAAGGTCAAGAAACGTGTAGGGTAGGGATGTATGTAAGGTAATGTGGTGCTAGAATCCGGGAAAAGGATGAACTTCACTTCCACTTTGACTTGCAACATCTTCCACCAATAAGCTTTGCTTATTCCACTTTTTTTTTCTTTTTACTTTACTTTTTGGGATGCATGGACAGAGGTGCACAATAACCGAAGCCTAGGAAATCTGCAATCATCAATTTCTCGAGATGCATCAAACCCTTGATGCACATACCATGACCCGTTAGGAATATCGCTCAATCTGACTTTGGCAAGACACAAACACCCGGCTATGTGAATGGTGCCGAGTTACTCATCTTCATGATTGACTTCCCCAAACCTATTATTGCTTTCTAACACTTTCACTTCCAGTCACTTCTCAACTTCACTTGCTTTCACCACTTCGCTTGCTTCCAAATTCCCGGATAGGTAAGGGGAGGCAAAATGTATATGAGGGGCTAAGCATGATCAAGAAGAAGAAGAAGAAGAGAATGAATTGCCTTGGTCTTTCCAAGAAGAAAGTGAGAGAACTTAACCTGCGGTGTCAACCTTCAAATTGAACATGATTTGGATAAAAACAAAGTATTAAACATGCTAATAATTTCAAACAAAGCATTTAGCAACTTAAACATATTATAAAACCTTTCAAACACATAAAGGATTCAAAACCAGTCAGTAAACAAGATCTTCACTGAGATCATATCCAGATAAATAACACAAAATCGTTTTCGAAAAACTCTCAGTTAACACACCTCGGTCGAGGTGTTCTTGGTTCAACCGAGGTGAAATGCCTCGTTTGGCCAAGACTGACTCGGTCGAGATCGAAAAATTTTTTTTTTTTAAAACCATTTTTTTCAGTTTCGACGTCTTTCTCAATCAAATAACCTGTAGGTATGCATGTAATATCAGATAATCATATAAATGCAGAAGTAATGCATAAATAAAATATCCGATGAAATATAATACATCAAAAGTAGTCAAATACATCAAGTAGTCATATAAGTACAAACACCCCATACTTGGGACACACTATCCCAGTGGGTCAAATATAAGTCTAGAAAATGAGAGAACTCACCGGATAAATAGCTGAACTGCATAAAAAATATAATAAGAAAATCCTGCAGCTCCTCAGTAATCCTGATCCGGCGGTGGTGGTGGTACGTACGGATACTGAGTCGGATCGTACGGATAGCCCATGACATGCTCGAACTGAAGCTGGGCCATGATGTGCTGATGGTGCTGCCGCTCCTGCATCTCGCGGATATCCAGCGATAATGCAGCGTACGTGTCAATAACCTGATCCGTCAGGTCATCGATCCGTCTGTGAGCAGCTCGATCCCTCACTCCATGCCTCCTGCGTCTGGCAGGTCTGACTGGAGAAGTCTCAGCTGGTGCAGGCTCCGTCTCCTCCTCATCGTCCAAGTCGATGATCAGTGGCGCGCTCGTACCTGCAGTATCTGTCCCTGTATCCATCGGGACTCCACCATCTCTCTCATCCATCGTCTCCTCGTCGTCGTCATCCTCCTCCTCCTCAGCCGGGGCAGCTGCTGCCTCTCTATGATCCTCCATCAGAGGAGCCCAAGCTGTCTGCCAGTAATGCGGATCAAAAACTGTGAACTGAGCAGACCAGCGGATCCCCTGTGGTGCAGTCCGCTCCCAAGGCATAGCGACGTATGGAGTGGTCAAACCACGGGGAACCAGAATCCTCCGTGTGATCATCTCCTGTAATCCCAGCGGCTTCGGAGCCGCCGCCATCGTACATACACTAAGGTCCATCCCGTGATAAGTAGCAATGTGGGTGACTAGACCTCCGCAGCAAATGTCTCCCTTCGCTTTGGCCTTGATCTTGTGTAGATCCTCTGCCAAGAGCAAGCCAAAGTCTGGGAAACCTCCTGTAACCATGCAGTAGAGGCTGAAGAGCTCGCCCTGTCGGATCTTTTGGGGCGTCTCAGTACGCGCCAAAAGTGTCTCGCTAAATATCCTGTGGGCTAGTCTGAAAGCTGGGTGGAAGATGACCTTCTCCCTGGAATCTCCAGGGCGCCATCTGTCTGCATGCTCAGTAATATGGGCAATCTGCCCCCAAAACTCCCTAGCTACGGATCGGGAGGGGAATTCGGTGGCGGTGGGCTCAGAAAAGCCAAAAATCTCTCTCCATATCTCTAAAGGAACTATGAAGTTCCGGTTCATCAACCGGTACTTCACAGACTGGTCTGTGGGAAGGTAGGAGAAGGAGCTAACAAACTCTAAGGTCGGCTCCAAGTAAGCTGGGGCTCGGATCTCAGTAAACTGATCCAGCCCGACAGTAGCAATCATCCTCCTAAGGTCAGCATCTAACCCTAGGCAATCAAAAGCCGACACGTCCAGAAATCGAGGTGCGATAACTGGACGGCTAGCTATGCGCTCATAGTCTACCCGGCATCTCTCGTGGATAACCGGGCGGTAAGGACGGGAAGAAGAGGAAGAAGGGGAGGGTGAAGATCTGTCTCTCAGGGCTAGGCGACGATCTGAACTCATTTTCACTCAACTCTGTCAGACCACCTCGGTTGCTGACAAGACTCAAGAATCACCTCGGTCGAGATGCAGTTCGACCGGACCGAGGCGCAACAGTTGCGATTCCAATTCTCAGAAATTCAGTTCTTTTCCCCCCAAAATCACTACAATTGCTTCCTAAGGGGTACTTAAATCCTTTCTCAGCAATATCAGGGGCAACCAAAGCCCAAATCAAAGCGAACGAACGAGTTAGGGTTTCGACTTGTTTTACCTCGTTTCGGTCGATTCGCTCGATTTCTTTGCAGATCTGTTGTTGCAATCGGTTCCTCTACCCTTCAATCTCAGTTTTGAAGCGGAAATCGGCGAAAACGAGCAAGATCTGAGAGGGAGCGAAGTGGAAGTCGCCGCGGTCGAGGTGGGTAAAGTAAAAAAGTGAAAAATAAAAATTTTTCCCTTTTTATACTGTTCCTGGATCTGCTGTCACCTCGGTCGAGATGGTCTCGACTGGACCGAGGTGGTATGGACCGAGGTGGTTCTGCAGAAACCCTAGTCGCCTCGGTTGCTCAAGAATCAACTCGGTCGTGGTGCTCTGACAGTAACCGAGGTGCTTCTGTCTTCTCAGAATCTCGAACTTCCGTCCTTCCAGTTATGCTCCTTCCTTAGATATTCCCTGTTGTCTGTCCAGAATGCCAAAAACAAAGCAAAGCAAAGCAAAAACAAAAACTATCTAAGCTAGACTAGAAAACGGGAAAAGAAAGCAATACCTTGGGTTGCCTCCCAAGAAGCGCTTGGTTTAAGGTCGCTAGCTGGAGCATGATGCGTCTCAAACGAGGTGGGAGGTGCCCTCACCCCATACTTCACCTCCATCGTGGGGTGAAGTAAGTAGTTCCATTAAACGCTCCAACAAGTGTAAGTGCTCATCGGGGAATGAATCGTCTATGGGTGGATCGTCCGTCTCGCGGGAAGATTCCGGTAGCCGGCTGAGGTGATCCGCAACTGAGTTCTCGGATCGCTTCTTATCGCGGATCTCTAGATCAAACTCTTGAAGCAAGAGGATCCATCGAATAAGGCGCGGCTTGGCATCTTTCTTAGCCAACAAGTAGCGAATGGCTGTGTGGTCGGTGTAGACAATGACCTTCGCTCCTACTAGATAGGAACGAAACTTCTCGAAAGCATATACAACCGCCAATAACTCCTTCTCGGTGGTAGCGTAGTTGCGTTGTGCTTCATCTAGCGTTTTGCTAGCATAATAAATGGCGGTGGTCCGTCCATCCTTTTTCTGTCCAAGCACCGCTCCTACGGCTACATCACTAGCGTCACACATGACCTCAAAGGGCAAGGTCCAATCAGGAGGCTGGATAATGGGAGCGGAGATCAACGCTTCCTTAATCCTGTAAAAGGCTTCAAGACACTCCTGCGAGAACTCAAAAACAACATCTTTATTCAAGAGGTTGGTTAGAGGTTTAGAAATTTTAGAGAAGTCCTTGATGAATCTCCTGTAGAAACCTGCATGCCCGAGAAAACTCCTCACACCTTTAACAGAACAAGGAGGAGGGAGTTTCTCAATAGTCTCGATCTTAGCTCGATCGACCTCAATACCTCGATTAGAAACGAGGTGTCCTAGCACAATGCCTTCGTTAACCATAAAATGACACTTCTCCCAATTCAGAACAAGGTTAGTGTCTTCACATCTTTTAAGCACTAGAGAAAGGTTAGATAGGCAATCATCAAAAGAGGAACCATATACAGAAAAATCATCCATGAATACCTCCATGATCTCCTTTATGTACTCGGAAAAGATAGCCATCATGCATCGCTGGAAGGTAGCGGGTGCATTGCACAATCCAAATGGCATCCTCCGATAGGCAAATGTCCCCCATGGACAAGTGAAAGTGGTCTTCTCCTGATCATCCGGATGGATAGGAATCTGGAAGAATCCACTATAGCCGTCCAAGTAGCAAAAGTGTGAATGCTGGGCCAATCGTTCGAGCATTTGGTCGATGAAGGGAAGCGGAAAATGATCCTTCCGAGTCGCCGTGTTCAGCTTCCTATAATCGATGCAAACTCTCCCGCCCGTAACGGTCCTTGTTGGGATTAACTCGTTGTTCTTATTCGTCACAACGGTCATCCCTCCTTTCTTCGGAACGACATGCACCGGGCTAACCCACTTGCTGTCCGAGATAGGATAAATAATACCTGCATCCAACAA
This sequence comes from Fagopyrum homotropicum, assembly GCA_033239125.1. Lineage (NCBI taxonomy): Eukaryota > Viridiplantae > Streptophyta > Magnoliopsida > Caryophyllales > Polygonaceae > Fagopyrum > Fagopyrum homotropicum. The sequence continues at coordinate 109,325,404 of BSWB01000002.1, forward strand.
CTTAAGAACTTCCTTCTTCACGACCTCTTTCATGATCGGATTTAACCATCTTTGAGGTTCCCGTGAAGTCTTATGATTATCTTCCATTAGAATTCTATGCATGTAGAAAGAGGGTTTAATGCCAATAAGATCATCCGTGGTATAACCTATAGCCTTTCGATGCTTTCTCAGGACATGCATTAATTTAGACAATTCAGATTCGGAAAGGGAAGCACTAACAATAACGGGATAAGTAGAATCCGGTCCAAGAAAGATATACCTCAAGTGACTGGGGAGTTGTTTAAGCTCCACGACTGGGGGTGCTTTCTGAGGGGGATCCATGCTTCCTCTCTCCAGTGGAGTGGTATCAGAAACTGGACTCGATGAAGTCTCAGTTAGGATTGTCTCGCCATCGACCTCGGTCGAGGTGCAGAGGCGTTGACCGAGATGTTCTTCAGTCGCCTCGCTCAGTCCAGAAGGTGCCTCGGTCGAGGTACTACTACTGGGACCGAGACTGGAGATCTTCGTCTCCTGGATTAGCTTCTTAGTTTTAGCTCCTGGATCTTCTCCCAGTGCCTTCAAGCTCCGTATATCTGCATCACAAGAAGCATCTATACCTTCCTCCATTAAACTGAAGCTAATAACTCTTTCGAGTGGATCGTTAATAAGGATAGAGCTCACCAATTCTCTTGATTCTTCTTCATCGTAGATGTTGAAGATATCATCAGTTAGTTGCTCCCCTTTCATGGCTGCAAGTAGCGCGAACTCCACCTCATCGCCACCAACGTTGAATTTCAACTTGGCGTTCTTGCAATCCACGTTGCAACCCGAAGTTGCTAGAAATGGCCTCCCGAGAATAATAGGAAGAGGATAATCTACGGGAATGTCAAGTACAACAAAATCTATGGGTAGATAGATGTTACCTAACTTGACCGGAACGTCCTCCAAGATGCCCACGGGATGGGTAATGGAGCGATCCGCCATATAAAGTCGAATCTTGACCGGCTTGGCCTATCCAAGACCGATCTTCGTGCATAGCTCCAGCGGGATGATGCTCACGCTGGCTCCTAGATCACAAAGGGCTTCACAAGTGACATCCCCAACTTGAATGGGAATGCAAAATGAGCCGGGATCTCTCAACTTAGGTGGCATCTTTTCCTTCATGATCTTGATAAGCTCCGAGGATTTAGATGTCATCCTAACTTCACCAACATCCTCCAGCTTCCTCTTCCTTGATAAGATCTCTTTTAAGAACTTCCCATAGGCGGGCATACCTAGAATAGCAACAAGGAAGGGAATATTAATATGGAGCTTATTCATCAAGTCAAGAAACTTACCAAAGTGCTTGTCTAGATGTGCTCTGGCTCTGGACTGAGGGAATGGAAGTGGTGGTTTGTATGCAGGAGGTGGAACATAAGTTTCTGTCGTCCCTCCTGCTTTCTGTTGCTCCACCTCGGTTGGCATCTCGGTCGAGGTGTTCTTCGACTGGATCTGGACCGAGGTGGTCTGCGTCGAGCGAGGTACTGGATCTGCAGTTTTAAGTCCACTCCTCGTTGTTATGGCCATGCACTGGCCTTTAGGGTTAGTTTCCGTCTTTGCTGGAAGCTTCCCTGGATCTCTTGGCGCTTCATTCGCCCTATTAGCAAGTTGTTGTTCGAAGGACTTTTGGGCTCTCGAAAATGAAGTCATAGAATTCTCCATAGCGCTAAGCTTGATCAAGATAGCCTCCAGAACTGCGTCTTTCTTTTCCGGCTGAGACGAACTTGATCCTTGCCCTTGGCTTTTTAATGGAGTAGAAGAAGAAGAAGGAGGAGAGAGAAAAGGGTTAGAGGAATCGTTAGAGTTGGAGTTTGAATGATTGTTACCATGATTTTGGTTATTCGCCCTCCAGTTGTTGCTATTGGATCCTCTATTATTGTTGTTGTAGTTGTTGTTTCGGGGACCGTTGTTGTTGTTACGGTACCCGTTGTTGTTGTTGTTCCTTTGCCCTTGCTCTTCCTTCTTAGTTTGAGCCATCAAGAGTTCCTTCAATTGCTTCACGTCATTCTTCAAAGACGTGAGTTGATTGTTGTTGGATTGAGTCTCTTGAAAGTTGACTCTTTTAACCCCACCTTCAGCTCCCTGGTGGGTGTATTTCTCCATGTGCAAGGCTTGCTTCTCAATGAAGTCCCAAGCCTCATCAATCGCCATGTCCATGAAGGTACCGGCGGAGAGTAGTTGGAGATTGAACTGGGTGCTTCCGTCCAGTCCCTTGAAGTAGATCTCCAATAACTCGATCTTTGGAATCCCATGATGTGGGCAATCCAAGAGGATATCCTTGAACCGCTCCCAAGATTTGGACAAGCTCTCCTTGTCCTTCATAATGAAAGCGTTGATCTTCCCTCTCATTTCAGCGGTCTTTGAGGGGGGAAAGAATTTGGTCAAGAATTCCGTAGTCATCTCCTCCCATGTGCTAATTTTTCCTGGAGGAAGAGATTGATACCAAGTGAGAGCTCTATCTTTTAAAAAAAAGTAAAAAGGTCTTAGCTTGTAGTTGTTATTCTCAATTCTGGGAGGTCACAAGGTTTCCATCAAGATCTCGTAGTTTTGAAGATGTTGATGCGGCGACTCTTTCTCTAGCCCTCCGAATTGGCATTGGCGAATCATGGCTAGAACTTGCGGTCGAAGTTCGTAGTCATGATCTGCTGGATCTCCTAGGTTTACTCCTGGACGCCTCAGTTGTTGATTAGGGTCCATCCTTTGACCTAGGGTTTGTGGAATTCCTGCAAGAAGAACATCTCGGACTGGCATCCGAGGTGGAGGTACATCGGCCGGGGCATCAGGTACTGGAATCTTCAAGAGGCTCACTCTTCACCTTACTCAGTACACCCTGGTGTGAGTAAGATGTATCAGGATATCAGACGCTATTACTGGTGGGAAGGTCTGAAGCCAGACGTCACGAGATATGTAGCTCAGTGTGCGACCTGTCAGCAGGTAAAGATTGAGCATCATAGACCAGGAGGCGAGCTACACCCACTTCCCGTCCCTCAGTGGAAGTGGGAAGACATCTCTATGGATTTTGTTACCGGTTTGAGACCGAGTCGTGGTTTTGATCCTATCTGGGTCGTAGTAGATCGACCCAGATACATGTCAGATCTTCACTTCCACTGAGGGATGTGTGCTGATGCAAAGGGGCATAGTGAAGGCTTATGCGTCTAGAGAGCTGAAGACGCATGAGGAGAACTACCCGACTCATGATCTGGAGTTAGTAGCGGTAGTTCAAACTTTGAAGATATGGAGACATTACCTATATGGTGCTACATGTCAGATCTTCACAGGCCATAAGAGTGTGAAGTATATTTTCACATAGCAAGAGTGAAATAACCGCCAACGTAGATGGCTCGAGTTGATAAAGGATTTTTACCTTGAGATTCTGTATCATCCAGGGAAGGCGAAAGTTGTCGCCGACGCCCTGAGTAGGAAGACACCTCGAGAGAAGGCGATTGCGAGACTGTCAGCCTCAACTACAGAGGGATCTAGCTTGGCTAGAGTTGGATATCTAGTTTCCTGATGAGGATGTCTAGTTGTACATCTTAGAGGTTCTACCTAGTCTGTTGGGTGAGATCCAACAGAAACACGCGAGCTGCCCGACCCTGATGAGGCATAAAGAGAGGATGTCTCGTGGTGAGACACCACAGTTCTCCATAGGAGCAGATGGAGTGATGAGAGGCCACGACCGCGTCTGTGTACCTGTTAATACAGAGCTGAGACAGAGGATTTTACAGGAGGCTCACTGTACACCTTACTCAGTATATCCAGATACGAATAGATGTACCATGATGTGAGACGATCATATTGGTGGGAGGGCTGAAACCCGATGTAGCCAGATTTGTGGCACAGTGCAATACTTGTCAACAGGTCAAGAGAAAGCATTGCATACCTGGTGGTGAGCTCCATCAACTGCCAGTGCCACAGTGGAAATGGGAGGACGTCTTTATGGACTTTGTGACCAGATTGAGGACGAGTAGGAGTTTTGATGCTATTTGGGTTGTGGTTGATAGACTGACGAAGACTGCACGTTTCATTCCTATCAGAGAAACGTGACCAGTCAGCAGATTAGTTGAGGAGTACAATAGGCAGATAGTGAGACTCCACGGTGTATTGAGGACGATCGTCTCTGATCGAGATGGATGATTCACCTCGAGGTTTTGGCAGTAGATTCAGACTACTTTGGGGACGAGTCTACATTTTACGATTATGTTTCACCCCATACAGATGGTTAGTCAGAGAGGACCATCGAGACCCTTGAGGATATGTTGCAAGCTTGTGTGTTGGATTGAGGATAGGGATGGTCAGATTACCTCCCATTAGTGGAGTTCTCATACAACAACAGTTGACATGTTTCAATTGGGATGGCTCCATATGGGGCACTGTATGGGCGTAGGTGCCGTACACCAATATGTTGGGATGATGTTCGCTCCAAACGGTGTGTGCAAGCTTTAAATTTATAACCCTAGACTTAAGCTTAAAACAAGGATGCGAACCCGCAGTGTACGGGTCAATCGTAGTAAAAGCAAGAAAATTCCAGGGGTCGATCACAGGGACTCGGTGAAACAAAGTCAATAACGGTATGCTTCGTGAATACTAACCACAAGAGCAATTAACACAATCAAAGATGAATAAGAAGTCAATAAAGCAAACATGCAATTCTAGGGATTAAAGCATCTAGTTGTGGTTCCAACTCAAGATCTAAAGATAAGCGGACAAAGCTGAGATTTTTGCAAGGGGAAGGTGTTACTAAAGTGGAGTAGATCACCGGGTAAGTCTCACTACACACTAATCCTAAACCGTAACTCCTATTACCGGGTAAGTCTCAAGGAATCAAGATAAAGAACTATAACCTCAAACTAACACACCATCTAAGGGAATAGAATCAACCTTTACCGGGTAAGTCTCAGGCTAACTCACAAAGATGGGATGAAAGCACACTCAAACCCCAATAAAGGATAAACCTTTATTACCTACACTTATGATCGTTGGTACACAAACTAAGGAATTACCGGGTAAGTCTCATCCTAAGCTTGCTTTTAACCAGGAAAGGTGTAATAAGAATAGGATTTGGCAAACTCTAACACTTAACTCTCAGTTATGGATCAGATAAGTCACCTCGATCAGCCAGTTTCCACCCCGGCCGAGATGTTCATCGACTGAACGAGATGCTTAGGGTTAAGGTTAAAGACTCGAACTTTCAGGATCCTACTGGAATCTAAGATTATTCTATCATTGTTTTTCCCACAACCTTCAGCTAATCACCCTAGAATCACACAAGGAAATTAGCCACTCATCATCATTATGAAAGTATTAAATATATGGGAAGAAGGTGAATATTTGAACAAGAAGAATTTAATGAAAAATACTTCAATAACTGAATCAAATATCTCAACAAAAGCGTTCCTTGGATAGCAATCCAACAAGACAAGACAACAAGGAAGGGAATTAAGACAATCTTACAAAACCCTTCAAAAAGCTATAAAAGCTATGATCTTCAATCTTCCTTCAACCTTCAAAAAGGTTCTTCAAAACTCCCAACTGGAGTATGGTTGCTGCTGCCTATAAACCCTGATCGATGGTGTAGTATGGATGTCCAGCTGTAAGCGGATGCCGGAATTATGGGAAATCCGACCCTTTTTATAGGAAAATAAACTCCCCAAAAATAATAAATCTTAGAAAGATATTTTCCCATAAATATAGGTAAAATATATGATTCTGCATATCTCCTTCCTTCCAGGAGCCAAGCCCAAAAATATAAGATCACTTTCCAAATTTAAAAGATCTCATCCAAGAATAAAATATTCTCGCCGCGTCCTAGGTGTTCGCCTCGGTCGAGTCGGCGTCTCTGGATTACCTCGGTCGAGATGAATCTCTGGTCAACCGAGGTGAGTCACAACAGAATGTGAAATCTCTCGAATCTGCTTCAAAGTAAATCTTTAATCCATGGTTATGCTCCCTGGATGTAGCTCCAAATGACTCATGACTCCTTTTGCTCCTTTTTGATGCAAAACGTACCAAATTACCTGCAATTACAACAAAACTAGGTGTAGACCTCGATTCTCGCAAAGGTAGATGAAATGGTAGTAAAATCACATAATATACATACAAACATGCAGATTATGAAAGATAAGACGTCCAAACAAACTCCAAAATATAGACTATAATTCATGCTATCAGATGAGCCTAGTAGTATCAGTTGTATAGCGCCCGAGCAGACTCAAGATGATATGGCTCGAGTAGCGTTGATCAGAGAGAGGATGCTGGCTACACAGAGTCACCATAATTCATATGCAGACAAGAGGCGTCAACCTCTAGAGTTTAGAGTGGGAGCTCATGTCTGGCTGAGAGTATCTCCGACGCGAGGCGTAAGACGTTTTGGCATAAAGGGGAAGTTGAGTCCCCGTTATGTCAGTCCTTTTGAGATACTAGACAGAGTTGGGAGGGCAACATACCGATTAGCTTTACCTCCAAGGTTAGAGGGTGTTCACCCAGTGTTTCATGTGTCTCAATTGAGGGAGTACATACCAGATCCGAGACACATCATCAGTTATTATGATTTGGTGGTTGAGCCGGACCACACCTTTGTTGAGCACCCGATTGTAGTCCTAGAGCAAGGTATGATCTAACTAGATCTTGATGTGCTAGCATGATTTACGATAATAGTTGGAGATGGTTCTTTCCTCCATGCTATCTAAGTGTGATTAGGATATAGTTGGAGATGGTTCTTTCCTCCATGCTATCTAAGTGTGATTAAGATTTAGGTGGAGATGGTTCTTTCCTCCATGCTATCTGAGTGTGATTAGGATTTAACTAGAGATGGTTCTTTTCTCCACGCTAATTGATGGACATAGTTTCACTGGAGATGTTTTTTCTCCATCCCTTGGGTTATGAGTATGATATGGCTAGAGATGTGTTTCCTCTATGTCCTGTGATATGATTATGGAAAGAGATGTGTTTGCTCTATGCCTTGTGATGAGATTATAGGTTGGCTAGAGATGGTTTTCCTCTATGACTTTGGATAGCGTTATGATCTTATTTCTGGAGTTGGTGATTCCTTCATGCTATGTTTTGAGGTTATAGAGTCTTATAGGTTGATACCTTTGAATGGAGATGTGTACCTCCGATAGAGACAGTGTTTATACCTCGGCATATGGGTCTGAGAGGATTTGGGAATTGTTCAAGTTTCAGGACAAAATTTTTTCTTAAGGGGTGTGTGATGTAATAGCTAAGATTTTCGAATTCTAATTAATGTTCATTAACTTAATCATTGATAGTAAGTGACATATAACTCGCAAAGATTGCGCAAGTGATGAGTATGAGTCCCACCATTATATTCCTGGCATAATTTTGGACATATGGAGAGTTTTTCACTTTTTTCCCAAGGTAATTATTTTTACCTCCAGTGTTATTTGGAGCATTTGGGATCTCCAATCAATAAAAACGCGGTTGAGAGAAATGATCAGGACATCGGACATGTCCTAGATATGAAATAACATGGAGAGGCAAAACGGCCAAAAGAGTCGCTATTTCGTTTCTTAACCGCTAAGAAAAACGGCTTAAGAATACACGTTTTCTGAGGCAGTTGTGGAATAATTATCCCTACAATATTCCAGATTTATTATTCCAATTTTGAGAACTTTGAAGAAGGGGGGTCAACCCGCCTTTGGATCGGTTAAAGGATAATTATCGACTTCGCTAGAGGATAATTATTGTTCTCACTATAAACAGTGGAAAATCCTTTATTAATTCGTTTACTTTCATGTTTCCTCGTAAAAGCTCTGATTTCTCTCAACCTTCAAACTCACATCTACTCTCCGTTTCTAATCCGATTTCAATTCCGTTTGAGTTTCTGGATTCCTCTCTTCATTCTCTTGATATCGGTACCGATTTTCTGCATTTACGAGTATATAGAGATCTGGTCGAGCATATAAGTAACCAGGACGGTTCCGTCGCTCAGATTCCGCTGAATTTGATGCTATCCATGCGTAGCCTACGACGTTGTGATTCCGAATCTTCTTTCAGATTGTCAATCGGGTTAGTAACGAATAAGTTATGAATTTATTCGTTTTCCGTATTGCGGGTTAGTATAAATTGACCTTAAGTTGGTTAAAATGGTTAATTGGAATTTCCATTATGCTTGTTACATTATTCTAGTAATTATGGGCTTTTACTTTGATGATGATATCATGAGTTGGATATATGCCCTGATGTGGCTTTAACGTTTAGCATGTTATTCGAGGCTTATAGGATGATTTTGATCCTTATGGATCCCTTGGGTCTAGGTTTGACCCCTTTGATTGATAAGAGATTAATATATCTCTATGCCTTGTTATTAGGCATTGTCCCTCTCAAGATTGGAGGTTGATCAAGATTGAGGTTGTACGAGGTTGAGGTAAGTCCGTAGGATTTACTTAGCTACCATCCTTATATTGGGTGTTTGCTTGAGTGGTGTGTGAGTTATATGCTTGATATGATAGCATGCGATGTCAATTATTACCGACCTATGTTTTATTGATAGCCCTATTGCATGGCATTGACAACCCTTCCTTTATCCTGTAAGGGGTTGGGAGGTTCTCTAACGTCAGGCCACCTGTTATATAGGAAGGACACAATTCACTCTCATACGGTACACGGGTCACATAGTTTCGTATACCTATATATATATACGTTTTGGGTGAATGACTAATATATAAAGATAATAAAATGGGTAAATGTGTGATAGCATGATTATGTGTTTATCTTTCTCGATTGCAGAAGAAGAGACAGAAGCTTACACGAAAATATTCAAAGTCTTCAAGCGATCCAAATCATCTTCATTCGATCAAACAAGTTTTTCTTTCTCTCTTTCTACAAAAGCCTTATCCCCTAGAGAGATATAAAACTCGAGAGCTCCATTGGCATATCTAAAGAGTGTTATACTAGAGTGTCTGTTACTCTACGAAGTAACTAGGCTATTATACCAAGGTTAAGAGTTGGAGCTAGATCGTAGCGTTGGCTAAAGTGAGAGAAGAAGGGGATTTCTTCTAGTTTGTATCTAGGACTCTTTGAAGCTGATAATAGATAGTTAGATCCTATGGATATACCTTGGGACGGAGAGTAGGCTATTTAGAACCCAACTTCGTAAACATATCCTCGTGTCGATCTTTTCAATTCCGCACCATATATGCTTTATTGTGACTATCTTTTTTTGCAGGTTTACAAGGTCAAGACCCTTGAAATTAGTTTCAAAGCCCTTCAAATCAAAGTGTGTCACAAAGAGCTCAAATGGACATCAAGGCCTTTGAAATCAGTTTCAAAGCCATGAGATAGGTTTTTGCAAATAGTTATCATACTCTATTCAACCGCCTTCTAGAGTATCTTTATCCTTTATATTCACTTAACGGTTCTTCAGAAGAATTGGGTTAAATTAGGGGTATATTTACTAAATAAGTTTATGCTATGGGTACTCTTAATAGAGTAATAGTTGTAAACGGCCTAGTTAGCCATTTTACCAAAAAGAATATTACAAACATTCGACGACTTCCCAGAGGTAAAATTGAGTTATTTACAGAAGAATGTCCTCAACACACTAAGGTTCTCCTGTTAATTAAGGAAGTCGAGGTCAATGATGAATTGATTGAGATCTAAGAGTGGAGATAAGAAGATTGTTGGATCTTGAAGTTGGGATAAGACGACCATCCCGTACAAATCGGCAGATTTCCACACATTGTTCCAAGCTCATGACCATTTATCCAAAACGAGGTGCTTTGTTGTAGATCAACTAACCGGTCCCACATGATTGGCTGATCGGTCCCTTTAACATTGATTTGCAGACAATGTTTCCCTTTACCCCTTTTTTTACTATCTTTTTTTTTCCGTCTAGTTGGACATTTCTATTATCTTCTCCTTAGAGATATAATTTCTAGGAGTTAGGAAGACGATGTTTGAAATCCTCTTATGAATAAGACATTTTTTCCATTAGATTATGTATCCAACTTTCAACAAAAATGTCAAAGATGAGTTTTTATGCATAGATTTATCGACCATTGTGCCCTAATCAGCCGATTGCTTTGTTCTTAATCGATTAATAAAAGTAAATTTATGTATGTTATGCTTTTAATAAATTCTATCATTTAAGGATCTGAAGAGTCCGAATTGCATGAATAGCATGTGGTGTTGATAATGATATTTATCCTAATGAATGTATGTCTTTATTTATGTCTTATGGTAGTTTAGAGTTCTTCCATGCTATATGTAAGAGTTGTTATAGAATTGTTGTTATTCAATTTTATATTATTTGTGTTAATCGTAAGTACGAGAGTTGTGTGATTGATATCTTTACGGTTTTACAATTAGTATGTCAAATCTTTACTCTATTTTCTCATAGTTCAATCCTGATCATTTACTACAATTGGGTCGTGTATATTTGCGAGACTTGTGGCTCAAATTTGAGCCCTCATCAGTTAGCCCGATTAAGTGAAAAATATCATTGTTGGGACAAGTCAATCACATGCTAGAGAAATAGTGTTATTTGGGCCGAGAAGTGGGTCGATAGGTCCACATGTCGGGGTGATCGACACCTTTTGACAACTCTTTTTGGACACTTTTGTAAACCTGACTTTCCCATTGTTGTAATTGGAACCAAAATACCACTAATTCTACTTTCGACGGTAATTCGAAGCACTACAACTATGTTGTTCATGTGAAAGTGCAAATTTAAATGGAAGATAGTTGAAATAGAGATTTATACAACCATGATAAGATTTTTTACTTGGTTTTATATTTTTGTTCTAAATTGATCTGGTCTTCATGGAAACCTCCTTCATGACACAAAGAACATATATCGATGCAAGGATTCCTCCATATTAGCTCCAAAAGGATCTGGATATGGTTTTGAACCCGTATAATTAATAGAAGATTATTAGATGATAGCATCAAAACATACGTGCTTTCTACCAATTATTTATGCGTTTTACACATCTTTTAGCAAGATATATATCATCATAATGCATAATGCATTCATATTATGATTCTCGTATCTACTTTCGATTGTTTCACATTTCAGACGTTCAAGGCCTACTTTGAGGCGTTTTTTTAATTCATATAGTGAATCCTTGTACTAGAGCTCAATCTTCCCGGAAGTCAATGTAAGAGCCTTAGTATTTGGAGCCTAGGAGCCTTGTTGAGCCTTAGCTGAGCTTTCCTTGACCATGTCAGCCACCCCAATGGACCCTGTGAGCCGCCCCTGCGCCTCAGGTGAGCCGCCCCTGCGCCTTATCTGATCCGCCCCTGCGGTTTTGTGCGGCTGCAACCACCTTTGTTGACCTCTTGAGTTTGCTTTTGGGGTAGCTTCCTATATAAGCTTTACAACCTTCTGATGAAGGTTTTCCTCACTTCATTCCAACTCCTTCATCTCCCTTACGTTCTTCTTCTCCTTCCTCTTCTCCGCTTTGTTCTTTCTTGATCTTGTGAGAGAGTTCTTGAGAGTTTGGTGTTGGTTTTGGTTGTGGATGATTCTGAGCTTCTTGCTGAGTGTTGTTGCTTTTATGTTGAGGTGGTGAGGTGTGTTGGATGCTCCTAGTCGCTGCTTAGGGTTGCTGTGGTAAGCTCTTCATCTTCCATCTTCTTTCTTCTTTGCTTCTTTCTTCTTCTTTCTAGCTTAGGATCACAAACTGAGCTTGTGTGGATCCTTTCCTAGCTTTTCTGATGTTTATACATGTGCATATATGTATGTGTGTTGCTGTGTGTGATGAAGAAGTGAAGGGAGTCGAGAAAGGGATCGAAGAGAAGTCGGGACCAACTCTCTACACAGTTGGCCGCACCTGCGCCTGAACCAAGCCGCCCCTGCGCCTGCGGTGAACCGCCCCTGAGCCTGGTGTGAGCCGCCCCTGCGCCTCACTGGGTCAGCTTGGAGTTCCTTGCTTTTGTTGGTGCATAACTTGTTGGTATGTCTTCCTTCCTTCCTTCCTTTTCTTTGGCTTGGCTTAGATGTTGGGTAGGCTAGCTTAGTTAGGAGGAGTTGTATGTTAGAGATGAGCCTTAGGCACTAGTGTTGATGTTGAGGTTATGTTGTAGGCATTTGTGAGCTTGTTATGGTCTTGAGGGTTAGATTGGGGTTGTAGGTTGGTTTTGGTTATGAAGACGAGTCTCCTAACCCTTTGTAGTGTATGATGTTGTGTGCCTTGCTATTGCAGGCGTTGGTTTCTTCCCAAAGGGGAAGCTGTGACGTGGTATTGGATACGAGTATATGAGGTAAGTCCATAGGACTTACTTAGCTTTCAGTTATGAGTTTGTGTGATTGTGATGGTTGTGTGTGTTCATATCATTTAGCATTTATAACCTAACCCGGACTAGGATGACCATTTATTACTTTAAATGGCCCAAGTCTATTATCACTACAACAAAATAGATTTTTTATAGCATTAAATAACAGCGTTTGTATTATAAATGCTATTGATAATACGACAAGATTTCGTCATAGCGTTTCACATGTACATAAACGCTGTTAAAAAATATCAAGGTAATGTTTTCCCTTTTTTGCCCGAACAAAACGCGTGCCGGTGAACAAAACGCTATTAACATCCATCTCTTCCTCTTCAAATCACGGTTTCTACTCCCTCAACCCTAGGCTCTCAGATCTGCCTTCCCAATTCCTTCTTCTCAATCGTCACAGCCGGCTTGTCGGACTTCTTCAAGGATTCCTTCTATGTTTTATGGAAAATACTCGACTCAGGTTAGTTCTATTTTCTTCGACTCTTGACTTATATCTTCATCTGTTTCAATTCGCGGTTTTTAATTCCTGATTCGTTTCTTCATTTTCGAAAACCCAATTACGAAATAGGTGAGAAGGACGGGTATGATGTTGATGTTATTGTTGCTAATAATTTGCCTGTGCCTGCTGATTACGGTTCTCAACCAGTGCCCTCATCCATGTAAGATCTTCCTACCCATTTCCTCTAAAATCTCATTCTTTGGTTAAATTATAATCTCAAGATGCTCAGCTTAATAGCTATTAGTTTCAGTTTCTTCCAATTAATTTATGTTTTTTCCATGAATGTTTTTGGTGAAGAAAGGAAGTAATTCCGAAGGCTCACATTTTCAACTTACAATTATAATAATGACTTGTTTTCACAGCATGCGAATTACAAGCTACTCAATTTTGATTTGAGTTTGCTTTAAATTTGAAGTAATTGGGGTTTATGGGGACATCAAACGAGTTTTGTTTGTGAGTAACTAGGGATACAATGGATTAGTGGTTTGTCTTCTTTGTTTATAGCTTTGTGTATTGTTGCTAGTCTTGATTTTGTTTGTGAGTTTATGGGGACATCAAACAGGTTTTTCCTCTCCATTTCCTGCATTTTGATTTTCCCTAAATTCTCTATTTCTGTGTTCAATTTTTTTGTGTTTTCTTGTTGAGCAAATACTAGAAAGCTCACGGTGTCACAAGGGAAGGTTGCTTTATTATTTTCTAACACAACACATGTAGGATGTGTTTGGTAGTCGATTTATAAGCTGCATTTCATTGAAAACTCTAGAAACCTAGTTTGTTCAATAAACTCTGGAAACCTAGTTTGTCCACTCTAAATTTCATATTGTTAAGGTATGTCCATTCTATTTTTTCTTCCTTTCTATTAGATTTAAGGCTCAATCATGCCGTCGAGTTGTGGATGCAAGATGCTTCTATTGTGAATGGTTATGGTGTTTCTATTATGAATGTGTGTCAATACTTGTAGTAGTTGTTGAACAAGAGTTCGAATTGATTATTTTCTTGGTGCTGTTTTTACATGATTTCTTGGTGTTGTTCATATCGATGTTTCTGTAAATCACTAGGAACATAATGGTGTGGTTGAACACAAGAATAATATACTATATGAGATAACTATGAGCATAAAAAAAGAAGGGCATTCTAATTTAATTGTGTTAAAGAATATACGTCATATAAACTCACAGCTCATAGGCTTGTCGCAAATTTCCTCTTAGCAATAGAGCTTGGGAACTCACAACTGATAGGACTAGAAATGGCCTTTTTGTTATCTGCAAGTGAAGAAGAGTTTTTTTGGAGTATCTTTGACAAAGTGACGTAGGATGGATAACCATCCCATCAGATGACAATGCTTGTAGTATGACAAAGCAAGTGAGCTTATATCTTTTATGAAGGGTTAAATAGGCATCCTGAATCTATCTTCAAGGATAAGACTGTCACTGAGCTTGGTTGTGGAAATGGATGGATAACCATCGCAATTGCCGACACATGGTCACCTTTGAAGGTTTATTATCACCTGATCTACTATCGTTGTGGCGTTGGCGTATATTTATTTCTATCAGTAATTGAACTGGAACAGTTCTTTGGATGCTGGAGTATCATGATTCTTACTGACAGTGTCGATATGCTGGAGTATCATATGATTCTTTCTTTGTGTGTTTCTTTTAGATTCTAAATCCTAATCCAGATGCAAATGTCCAAGATGATCACTGAAAATGTAAGTGAAGAGTTTTTGGATTCACTCAACAACTATTGTGCTCTACAGATTAGCTTTTAACCAAAGTCCTATTTCCTTTTTATGCTCCATACTCTAAAGCATGAGATCCGCTAGTTATTTTGAAGCTTTCTATATTGTTTCTGTGCAGGGTTTTGTTAAAGATCAATTTGGATTAGGACTGATTGCAAGGGCGGTTGAAAAAGGAATTATTGTAATCAAACCTACATGATTTATGATTTTTAATATGGGAGGATGTCCCGGACAAGCTGTTTGCAAGCGCTTGTTTGAACGTTGTGGCTTCCTTGTTAAGAAGACCTAGCAGACTAAAGTCATTCGGGCAAGTGAATTTATAAATGACCTCCAACAGTATGTTTTGTTAAATTTGAGTTGACTGAATTTTGGTTTGCAAGCTGTTTATACATATAGTTGTTTGCAAGCGCGCTTGATTGAGCGTCGTGGCTTCCATGTTAAGAAGACCTAGTAGACTAAAGTCATTCGGGCAAGTGAATTTATTAATGACCTCCTGTACATTCTATTAAATTTGAGTTGACTGAATTTTGGTTTACAAGCTGTTGATACATATATTACAACATTGGTGGAAATTGAGAAGAATAGCCCACACCGTTTTGAGTTCTTCATGGGGCTTACAGGAGTTCAACCGATATGTGCTCGATCAGCATGGGCATATGGGAAGGCTGGGTGCCATATCTCTCATGCTCTATTAGTTTACAGTTGCCAACTTTGTCAACCTACTCAGTTCAGTAGATCATATATGATTAATATGTGTATTGCATGGAAGTGAATATCTATATTAGTAAATATTGTGCTTTTAATCCTATATTAGCAGTTATATATATAAAACTATGATAGGGTGCACATTCTGCATATATAAATTAGGGATTTGGAGATTATATCTCATTGCATTTGCTAATTTCCTGATGTGCAAGCCATATTCATCTTCTTTTGCAGTTATGGAAGAAGGTTCATATGATAGGGACTGAGATGATTTCTCTTTCTAAGAGTCTATCAGACCTCTCCAGGCTGTTTTGCCGTGAAATGGTGAAGGTTTGTAAGTGGGAAAGTTACGCCCTTTAGTGAAACAATGAGTCCTCATTTTGTGTTATGGTTTTATTTGATCTTGTATAAATTTTGTTTTTTTTATTTATGTCTTATGTCTAAGACAGTTGAATTGTATTCAGGGAGGAAGCAAAGAGAATAGTACATTAGATGATGAAAGAAAGGAGGTAAAGTCAAGGGATACCCATTTTTTTCTTATAAACTTGCCGCTAGTCTATGGACTTTTACTTTTATAATTTTATCTAAGAATCTATTTGGTTCCGTGTAAGCAATCTTCCAAGAACTATTTGTCTTTTTCCTGTTATTTGCTGAATATAAGTGATGGTGTCTTGTTTTGAGATTTTTCAAGGGTTTTTGATGTTATCGGTTGTCCAAGAAATATTATTCCTTAGGGATTTTTCAAGGGGGTTCACTGCTGAGTGCTTAACCTTTGCTGTGAGAAATGACAGTTATATTGTTGCTCTATAATTTATACATTCACTACACCTTGTCTATTTTGACAGAAATACACTTCTTTCAGTCATGTGCTCTTTTATCTTGTTTATAAAACTGGTAACAATACTAAGTAATTTAAAACTGCAGATAACTTGATTTTTTGGGATGTTTTCTTTTTCAGCTGCTGAGCAATTTTTACCGTTTTAGAGTGCATTGAAGATGTTGGCGATTCTTGATGTTGGCGATAACTTGATGTTGGCGATTCTTGATGCAACACTTTGGAGGACAACATCTGAGATAGAGTGCATTGAAGATGTAGTCAGTACAACAATTGCATGACCAGTAGACAAAGTTGTTATAATATGAAATGACATTAGATGGTTATCCATTTTAGATTAGTATTGTCAAATTATGTTCTCTTGGTAAACAATTGTTTTAAACAACTCATGTTTTGTATTATTTTGAATCTTTAAAATGAAACAATGTGGTTTTTGTCTGATTTCGTTATTGAGTTTCTATACCATTTATAGAAAATGCTATTGTTAGGTTTTATAGCATTTATAAAAAACGCTATTATTGGGTTTTATAGCATTTATAAAACACTATATATGACATTATTTCCATAACATTTGAGGAAATGCTATTAATAGGTCCATTTTTCCATAGCGTTTCTAGAATCGCTATAATAGGTACACTTTCATAGCGTTTGTACAAACGCTATAATAGGTCCACATTTTGATAGCGTTTATCAAACGCTATAATAGGTCCGCTTTTTCATAGCTTTTGCACAAACGCTATTATTGGTGACTTTTCCATAGCGTTTCTACAAACGCTATAATAGGCCCATTTTTTCATGGCGTTTGCACAAACGCTATGAAAAGTTGTGACCCTATTATAGCGGGCTCTGTCATAGCGTTTATAAAAACGCTATTAATGTATATCATAGCGTTTTTCAAACGCTATGAATGCTTCTAAATGTTGTAGTGTATAACGGGTCGTGACCACTTGCCTCCGCTTGTGGGTAGGAGGAGGTGCCCTGAAGATGATCTCACAAGATGGGACGAGAGATGATCACCCCCATGCAAAACTCCTGTGTTACGTTCGATGGGAAGGGGTTCTTGAGGCTCCTCGTGTTACAAAAGAGGTTGAATTAGTAATGGAATAACGTAATGAAAGATAATAAATGAATGTGTGTGACATTGCATTTATGAGATATTGATGTGTTTTTATGCTATTACTTCATACTTATTCATTGTTGTAGCTAACGGTGTATACCGTATTGTAGATGATCTGTAGGTTAGGAAGACTACAGAGTGAGCCAGGTGGTGTGACTAGCCGAGGACTTCTGTACATTAGGATGCGTGGGATATGGGGATCTTTTGTATCAGATGTTTATGTTTGATGTTTTGTACTCGGCTTTGTGTTTGTAAACTCTTTTGATGCATCTTACACAGTTTTTTTTGTATTTGGTTTTTCATCTACCTATGCCTTGTTGTAAGATCTAGTGAACTTGTTGTTAGACTAGGGTCAGAATCCATTGTGAGATCCTAGCCCAATGTAGGACTCCAAGTCCTGTGGATTTGGGGTGTTACAGAGTTGGTATCAAAGCCTTAGGTTGACAACAATGGCACTTGCTATCTGTAATAAGGGTAGAGTGGATAAATAAACATAACTCACATGGGGTCTAACTTTTCAAAAGGTTTTTGGTTTTAAAGCGAGCACAGATGTTTTGGGATAGTATGTACAGAAGCCGTCACCCATTTGAGGATCTCGATAGTATATATATATATATATATATATGGCCTATATAGAGCCTTATACGTTAGGTGTGTGTTCGCCTCGAAGCGTGCGTGCAAATAAGCTTTAAATTTATAAAACTAGAATCAAGCAAGCGAACCCGCAGTGTACGGATCGACGTAGTAAAGCAAGAATTCCAGAATGTCGAACTCAGGGATTTGGGGGAACAAATTCAGTTCGCAAATCGTCAAGCAAGTAAATGTAATAAGCTTTGCAAATATTGGGAAAACAGCAACCCTAAAGATCTAGGTATCTAATTATGGCAATCGATTCAAGATATACTAAAGAACTAAGGACAAAGTTAAGAGTTGCAAAGGTATGCTAAGGTAAAGCAATGTACGGTGAAGTTCCAAGGCTTTATATGACTTATCTAAAGATACTCTCTATAAAGATTGTTGAGGCTTCAGTATAGAAAGGATCTATGGACAAGAATTAATCTCAAATACCCAAACTTGTAACCCAAGGATCAAGACTAACTAAAACGATTAAGGTTATGACACTCGAAATCGAAATAGAGGGTGATGAGTCTCACTACTACCTAGAAAAGGATAAACCAAGACTAGATTAAAGCTAATCTTTAACCTTGAATCAAAGTAAAAGCAAAGTTCATAAACTAGGGTAAATCACGGGTAGTTCTTGAGTTCCACGGACGTGGAAGTTCAAGAACAGACCGTGATCTTGATTCGTCGACGAGATCTCTCTAACTCTCAGGGTCCAATCAATTTACGATCGATCTATCATCATCTAAGCCACAACTATCAACCTTTCACCTTAGAATTGCAGGGTTTAGCCAATAACCTTTGTCATGATATCAAAACTCAATTTAAGAAGAATGAAAGATGAAAACCCTCGAAAACTCGAATATAACTCAAAGTCAATCTCAAATCCAAAACACAAAATGGAATACTCAATGGATTCAGAATATAACACAAAACCTCACAAGATCTAAGGCAAGTATGAAGAACGGGATGTCAATCCGTCTTCAATGTCAAACCTAAGAAAGGGCGCAACTTTCGTCTTCAATATCCTCCCAAAGCGATCGTACTGAAAACTCTCTCCTCCTGCCTTTTTATAAGAAGGGGCAAAATAACCGTACTGGCCCGCTGCGTAAATGATGTGGCAATAAATGGTTCGTCAAAAGATCGCCTAAATCACGGTCTCAAAGGATTCCACGACCGTGGTTTAAGGCGTGGAATTGGGTTACGGTCTCATATGACTTCCATGAGCGTACTTTAGGCCGTGTAACTCTCTGGAATGCTCCACGCTCATGATGCCAAGATCCACGGCCGTGGTTTAGGGCGTGGACTCTTCTACTGCCGTATTTTAGGGCCTGGAAGTGTTAATTGCTTATGGTTTCCTTTGTGTCGTGCCATTCCTCATCCTAGCATCTCCTTTGGCTCCTTTGATGTGTTCCTAATCCATGGGAATGCTCCAATCCTCTCCTATCTCTCTCAAATGGTTCGGTTTCAGCTCTTATTCACCTATAATCAACACAAAGCTAATGTAGACCTCCATATCGAGAATATAGATAAACAAGCTAACAAATGCTTCAATACCTTATTTATGAACACTATAATGAATGAAAAACAACTAGATTAAGTGCCTAGAATATCGCAATATTTCATGCTAACAAAATACCCCATACTTGCCACTTGCTTGTCCCCAAGCAAGGTCTTTTGAAAGCTTAGAACATAAGTTAGGATGAAATATGCATTCAAACTCAAAAGCAAAACATCTTTTAGGTAAGTGTGCTTCTAGTCAATAGATCATTCTCAAACCTTGCTTCATTCACTCTTCAAACGCTTATATACGTAACCAAAGAATGTAAAGCAAAGAAACATCATGAGTTGGTTAAACTTCAATGTAAACATCATAACCTTCAAGCATTATAAAAATCAAGCATAAGAAACTTCAATTTAGATCACCAAGTAAATTAACATTATTTTGATCTTAAGGACTTCCAAGTAAGGTCTAGAATGCGGAAGGGAGGAAAACTTATAAAGGATATGGTGCATGAATCCAGGAAAATGGACAACTAACTCTTTTTCTTTTTATTTTGATTTGCAACACCATCAACTTTGAGCTTTGCTCTCTTCTTTTTCATATCATTTTTCGACTTTACTTTTGGAGTTATGGACAGCGGTGCACAAAAACCGAAGCCTAGGAGATTGGCGTTTCTCAATTTCGAGATGCCTCAAACCCTTGATGCACATACCATAATCCGTTAGGAATATTTCTCAATCCGACTTTGGCAAGACACAAACACCCGGCTATGTGAATGGTGCTTTGGCAAGACACAAACACCCGGCTATGTGAATGGTGCCGAGTTACTCATCGTCATGATTGACCTCCCCAAACCTATTATTTATATTTTTTGAATGCAAACAATTGCTTTCATGGCCCTCCCACATCAAACATGCCAAAACATAACTCCTCCAAATTCCCGGATAGGTAAGGGAGGCAATTATTTTATTGAGGGGCTAAATGAATAAAGAAAGGAGAAAGAAAGATCGAATTGCCTTAATCATTTCATAAAGAAGTAAAAGAACTCATCATATGATTTCAACTTCGATTTTTCAATATGATTTAGATAAAACTCTTCAAATTATGAAACTTGCAAGAAAGGATAATCAACACATTCAATTCCTTTTCAATTCATTGTTCGTCTAGGCATACAATTGTCATCTAAAGCTCAATCCGCTAGTAGTAATTATCATAGAAATCATCTCAACTCTTAGAAGCACAAAACCTTTTAGAATTTTTCAAAATTTTTCACATTTTTATGGGTTTTTCAAAAGCTTTTTCATGAAATGCAATAATGAAACGTGTGACAATGGAATGAAACATGCAAAGTGTTCTCGAATCAAGGCAAGCAAAGTGAGTAGACTTATTACAAACGATAGTCACACCCCACCCCATACTTGAGAAAAACATTGTCCCTAATGTTCAAAAAGAAATAAAGAAAAGAAAGAAAAGAAAAATGAACTCACAAGACGGCGGTGGAGCGGCTGAAACTGTCAATCATAAAACCTCGTCACTGTGGTGGAGGTGGTGGTGGAAACGGGAAGAAGCTGGAGTCGAAGTTCCGCCCAAACTACTAGTGGTAGATGTCCCTCATCATCCTATCATGCTCATCACCTCGTACGTCCCTAGCATCCCGGCGGATCTCCAAATTACCGACCCTCCTGGAAAGGTCGGTAGCCCACTCCAGTAGCTACTCTAGCTGTACCAAGCTGGTGCATCATGTGGGGCCGGTACTGTTGGTGCCTGTGAATACCATGGTGGTGGAGCGCCCATCCACTCTGGCTGTGATCCATACCAAGTGGGAGGAGTCTACATCCATGTCGGTATCTCGCTCACACTAGCGCGACGAGAGGAAGAAGCACCGGAAGGTCTAGAAGGACGGGGAGACTGTCTAGGTAGGTCCGGGAAAGTGTCCGGCTGATCCGGAAAGGTACCAAAACCCTGCTCATCACCTCCTCCTGTATCCTCATTAATATCAGCAGCTGGAATCTCATCGGGAATGTAAGGAGGTGTTGCTAGCCTATTCACATGCATAGCAGCGAATGTCTCCTTCCAATTATGGCGCCCGGCCATAAAGGAATACTCGGGAAGCCACGGAATGCCTCTACCTCCTCTATCCTCCCATGGCATAGCAGCAGTAGGTGGACCTCGGTGCCTAGGGAAGATCAAACCTCTAGTCATAAGGCTCTTGAGAGCCAAAGGTCTCGCCGCTATCCTAGTACAAGCGGAGCAGTCAATCCCTAGCTGCGTAGCTATGTGGGTCACAATCCCATCATATCCAATGTTCCCGGCCCTCTTGTTCTTAAGCTTGCTAATGGTGGAGGCTAAGAGGGTGGCACAGTCGGTGGGTCTACCATGTAGCATGGCATAGAGGAGAAATAGCTCATCAGTCTTAATCTTTTGCGGGGTCTCGGTCCTAGGGAATAGGCACTCGGAAAGGACCCTATGAGCTATCTTCAAGACTAAGTGGTAGATGAGCTTAGCCTTGGTATCATCCGGTTGTTAGCGGTCCTCGCTAGCGTAAATCATAGCAATCTCCCTCCAAAAATCCTTAGCGTAAACACCACTAGGGAAACGACCATTGAAGGTCTCATGGAACCCAAAGAAGGCTCCGAACTGCTGGATGGAGAACTCATAGTCCGTCTCCATCAATCTAAAGGACATCGTCCTATCCATATGGCTATGCTCGAAGGATATAACAAACTCCCTCGTAATCTCCTCATACGCATCCGCTCTAATAGTGGATAAAACAATCAATCCGGCTCTATCCAAGAGCCATGTCAAATCATTAACCACATTAAGTGGCTCTAACTCCTCTAGCAAGAGGTATCTTGGTCCAATGACCGGTCTTTCCTCGATCTTCTTTAAGGCATCGATGTAGTTAGGGGGAATGGTGGGGATTCTAGGGCGTGGAGGTGATGGTTCACTAGGATGGTTATGTTAGCATGAAATATTGTGATATTTTAGGCACGTTTTCTAAGTGTATTTCATCTATATTGGTATTCATTGATAAAGCATTGAAGCATTTGTGAGTTAGTTTATCTATTTTGTCGATATAGAGGTCTACATAAGCTTTATGTTGATTATAGGCAATTAAGAGCTAAAACCGAACGAATCAAGAGAGAAGGGAGTTAGATTGAGCATGTCCAAGGATTGAGGACATCACTAGGAGCTAAGGAAGGTGCTAACTTGAAGAATAGCACGAGACTAAGGAGAATTACGAGCTACATCTATTCCACGCTCTAAAATACGGCCGTACTAGGTTCCACATTCTACTCCACGGCCGTGGAACTTTGGAAAGACAAGCGTGGATCATTCCAGCAACTTACACGTCCGTGGGGAGTTGTGACAAACAGTGATGAGTTTCCACGCTCTAAACCACGCTCTAAACCACGGGCGTGGAATCTTGGATAACCGTGATTCTGACGATCTTTTAACGCACACTTTGAAGCCATGATCTTTTATGCAATGGGCCGGGCTCATATTTTATCTTACCTTATAAAAGGATGGAAGAAGGGAGATTCCGTCACCTTCGCTTAGACTTTGCCTACGCTTATTGCACGTGCCTAGGGTTTCAAGTGGGACGTGTGGAGATTGCTATTCCGCGACAGAAAGTTGGAGAAAGAGTGAAGATTGGGGAGATTGTTCGTAAGGAGATTTCATACTTTATTTCTAGGTTTGATTAGAAGACGGATTGACATCCCGTTCTAGATTAGTTACTTGTTTGTGTTTATCCAAATCTGAGTTGTATTATCATTGATATTGGTATATTTGAGATTGGTTTGAAGGTTATTGAAGGTTTTCAGAAGTTTTCATCTTTCATTCTTTTAAACCTTGAATTTGATACAAATATGACTGTTGTTGGCTAAAACCCTTTAGCAATTCTAAGGTGAAGGGTTGATAGTTGTGGCTTAGATGATGATAGATCGATCGTAAACAGATTGGACCCTGAGAGTTAGAGAGAATCGCCGACGAACCTAATCCGCGGTCTGTTCTTGAGCTTCCACGGCCGTGGAACTGAAGAACTGCCCGTAATTTTGTGTTAGTTACGAACCTTGCTTTTACTTTAATCCAAAGTTAAAGATTTGCTTTAACTTAGTCTTGGCTTGCCTTTTCTAGGTGGTAGTGAGGCCTCAACAACCTCTACCCCGATTTCGAGTGTCACAACCTTAATCGGTTTAGTTAGTCTTGATCCTTGGATTATAAGTTTGGGTATTTGACATTAATATTTACCTTTAGAATCTTTCTATATTGAAGCCTCAACAACCTTTATAGAGAGTGCCTTTAGGTGAACCATATAAGGTCTTGGAACTTCACCGTACATTACCTTACATTCGTATACCTTTGCATACCTCAATTCTGTCCTTATATCTTTAGTATATCTTGAATCGATAGCCACAGCTGGATTCCTAGATCTTTAGGATTGTTGTTTTCCCAATATTTACAAAAGCTCATACATTTACTCGCTTGACAATTATATTATTGGATTTAACCCCCCAAATCCCTGTGTTCGATACTCTGGAATTTTGCTTAACTATATCGATCCGTACACTGCGGGTTCGCTTGCTTGATTTCTAGTTTTATAATTAAAGCTTATTTGCACGCACGCTAAGTGGCGAACAAGTTTTTGGTGCTGTTGCCGGGGATTTGGTCTAGGCCGAATTCGGTTATCGGTTGTCAAGCTTGGGAGCTCCTCTCTTGTTATTTGATATCTTTTCTAGTGTATGCGCAGGTCTAGGAATAACGAAGACCTCTTACCTCTTGATCAAGAGCTTGAGAGGACTTTGAGGAGAAAGCGTAAGGAAAGAAAAATGGCTAAAGAAAGAGAACGTGATCTCCAATCGGAGTTAGCGGAAAAGGAAGGTCAACTCCAATGGAGTGAGAAGACTCGTAGGGAAGAAACGGATCGTCATCAAATGAAAGTTGATGATCTAATGGACATGATGTTCCAAATGAGGTTGGAAATAAACAACCTCAAAGAGAAAAAGAAAAGGAGGAGACCGGGAAGATCGGTTAGAGCCAACTCATCCAATGAGGATAGTGACTCCTCCATGCCACCACTAGAGGAAATTGATCGCACGATCAATGTGAATCCATTCTATCCACGGCCAGCTGCAAATCGCCGTGTTCCACCTAGGAACGCGAGGGTCGAACGTGTGGATGAGGAGCCAAGAACTTTTGGCCAAAGGATGGATCCAACGCAGCAACCACGCCGTTTAGGTGTGAACTTTGATGCTGATGATGTGCAAGGGTTTAGCTTCAACCCTCAAGTAATTACCATTGTTTGCCAAAACCAATTTGGTGGAACAAGGGCGGAATCTCCACACCAACATCTACAAAACTTTGAGATTATGATGGAGACAATGAAGCCGAACAACGCAACTACCAACAGCTACAAACTCAAGCCTTTCTTCTTCTCCTTGAAGGAGAAAGCATTGTCTTGGTATCAAGCTCTTCCAAGTGGGAAGCTTGAAACATGGGAGGATCTTTCTTCGGAATTCCTCAATAAGTTCTTTCCGCCATCCAAAACGACGGAGCTAAGAGGTAAGATTAATTCATTTTCTATGAGATCTAACGAAAGTTTATTTCAATCTTGGGAAAGATTTAAGGACTTGCTATTGGATTGCCCTCATCATGGCATATCCAAACTTGCACTATTGGAGATATATTATAAGGGGCTGGATGTGGAGACACAATTCAAGCTCCAATCCCTTTCATGTGGTACTTTCATGGACATGAGGGAAGAAGACGCTTGGGACATCATTGACAAGCAAGCGCGAGTTATAGAGAAGTATTCTCATCGGAAAGCGGAGGCGAATCATGTAGATCAAGGAGCAAAGCTATCACAAGCAGCTCAAACTCAAATCTTTTCTCTCAATACGGAGATTAAAGAGTTGAAGGAAGCCATCAAAACCAATTTTCCGAAGCACAAGGAGCAAGATGTGGGTTATTTAGGCAACAACAATAACCACAACGATAATGAGAATACCAATCGCAAAAACCGGAACAACAACCGGAATAATTGGAACAACAACAACAACCGGAAAAACAATTGGAACAACAATAGGGGTTCAAACAACAACAATTGGCGCTCCAATCAACAAAATTCCGGTAATTCTTATCCCTCCAATTCAGGAAATTCACTAACTCCACCTTCCTCTTCTTCCACTCCTTTGAAAAGCCAGGGGTAAACATCTAATGGTGGAAGCACTTCGGGAAAAGAGAAGCCCGATCCCATGTTGGAAACGATTTTAGGGAAGCTTCAAGGGTTGGAGACTCGCATCATCAAGGTTGATGATCATATTACTAAGGTTGATAAAGCCCAAAAGGTTTTAGAAAACCAAATGTTCAGCCATGCGGAGGAAGTTCCTAGGAATCAAGGGAAACTTCCAGGAAAAACGGAGGACAACCCAAAAGGAAGGATGATGGCAATCACAACTAGGAGCGGAGTCACAACTACCGACCCGCAGCCCAAGTTTGTAGAAGTCCCCGTTGAGAAAGAGAAAGAAATGGGGAAGGAGAAGGAAGATGTCTACGTTCCTCCTCCAGCTTACAAACCTCCCCTACCGTTCCCGCAATCTAGAGCAAGAGCGCGTCTAGACAAGCAATTCGGTAAGTTTATAGAACTCATGAGCAAACTGCATATTAATATACCTTTCATTGATGCTATTGTAGGGATGCCGGCTTATGGTAAGTTCTTAAAGGAAATCCTCTCTAACAAGAGAAAGCTAGAGGATTTTGGAGAGGTTAAGATGAGTTCGGACTCTTCGGATCTCATCAAGACCATGAAAGAGAAGATGCCCCCAAAGCTAAAGGATCCGGGGTCATTTTGTATTCCCATAGCAGTGGGAGATGTCACATATGATGCATTATGTGACTTGGGAGCAAGTGTGAGCATCATCCCACTTGCATTATGTAGGAAGATCGGTTTAGGTGACCCTAAACCGGTGAAGATGACGTTGTACATGGCGGTCAGTTCCATAACTCGTCCCGTTGGTATTGTTGAAGACGTCCCGGTCAAGCTAGGTAAATTCTATGTTCCTATAGATTTTGTTGTGCTTGACATTCCTGCAGATAGTCCGGTTCCGATCATTCTCGGAAGACCGTTTCTTGCAACATCCGGCTGCATAGTCGATTGCAAGAATGCTAGACTTGCCTTTGACATAGGAGAAGAGAAGGTAGAGTTCGTTCTTTCCACTCTAGTGAAGGAACCAATCTTTGATGAGGATATATTCAATATCCAAGATGAAGAAGGACTGTCTAGAGAGGAGGTAAGTGCTATTCTCTTCAAAGATCCTTTGCAAAAGGTTATTACTATGAGTCTAATGGATATAGGGGAAGAAGAGGGGTGCAATGAGGCAATTGAAGCCTTAGAAGCACAAGAAGAAGTATGTGAAGAGGAGTTTGAGAAACTCCACGATGAGGCAGAAAATGTACGGATCCACGGTCATACACTATATTCCACGGCCGTGGATTTCACCAACAAAAGCGTGGAGCACTCCAGAGAGTTACACGGTCGTGGAGAGAACAGAGCAACCGTATTTACTTTCCACGCCCAAAATCACCGCCGTGGAGGATGCAGAGAGGCCGTAATTTTGGGTGATTCCGAAGGTAATTGTGTCTCTTCCTCAAATTCTCTTGATTCTTCTCAAACTCCTTCTACATCCTTAGACACTTCTAAGGAAGCATCGGACGCTCCTCAAGAACCATTGGAAACTCCGATAGTCATGGAATTGAAGCCACTTCCTACTCATCTAAGGTACGCATTTCTTGGACCTAATTCTACCTTTCCGGTAATTGTTAGTTCCGATTTAAGCATAGATGAACATAGTAAGCTCATGGTTGTCCTTAGGAAACATAGAAAAGCTTTAGGATATACTATAGAGGACTTAGTTAGAATCAAACCTTCCCTATGCATGCATAAGATATTAATGGAAGAGGACTTTAGGACTTCACGACAACCTCAAAGGTGGTTAAATCCGACCATGAAGGAGGTTGTCAAGAAGGAAATTCTTAAACTTCTTGATGCAGGTATCATCTACCCTATCTCCGATAGCAAGTGGGTGAGTCCGGTACAAGTGGTTCCGAAGAAGGGAGGAATGACGGTCATCACCAACAAGAATAACGAACTCATTCCTACCCGAACCGTAACAGGATGGCGGATGTGCATAGACTACTGCAAGCTAAACAACGCGACGAGGAAGGACCACTTCCCACTACCCTTCATCGATCAAATGCTTGAAAGGTTACCGCAACATTCGCACTTTTGCTATCTTGACAGTTATAGTGGTTTCCTTCAGATTCCGATACACCCGGATGATCAAGAGAAGACCACATTAACGTGCCCATGGGGTACGTTCGCCTATAGGAGGATGCCGTTCGGGCTTTGCAACGCCCCGGCCACCTTTCAAAGGTGCATGATGGCCATCTTCTCCGAATACATAGAGGAAATCATGGAGGTTTTTATGGATGACTTCTCCGTTTACGGTTCCTCTTTTGACAATTGTCTTTCTAACCTTGCTCTTGTGTTACAAAGGTGTGAAGACACTAACCTAGTTCTTAATTGGGAGAAGTGTCAATTCATGGTGAAGGAAGGCATTGTATTAGGACACTTAATCTCTAGTAGAGGGATTGAGGTGGATAAAGCTAAAATAGAGACAATTGAAAAGCTTCCTCCCCCAACTTCGGTGAAAGGGATAAGAAGTTTTCTAGGACATGCTGGATTTTATAGGCGCTTTATAAAAGACTTCTCTAAAATATCAAAACCGCTTACTAATCTATTGATGAAGGATGCAGTTTTTGAATTTTCGCAGGAATGTTTAGATGCGTTCAATATGATTCGGGAAGCTCTAATTTCAGCTCCGATCATCCAACCTCCGGATTGGAATCTTCCCTTTGAGGTTATGTGTGATGCAAGTGACGTAGCTATAGGAGCTGTCCTTGGACAAAGAAAGGAAGGGCGAACCCACGCTATCTACTACGCTAGCAAGACGCTAGATGAGGCGCAGCTCAACTACGCCACTACCGAAAAAGAGTTTCTAGCTATTGTCTATGCAATTGACAAATTTCGCTCTTATCTTGTAGGTGCAAAGGTGATTGTATACACGGATCATGCTGCGATCCGGTACCTCCTTGCAAAGAAGGATGCGAAGCCAAGGCTAATTAGATGGATTCTTCTCCTACAAGAATTCGATCTAGAGATCCGCGACAAGAAGGGTCGGAAAATTCTGTTGCGGATCATTTGAGTCGTCTAACACATCTAGAGGACGACCATCTACCTATAGATGACTCCTTTCCGGACGAACATTTACACATTATAGAGGAGTGCATCGATGTGATCTCCAAAGGTAACGAACCATGGTTTGCTGATTTTGTTAACTATTTGGTTTGTCAGGAAATACCGCCCGGATTATCCTATGCACAAAGAAAAAAGTTCTTTAAGGATGTTCGGGAATACTTTTGGAATGAACCTCTCCTCTTTAAGAGAGGTCCGGATGGCATTATTCGGTGATGTGTTCCGGAAGATGAGATGCAAAGTGTCATCCGCTATTGTCATTCACTACCATGTGGAGGACACGCTAGTTCGAACAAGACTAGCGCTAAGGTATTGCAATCTGGATTCTTTTGGCCTACACTATTTAAAGATGTGCAAACCTTTGTTTCCTGCTGCGATGCTTGTCAAAGAACAGGAAATATATCTAGGAGGAATGAGATGCCTCTCAACAACATCCAAGAGGTGGAGATCTTTGACGTTTGGGGAGTAGACTTCATGGGACCATTCCCATCATCTTGTGGTAACCAATACATACTTTTAGCAGTTGATTATGTTTCAAGATGGGTTGAAGCAATTGCCTCTCCCACCAATGATGCCGTGGTAGTGGTTAAGTTCTTTAACAAGACCATCTTCCCACGATTTGGGACACCACAGACCATCATTAGTGATGGAGGCTCTCACTTCATTGCCCGGCGCTTTGAAGCTCTCTTAGCTAAGTATGGGGTGACTCACAAGATCGCCACCCCTTATCATCCACAAACTAGTGGACAAGTTGAGATCTCAAACCGGGAGATCAAATGAATCCTAGAGAAGACGGTTTCAAGGACAAGGAAGGATTGATCCTTGAATCTAGATGATGCATTGTGGGCGTACTGGACTGCATATAAGACTCCCATCGGAACTACACCATACAACCTTGTGTATGAGAAGTCTTGTCACTTACCGGTAGAGTTGGAGCACAAGGTGTTTTGGGCAATCAAGTGGTTGAACTTCAGCATGAAGGAAGTAGGAGAGAAGCGTCTCTTGGACCTAAATGAGCTTCAGGAACTTCGCTTGAACGCTTACGAAAACGCCAAGATTTACAAAGAAAGAGCAAAGCGTTGGCATGATAAGCATATCATTCCAAAGGACTTCAAAGAAGGAGATCAAGTTCTCCTCTTCAATTCAAGGCTTCGTCTTTTTCCAGGTAAGCTTAAATCTCGTTGGACCGGACCTTTTCTAATCAAACGTATTTTTCCCCATGGTGCAGTTGAAGTATGGGGTGAAACGGGCAGAAGCTTTAAGGTGAACGGACAACGACTCAAGAAGTATACTCCGGAACTCCAAGCTGAAGAGTTCGCGCCCACCGCACTCGAATAAGTGCGAATCTGGTCTAGCTACGGACCTTAAACAAAGCGCTTCTTGGGAGGCAACCCAAGGTATTGCATTGTCGTTTTTGTTTTTGATTCATAGATTAGTTTAGTTTAGACGTTTTTGCTTTGTTTTGCCTTCGATACCTTCCGGTATGTTTGTGTTTTTGGATGTAGGAACAGTGGAAAAGGAAAGGGGAAGAGAAATTTTGAAGAAAAGTGACGAAACTTGGACTTTGGAGCATTACAGAGAGTTCCACGGCCTAAACCACGGCCGTGACAGCTACAGTGACCGTAATTTTCAAAAGCCTGAGAAAGATCACCAAAACCACGGTTCCGTACAATTCCACGGCCGTGGAACCCCCCGATAGACCGTGATTTTCAAAATTTTTTACGGCCACTATATAAACCACTTTTCTTCACAAAACACAACACAAACACCCAAAACCACGCCAAGAACGCCAATTCCACGCCCCTCCTCTCAAATCCTCATACGTTAATCATTTTCGACGATTCTTTGACCAAAACTGAAGCAAATCCAATCACTTACAAGATCCAAGCAACAATTCGAGCGACAAATCACCAGAGAAGCCACAATTCAGATTACAAAATCCGAAAACCTAGGTTTTTGGTTCTTTCTCTCTCTTTGTCGATTCGGCTTTGTTTTTGATAGAATTTTTAGGAGAACTGATTGAAATTGGAAGGAAATTAGTCTAGGACTGATTGCTACTGAGTTTGGTGAATTGTTGCTGAGTTTTGAGAATTTGCGAGACAAACCACGGTCACTATACGTTCCACGGCCGTGGAAATCCAAGAACAAACCGTGGTTTCTGACAGAGTATGGATTTTGTAAGGAGAGTGTCCGGTAGGAACAAGGATAAGAACAAGGACAGTGATAAGAACAAAAAGAGGAAGGGCAACCCCTCTTCCTCTTCTAGAGCACCACCCCCTTCATCTCCTTCACCTCCTTCATCACCATCACCACCTCCCCCTAGGATCCCTACTATCCATGAGGATCATTTAGACGCCTTAGAGAGGATAGAGGAGAGGACGGTCATAGGACCGCGATACTTGCTGCTTGAGGAGCTAGCACCTTTGCATGTGATAGGAGACCTTACATGGCTTTTAGATAGAGCCGGCTTAGTCATCTTCTCCGCTATTCGGGAAGATGCTTATGAGGAGATTACTAGGGAGTTTGTAGTTTCCTTTGAGCATAGCCATGTTGACAGGACAGTTTCTTTCCGGCTGATGGAAAGAAACTATGATTTTTCGATTAGAGAGTTCGGAGCCTTCTTTGGGTTTCAGGAGACCTTCAATGGTCGTTTCCCCAGTGGCGTGTACGCCAAGGATTTCTGGGAGGAGATCGCTATGATCTATGCCAGCGAGGACCGCTGGCAGCCTGCTGATACCAAGGCTAGATTGATCTACCATCTAGCCTTGAAGATAGCTCATAGAGTGCTTTCTGAGTGTCTCTTCCCTAGGACGGAGACACCTTAGAAGATCAAGACGGATAAGTTATTCCTGCTCTAAAGCATATTGTATGGCAGGCCAACTGACTGCGCCACCCTCTTAGCTGCTACCATGAGCAAGCTAAAGAATAAGAGAGCAACATTGGATATGGTGGGATGGTGATCCACCTAGCTAGACAGTTAGGGGTTGATTTCTCGGCTTGTACACGTATTGCTGCTAGACCCCTAGGACTTCAGGCCCTTTTGACTAGAGGCCTCATTTTCCCCACCCATAGAGGTCCACCATATGCTGCTATGCCATGGGAGAGTAGGACCGGGAGAGGTATAGAGTGGCTCCCCGAGTATTCCATTATGGCTGGACGCCATAACTGGAAGGCGACGTTTGCTGCCATGCATGCGAACAGATTGGTAGCCCCTCCTTACGTTCCACCACCAGCACCAGTTGTAGAGGAGGAGGAGATGATTATGAGGGAGGAGGAGCTGATCAGGACTTTGGTACATTCCCGGATCAGCAGGATGCAGTTCCCGACATGCCTAGACGTTCTCCCCGCCCAGCTAGAGCATCTGGCTCTTCCTCTCGCCGTGCTAGTGTGAGCGAGAGGCCGACTTGGATGGCAGATCCTCTTGCTTGGTATAGGACGCAGCCGGATTGGATGGGAGCTCCACCGCCTTGGCATGCACAGCCACCACCAGCACCAGCACCTTCAGATGCACCGGCGTGGTACAACCAGCCGCCTGGTTGGTACAAGCAGCTGCCACAGTGGGCTACCGACCTTTCCGACAGGGTTGGAGCTTTGGAGATTCGTGCTGATGCTAGAGATGCACGAGCTGATGATCTGGACCACATGATGAGAGACGTTTACCGCCAGCAGTTCGGGCGATACTATGATCCCAGCTTCTCTCCGTTTCCACCACCGCCTCCACCGTAGTGAGATGATTGATGATCGACAGTTTAGCCGCTCCACCACCATTTTGTGAGTTCTTTTTCTTTCATTCTTTTCTTCTTTTTCTTTTTGAACATTAGGCACAATGTTTGTTCCAAGTATGGGGTGGGGTGTGACTAATAGTTTGTAATAACTCTTACTCACATTGTATGCCTTATCGAGACTATCTTGCATGTTTCATTCTATTGCTACACGTTTCATTTTTGCATTGCATGATAAAGCTTTTGAAAAACCCATAAAAATTGAAAAATTTTGAAAATTTTGTGCTTCTAAATATAGAGATGATTTCTATGATAATCACCACTTGTGAATTGAGTTTTGATGACAATCGCATGCTTAAACAAATAGTAAGTTGAAAAGAAATTGAATGAGTTGATTATTGCTCTTTTGCAAATTTCATAATGTGATGAATGTTACTTAAATCATGTTGAGAAATCAAGGTTGAAATCACATGAAAAGTTCTTATGCTTCTTTTTGGGATGATTAAGGCAATTCGATCTTCTTTCTTCTTCCTTTGATCATTTAGCCCCTCATTGAAATAATGGCCTCCTCTACCTTATCCGGGAATTTGGAGGAGTTGAATGAAAAAGGCATGTTTGATGTGGGAGGGCCATGAAAGCAATATTTTGCATTCAAAAGAATAGAAAGAAATTATAGGTTTGGGGAAGTCAATCATGATGATGAGTAACTCGGCACCATTCACATAGCCGGGTGTTTGTGTCATGCCAAAGTCGGATTGAGCGATATTCCTAGCGGATTATGGTATGTGCGCTAAGGGTTTGAGGCATCTCATAAAAATTGAGAAACGCCAATCTCCTAGGCTTTGGTTTTTGTGCACCTCTATCCATAACTCCAAAAGTAAAGTCGAAAAATGAAAAGAAGAGAGCGAAGCTCTAAGTTGAAAGTGTTGCGGAAACCGCAAGAGAAGAAGAAAAGAGTAGTTATCCACTTTTCCGGATTCATGCACCACATTCCTTAAAATTTTCCTTTCCTTTCCGCATTCTAGACCTTGTTTGAAAGTCCTTAAGATCAAAAGAACGTTATATGACTTGGTGATCTAAATTGAAGTTTCTTATGATCGATTTTGATAATGTTTGAAGGTTATGATGTTTACATGGAATTTTATTAATTCATGAGCTTTCTTTACTCTTTACTCTTTGATTATGTATATGAAAGTCTTATAAACGAATGAAGCAAGGTTTGAGAATGATCTATTGATTAGAAGACACATTCATCCAAAAGAAGTTTTACTTTGAGATGGTACAAATATTTCATCCTAACTTGAGTTTTAAAGCTTTTGAAAGACCTTGCTTAGGGACAAGCAAGTGGCAAGTATGGGGTTATTTGTTAGCATGAAATATTGTGTTATTTTAGGCACGTTTTCTAAGTGTATTTCATCTATATTGGTATTCATTGATAAAGCATTGAAGCATTTGTGAGTTAGTTTATCTATTTTGTCGATATAGAGGTCTACATAAGCTTTGTGTAGATTATAGGCAATTAAGAGCTAAAACCGAACGAATCAAGGGAGAAGGGAGTTAGATTGAGCATGTCCAACGATTGACGACATCACTAGGAGCTAAGGAAGGTGCTAACTTGAAGAATAGCACGAGACTAAGGAGAATTACGAGCTACATCTATTCCACGCTCTAAAATACGGCCGTACTAGGTTCCACGTTCAATTCCACGGCCGTGGAACTTTGGCAAGACAAGCGTGGATCATTCCAGCAACTTACATGGCCATGGGGAGTTGTGACAAACCGTGATGAGTTTCCACGCTCTAAACCACGCTCTAAACCACAGGCGTGGAATCTTGGATAACCGTGATTCTGACGATCTTTTAACGCACACTTTGAAGCCATGATATTTTACGCAATGGGCCGGGCTCATATTTTATCTTACCCTATAAAAGGACGGAAGAAGGGAGATTCCGTCACCTTCGCTTAGACTTTGCCTACGCTTATTGCACGTGCCTAGGGTTTCAAGTGGGACGTGTGGAGATTGCTATTCCGCGACAGAAAGTTGGAGAAAGAGTGAAGATTTGGGAGATTGTTCGTAAGGAGATTTCATACTTTATTTCTAGGTTTGATTAGAAGACGGATTGACATCCCGTTCTTCGTTCTTATCTAGATTAGTTACTTGTTTGTGTTTATCCAAATCTGAGTTGCATTATCATTGATATTGGTGTATTTGAGATTAGTTTGAAGGTTATTGAAGGTTTTCGGAAGTTTTCATCTTTCATTCTTTTAAACCTTGAATTTGATACCAATATGACTGTTGTTGGCTAAAACCCTTTAGCAATTCTAAGGTGAAGGGTTGATACTTGTGGCT
The DNA here is from genome assembly GCA_033239125.1 of Fagopyrum homotropicum. NCBI lineage: Eukaryota > Viridiplantae > Streptophyta > Magnoliopsida > Caryophyllales > Polygonaceae > Fagopyrum > Fagopyrum homotropicum. The sequence goes on from BSWB01000002.1 coordinate 109,360,072, forward strand.
TAGATGATGATAGATCGATCGTAAACAGATTGGACCCTGAGAGTTAGAGAGAATCGCCGACGAACCTAATCCACGGTCTGTTCTTGAGCTTCCACAGCCGTGGAACGCAAGAACTGCCCGTAATTTTGTGTCAGTTACGAACCTTGCTTTTACTTTAATCCAAAGTTAAAGATTTGCTTTAACTTAGTATTGGCTTGCCTTTACTAGATGGTAGTGAAGCCTCAACAACCTCTACCCCGATTTCGAGTGTCACAACCTTAATTGGTTTAGTTAGTCTTGATCCTTGGATTATAAGTTTGGGTATTTGACATTAATATTTACCTTTAGAATCTTTCTATATTGAAGCCTCAACAACCTTTATAGAGAGTGCCTTTAGGTGAACCATATAAGGTCTTGGAACTTCACCGTACATTGCCTTACATTCGTATACCTTTGCATACCTCAATTCTGTCCTTATATCTTTAGTATATCTTGAATTGATAGCCACAACTGGATTCCTGGATCTTTAGGATTGTTGTTTTCCCAATATTTACAAAAGCTCATACATTTACTCGCTTGACAATTATATAATTGGATTTAACCCCCCAAATCCGTGTGTTCGATACCCTGAAATTCTTGCTTAACTATATCGATCCGTACACTGCGGGTTCGCTTGCTTGATTTCTAGTTTTATAATTAAAGCTTATTTGCATGCATGCTAAGTGGCGAACAGGTTATGGGAAGAGGAGGAACTATCACCCTTTCTCTTCTTTTTCTTTCCCGCACTTCGTGTAAACATTTTACCAAAAACAGAAAAAATCACGGTTTGTTCTTCCTATTCCACGGCCGTGGAAGTCCCAGAGACCGTGATTCGTCTCAGAAATTCTCAAATCTCAATCAAATCAACAGCAATCCTAACGGAACCTGTCCTATACTAATTCCAATCTCAATCCTATGCAAATGTTCTAAGTTCTTGCGGAAATTTAACCCAAATTGATAAAGGAGAGAAGAATAGTAAAAACCTAGGTTTTTGGTTTTTTGAATCCAAATTCCGCTTTCTGGATGAATTGTTCGCTTGTTTTGTCGATTAGATCTTGTAGACGAATGAATTTGCTCCACCTTTGCACCAAGAATTGTTCGAAACGATTACCGAATGAAGATTTGCGAGTGGGGGAAGGTTGTCGGCGTTTAGGGCGTGGAAAAAGGGGTTTTGTGGTGTTTTTGTGAAGGAAGGTGGTTTATATAGTGGCTGTAAAATTTTTTGAAAATCACGGTCACTCGGGGGTTTCCACGGCCGTGGAATTGTACGGAACCGTGGTTTTTGGTGATTTTTCTCAGATTTTGAAGAATTACGGTCACTGTAGCATCCACGACCGTGGTTTAGGACGTGGAACTTTCTGTAATGTGCCAAAATCCGAGTTTCGTCAATTTCCTTCAACTTTTTCGTTTCCTATTGCCTATTCCAATGCTCCTACATCCAAAAACACAATATACCGGAAGGTATCGAGGGCAAAACAAAACAAAAAAAAACGTCTAATCTAATCTAATCTAAGAATGACAAACAGAAGCGTAAGTGTAATACCTTGGGTTGCCTCCCAAGAAGCGCTTGTTTAAGGTCCGTAGCTAGACCGTACTTGCACCTATTCGAGTGCGGTAGGCGCGAACTCCTCAGCTTGGAGTTCCGGTGAGAGTCGTTGACCATTCACCTTGAAGCTTCCGCCCTTTTCACCCCATACTTCAACTGCACCATGGGGAAAAACATGTTTGATTAGATAAGGTCCGGTCCAACGAGATTTAAGCTTACCTGGAAAGAGCCGAAGTCTCGAATTGAAGAGAAGAACTTGATCTCCTTCTTTGAGGTCCTTTGGAATGATATGCTTATCATGCCAACGCTTCGCTCTTTCTTTGTAGATCTTGGCGTTTTTGTAGGCTTTTAAGCAAAGTTCTTCAAGCTCGTTAAGGTCTAAGAGGCGCTTCTCGCCCGCTTCTTTTATGCTAAAGTTCAACCACTTTACCGCCCAATATGCCTTATGTTCCAGCTCTACCGGTTAGTGACAAGAATTTCCATATACAAGGTTGTATGGTGTCATTCCTATGGGAGTCTTATATGCAGTCCGGTATGCCCACAATGCCTCATCTAGCTTCAAAGACCAATCCTTCCTTATATTCGAAAATGTTTTCTCTAGGATTCCTATAATCTCCCGGTTTGAAATCTCCACTTGTCCACTCGTTTGCGGATGGTAAGGGGTGGCGATCTTGTGAGTCACCCCATACTTAGCTAGTAGAGCTTCGAATCGTCGGGCAATGAAGTGAGAGCCTCCATCACTAATGATGGTCCGTGGTGTCCCAAATCGTGGGAAAATAGTCTTGTTAAAGAACTTAACCACAACCATGGCATCATTAGTGGGAGAGGCAATTGCTTCAACCCATCTCAAAACATAATCTACAGCTAGAAGTATGTATTGGTTTTCCACAAGATGATGGGAAAGGTCCCATGAAGTCTACTCCCCAAACGTCAAAGATTTTTACCTCTTGAATGTTGTTAAGAGGCATTTCGTTCCTCCTAGATATATTCCCTGTTCTTTGACAAGCATCGCAGCAGGAAACAAAGGTTTGCACATCTTTAAATAAAGTAGGCCAAAAGAATCCAGATTGCAATACCTTAGCACTAGTCTTGTTCGAGTTAGCGTGTCCTCCACAAGGTAGTGAATGACAATGACGGATAACACTTTGCATCTCGTCTTCCGGCACACATTGTCGAATGATGCTGTCAGGACCTCTCTTAAAGAGGAGAGGTTCATTCCAAAAGTATTCCCGGACATCTTTAAAGAACTTCCTCCTTTGTGCATAGGATAGTCCGGGTGGTAATTTCTGGCAAATCAAATAGTTAACAAAATCATTAAACCATGGTTCATTACCTTTACTAATCTTGTCGATGCATTCCTCTATGATGTGTAAACGCTCGTTCGGAAAGGAGTCATCTATGGGTATATTGTCGTCCTCTAGATGTGGTAGACGATTCAAATGATCCGTAACAGAATTTTCCGAACCCTTCTTGTCGCGGATCTCTAGATCGAATTCTTGTAAGAGAAGAATCCATCTAATCAGCCTTGGTTTCGCATCCTTCTTTGCAAGTAGATATCGGATCGCAACATGATCCGTGTATACAATCACCTTTGCACCTAGAAGATAAGAACGAAACTTTTCAAATGCATATACAATTGCTAGGAATTCTTTTTCGGTAGTGGCGTAGTTAAGTTGCGCTTCATCTAGCGTCTTGCTAGCATAGTAGATAGCATGGGTTCGTCCTTCCTTCTTTTACCCAAGCACAGATCCTATAGCTACTTCACTTGCATCACACGTAACCTCGAATGGAAGATTCCAATCTGAAGGTTGAATGATCGGGGCTGAAATTAGAGCTTCCCGAATCTTATGAAACGCATCTAAGCACTCCTGCGAGAAATCAAAAACTGCATCCTTCATCAATAGATTAGTTAGCGGTTTTGATATCTTAGAGAAATCATTTATAAAACGTCTATAAAATCCAGCATGTCCTAGAAAGCTTCTTATCCCCTTCACCGAAGATGGAGGAGGGAGCTTTTCTAAAGTCTCTATCTTAGCTTTATCTACTTCAATCCCTCTACTAGAGATCAAGTGTCCTAATACAATGCCTTTTTTCACCATAAATTGAGACTTCTCCCAATTAAGAACTAGGTTAGTGTCTTCACACCTTTGTAGCACAAGAGAAAGGTTAGAAAGACTATTATCGAAAGAGGAACCATAAACAGAAAAGTCATCCATGAAAACCTCCATGATCTCCTCTATATACTCCGAGAAGATAGCCATCATGCACCTTTGAAAGGTGGCTGGGGCGTTGCAAAGCCCGAACGGCATTCTCCTATAAGCAAACGTACCCCACGGGCACGTGAATGTGGTCTTCTATTGCTCGTTTGGATGTATCGGGATCTGGAAGAAACCACTACAACCGTCAAGATAACAGAAATGTGAGTGTTGTGCTAACCTCTCAAGCATTTGATCGATGAATGGTAATGGGAAGTGATCCTTCCTCGTTGCGTTGTTCAGCTTGCGATAATCTATTCACATCCTCCATCCCGTCACGGTTCGTTTAGGAATGAGCTCATTGTTCTTGTTGGTGATGACCGTCATTCCTCCCTTCTTTGGAATAACCTGTACAGGACTCACCCACTTGCTATCGGAGATGGGGTAGATGATACCTACATCAACTAGTTTAAGAATTTCCTTCTTGACAACCTCTTTCATGGTCGGATTTAACCGCCTTTGAGGTTGTCACGAAGTTCTAAAATCTTCTTCCATTAGGATCTTATGCATGCATAATGAAGGTTTGATTCCTACTAGATCCTCTATAGTACAACCTAAGGCTTTCCTATATTTCTTTAGAACAACCATAAGCTTACTATGTTCATCTTCACTTAGATCGGAACTAACAATTACCGGAAAGGTAGAATTAGGTCCTAGAAATGCGTACCTTAGATGTGCGGGAAGTGGCTTCAATTCCACTACTATTGGACTCTCTAGTGGCTCTTGAGGAATGTCCAATGCTTCCTTAGAAGTTTATAAGGGTATAGAAGTTGTTGGGGAAGAATCAAGAGAAGTGGTAGAAAGAACGTAATTGTCCTCAGATTTCCCAAAAATTACGGCACCTCTGTTTTCTCCACGGCCATGGTTTAGGGCGTGGAAGTCAATTACGGCACCTTTGTTTGTTCCACGGCCGTGGTTTTGGTTGTGTAACTTACTGGAGTCCTCTGAATAGCTATTTACGGTCATGTTGGTGGGAACCACGGCCGTGGAATAGCACGACTGGCCGTGATTCCTCACGTTTTTTGACCCATCGTAAAGTTTTTCGAATTCTTCTTCACACACTTCCTTTTGCTCCTCTAAAGCTTCAGTTTCCTCATTGCATTCTTCATCTTCTCCTATGTTCGTAATGCTCATAGTAATCACCTTTTGCAAAGGATCTTTGAAGATAATTGAACTTACTTCATCTCTAGATAGCTCTTCATCATGGATGTTGAATATGTCCTCCTCAAGAGCCGGTTCTTTCATCAAAGTGGAAAGAACGAACTCTACCTTTTCCTCTCCTATGTCGAAGGCGAGTCTAGCATTCTTACAATCCACCATACAACCGGATGTTGCAAGAAACGGTCTTCCGAGTATGATTGGGAATGGACTATCTGCAGGAATGTCAAGCACAACAAAATCTATTGGAACATATAACTTACCAAGCTTGACCGGGACGTCTTCAACCATACCGACGGGGCGAGTTATGGATCGATCCGCCATATATAACGTCATCTTCACCGGTTTAGGTTCGCCTAAACCGATCTTCCTACATAAGGCAAGTGGAATGATGCTAACACTTGCTCCTAAATCACATAATTCATCATATGTAACATCTCCTACTCCTATTGGAACACAAAATGACCCCGGATCCTTGAGCTTTGGGGGCATCTTTTCCTTCATTTTCTTGATGAGATCTGACGAATCCGAACTCATCATGACTTCTCCAAAGTCTTCTAGTTTCCTCTTGTTAGAGAGGATTTCCTTTAAGAACTTTCCATAAGCCGGCATACCTACAATTGCATCAATGAAAGGTATATTAATATGCAGTTTGCTCATGAGTTCAATGAACTTACCGAATTGCTTGTCTAGACGCACTCTTGCTCTAGATTGTGGGAACGGTAGGGGTGGTTTATAAGCTGGAGGAGGAATGTAGATGTCTTCCTTCTCCTTCCCCTTTTTCTTCCCTTTTCGACGGGAACTTCCACAAACTTAGGCTGCGGATCGATGGTTGTTGCTCCGCTCCTAGTTGTGATAGCCATCACCCTTCCTTTCTGGTTATCTTCCGTCTTTCTTGGAAGTTTTCCTTGATTTCTAGGAACTTCCTCAGCATTTCTAAACATTTGGTTTTCAAAAACCATTTGGGCTTTATCAACCTTTGTGATGTGATTCTCCAATCCTTGAAGCTTTCCCAAGATTGTTTCCAACATGGGATCGGGCTTCTCTTTCCCCGAAGTGCTTCCACTATTAGATGTTTGCCCCTGGCTTGTCAAAGGAATGGAAGAAGAAGATGGTGGAGTTAGTGAATTACCTAAATCGGGATAAGAATTACCAGAGTTTTGTTGTTGGTTGGAACGCCAATTGTTGTTGTTTGAACCCCTATTATTGTTCCAATTGTTATTCCGGTTGTTGTTGTTGTTCCAATTGTTCCGGTTGTTGTTCCGGCTGTTGCGATTGGTGTTCTCATTCCCATTGTGGTTATTGTTGTTTCCCAAATAACCAACATCTTGCTCCTTATGCTTTGGAAAGCTAGCCTTGATGACTTCCTTCAATTCTTTAATCTCGGTGTTGAGAGAAAATATTTGAGTTTTAGGAGCTTGTGTTAGCTTTGCTCCTTGCTCCACTCGATTTGCTTCTACTTTCCGGTGAGAATACTTCTCAATGACTCGGGCTTGCTTCTCAATGAAGTCCCAAGCGTCATCTTCCCTCATGTCCATGAATGTGCCACATGAAAGGGATTGGAGCTTGAATTGTGTTTCCACATTCAGCCCCTTATAGTATATCTCCAATAGCTCCAACTTGGAAATGCCATGGTGTGGGTAATCCAATAGTAAATCTTGAAATCTTTCCCAAGACTGAAACAAACTTTCATTAGATATTATAGAAAAAGCATTAATCTTACCACTCAACTTCGCCGTCTTGGATGGCGGAAAGAATTTGGTGAGGAATTCCGAAGATAGATCCTCCCATGTGTTGAGTCTTCCATTTGGAAGAGCTTGATACCAAGATAAAGCTTTCCCTTTCAAAGAGAAAAAGAATGGCTTGATCTTGTAATTGTTGGTGGTTGCATTCTTTGGCTTCATTATCTCCATTAAGATCTCAAAATTCTGTAAATGTTGATGTGGAGATTCAACACTCGTTCCTCCAAACTGGCTTTGCCGAACGATGGTGATAACTTGTCGGTTGAAGCTAAACCCCTGAATATCGTCAGCATCAAAGTACACACCTAGACGGCGTGGTTGCTGAATTGGATCCATTCTTTGGCCAAGAGTTCTTGGCTCTTCATCTACACGAGCGGCTCTCGCACCCCCAGCCGGGACACGAAAATTGGCGGCCAGTCTTGGATTATTCTGATTCACATTGATCGCTGGATCAATGTCCTCTAGCGGTGGCATGGAGGAGTCGCTATCCTCATCGGATGAGTCGGTTCTAACCGATCTTGCCGGTGTCCTTCTCTTCTTATTCTTGAAATCACTCATCTCCAGCCTCATTTGAAGCATCATGTCCTTGAGCTCATCAATTTGCAATTGATGACGGTCCGATTCTTCCTTGCGAGTCTTCTCGCTCCATCTAAGTCGAGCTTCGGAATCCTCCAACTCTTATTGGATATCCTGCGCATATACCTTAGGTAACCTGCAAATATCACTCAAAGGAGATATCAAATAACAAGAGCAAAGCTCCCAAGCTTGACAACCGATAACCGAATTCGGCCTAAACCAAATCCCCGACAACGGCGCCAAAAACTTGTTCGCCTCGAAGCGTGCGTGCAAATAAGCTTTAAATTTAAAAAACTAGAATCAAGCAAGCGAACCCGCAGTGTACGGTTCGGCGTAGTAAAGCAAGAATTTTAGAGTGTCGAACTCAGGGATTTGGGGGAACAAATTCAGTTCGCAAATCGTCAAGAAAGTAAATGTAATAAGCCTTGCAAATATTGGGAAAACAGCAACCCTAAAGATCCAGGTATCTAATTGTGGCAATCGATTCAAGATATACTAAAGAACTAAGGACAAAGTTAAGAGTTGCAAAGGTATACTAAGGTAAAGCAATGTACGGTGAAGTTCCAAGGCTTTATATGACTTATCTAAAGATACTCTCTATAAAGGTTGTTAAGGCTTCAGTATAGAAAGGATCTATGGACAAGAATTAATCTCAAATACCCAAACTTGTAACCCAAGGATCAAGACTAACTAAAACGATTAAGGTTGTGACACTCGAAATCGAAATAGAGGGTGATGAGTCTCACTACTACCTAGAAAAGGATAAACCAAGACTAGATTAAAGCTAATCCTTAACCTTGAATCAAAGTAAAAGCAAAGTTCGTAAACTAGGGTAAATCACGGGTAGTTCTTGAGTTCCACGGCCGTGGAAGTTCAAGAACAGACCGTGATCTTGGTTCGTCGACGAGATCTCTCTAACTCTCAGGGTCCAATCAATTTGCGATCGATCTATCATCATCTAAGCCACAACTATCAATCTTTCACCTTAGAATTGCTAAAGGGTTTTAGCCAATAACCTTTGTTATGATATCAAAACTCAATTTAAGAAGAATGAAAGATGAAAATCCTCGAAAACTCGAATATAACTCAAAGTCAATCTCAAATCCAAAATACAAAATGGAATACTCAATGGATTTAGGATATAACACAAAACCTCACAAGATCTAAGGCAAGTATGAAGAACGGAATGTCAATCCGTCTTCAATATCAAATCCTAAGAAAGGGCGCAACTTCCGCAACACACGATCTTCGGGAATTCAAATTGTCGGGACTTCCGCAACGTTCCTTGTGAAACCCTAAGGTTTTCCTCTCCAAAGTGAATCCTCCCAAAGCGATCGTACTGAAAACTCTCTCCTCCCGCCTTTTTATAAGATGGGGAAAAATAACCGTACCGGCCCGCTGCGTAAATGATGTGGCAATAAATGGTTCGTCAAAAGATCGCCTAAATCACGGTCTCAAGGGATTCAACGACCGTGGTTTAAGGCGTAGAATTGGGTTACGGTCTCATATGACTTCCACGACCGTACATTAGGCCGTGTAACTCTCTGGAATGCTCCACGCTCATGATGCCAAGATCCACGGCCGTGTTTTAGGGCGTGGACTCTTCTACAGCCGTATTTTAGGGCGTGGAAGTATTAATTGCTTATGGTTTCCTTTGTGTCGTGCCATTCCTCATCCTATCATCTCCTTTCGCTCCTTTGTCGTGTTCCTAATCCATGGGAATGCTCCATTCCTATCCTATCTCTCTCAAATGGTTCGATTTCAGCTCTTATTTACCTATAATCAACACAAAGCTAATGTAGACCTCCATATCAAGAATATAGATAAACAAGCTAACAAATGCTTCAATACCTTATTTATGAACACTATAATGAATGAAAAACAACTAGAATAAGTGCCTAGAATATCGCAATATTTCATGCTAACATTGTGCATACCCCGCAGATGGCTTGGACTAGAGCTACTGTTGCAGGCTAAGGTAGAGGCAGATCACCTCTTCTTCCAGGAGGGATAGGTCATGGACCAGCTCCCGCTGCAGATCTACCCGTAGTGGAGGAGGCTTCTGAGGAGGTTCCAACTACGAGGAGTGGTGAGTCCCGGAGACAGCAGGCCCATCCAGGCCAGTCTGATGGTCAGACCGTGTCTCCATGGGTGGACAAGAGTTTAGAGAGTACCTCAGGCATTTTGAGGAGGCCATTAGAGCGGGAAGATGAGCCCCAGATTTACCAGGGCATGAGGGATCATCTGAGAGATCCCATGGGGCTACTCAGGTGCTAGTTGCACCGGTTCGTGTTGTTGAGCCAACTCGAGTTATGGAGTCGACCAAAGGGCCTCGACCAGATACCTGGTTGAAGGCATTTCATCAACAAGGAGTTCCACACTTCTCAAGGGAGATTGACTTAGAGACTGAGGTGTCAATTGGGCATGTAGACTTAGCTTTAGAGTCTATTAGGTGCCTTGAGGACAGACGGATAGAGCTAGTACAGTCTCTATTCCGTGATCTGGCACACTAGTGGTGGAGGACAGTTAGAGCACTAGTTACAAACTACGAGCAGAAGAGGACTATGCTAAGGGAGCAGTTCTGCCCTCCCTCATTGAGAAGGGAGAAGCTGCGATATTTCGTGGAGACGGGTTTTGAGGACGTGCCCATTACAGATGCTATTCGCCACTTCCAGACTGATTTAGCATTGCTAGGTCCAACTACACCATCTGAGGACCAGCATGTGTACCTCTTTGCCCGTCGTTTGAGGGAGAGCACACGTTCATACATGGCAGGATTTCACTGTGACTCATTGGCAGACTACCAGGATCGGGCCTCTGCCTATGAGAGAGAGAGAGAGAGCTAGACAAAGGAGGACTTCTCAGATAGGACGGTCTGAGAAGAGACATCGCACAACACCGACTGGTGCCGGAGCATCTCGATACGGGCGAGGTTAGACTCAAGGCCGCTCGAGTGTTCCAGTGTCTCCACAGACTATTGATAGAGGCTGGCAGTGTTACAACTGCGGGGCCTATGGGCATATGAGGGCGGATTACCCTAGAGCACCACTGACTTGCTTCTCGTGTGGGAAGCCAAGACATAGAGCTACGTTTTGCCGGTAGGGCAAGGCGTCATCACAGCAGGGTTCTTCCCTTGTAGGTGCGGCAGGAGGTGGGCAGAGACCGCCTCATCATTAGACATAGGGACAACAGAGAGTCCCAGACACACCTGCTACTCACGGGTCAGCTCCAGGACCGAGTAGAGGTTGAGGTAGAGAGGTTGGTACCAGTGATGCCCGAGGAGCTCGAGGTAGAGTTTTTGAGCTGAGGAGTGTTGAGGAGCCACCAGCACCGGCTGCTACAAGTACCATTATGTTACATGGTTTACCTGTTAGAGTTTTTTTTGATACGGGTGCTACGCATTCATTTATTTCTGCTGCTTGTGTTGAGCGTTTAAGTTTGTCTACTATAGAGGGGACACCCTTTACTGTAGTGTTACCTGATGGTAGTAGGGTCAGAGGTACCGAGGAGATACGTAGTTGTCCCCTACGCTTAGGGACTCGTGTGTTACTTGTTGACTTCTTAGGCATGCCTCTGATGCATGAAGAAGTCATATTAGGTATGGTTTGGATGCGTAGACACCGTGCGGCGTTTGATGTGGGTAAGAGAATTGTTATAGTCTCTACCGACATAGGTCCGATAGAGGTCTTCCGGGGTTGGGACCTTGAGAAGACAGGATCTGTCATTAGTGCATTACGAGCAGCTAGACTGATTGCACAGGGATGTGATGCCTTTTGGTGCTATGCCATGAAGGATGGAGAGAGTCCAACATTGGAGGACATACCAGTGGTCTGTCAGTTTACAAACGTATTTGCAGATCCATCTAGCTTGCCACCTCAAAGGAGCGTTAATTTTGGCAATGACTTGGAGCCTGGTATGAGACCCATCTCGAAGGCCAAATATCGTATGGAACCTGTCGAGATGTTGGAGATGAAGAAGCAACTCGAGGAGTTGGCTGAGAAGGGCTTCATACGCCCTAACATTTCACCATGGCGTGCACCTGTCCTCTTCGTGCGGAAGAAGGACGGATCGTTGAGACTGTGTATAGACTACAAAGAGCTAAACAAGGTGACCATCAAGAAAAGGTATCCACTACCTCGTATTGATGATCTACTTGATCAGCTTCAGGGAGCGACAATCTTCTCCCGGATCGACTTGCGTTCAGGATATCACTAGTTGAGGGTGAAAGAGCAGGACGTGCACAAGACGGCATTTCGTACCCGTTATGGACATTACGAGTTTGTAATGATGCCATTTGGGCTGACGAATGCCCCAGTAGTTTTCATAGAGTTGATGAAGACCATCTTCATCGACTTCCTAGATCAGTTTGTGGTGCTCTTCATTGATGACATTCTCGTGTACTCTCGTAGTAGAGAGGAGCATGCTGGGCACTTGAGGACAGTTTTGCAGATTTTGAGGGATAGAGAGTTGTACGCCAAGCTCTCTAAGTGTGATTTTTGGATATCTGAGGTTGCTTTCCTTGGACATATCCTCTCCGCCGACGGGATTATGGTAGATCCAGCGAAGATCGAGTTTGTTGCTGCATGGACGACACCGACGAACATCAAGGAAGTGCGTAGCTTTCTTGGCCTAGCCGGTTATTTTAGACGCTTTGTGGAGGGATTTTCTGTGATTGCCCGTCCGCTAACGAGTCTTCTGAGGAAGACTACCAGTTTTGTATGGACTAACCAGTGCACTTAGAGTTTTGAGGAGTTGAAGAGGCGTTTGACTTCTGCTCCTGTCTTGGCACATCCAGAGGGTTCTGATGACTTTGTGGTCTACAATGATGCATCCAAGCTGGGCTTGGGATATGTACTGATGCAGCGAGGCAAAGTGATTGCATATGCGTCTTGACAGCTAAAGACGTAGGAGGAGAACTACCCGAATCATGATTTGGAGTTGGCAGCGGTAGTTCATGCTTTGAAGATCTGGAGAAATCACGTGTATGGTGCTACATGTCAGATCTTCACAGACCATAAAAGTTTGAAGTACATTTTCACGCAGCGGGAATTGAATAGCCGCCAGCGTCGATGGCTTGAGTTGATCAAGGACTTTGGCCTTGAGATTTTGTATCATCTTGGCAAGGCGAATGTGGTAGGTGACGCCTTGAGCAGGAAGACGCCTCGAGAGAAGGCGATTGCCGGACTTACGATACAACATCAGCCTTAGAGAGTTCTAGCTTGGCTAGAGATGGACATCTAGTTTCCTGATGAGGATGCCCATTTGTTTCCTTTAGAGGTTCTACATGGTCTGCTGGATGAAATCCAACAGAAGCAGGGGACCTGCCCGACATTGACGAGGATCAGAGAGAGGATGTCTTGTTGACATAATTTATGACACTAGTTTAGACACTCTTTTAGATAGTTTTCCTTTCCATTCATGCATGTTTCCGCATTAGTTCGTGACGTTTACGCTTAATTCATGCATATTGTCAAAATAGACGTCCATACGAACTCTTAGGTATTTTGGGGAGCTTTTGGAGCTTAATCGATATATTCGAGGATCATTCCTTGTGGTGGCACACATCCGGACACTTTAAGGAGCAAGCTAGGAGCAAAGGAGAACACATAGGACCTTGTTGGTGCATGCCTTGCACCAACTCATTGGTTGGTGATCCAAGGAGGGTTTCTGGAGCAAAACCACGGCCCAGAGGCCATTTCCACGCCCGTGGTTTTGGCCATGGTTTCTGTCTGGACCACTTTGACACTTGTCATGCGATTCCTTTGCCCGACCTTTGCTTTTTGGAGGAGTATTTAAGTGATGTTGCAAGTTGTATTTTGGATCTCTCATCCCTTTTTGACCTAGTTTCTTCCACAAAACACTTCTCCATTGTAGCCTCTCTTCCAAGCACCCATTGTGGGTGTTCTTGGATGAGACTAGTGTAGATTTTCGTTTTAAAGTGAGATTAGATTGGTTTCGAGTGAGGCTTCCATTGTTGACACGTTGGAACACCTCTTGGAGCCCTTGTAAGATTTGGTAACTTCTATTCTAGATTTTAATGTCTTTTCTTTGGATTATTCTTCATTATCTAGCCATGACTTGCAAGCATGCTCTATTTGTGAAGTTTGATCTTGAAATGTATGTTATTGGCTAAATAGTTGTGATTCTAGGGTGAAGGAATGAAGTTTATGCTTTGGACTATGATTGTATTGACTTCCATGTTAGCTTAGGATTGATTTGTGTTCGAAACCCCAACTCAGTGTAGAATCACGACCTGTTATTCATGATTCCACGGCCGTGGTTTCCATGATCCAGCTGTGATTTTCTCTGTTGTGCTTGTACTGATGGATCTGGATGTTAGGATGTAGATGTGTTGAAATCCTAGTGTTTGTTGAGCCTAATCTAGCTTAGGGTGACCTAATGTTAGCAACCTTTTTGAGGAATGAGACTTACCCGGTAATTTCTTCTCTTAGATGCATAAGATGATGAACTCTAGATAGTAGTGAGCACAAAAAGCCGCTATTGGATTGAGTGTGCTAGGATCATTGCCTAAGACTTACCTTTTCCGAGACTTACCCGGTAAGGAGGGGTTTGACCCTTAAGTAGTGACCGGTTTGTGTAGAATTCCCGTCCTTAGGTTCCTTGAGACTTACCCGGTAATAGGACCTTAGGTTCGAGACTAGTGGAGCATGAGACTTACCCGGTAATTGCCCCTATTAGAGAAACACCCGACTCGAACAACCACAGTCTTCCTTTGATCTTTAGAAGCATGAGTCAATTGTCATAATCGGAATTCCGAATCTCTAGAATCCGCTTTCTTACCTCTTATCTCCTACCTAAAACCATCTAAAAATATTGTGTTTTGCACTTTCTTTATTCCTCATCAAATCTTAGATTAGATTTACACTATGTTTGATCATTGAATGACTTGATTTCACCTCAGTCCTTGTGTTTAACCTCGGAATACTATCCTTGCTACAAAATGACCAATACACTGTGGGTTCACTAGGAGTTAGGAAAATATATCGAGTTATAAATTTAAAACTTTTGTTCTACACATTCGTAGCGTAACAAGTATTTGGCGCCGTTGCCGGGGACTAGCTCTAGATTAAGTCATTTGATTTTGATTGTTTTTAGTGTATATCTTTCTTGTTACTTTTAATCCTGTGTTATTTTTGTCTTTTCCTTTTCATGTTTGCCATGGACGGATTGTACTTCCAAGACGACGTTAACAACATGGAGTATGAGGAGTGGATGAAATACCAAGATCGAGGACCTCTCCATGATGAGTTTGAGTATTGGGAGGAGTTTAATGCCTATCATGAGTCCGATGATCAAGCTCACATTAGTACATTGCCTCATGAAGAACCTCACCATCAACCTGACAATGATCGAGTGGAATCAGCGCTAGAAGATATGTTGAGGAAGATGGATGATCTATAGAGCAACCTTGCTTCCATTTCGAGTTCCCACATGGAGCTTGAAGCGGAAGTGTTACGACAAGAAGAGGTTCACCACGAGGAGATCAAAGAAGTGCCCGATTCAACTGTGATCATTAAGGAACTTCAAGAAGAGTTGGATGAAGCTTGGGAGCAAGTAAGGCTAAGGGATTTGGCCCTAAAGGATGAAGGAAGATTGAATTTCGAGAGAGAAGAACAAATGAGGAGGGAGATTGAGGAGATTAGGCACGCTCTTATGCTAGGAGATCCTACCATCCTTCAAGGCTTACCTCCACCTCCTTCACCTTTGGAGGAGTGCAATGAAGTGCTCTCACCCCTGGGCATCCTTGTCAATAACCCCGGAACCGCACCTGAAGAGATCATGAGGGAGGAATTGAACAAAAAGAACCACGGCCTATTTGGCACAACCACGCCCGTGGTTTTGCCCGTGGAAAGCTCAGTCGTTGAGAGCCCTAAGTTAACTCCAACTCCTTACAATCCTTTCTTGTTTGCCCGGAGTACATACAAATATTGGAGTCCCTTTCCTAAGGAGTCTCCCATATTGAATGATGGAGGCAAGCATGATGGATCCATGATGGTTATGAAGCACTTCAATGGAGAATTCTTTCCAAGAATCGGCTTTCTTCGGATCAGAGAGGATGAGGATGGCAAGCATTTCACCGGTGTGACCGCGGAGTACCAATTGTCTAAGTTTGGGGTGGCACCTATGGTTACAACTCCATACTATCATCATGGGAGCGGTGATGAAGGAGTCTACTACTCACCGGTGAAGAGAGAACTTAAGGCTTATTTGGGCATCAAGTGGCCCATGCTTGTCATCATGGATGCCGGTAAAAGATGGTTGCTTGGACTCCTCAAGAAAACCATGGTATTCGAGGTGGATTGACATATCCTCGGAGTTTGGTCAAGCTAATGACCTAAAAGAAGCGCTTCATGGGAGGCAACCTAAGGGTAACAATTCTTTCCCTTTTCTCTTTCGTTTTTGCTTTTGTTTTTGTTTTTGTGTGTTTGTGTTTGGTGTTTGTGTGCTAGAGTCTAGGTAACAAAGAAGTCTTGCAAGGCATGGGGATGATGATGATGATCCCGTTTTCAACCATGGGTGGAGCGGACATGAGACTTGGACGGCTTGAGGTGTCTTTGTTGGATGGACGAGCTCCCATCTCGCATACACCTTGGCGTGGGTCTCGACGCTGGAATGACTATGAAGAGCTCTTTACCATGCTTGATTGATAATCCATCACCACCACTCACCATGAGTGAACCAAAATACCGAAAACACTACATTTTTACATTGTGAGGACTTCTTTCACTCTTCTTTACTTGATTTGCACATTGGGGACAATGTGTTTCTAAGAATGGGGTGGGGTTTTCATGATTCTTAGCATGGCATGATCGCATCTAGGATAGTTTCGTTTTATTTCCACACGTTTCTTTTCATGTTTTGTATTGTATATATTTATCTCAAAAATTCCAAAAAATCAAAAATTTATAAAAAAAAAAAAATTTGTGCTTCCTAGTTTGGATATGACCCTGATAGGTGATGGAATCACTATTATTTACGATAGTTTTTAGAGTCTTTTTATTGCATTTGTGTCGGTTTATGCTACTAACTCCTTGGTCTAGAAGAAGAAGACTAAAAGAAGCCAAGGAAGGAGTTATAAGCACTTAGGAGTGAAGATCGTTCACGAAGCAAAACTTCTGTTGCCTCACCGCCCCAGCGGAGCCTTGTCACCGCCCCTGCGGGTCACGCCTTACTCCGGAGCGCTCCCTGCGCCTTCGCCAACGCCAGCCATGAAGTGTGTCACCGCCCCGGTGCCACTCCTTGGCGCCCCTACGGTGACTTGCCTTGAAGAAACGAAGACCAGCGCCCCTGCGCCTTCCACTACGCCTCTCCTTGCGCCTCAACCTGGGAGCTGGAAGATGAAGAGGTTGTGTCACCGCCCCTGCGTTGACATAGGGACGCCCCGGCGGCTTGGCATAAAAAACGGTAGAAAGTTGAAAGGTCGGACGTTTGAAGAGCATTGAAGATCCGCCCCTGCGGGATTACCTAGCCGCCCCGGCGGCCATGAAGAAGACCTAGCATTTTTTCCTTCACCGCCCCTGCGGAGCTGAAGGCCGCCCCTACGGTTTAACGTCAAAAGCTTTACTCCGGTTGTTTACTCCACCTTTATGGCATTAAAGGTGGTTGTTTTGGGCCGGCCATTTACTCCTATATAGTGTCTTTTGTAGTATAAATAGTCCTTGGTTGATTGATAGAATGATCCAACTTGTTAGCCAACAAATTATCCATTTTTCCCATTTAGATTATCTTGCTACCTTTGTAATGAGTTGCTAACTCCCTTGCTACATTGGGTTGGTTTGAAGCTGCATTGTTACTTTGGTTGTAAGTTTTCTTTAATATAAGTTTTTATTCAGTAATGCTTTGTGTTTCCTTGATCTCCATTGTCTAATTGCATGTTTTACTATTACTTGAGATTGATCACCTTAGGTTCTAAAGTACATGTAAGTAACTAGGATTAATAGGTTCCGGGTTCGGGTCTTTAATCTAGTATTAAACCTTAAGTAATAACGGGTTGTCATTATTTAAAGAAAAGGAACACAAATATAAAGATAAGCTTAACAGTTTTAATCTTTTCATTATATCCCTTAGTCTTTGTTTGAAAGCTAACTTGTTATTTGTTCTTGTAGGTTTACGGAACACTAACCTGTTAAGTTGTGTTGATGACGGTTGGCTCAACACATATATATGATCGAGACGGGAGATTACTTGAAAACTTGTAAAAGAAACTCACCAAAGTAGCAATTGCATGCTTAGAATCAACCTAGTGTAGATTCACCCCTCCTTGTCTTACTTGTCGCATTAATCGTTTTCATAAGTCTTTGTTCATCAAATCAACCAAACCCCCCCCCCCCCTTTGTTACTAGTTACTATAATCGATAATTGCATCTAATAAAACACCTTAACTCTCTTGGGTTCAACCCTTACTTAACTACTATACATGTTTTAGTGCTAAGTCAGGATTTACTTTTGATTGGGTATAGACGACCATAGAAATACCTTCAGTCAAATTTTGGCGCCGTTGCCGGGGAGTTTAAGTGTTTTTATTCCATTGTTATTATTGATTATTGGTTTGAACCGTTTTTATGGTTCAAACCCTTGCTACTAACTCCGGCTTTGCTTCTTTTGATCCAGAAATTGAGAGGACGCACATCCGGCAATGAAGAAAACAACAACTTCAACAAGAGATGGCTGACCGTACACTTCGTCAACTTACGCAGCCCACCTTGGCTCAAAACCCCCTTGCGGTCACTATACCGGCATTGGGGGAAGGAGTCAATTTTTAGCTCAAACACCTTGGGAAGTTCCATACCGTGTGTATGAGCATGAAGCCGGCCAACATTACCGAAGAGCAAATCAAGATGAGGGATTTCGGCTTCACACTCAAAGATTCCGCGGATAATTGGTATTACCACCTTCCATCCGGGAGCATCGACACTTGGGAGAACCTTCACAAGGCGTTTTTGGAGAAATACTTCTCAACCAAGAAGGCAAATAGCTTGAAGAAAGCCATAAGCAACATCGAGCAAGATGCGAACGAAACTCTCTACGAGTACTCCGAAAGGTTTGCACGCCTCCGATCCAGATGTCCTTTTCACGGATATTTAACTCAAGATCTAGTCTTGTACTTGTACAATGGCTTGCTAGACAATGAAAGGAGGATCGTTGATGCGGCTTGCGGAGGTAATATTCTTAACTCTACTCCTGACCTTGCTTTGGAAAAGATACAGGAACTAGCGGAAGGAACTCGGAACTTTGGAAGGACCCCGACCAAGAAAAGAGTTCATGTTGTAAATACCGGGAAGAGTGAGATCTCCACTGAGCTCGCGGAGCTGAAGGAAATGGTGAAGAGGCTAACACTTATGGGAATCCCACAGCAACTCAAAGCTTGTGGAGTATGTGCTGACCCATATCATCCAATAGGCATGTGTCCCCAAGTCCAGGATGATGATGCTGAGGTAAACGTGATGGGTTATGGACAACCACAGCAACAAAGGCCTAGGAACGATCCCTATGCACAGAATTTCATGCCAAACTGGCGTGACCAACAGAACTTTCGTTGGAGGGATCAAAAAAACCAACAACAGCAGCCCCGTCAAGGTAAGTATCAATCAACTAAATATATGTTGCAGGTTTTGACTAAACACTTTGCTACTCATGTCCAAACAACAAAATCCAGCATCAAGAACCTTGAAAAACAGGTTGGTCAAATGGCGGAAGCCATTTCAAGGACCGAATCAAGACTTTCTGGAGGATTGCCTTCCCAGACGTTTATAAACCCCAAGGAGAATGTTAGTGCCCTAACATTAAGGAGTGGGAAGCAAATCCAACAAAAACCAGCAAAAGAATCACAAAGCAAACCTTCTGTTGATTTTACAACACCCACAGCCGCTCCTGCGGCTGCAACTGCGCCCAGCACAAAGTAGACATCGCCCCTGTGACTGGATGTCCCCGCCCCTGCGGTGACAACCCCTGAGCCGCCCCTGGGGATATAAGCTAACGCCCTTGCACAAAACACAATAGAGGGTTTTGTTGAGAAGGATTCTTACATCCGGCCTAACTTTCCGCCATTGTACTCTGAGAAACCACCGGCTCCTTTTCCTGAGGCTCAGAAGGAAAGAATAATCATTGAGGACAAAGACCTTTTTGAGACTTTCTCCAAATGCGAGGTAAACATTCCCGTCCTTAAGTTGGTTAAAAGTATTCCTAAGTATGCTCGTTTCTTGAAGGAACATTGCACGATCAAGAGGAATCAGAAGCTGAAGGGGAAAGAAAAAGTGCAAGTAGGTGAGCATGTGTCGGCTGTTTTCCAACGGAGAATGCCCAAGAAGTGCAGCGATCCGGGCATGGTAAGCATTCGTTGTGTTATAAGTGAAACCCGCTTTGACAAAGCAATGCTTGATCTTGGTGTTTCCATCAATGTTTTACCATATTCAATTTACAAATCACTTGGCCTTGGGCCATTAATGGAAACTAGGATTGTAGTACAACTTGCTGATAGATCTAATGTGTACCCAAAAGGGATAATCGAAGATGTATTAGTAATGGTAGACAACCTAATATTTCTGTTGATTTCTTTGTAATGGATATGGATAATGATTCACATGTTGCGCCCATTCTATTAGGTAGGCCATTTCTGAAAACTGCCAGGACTAAAATTGATTATGTTAGTGGCAAATTGACCATGTAGTTTGATGGAGAAGTAGTGGAATTTGACATCTATGATGCAATGAGATTTCCTAGTGATGATCATTCTTTATGTGCTATTGACATTGTTAAACCTTTTGTGCGAGATGTTTTTGATAACTCTGATGTTGATGAATTGAAAAATGTAATTGAGCATGACATTGATGAGTTTAAAGCAGATTATGTATTAACATCCAGAATGAAAGAGGTCCTAGCACAATTAGATGGGCATAAAAGGATACCTATCTCCAATTTGGCCATTGGACCCACTTTACTAACCCCAATCGAGAAGCTGGTTCCGTCTATAGTGCAGGCACCTGAAATATAATTAAAGGACCTTCTATCACACTTCAAGTACGTTTTCCTTGGAGAACACAATACCTTGCCGGTGATCATCTCCAACAAGTTGACTACCGGTCAAGAAGAAAAGTTGGTGAAGGTACTAAAAGAGCACAAGACGGCCCTTGGATGGACCATTGCGGGCATCAAAGGGATAAGCCCTTCCACTTGCATGCATAGGATCTTACTTGAGGATGAAGCCAAACCCTCTAGGAAACCGCAACGGAGGTTGAACCCGCCGATGATGGATGTGGTAAAAAAGGAAGTGCTGAAGCTCCTCCAAGAGGATATGATCTTCCCTATCTCGGATAGCACTTGGGTTAGTCCAACCCAAGTAGTTCCAAAGAAAGGAGGCATCACCATGGTGGAAAATCAACATGGAGAGATGGTCCCAAACAAAACACAAACCGGATGAAGAGTTTGCATTGATTACCGCAAGGTCAACAAGGTAACACGAAAAGACCATTTCCCATTACCTTTAATTGATCAAATGTTGGAACGTCTTGCAGGTCATCAGTACTATTTTTTCCTTGATGGATATTCGGGCTATTTCCAAATAGCCATTGCACCAGAAGATCAAGAAAAGACGACGTTCTCTTGCCCATTTGGCACTTTTGCGTACCGCAGAATGCCATTTGGACTTTGCAACGCACCCGGCACCTTCCAACGGTGCATGATAAGTATTTTCTCCGAATACATAGAAAATTTCATTGAAGTCTTCATGGATGATTTTACCGTCCATGGAGACAGTTTTGACGCATGTTTAGGACATTTGAAACTTGTTCTTGAAAAATGTGTTGACACCAGTTTGGTTCTTAATTCGGAAAAATTTCATTTCATGGTCAAACAAGGAATTGTGCTAGGACATGTAATATCCTCAAAAGGGATAGAGGTAGATAGGGCAAAGGTTTATGTAATTCAAAATTTACCTTATCCTAATAATGTTCGGGAAATCCGATCTTTTCTTGGTCATGCATGTTTCTACCGACATTTCATCAAATACTTCTCAATCATCTCGGCACCCCTATGTGAAATGCTCAAAAAAGACGTCACCTTCATAGTAGATGAGAATTGCAAAAAAGCTTTCGACACTTTGAAGGCATGTCTTACCACCGCACCAATCAACCATTCTCCGGATTGGGAAAAACCTTTTGAAATCATGTGTGACGCCAGTGATTACGCCGTTGGAGCCGTCTTAGGACCGAAAGACGGACGGGTTTCCCATGTGATCCATTATGCGTCTATGATACTCAATGGAGCGTAAAGGAATTACTCTACCACCGAGAAGGAAATGTTGGCGGTTGTTTTTGCCCTTGAGAAATTCAGGCAGTACCTACTTGGGGTAAAGGTAATTATCTTCACTGACCATGCAACTCTTAGGTACCTCATGGCGAAGAAGGAAGCAAAGCCACGATTGATTCGATGGGGGCTTCGTCTAAGTGAATTTAACCTAGAGATAAGGGACAAGAAGGGGGCTGAGAACCTGGTGGCCGATGATTTGAGCCGGTTCGTGAAAGAAGAGGAGGACCTAGGAAAAAGAAGGGAGAAAAAAATAAGGATCTCAAAAAAATGCCTACACCTACCACACCCTACCCACCCTCCTTCTTCACCAAACGCACATCCCCTCCAAACCCTACTTCCTCACACAACACTCACGCTCCTGCGCCCTTTTGCTCACCAACCACCCCTCCGACGCCCCTGCGCCGCCTCCGACAACCAGCCACCACACGCGACGCCCCTGCGCCACCCTCTCCAACTACCTCCTTACTCTCTCACATTCCTACAACCTTCATCCTAACCCACTCCAAACATTCCACTCCTGCGACACCGCCGGCGACGACTAAACCACCAAGGCAGTCACCGGAACGGCCTCAGCAACACCACTTCCATCGCAAGACCGCATAAATGAGATCGAGGGAGGTAGGTGAGCTGCGCCATTTTCCTTACCCACCGGAGGAGGGTCCGGGTGGTCCATCGGGACCACCCCACTGAGTGGTATACTCCTTTTCTCTTTCCCTTATTTATCTTTGACTCATTTCCACTTTGAGGGCAAAGTGAACTTCAAGTATGGGGGAGGGAGATATCATTGCTTGTACAGTGTCATTGCTACTTGTTTTGAGTTGTTTTGTGTTGAGTTGCATTTGAATTCAGTTTGAAATTCACAAAAAAAAAAGAAGAAAATGAAAAGGCATGAAAATCCTTGGATAAACCAAAAACCCGAAAGGGCGGTTTAGGCAAAAAGAAGGCAGTCCGACCAACCTTAGGTTGGTGCAAAATTGGACTCGAGGGATGTGAGTTAAAATGAGATCACCAAAAGAAGAAGAGTGGCAAGGTGAAAACCCGAAAGGGCGCCTTGGCAAAACGAGCAACACCGAGTGTAGGTTTCCCTTCCGGCGTTTGGCGACATAAGAAGGGGAGTCATAAGGAGGTTGTCCGGGTAGGCCACTCTTGGAGCAATAAGGATGGTAGTTTCTCCCTTTTTCTCACATTTCCTCTCTTTTCCTTCTTTCTTTCTTGGCTTTTCTTTTGTTTTCATTGTCTTTTCTGCTTGCCCATGCTTCCTGAGGCCTTTGAGTCTAGTTGTTGTCATTTGTTTTACTCGGGACGAGTAAAAGGTCTAAGTATGGGGGAGTTTGATAGGTGATGGAATCACTATCATTTACGATAGTTTTTAGAGTCTTTTTATTGCATTTGTGTTGGTTTATGCTACTAACTCCTTGGTCCAGAAGAAGAATACTAAAAGAAGCTAAGGAAGGAGTTATAAGCACTTAGGAGTGAAGATCGTACACGAAGGAAAGCTTCTGTTGCCTCACCGCCCCAGCGGAGCCTTGTCACCGCCCCTGGGAGTGACACCTTACTCCGGAGCGCTTCCTGCGCCTTCGCCAACGCCAGCCATGAAGTGTGTCACCGTCCCGGCGCCACTCCTTGGCGCCCCTGCGGTGACTTGCCTTGAAGAAACAAAGACCAGCACCCCTGCGCCTTCCACTGCGCCTCTGCATGTGCCTCAACCTGGGAGCTGGAAGATGAAGAGGTTGTGTCACCGCCCCTGCGTTGACATAGGGACGCCCCGATGGCTTGGCATTAGAAACGGTAGGAAGTTGAAAGGTCAGACATTTGAAGAGCATTGAAGATCCGCCCTTGCGGGATTGCCTAGCCGCCCCGGCAGCCATGAAGAACACCAAGCGTTTTTGCCTTCACCGCCCCTGCGGAGTTGAAGGCCGCCCCTGCGGTTTAACGTCAAAAGCTTTACTTCGGCTATTTAAACCACGTTTATGGCATTAAAGGTGGCTGTTTTGGGCCGACCATTTACTCCTATTTAGTGTCTTTTGTAGTATAAATAGTCCTTGGTTGGTTGATAAAATGATTCAACTTGTTAGCCAACAAATTATCCATTTTTCCCATTTAGATTATCTTGCTACCTTTGTAATGAGTTGCTAACTCCCTTGCTACATTGGGTTGGTTTGAAGCTGCATTGCTACTTTGGTTGTAAGTTTTCTTTAATATAAGTTTTTATTCAGTAATGCTTTGTGTTTCCTTGATCTCCATTGTCTAATTGCATGTTTTACTATTACTTGAGATTGATTACCTTAGGTTCTAAAGTGCATGCAAGTAACTAGGATTAATAGGTTCCGGGTTCAGGTCTTTAATCTAGTAGTAAACTTTAAGTAATAACGGGTTGTAATTACTTAAAGAAAATGAACACAAATATAAAGATAAGCTTAACAGTTTTAATCTTTTCATTATATCCGTTAGTCTTTGTTTGAAAGCTAACTTGTTATTTGTTCTTGTAGGTTTACGGAACACTAACCTGTTAAGTTGTGTTGATGCCGGTTGGCTCAACACATATATATGATCGAGACGGGAGATTACTTGAAAACTTGTAAAAGGAACTCACCAAAGTAGCAATTGCATGCTTAGAATCAACCTAGTGTAGATTCACCCCTCCTTGTCTTACTTGTCACATTAATCGTTTTCATAAGTCTTTGTGCAACAATTCGACCAACCCCCCCCCCCTTTGTTACTAGTTACTATAATCGATAATTTTATCTAATAAAACGCCTTAACTCTCTTGGGTTCGACCCTTTCTTAACCACTATACTTGTTTTAGTGCTAAGTCAGGATTTACTTTTGATTGGGTATAGACGACCATAGAAATAACTTCAGTCACACGCTTATGATGAGTTTGTTTTGTGAATTGGCTATGGATGGCCTTTGTGTGTTGAATGAACTTATGCATTATGGACTTGAATACTTCTCTTGAATTCCATGTATGAATTGTGATGAAGATTGTTGTCTAGGTTGGGTTGAGAATTGATGGTCAAAATTACATTCTAGTTCCTGCACATCATGTAGGAATGATTAAGGCAATTTATCTCTCTTCTTTTCATCTTGATCATGTTGTTTGAGCACCTCACTTGATTAAAAACTTGACCTCTTTTGACCCATTTGGGAATAGGAGCATGCTGGTGTGTTGAGTGTGTGAAAAGCAAGTATGGGGTGGTGAAGTTGGTATATGAATGTTGTGGATGAAGTTGTTGAAAATGTGTTGTGAAAAGTGTAGAAAAAAATATAGGTTTGGGGATTTTGGTTTTAATGACGAGTAACTCGGCACCATTCACATAATCGGGTGTTTGGGCCTTGCCAAAGTCGGATAAACCGCATGTCCTAACGAGCCTTGGTATGTGTGCCCGGTGTGAGGCACCTCGAAAAAATCCTGAGGTCCGCTAATCACCAAGGTTTCGGCTTTTGTACACCAATGTCATTGTCTCAAAAATAAGTGAAAGAAAATGAAAAAAGAAAAGAAAAGAAAAAAAGAAAAGAAAGAGAAAAATACACTTTGGTGGATGAAGTATAAATGTGAAGTTGTGGTTGTTTAATTCATTTCCCGGATTTGCACCACATGACCTTAGAAAATTCCCACCTTATCATCACGTTTCTTGGCCTCTTCTTTCCTAAGTCCTTATGACCTATTTTCTTATGTGTATGACTTAGTGATCTAGATTGGATATACTCATGATCATCTTGACTTCTTCATTTTCACCTTTCATGCATGCTTTCGAGTTAAGTATAATTGTCTTTCCGTGCCTTCATTCATTTAATACATGATTGCTTGTCCATTGACATGAAGCATGACTATGAAGGTGATCCATCTTATGAATCACAATTCCAAAAAGATTTTATGTTTTCTCTGCATTCATAAATCATGCCATCTCGTAGCCTATAGTTGGACCTTGCTCGGGGACGAGCAAGTGCTAAGTATGGGGTATTTTAATGACATGATTTATGACACTAGTTTAGACACTCTTTTAGATAGTTTTCCTTTCCATTTATGCATGTTTCCGCATTAGTTTGTGACGTTTACGCTTAATTCATGCATATTGTCGAAATAGACTTCTACACGAACTCTTGTCGGTTTTGTAGGTATTTTGGGGAGCTTTTGAAGCTTAATCGATATATTCGAGGATCATTCCTTGTGGTGGCACACATCCGGACTCTTTAAGGAGCAAGCTAGGAGCAAAGGAGAACACGTAGGACCTTGTTGGTGCATGCCTTGCACCAACTCATTGCTTGGTGATCCAAGGAGGGTTTCTAGAGCAAAACCACGGCCCAGAGGCCATTTCCAGACCCGCGGTTTTGGCCGTGGTGTCTGTCTAGACCACTTTGACACTTGTCACGCGATTCCTTTGCCCGACCTTTGCTTTTTGGAGGAGTATTTAAGTGATGATGCAGGTTGTATTTTGGATCTCTCATCCCTTTTTGACCTAGCTTCTTCCCCAAAACACTTCTCCATTGTAGCCTCTCTTCCAAGCACCCGTTGTGGGTGTTCTTGGAAGAGACTAGTGTAGATTTTTGTTTTAAAGTGAGATTAGGGGGTGGTGAAGTTGGTGTATGAATGTTGTAGAATTTCCCTCCTTAGGTTCCTTGAGACTTACCTGGTAATAGGACCTTAGGTTCGAGACTAGTGGAGCATGAGACTTACCCGGTAATTGCCCCTATTAGAGAAAAAACCCATCTCCGAACAACCACAACCTTCCTTTGATCTTTTGAAGCATGAGCCCATTGTCATAATCGGAATTCCGAATCTCTAGAATCCGCTTTCTTACCTCTTATCTCCTATCTTTGTGTTTGTCTATTTGTGTTGCTTGTTTGTGATGCTATATTTGTGATCCTTGTTTGATCACCCAAAACCATCCAAAAATAGTGTTTTGCACTTTCTTTATTCCTCATCTCATCTTAGTTCAGATTTACACTATCTTTGATCATTGAATGACTTGATTTCACCCCAGTCCTTGTGTTCGACCTCGGAATACTATCCTTGCTACAAAACGACCCATACACTGTGGGTTCGCTAGGGGTTAGGAAAATATATCGAGTTATAAATTTAAGACTTTTGTGCTACATATTCTTAGCGTAACATGTCTCGTGGAGAGGTATCACAATTCTCTATTGGAGTAGATGGAGTTATGAGGCGCCATGATTGCATTTGTGTACCTGCTGATACAGAGTTGAGATAGTGGATTTTACAGGAGGCTCACTATACACCTTACTCAGTACACCCCGGTACGAGTAAGATGTACCATGATGTGAGACGCTCATACTGGTGGGGAGGGCTGAAGCCCGACGTAGCCATATATGTGGCTTAGTGTGCGACCTGTCAACAGGTCAAGATAGAGCATTTCTGGCCTGGAGGTGAGCTCCATCCACTATCAGTGCCGTAGTGGAAGTGGGAGGATGTCTTCATGGATTTTTTGACCGGGTTGAGGACTAGTAGGAGCTTTGATGCCATTTGGGTGATCGTTGACAGACTGACGAAGACGGCATGTTTCATTCCTATTAGAGGGACGTGGCTAGTGAGTAGATTAGTTGAGGAGTACACTAGACAGATAGTGAGACTCCATGAGGTACCGAGGATGATCGTCTCTGATCGTGATGGATGATTTACATCGAGATTTTGGTAGCAAATTCAGACTGCTTTGGGGACGAATCTACACTTCATGACTACGTTTCACCCCCAAACAGATGGTCAGTCAAAGAGCACCATCCAGACCTTAGAGGACATGTTGTGAGCGTGTGTGTTGAATTAGGGACAGGGATGGTCTGATTACCTCCCACTCGTTGGGTTCTCATACAACAACTGGCATGCATCTATAGGGATGACTCCTTATGAGGCATTGTATGGACGTAGATGCCGTACACCTTTATGCTGGGATGAGCCTAGTAGTATCAGTGGGATAGCGCCAAAGCAGATTCAGGATGATATGGCTCAAGTAGCGTTGATCAGAGAGAGGATGTTGGCTGCACAAAGTCGCCAGAAGTCGTATGCCGATAGGAGGCGTCGACCTCTAGAGTTCAGAGTAGGAGCTCATGTCTGGTTTAGAGTATCTCGGACGCGAGGCGTTAGAAATTTTGGCATAAAGAGGAAGCTGAGTCCCCGATATGTCGGTCCATTCGAGATACTGGATAGAGTCGGGAGGGCAGCCTACAGATTAGCATTGCCTCCGAGGTTAGAGGGTATTCATCTTGTGTTTCATGTGTCTCAGCTAAGGGAGTACATACCAGATCTGAGGCACATCGTGAGTTATGATGATCTGGTGGTTGAGCCGGACCACGCGTTTGTAGAGAACCCTATTGCAGTCCTAGAGTGAGGTGTGAGATGCTTGCGTTCGAAGGACATTCCTATGATGAGGATACAGTGGTCTAGACAAGGACCTGACGAGGCTACCTGGGACACAAAGGATAGTATCCAGAGGAACTATCTAGAGTTCTACGCTGAGATAGATGCACTAGTAGGATCCACGAGTAGATCTTAGTGCCTTCTTGGTGAGTGCATGTTATGCTATGTGCTTATGTGATATATTTTGTTTTCGTGCTGGTTGTGATATGTGTATATGATTTGTTAGATCTTGTTTGCTAGTACGAGATATGTATAGCTGAAGATGGTTCTTTCCTCCATGCTATGGTGTGTGTGTCAGGATTAGCTTGAGATGGTTCTTTCCTCCATGCTACCTCTGATGGACATAGTGTGAGCGAAGATGGTTTTCCTCCACATAGTAGTGTTATGTGTACGTTTTGGCTGAAGACGGCTTTCCTCCATGCTAGTGCGATGTGGTTAGTGTTGGCCAGAGATGATCTTCCTCTAGGCCTTGTGGAGAGTTGATGATAGTGTTTAGAGTTATACATCGGCTTATGGGTCCGAGAAGTTTTGGGATTTTGCAAGTTTCGGGACGAAACTTGTTTTTAGGGGGGTGTGATGTAAGAGCCTTAGTCTTTGGAGCCTAGGAGCCTTGTTGAGCCTTGCTAAGCCTTATTTGAGCTTGCCTTGACCCTGTCAGCCGCCCTAGCGGACCCTGTCAGCCGCCCCTGCGCCTCAGGTGAGCCGCCCCTACGCCTTATCTGATTCGCCCCTGTAGTTTTGTGCGGGTGCAGCCACCTTTGATGACCTCTTGACTTTGCTTTTGGGGTAGCTTCCTATTTAAGCTTCCCCACCTTCTGATGAAGGGTTTCCTCACTTCATTCCAGCTCCTTCATCTCTCTTACGTTCTTCTTCTACTTCCTCTTCTCCTCTTTGTTCTTTCTTGATCTTGTGAGAGAGTTCTTGAGAGTTTGGTGTTGGTTTTGGTTGTGGATGATCCTGAGCTTGTTGTTGAGTGTTGTTGCTGTTATGTTGAGGTGGTGAGGTATGTTGGATGCTCCTAGTCGCTGCTTAGGGTTGCTGTGGTAAGATGTTCATCTTCCATCTTGTTACTTCTTCTTCTTTGCTTCTTTCTTCTTCTTTCTAGCTTAGGATCACAAGCTGAGCTTGTGTGGATCCTTTCCTAGCTTTTCTGATGTTCATACATGTGCATATATGTATGTATGTTGCTGTGTGTGATGAAGAAGTGAAGGGAGTTGAGAAAGGGATCGAAGAGAAGTCGGGACCAACTCTCTGCACATTTGGCCGCCCCTACGCCTATTGTGGACCGCCCCTACGCCTGTTGTGGACCGCCCCTGCGCCTGGTGTGAGCCGCCTCTGTGCCTCACTGGGTTAGCTTGGAGTTCCTTGCTTCAGTTGGTGCATACCTTGTTGGTATGTCTTTCTTCCTTCCTTTCCTTTAACCTTGGCTTAGATGTTGGCTAGGCTAGCTTGGTTAGGAGGAGTTGTATATTTGAGATGTGCCTTAGGCACTCGTGTTGATTTTGAGGTTATGTTGTAGGCATCTGTGAGCTTGTTATGATCTTGAGGGTTAGATTGAGGTTGTAGGTTGGTTTTGGTTATGGAAACGAGTCTCCTAACCCTTTGTAGTGTATGATGTTGTGTGCCTGGCTATTGCAGGCGTTGGTTTCTTCCCCAAGGGGAAGTTGTGATGTGGTATTGGATACGAGTATATGAGGTAAGTCCATAGGACTTACTTAGCGTTCAGTTATGAGTTTGTGTGATTGTGATGGTTGTGTGTGTTCATATGATTGAGCATTTATAACCTAAACCGGACTAGGATGACCATTTATTACTTTAAATGGCCCGAGTGTATTATAACGGGTCGTGACCACTTGCCTCCGCCTGCGGGTAGGAAGTGGTGCCTTGAATATGATCTCACAGGAGGGGACGAGTGATGATCACCCCCATGAAAAACTCATATGTTACGTTGGATGGGACGGGGTTCTCGAGGCTCCTCGTGTTACAAAAGAAGTTGAATTATTAATGGAATAACGTAATGAAAGATAATAAATGAATGTGTGTGACATTGCATGAATGAGGTGTTGATGTGTGTTTGTGCTCTTACTTCATACTTATTCATTGTTGTAGCTAACGGTGTATACCGTGTTATAGATGATTTACAGGTTAGGAAGACTGCAGAGTCAGTCAGGTGGTGTGACCAGTCGAGGACTTCTGTACATTAGGATGCGTGGGATATGGTAATCTTTTGTATCAGATGTTTATGTTTGATATTTTGTACTCGACTTTGTGTTTGTAAACTCTTTTGATGTATCTTACACAGTTTTTTTTGTATTTGGTTTTTCATCTACCTGTGCCTTGTTGTAAGATCCAGTGAACTTGTTGTCAGGCTAGGGTCAGGATCCATTGTAAGATCCTAACCCATTGTAACACTCCAAGTCCTGTGGATTTGGAGTGTTACAGTCAAGTGTCACAGCTTGATGACATTAATTATATGTCATTATAATCATGCATATTGTGAATGCTTTACCTCAGTTTCTCATACATTCGAAGAGATTTGTGTACCTTTAAGCTTTGTTTCATATTTATATAAAAAATAGAGGCCTACACGAGTTTTGATTGAATTGTAGGTGAAAACGATGGATTTGGAAGCAATAATGGAGCAAGGAGTAGCTCAAGTTGATAAGGAAGCATAAGAGACCACTGACGAGTCATGAGGAGCAAGGAAAGTGTGTGGAAGAGTCGCACAAGGAAGTGGAAAACAAGCCAAAAGATGAGCACTCTTAGTAAAGGAAAATTGGATGATTTATTCTTAGATAGAGCGATTTTCCTGTAGAAAATTCGGACGAGCTATTGAGAAATCGGCCGATTTTTGCCTTTAACCGTCTAAAAAATATAACGTTCGAAAGCCCAAAGCATTATGCCATAAAGGGGACATGTCTTACAGCCCATTAGCAATCTTTGGGTTATCTTGGAACCCTAGGAGACAGAGAGGCACGTCGGAACAGATCAAAGATTGACAACTAACGAGAAAGGATTGGAGATTAATTCTTGGAGAGAAAGAAAGTTGCGGAAAGAAGATAGAGTTCAAGAGTCAAGAAAGTTGTGAGATCTATGATTATTGTTCGTTATTGTGGTTTGTGAACACATTCTATTGAGTGATTTACGAGATTTTGTTCGATATTTGAAGGATTGATTACACGTTTTGAAGATTTGTCAAGTTTTATTTAAAGTTTGGTTCTTTATTGGTTTTCTTTATTCAATCTTGATTTTGATTCAAAAATAAAATTGTTTGGCTAAAAACCTTGTGATTTTGGTGAGAATAGTTGATTTTTTGAGGTATAGATGATGTTAGACT
Source organism: Fagopyrum homotropicum (assembly GCA_033239125.1). Classification (NCBI taxonomy): domain Eukaryota; kingdom Viridiplantae; phylum Streptophyta; class Magnoliopsida; order Caryophyllales; family Polygonaceae; genus Fagopyrum; species Fagopyrum homotropicum. The sequence continues at coordinate 109,391,402 of BSWB01000002.1, forward strand.
GAACTCATTTAACCTTTTGGACCCTGAGAGTTGAGAATTAACCTTTGTCGTTGCGACAAATCGTGGTGTTCTACTGAAAAATCGGCCAATTTTTCCTTAGAACAATCTCATTTTTCTACGCTGGCATATCTTAATGCTTTATCCTTTAATCAAAGTTAAACTTGCCTAAATCCTAACCTTGCTTAATCTTTTTAACCCTTATCCAAGTGTGAGAAGAGACTTCATCGTTGATTGTTCGCTTGGTTACAAAAGTTTACAAGATTTGGGTAATAGAGAGATTCAACATCCTCTATTAAGGTTTGAGTGTGTCTTTCACCTTTACCTTCGAGAGTCATATCCTTGGGTTTTAGTGAGTGGTTTGAGTGTTAATCCTTACCTTGAGTATTCTTCTTGATGAGACTGGACATCCTTCAAGTTGAGAGCTTCTAAGTTGAGATAAGTGAGTAGTAGAACTTTGCTGTACATTATTCCTTTCATCGAAATACATAACCTTGGCAACATCAACTTTGTCCTATGATCTTTAGAATGTGTTGAATCGAAAGCCGCAGTCGGATACTTGAATCCTTGGAATTTGTCCCTTAACATCTTTACAAAAGCTTTTATTTCTTGCCAAACGATACTTGAACTGATTTTATTCTCACCAAATCCTTAAGTTCGACTCTGGAATTTCTTGCCTTACTACAACTGATACGTACACTGCGGGTTCGCTTTTACTTAAGTTCCGGATATAAGTTTTATGACTTTGACGCACAATCTTTTGAACGAACAAGTTTTTTGTCATCAAAAGTGATTGAAGATCGATTGCTCAAGAAGCTAAAGAGTGACTTGGAAGCTAAGCAAATAACTAAGTTGCAAGGAGCATAAAATCATACAAGATGATATGGATGAAGACAAATCCCGTCACTACCGGACCCGTCACTACCGGTCCCGTCCTGATCTCGTCCCAATCCCAATGAAATTTCATCAAAATAAGAAATCCCGCCCCGAACTCGTCCCGCCAAAAACTATATGGAATGGGATATGGGCCTTAACTTCTTTATTCCGCTAGACCCTTCTCGTCTCATATATAATAAAGTTTTAAATTTAAATTAACTAATATAAATAAAATATCTAAGCATTACTGATATATTTATATAGTTATTATGTAGTTATTTTTATGTATTTTAAAAATAAACCATGTTGGTCAAACCTTTAAAATTGACAAATCACCCAAATTCATTTAGATGTATTTTATAATAGATATTTGAAAATTTTAATGTAAATTGTAATATGTTATTATGGATATTTGAAACCTTTAATGTTTTTGTGTTTTAAGTACGATATATACGGATGTTTTTGTGGATAAAGCATACAATTTAAACATAGTAAAAAAAACTAATGGGCAAGCGGGATTGGGTCAGTCCCGTCATGTCCCGTCCCGATTCAACCCGGGATAGGACCCGATGAGATTTATTCTAAAATGCACAAGCTCATCCCGATCCCTTTCCATTTAAAATATCCTAGATGAGACTAGGATTACCTTAAGCTGGTCCCATGTCCACCCTTGCAAGACGACTACCTAGACGACTTCCTAGACGACGTGGAGGCGACAGGTCAAACGGCGTGCAAAGCCTTTTTAGTAAGTCTCTTACGTCGTCTGGATTGTCCACATCACCTTCACTAATTTTGGCTCAGACGAGGAAGATTCAAGTCCAGGCGACTTGTGAAACGGCTTGCTTGGCCGTTTCTATGCCATCTCTAGTCGTTTCCCATGTCATTTGGACTTTGGCGGCACACTTGAACTTACGATCTATTCTCCATCTTTTGTTGCCACTTTTTTGCGTATTTCGGCCCACGATTCTTTGTATATATTTCTCGTTTTCTGTCTTCTAGGGTAGGCAGTCAGACTCTAGATTCAAGTTCAACAATATACTCATCGTGATTATATATGATATTCAAAGTTCGACAATATACTCTAGATTCAAATACCAATCATACCAACATATTAAATAAGGATAAGCAATCAACTTCATGATTATATATGATATTTAAAATTTAACAATATACTCATCATTCTCTCAATGTTCATCATGCTCTTTAACTTTCATCAAATAAATTACTACAAGCAAAGAGGTTGCACTAATTATACTTGACATGGAATATATTTGTGTTTTTCATTCCAAAAACTGTCTTATTCATTCAAAGAAGCTCTACTTTATCATTGGTCATTCCAATCAACTATGACAAGTCAAGTTTAAATCTTATCATGTTCATAGTCAAACATCACTTTCGACATTCAAACCAAAACTTGTGATGAACTAAACATGCACGGCATCAATATCTCATATAGCATATGATCATTCGAAACATGCATTAGTCTAAGGCCACACGAGCTAATATCAAACATGCATAAAAACCACGATAAATTTCACTCACAAAAGTAGTCTTTCAAGGTCATACTCATCACATGACATTTGAAGTTCCATCTTCCTACAGTCATACTTGTTTTCAACTTGGAGAAAATAAATTCTCAAAAATTGAAAGAAATAAAAGAAGAAGAGAGAATCGAGCATAACAAAAAGATTTTAGTTCAAATCCAATTCCCTTGATAAACTATGAGCTAGGAAGAGACAACTCAACTCTTCAAAAACACAACCTTGAGTCAAAAATTGGTATTGGTTGGAAGTAGCTAGGATTTAAACTAGGAATTTTCGGAAATAACAACTCACCAGGTGTTCTTGATTTCTTGAATAAAAGTAGAGTTTCAATCTGAACCTAGTTGAAAGATTTGAAAAGAATGTGTTTTTTCTAACTTGCCCTAGCAAAAAGAGAGGGACCTTATGTAACAGCCGAAATTTTATTCCGGTGTTACAATGGGAGGTACCGCCACCCGCGCTCCGCGGTCATGTTTGGCTGTGGTCGTGGTGAAACAGACGATCGCGGCCGATTGTTCGCGCCCCAATGTGTGTGTTAATGAAAGATAAAGTCTTAAATTTATACTTGTAATAAAAGCCAAAACAACTAAGTGAACCGCAGTCAACGGATCGTTACGTAGATAAACAAATATTCCAAGGTCGATCTCAGGGACTGAGGTGAAACCAATATAGGTGATAAATCAAGGTAAAATAGATAACGAGTCAAGCAAAAAGCAATAGAGACAAATAAGAAATATGATAACTGAGCGATGTTGATTCTAGAGATCAAGGTATCCAGTTGTATTTTTTCATTTAAGACTTCTAAAAACTAGGATAAGGTTGGGATCGCTAGGGAAAGGGTGTTTCTAAAGTGGGAATGATCACGGGGGAGGTCTCTCAAACCACTATCCCAAACTGAAGCACGTATTATCTGGTAAGTCTCAGGGTTCTAAGGAAATGAACATAAACTCAAACCAAACACTCAACCTAAGGGAATAGAACTAACCTTCACCGGATAAGTATCACATTAAGCTTACTCAAGCAAGAGGTTTGGCACACACAAACCAATAAAGGGTTTTAAATCCTTTATTACATAGAACTCGTCATTGGAAGCAAATAAGAAAGGGAATCACCGGGTAAGTCTCTTCCCAAGCTTTGATGTAAGCCTTAGAGGGATCTAAGGGTATAAAACACTCAACAAAGACTAGGATTTGGTCAATCTAAAACCCAAGCATAAAGATATTGAAGAACCTTATAGGTGAATATAAAGGATATAAATACTCTAGAGGGGGGTTGAATAGAGTATGAGAACGTTTCGCAAAAACCTATCTCAAGGTTTTGAAACTGATTTCCAAGCCTTGATGTCGATTTGTGCTCTTTGTGACACAACTGGTTTTCAAGGAATTTGAAAGTGATTTCAAGGCCTTGACTTCGAAAACCTGCAAAACAATGTTAGTCACAATTAAGCAAGAAGTAGTGCGAAAAGAAAAGATCGACATAGTGATATGTTTACGAAGTTCAGCTCTAATAGCCTACGTCTCCGTCCTAGGGTTTGTTTTCCGTAGGATCTAACTATCTATTATCTGCTTCAAAGAGCCCTAGATACAACCTAGAAGAAATCCCCTTCTTCTCTCACTGTAGCCAATCCTACGATTTAGTTCCAACTCTTAAATAATAGCCTGGTTACTTCGCAGAGTAACACACGCTCGAGTATAACACTCTCTAGATATTCCAATGAAGCTTTCGTGTTTTTCTCTCTCTAGGGATGTAAGCTTTTATAATCTAAGAGGAAGAAAAACTTTGGAATGAATGAAGATGCTTTTGATCGCTTGAAGACTTAGATGTTTCCGTGTAAGCTTGGTATCGTTCTCTTCAATCGTCATCTTCATTTATAGTCTTCTATGGAGTATTCTTCTAGCGGTTGTAAAAGAGCCATTGTGATGTTTCTTCTTTCTCCATGGAAAAATTATTTTGGTTGAGACGAAGTAGCCGTTGTAAGATCTTCAATCTTCTTTATCTGCTTCTTCTCCTTGACGCACGGGGAGAGTCTTTTTCTTCGAAATCTTCTTCTTGAAAGAGCGATTGAAGATCTTGTCGTTGAAGCCCTTAGTTCAAGCTCCGTGATCTTCCAAATTGTTCAAGATCTTTGTTGAGGACCGTTGAAGATCTTCCTTGGATCTGAGATCTTTGTGTGTGATCCGTTGGATAAGATCTTCTAATCTCTTACGTCGGTTGGTTGTGATCTTTGTAAGATCTTGTTGTTAGGCCGAGATCTCCTCTTCAAATCCGTTGAAGATCTTCTAGTTGAGCTGGCCGAGTTCTTCTCTTGATATCTTTTTTGATGATCTTCTCTTGATCCTTGGTAGATTTTGTTGTTGAGATTTGAATCTTGATTTTAAAAAGCTTCCAGCCGATTTCTCCCTTGTATCGCTTTTCAAGGCTTTAGCATTTATCCCTTGAACTGCTTTCCAAGGCCTTCACGTTTAACCCTTGAACTGCTTTTTAATATCTCCGTGCTTGTCCCTTGTAATGAGTTTCAAGGCCTTGGTTCATCCTTTGAAATGCTTTTCAATGCATGCACACATTTAACAAACACAAAACCGAACCATGCAATCTAAAAATACAATTGATATATGTTAGTTCATAAAACCTCTTTAAATGGTAAGTCTTCCATCATCCGCATAGACAAATATAGGATCAAGGTGGAGTTATCAATCTCCCCCTTGATGGAAGACAAAACAAATATCGTACCTGCATGCAATGTTAGCGATACATATGCAATAATATCGAAAAAATGCAAAATGAAGAAATATCGGATCACGCATATATATAATTTCTCACCCTTTGTCTTTCAACAAGAGAGAAAAATAATTAAAGTATGAGAGTTTAAAAGTTATTATAAACGCATGAAAAAGTATTTCTAAAAGCAAAAACAATTAAAAAGAAAAGTTCCACAAACGGTTTTTAAGGGCTTGAAATTGAAAACAAGGAGGCTTTGAAATCCATGTCAATTTTGACATTCATTTCAAGGCCTTGAAACTAATTTCAAGACTTTAAAGTTCACTCCTGATTGTCCTGATAATATTGACTCTGCCATTTGGATTAGGCATTTTTGTTGCTCCTGTCATTCATTTCAGCTTCCAATCTTCGTTTTCTCTCTACAAGACGATGCTCCTTGACTACACATATTCCTCAGTAGTGAGAACAGTCAGCTCGACATGCGTAGGATAGAGAATAAACTTGTTTTGTACACTGCGCTTGCAATTCATGAGCACATTTTTCACTTTTTCCTGAGTGTGCTGGGCGACGTCTTCAGTCAGGGCCAAAATTCTGCAAATGGTGTAGTGGTAAGAGCATTCATGAGATACATCTGATTGATCTTTGCATGCATTATAGACATGGTCTCATGGTTAGCATCCATTGTTCGCATTGTGTATAACTGGAAGTCCGACAACTCTCTATTGAGAGCACTAAATTACAACTCAAAACCATACAACCTAGTTTCCGAGACAAAGGAAGCTGAGGGAATTGTGGAGAAGGGGGTCAGTGCAACAGCCTTGCTTTTCAAAGTCCAAACTCTAACAAGAGTCTTTTCAACCCTAATCGTTCCAAGCACTGCTCATCAATTTTTCCAGTTGACAATTGTTGATCCTCAGTGGATGTGTCAATGAAAAAGTGAGCAAAAAGTTTGGGGAGAAGGTTCCCATAGGGTAATGGAATGGCTTGGGTGGAGTTGATAGTGTGGACCATGTGATTTAGGATAAGATTAGGTAGATCTAAATCCAATCCAGACATAATCAGATAAATCAGCTCCAGAGTCTGATCCATCAACGGCTCTCTGGAATTTGCTCGAGGAATTACGCATCTAACCAAAACAATAAAAATGATTTTGGCGTCTAGGGTTAGGGAAGTCTGAAAAAGATGTCGGAATTTAGAGTTTCGGACCAGAATTTGCTCTTTGGAAAGTTGAACACTTTCAGACCGGAATGGTTGTTGGAGGGAAAGATCTATTGGAAGCCCTAAAATCTCACACAAAATAGTGGGAGTGATAGCAATTTGAGTACCTTTAACCGTTGTTTCAAGGGTGAGGGTTCCCTTTTTCCCTTTTTGCGATGAGGTTGACATAGAACAACCTCGTGAGTCTGGTGAATGCAGTTTTTCCTGGATTGAGCACCTTCAAGGCGGAGCAGTTTTTGAGCATGGAGACACAAGGGAGCTGAAGCGTTTCCAAAAATTTGATGTCCACCAAATTACACATGCACAAAGGGCGATTATGAAAGCCATCTAGCCACATTCTAGTAGCATTGAAGTTGATGAGCCACGAGGTTGGAAGTCCTGTATGAGGTGAGGTCTCAACATCTTCTGGAAACAGTTGATTGTCTGTGGATGAGGAGATGTGAGCGAAGTCTTCATTGCAAGTAGAAGCAAGCTGGTATATGAGGTTTTCTTTGAGTTTCTCTTTGGATCCATGGATTCTTTTGTGAGAGAAGTGAAAAGGGTTTTGGAAGATGAAGGAGTAAAGAAGGTGGGTACGTAAAAACGTTGAAGAAGGAAAGGGATAAAGGAGGAGGAAAGAAGGTATTTTAAAGGAGGCAAGTCAAATCAATTTATGACTTGTCAAGATCTTGAGAGAATCAAGACCTTGAAAACCGAAATTGGTTTGCATGTTTTCCTATTAAATCTCAACCACTTTTCAAAAAATCTTTGAATTCGAAAACAAAATCTTTTGAAATATTTTTAAAAATCCTTTTTTAAAATAATTTAATGATCAAATATCTGAAAAAGATAAACACCATTAAATTGATCCGTGAAATTCAATATAGCCCTTGAATTCCATTTCAAGTCTGTTGAATTGCATTTCAAGGCCTTGAAATGGAAAAGTGGGCTGCATTATAAGGTGGAAATAAACCGATTTACTCCCCCTAAATAAATGCTTTCTTGTTCAACATACCAAGCTCTAATATTATAATATTGAATCGATCTTCAGGTAGAGGCTTAGTAAATATATCTACAAGCTGCAAGTTAGTCGATATAAAAGAAATCGAAACATCATCTTTCTCAACATGATCACGTATGAAGTGATGCTTCACATCGATATGCTTTGTTCTTGAATGCTGCACAGGATTTTTAGTAATCGAAATAGCACTAGTGTTATCACATTTAATAAGTACACCTTTGAGATAAAAGCCAAGATCACATAGTTGTTGAGCTATCCATAGAATTTGTGCACAACAGGCTCCCGCAACTATATGTTTTGCCATAATTGTGGATAGGGCGACGGAGTTTTGCTTGTTGGAGTGCCAACTGATTAGGGATGACCCTAAGAATTGGCAACATCCAAAAGTACGCTTTCTATCGACCTTATAGCCACAAAGTCAGCATTTGAATAGCCAACGAGATGAAACGAGCTTTGACGTGGATACCATAACCCTAAACCCTTAGTGCCATTGAGATATCAAAATATCCTTTTCACAACTATCAAGTGAGACTCTTTAGAATCAGCTTGAAATCTTGCATACATCACACACAAAATAATGTCAGATCAACTAGCGGTTAGATATAACAAAGAACCGATCATACCTTGATACTCCTTTTGAATAACACTTTTACCGTCCTTGTCTTGATAAAGTGAAAGTTTGGAACTCATAGGAGTTCTAGCTACCTTGGATTTATCCATTTTATACTTCTTAAGCAAGTCCTTGATATACTTGCTTTGATTAAAAAAATCATTTATTTGCTTGTGTGACTTGAAGTCCGAGAAAGAATTTTAACTCCCCCATTAAGCTCATCACGAATTCCCTACAAATAATATCTGAAAATTCCTTGCATAGAGAATCGTTAGTAGCACCAAATAATATATCATCAACATATATTTACACTACTAAAATATCGTTGCTTCTGGTTTTGTCAATAAAACCTCTTTTGAAATCGTTTTCAAGGAGATATTTGAACAATCTTTCATACCAAGCTCTAGGAGCTTGCTTAAGACCACAAAGATCATTATCCAATTTAAAAATATGATCTGGAAATTCATTATTTTCAAAACCAAGAGGTTAAGAAACGTAGACTTCTTCTAAGAAGCCATTTAAAACAGCACATTTAACATCCATTTGAAAAGGCGTTATGTTCATGAAGGATGCAAAAGCAAGCAGCATGCGTATGGCTTCTAACTTGGCAACAAGATAAAAAGTCTCCTCATAATCAATACCTTCTTCTTGGTTATAGGCTTGAACTACAAGTCGTTCTTTGTTTCGAATAACCTGCCAATTTTCATCCAACTTGTTTTCGAAATACCTATATTGTGCCAATGATGTGAGGGTCCAAACTTTGTTTCTCTCAAACTCATTTAGCTCATTTTGCCTGGCTATGATCTTCTTGAAGAATTTGACCATAGTTATTGGGCTCAATAAGAGACAAGAACGCTGAGAAAGCTGATAACACGATTTATGACTTAGGTTTAGGTAGTCATTTAGATAGATTTCTCGCTCACTCATGCATGGTTTAGCACTAGTTAACGACGTTTGCACTCAATTCACGTATTATGTCGAGATAGACGTCTACACGGACTTGTGCATTGCTTTGTAGGCATATTGGGAGATTTAGGACCTTAAAGGATACGTTTGAGGATCGTTCATCAAGGTGACACACCCTCGGACTCATTAGGATGAAAGCTAAAGGCTAGGGAGGACTCATGGAACCTTGCCAACACAAGCCATGCACCAAATCGAAGCTTAATGATCAAAGGCAACGCTGAAGCACAGAATCACGGTTCACTGACACTCCACGGCCGTGGAAATGGCCGTGGATTTTGCCAGGTTTTCGTGACAGCTGTGCCACGATCTCTTGGCCAGCTATTGCAAAGTTGGAGTATAAAAGTGGTCCTGCATTGGCTGAGAGAATCATCTTGGAGCATCTCTCCATTATCCACTATCATCCACGCAAAAATATTCTCTCAACAAGAAGATTCTTGGGGAAGAAGGTAGAAGGAAGCTACCATTGGAGGAAGAGCTGGATTTGAGAAGAAGAAGAACACACCATTGATAGATTTGGATAGCTTTGTAGTGAAGAATTTCGGAATCGATTTCTTGAGTTGTATGAACCATTTGAACCTTCTTTAAGAAGAGTTGTGAGTCATTCTAATTCCATTTTCAGCTTGGTTTTGTTTACTTAACTTTTTCATCTCTTTCTCCTCATTATCTTGCAAATGGAAGCCATGATTTTATGTTTGATGATTTTGATTGCTATGATGTATGTTATAGGCTAAATAGATGTGATTCTAGGGTAAGGAAGGAATGGTTATGGCTAGACTATGATAGGATGAACTTAGATTAACCCTTGGATGACTTGTGTGCTTGAACGTAGCCTCTGTTAGAATCCACGGTTTGTTCTTGCCAAACCACGGCCGTAGACTTGGTAGAACATCCCGTGATCTTCCCTGGTTCGATGGATCTAGCTTTAGTCAGTTAGAGTGTAGAAATCCTAGAATTTGTTGAGTTAAATCTACCCTAGGATGACCTAGTGATAGCAACTAAGTGTTAGAAGAGACCTACCCGGTGATTCTTACTCTTAGATTTTGAAGATGACAAACCCTAGGTAGTGGTGAGCCTCATAAGCCGCCATTGGACTAAGTGTGCTAGGATAGTTGCTTAGGACTAACCCTTTCGAGACTTACCCGGTAAGAATAGGTTAGATCTCTAGGTGATAATCAGGTTTGTGTAGAATTCCGTCCCTTAGGTTCTTCGAGACTTACCCGGTGATGAGACCTTAGGAATGGACTAGTGGACCATGAGACCTACCCTGTGATTGATCCCAATCTAGAAATGCTTACTCCCAACATATCATAGTTAATCCAAGGAATGATTAGATAGCTTGAGTCTTATGCCATAATCGGACTTTCCAACCCCTAGAATCCGCTTTTCTTTCTTTGATCTATATCTCGTGTCTAGTTTGTTTGTTTGCATTGATTGTTAGTTTAGTTGATGTTTACTTGCGTCGTTTGTGATCCTTGATTGATCACCTAAAAACCAACCAAAAACATTGAAGTTTTCATTTCTTTATTTCTTCTCTATTCTTAGCCTAGATCTTCACTAATCTTAATCACTAATTGAATTAATCTCACCTTAGTCTTTGTGTTCGACCTCGGAATACTATCCCTACTACAAACGTCCCGTACACTGCGGGTTCGCTAGGAGTTAGGATAAATATAACGAGAATATAAATTTAAAACCCATTGCGTATCACATCCTGAGCGTAACAAGTTTTTGGCGCCGTTGCCGGGGACTAGGTCTAGATTGAGTCTATTTTGTGATTGTTTGTAGTGTAGATCTTTCTTGTTGTTTTGATCTCTTTTTGGTTTGTGTCTTTGCTTTTCAGGACGTCTCTTACTCTTTAGGTGTATGCGAAGATCTCGTGGCAAGGATTTAGCTCCATTCGATCCCGAACCGGAGAAAACCCTTAGATCTAGATCCAAGAGTATTAAAAAGGGAAAAGAGATGGCCGGAAGAGATCTCCAAGCTGAATTGGATGAAGCCTTAGAGCAAATAAGGATAAGGGATGAAGCTTTGGAGAATGAAAGGAGACTTGCCAATGAGAGGCAAGAGGCAACTAGGAAGGAGATTGAGGAGATTAGGCAAGCTCTTGTGCAAAGAGAGCTTAACCGTCAACAACCTCCTCCACCTCCACCACAACCGCAGCCGGCGGCGGTGAATATTAGGGTTGTGCCCATTGCTATGGAAGAGCCACAAACGTTAGGGCAACGTATGGATCCGGCACAAAGAGCACACCGTCCGGGTGTGAACTTAGGAGATCCCGCAGCCCATGATTACGAACTCCGCCCTCAAGTTCTACAAATGATCCGGCATAATCAATTCAGAGGGATGGAAGGAGAGTCTCCTCATCAACACTTGATGAATTATGAGATCTTGATGGAGACTCTTAGACCGCCAAGATTGGAGAGCAATAACCGTAAGCTTAGGGCTTTTTCCTTCTCTCTTAAGGATAAAGCCTTGGCTTGGTATCAATCTATTCCACAAGGGCGAGTTGGTACTTGGGAGGAGATGACAACCGAGTTTTTGACTAAGTTCTTCCCACCTTCCAAGACTACCAAGCTAAGAGGGAAGATAAATGCCTTCGTGATGAAGGATAGAGAGAGTTTATTCAAGTCTTGGGAGAGGTTCAAAGATCTTCTCCTAGATTGTCCACACCATGGCATACCGAAAATTGAGCTATTGGAGATCTACTTCAAAGGACTTGATGAAGATAGCCAATTCAAGCTCCAATCTCTTTCCGGTGGGACTTTCATGGAGAAGCATGTAGATGAAGCTTGGGAGTTTGTGGAGAAGCAAGCTCTAGTGATTGAGAAATACTCCCATAGGAAGAGTGAAGGGAGAAAGGCGGGAGCATATGAGGTGAGTGAGGTCACCATGAGCAATTTCAAGCTTGACACCATCAACAATGAATTGAAGTCTTTGAGAGAGTTGTGTGCTACTACTTTGAAGAACCAAGCAACTCCTCAAGTGCTTCCACAAGCTAACTTATCTTCCAAGGAGGAGGATGTGAATTACATGGGAAGGGGCAATTACACCAATTATCAAGGCCCAAGGAACTTCAACAACAACTGGCAATTCAACAATTACCGGCTTAACCACAACCATCCCGGATTTTCCTACTCTAACCCGGATGGAGCCTTGAACCATCCCGCTTCCACAAGCACAACTCCACCACCAAAAGCTTCACAAGAACCTCCACCCGGATTTACTCAACCTCCAAAGGATAGAACCGAAATGATGTTTGAGCAATTGCTTGGAAGGTTGAGTGGTCTTGAGAGCACCGTGACTTCCATTTCTAAGGCTCAAAAGGTGTTGGAAGCACAAGTGTTCCAAAATGCGGGTGAAGCCCATAGAGATCCGGGAAAGCTTCCCGGAAGAACCGAAGACAACCCAAGAGGCCAAGTGTTAGCTATCACTACAAGGAGTGGGTTGAGCGTGAAAGATCCTTTGCCCAAGGAGAATGCTAAGGGGAAACAAGTGGCGATAGAGGAAGAGACTTTGCAAAGAGATGGAGGCAAGAGCAAGGATGTAGAGCCAACTTATGTGGCACCACCTCCATACAAACCACCACTACCGTTCCCTCAATCACGAGCAAGAGCTCGCTTGGACAATCACTTTGGTAAGTTCCTTGAACTAATGTCTAAATTGCATATTAACATTCCGTTCATGGATGCTATTTTAGGAATGCCGGCATATGGCAAGTTCTTGAAAGAGATACTCTCCAACAAAAGAAAGTTAGAGGAGTATGGGGAGATAAGAATGACCAAGAGATCTTCGGAATTGATCCAAATAATGAAGGAGGAGATGCCTCCCAAGCTAAGAGATCCGGGTTCCTTTTATGCCCCAATTGGGGTAGGAGATGTGAAGTATGAGGCCCTTTGTGATCTTGGGGCAAGTGTAAGCATCATACCGCTTGCACTTTGCAACAAGGTCGGGCTAGGAGAGCCAAAACCGGTCAAGATGACCCTCTATATGGCGGACCGATCTATCACTCATCCGGTTGGGATCTTAGAAGACATTCCGGTGCAGCTAGGAGGATTGTATGTGCCAATTGATTTTGTGGTCTTGGATATTCCGGCGGACTATCCGGTTCCCATCATCTTAGGAAGACCTTTCCTAGCCACCTCCGGATGCCTAGTGGATTACAAGAATGGGACTCTCTCCTTCAATATTGGAGAAGAGAACATCAAGTTCAAGTTATCCACAATGATGAAAGGGCCAACCCTTGATGAAGATGTCTTCAACATAGTCGAGCAAGAGGAATCTAGAGAAGTTGTGAGCTCGATCTTGATCAAGGACCCCTTGGAGAAGGTTCTTACCTTAAGTATGATGGAGGAAGGTGTTGAGGAGGCTTGCAATGAAGAGATCAAGGCCTTAGAAGCATTGGAAAAGGAGGCAAGAGTTGAAGATGAATACCACGAAGAGGAGCTGAACAGCTGCAAGTTCCACGGCCGTGGAAGTGGTTTCACGGCCGTAGAACTCTCTGCAGAGCCACAAGAAAGGAGCCAGGCAAGGTCCACGGCCGTGGAAGTCGAGCCAACCGTGGTTCCAGCCGTGGTTTCCCCTGAATCGGACCTTATTGATGATCAAGCTTCAAGGAGCCTTGAAGGGTCTTCATTTGCTTTGGATTCATCTCATCCAACATTGTTTGGATCGTCTCCGCTCGACAAAGGTCCTCCTAAACTTGAACTTAAACCCATCCCCTCTCATTTGAAGTATGCTTTCCTTGGTGATAATTCAACATATCCGGTGATTGTGAATGCATGCTTGAGTGATGATGAACTTGCTAAGTTGTTGCATGAACTAAGATTGCATAGGAAAGCCATTGGCTATACTATTGATGATTTGGTTGGCATAAAACCTTCTTTGTGCATGCATAAGATAATGATGGAAGATAATCATAAACCCTCTATTGAACATCAAAGGAGATTGAATCCCATAATGAAAGAGGTAGTCAAAAAGGAAATCATTAAGTTGCTAGATGCGGGAATTATCTACCCTATCTCGGATAGTAAGTGGGTTAGTCCCGTTCATGTAGTACCTAAGAAGGGTGGGATGACCGTAGTGACTAATGAGAACAATGAACTAATCCCAACTAGGACGGTTACGGGTTGGAGGATGTGCATTGATTATAGGAAGCTTAACATGGCCTCTAGGAAAGATCACTTCCCTCTCCCTTTCATTGACCAAATGCTAGAGAGGTTAGCTCAACATTCTCATTTTTTCTATTTAGATGGCTATAGTGGATTCTTCCAAATCCCTATCCACCCCGATGACCAAGAGAAAACCACCTTTACATGTCTACGGGGTACTTTTGCTTATAGGAGAATGCCATTTGGGTTGTGTAATGCACCCGCCACCTTCCAAAGGTGTATGATGGCCATCTTTTCGGAATACATTGAAAATGTCATGAAAGTGTTCATGGATGATTTCTCTGTTTATGGTTCTTCCTTTGATAATTGCTTGGCTAACTTGTCATTGGTATTGCAAAGATGTGAGGAGACAAATCTTTTCTTGAATTGGGAAAAATGCCACTTCATGGTAAGTGAAGGTATTGTGTTGGGACACTTGGTGTCCAATCGTGGCATTGAGGTTGATAGAGCCAAGATTGAAACGATAGAGAAGTTGCCACCACCTACCTCGGTGAAAGGGGTAAGGAGTTTCTTAGGGCATGCCGGTTTTTACCGGAGGTTTATTCAAGACTTCTCTAAAATTTCTAAGCCTCTTACTAACCTACTAATGAAGGATGTTGACTTTGTCTTTTCTAAAGATTGTCTTGAGGCTTTTTGTAGGTTGAAGAACGCCTTGATCTCCGCACCTATCATGCAACCTCCGGATTGGAGTTTACCGTTTGAGATCATGTGTGATGCAAGCGATGTAGCCGTAGGGGCTGTTTTAGGGCAAAGGAAAGATGGGCGCACTCATGCTATTTACTATGCTAGCAAGACGCTAGATGATGACCAACTAAATTATGCTACCACCGAGAAAGATTGCTAGCGGTTGTGTACGCATTTGAGAAGTTCCGCTCATATCTTGTTGGAGCAAAGGTCATAGTTTATACAGATCATGCTGCGATCCGTTATCTACTTACAAAGAAGGACGCCAAGCCAAGGTTGATTCGGTGGATCCTTCTTCTACAAGAGTTTGATTTGGAAATCCGGGACAAGAAGGGATCCGAGAACTCTGTGGCGGATCACCTTAGTAGACTCCCACCATTGGAGCTTGAAAGAGATGACATCCCGATTGATGATTCATTCCGGGATGAGCAATTGCAAATGGTGGAGGAGTGCTTGTTCCAAGTATCTAGAGGAAGTGAGCCATGGTTTGCCGACATTGTGAACTACTTAGTGTGTGAGGAAGTGCCTCCCGGTTTGACATATGCCCAAAGAAAGAAGTTCTTCAAAGATGTGAGGCACTACTATTGGAGTGAACCACTTTTGTTCAAGAGAGGGCCGGATGGAATGTTTAGAAGATGCATACCGGAGGATGAGGTTGAGAGTGTGATCCGCCATTGTCATTCCTTGCCATGTGGAGGGCATGCTAGCTCGCACAAGACATGTGCGAAAGTGTTGCAATCGGGCTTCTTTTGGCCAAGTTTGTTCAAGGATGTGCAAGGCTTTGTGGTAGCTTGTGATGCTTGCCAAAGGACGGGCAACATCTCAAGGAGGAACGAGATGCCCTTGAACAACATACAAGAAGTGGAAATATTTGATGTGTGGGGAGTGGACTTCATGGGACCATTTCCCTCTTCTTGTTGCAACCTCTACATCCTATTGGCGGTTGACTATGTTTCGAGATGGGTGGAGGCGATCGCTTCTCCTACAAATGACGCCAAGGTTGTGGTGCGGTTCTTCAACCGAGTGATTTTCCCTAGGTTTGGAACACCAAGGGTAATCATAACTGATGGAGGAAAACACTTCACCAATAGGAATTTTGGGGTACTTTTGGCTAAGTATGGGGTAACTCATAAGGTGGCAACACCTTACCATCCTCAAACTAGTGGTCAAGTGGAGATCTCCAACCGGGAGATAAAGGCCATTCTCGAGAAGACGGTATCTAGAACTAGAAACGATTGGGCTATGAAGCTCAATGATGATTTGTGGGCATATAGGACCGCTTTCAAAACACCAATTGGCACTACTCCTTACAAGTTGGTCTATGGCAAGTCTTGCCACCTTCCAGTAGAAATAGAGCATAGAGCGCATTGGGCCATTAAGTTGCTAAATTTTGACCTCAAGGAGGCGGGAGAGAAGAGATTGCTTGATATGAACGCACTTGAAGAGATCCGGTTGGATGCATACGAGAATGCCCGGATCTACAAAGAGAGGACCAAGCGGTGGAATGACAAGAAGATCATCCCCAAGGAGTTGAGTGAAGGCGACCTTGTACTTCTCTTCAACTCAAGGCTGCGGCTTTTTCCCGGAAAGCTCAAATCAAGATGGACCGGGCCATATGTGGTGAAGAAGATCTTTCCCCATGGAGCTATTGAGATAGGAGGGGAGCATTGTGAAAACTTTAAGGTGAATGGGCACCGGTTGAAGAAGTATATCCCGAGAACTCCGGTGGATATGATTGCCCCACTTTACCTTGAGTAGACGCCCCCGAGTTTGGTCAAGCTAATGACCTTAAAGAAGCGCTTGGTGGGAGGCAACCCATCGGTAACATTTTCCTTTTCTCGTTTTGTTTTTGTTTTAGATTTTTCTGTTATTGTGTGTGCTTTGTGTGTGCTAGAATCTTAGTAGCATTGGAAGCCTTGCTTGGCAAGTGAATGATGATGATGAACCCCTCATCAATTATGGGTGGAGCGGACGCGGAACTTGGACGGCTAGCGGTGCCTAGCGCGGGTCCTGACACCTTGACGAATACTTAGAGCTCTCTACCATGGTAGATAGGATCATCCAACATCAATTCCACTTGAGAATCCCAAATACCATAGCAAACCATTTTTACATTGTGAGAACCTTCTTTCACTCTTCTTTACTTCATTTACACATTGGGGACAATGTGTTTCTAAGTATGGGGTGGGGTTTGCACGATCCTTTGCATGATGAGCATCTAGGGTAGTTTAATATTTTCACATGTCTTGCATTGTATATATTCATTTCGAAAGTCCCATAAAATCAGAAAATTTAAAAATTTTTGTGCTTTCTAGGCTTGGATATGACCCTAATGATGAACCTTGTCTTGTGGATTGGCTATGGATGGCCTTATGTGTTAGATTGATGAGTGCATATGTGGACTTGAAGTACTTCTTTTGAATTCCATGGATGATTTGTGATCATGATGTTTGCCTAGGATGGATTGAGTATTAAAAGTCGAAATTACATGCTAGTTCTTGCATACCATCTAGGAATGAATGAGGCAATTCATCTCTCTCTAATTCTCATCTTGATCATGATTGTTTGAGCACCTCAATTGATATAAATTTGACCTCTTTTGACCCATCCGGGAATAGGAGCATGATAGTGTGTTGATGTGTATAAAAAGCAAGTGTGAGATGAAGATGTTGATGAAAGAATATCATGCATAAAATGCTGAATTTGTTGTGAAAGTGTAGACAAAAACATATGTTTGGGGACGTTGGCTTTGATGACAAGTAACTCGGTACACTTCACATAATCGGGTGTTGGTGCCTTGCCAAAGTCAAATAAACCAATAGTCCTAACGAGCTTTGGTATGTGTGCCCGGTGTGGATGCACCTCGAAAAAATAGAAAAAGCCCGAGGACGGCTAATCACCAAGGTTTCGGCTTTTGTACACCAATGCCATTGTCTCAAAAATAAGTCAAAGAAAAAGAAAAGAAAGAAAAGATAGAGAAAAATATACACTTGAGGGAAGTTGATCGAGGACAGGATTGTGGAGTTAGTTCCATTCCCGGATTAGCACCACATAGCCTAGAAGAAAATCCCCACCTAATCACAACGTTTCTTGGCCTTTTAGTTCATAAGACCTTATGACCTATTTGCATGTTTGTAAGACTTAGTAATCTAGATTGGATATGCTCTTGATCTTCTTGGCTTCTTCATTTTTACATTTCATGCATGCTTTTGAGTTAAGTACAATTGTCTTTCCATGCCGTTATTTATTTGATACATAATTGCTTGTCCGTTGCCATGAAACATGACTATGAAGGTGATCCAATAGTAGAAGCACAAACCCAAAAAGATTTTACCATTTTTCTGCATACATAAATCATGTCATCTCTTAGTCTATAGTTGGGAATTTGCTCGGGGACGAGCAAACCTTAAGTATGGGGTATTTTTGATAACACGATTTATGACTTAGGTTTAGGTAGTCATTTAGATAGATTTCTCGCTCACTCATGCATGGTTTAGCACTAGTTAACGACGTTTGCACTCAATTCACGTATTATGTCGAGATAGACGTCTACACGGACTTGTGCATTGCTTTGTAGGCATATTGGGAGATTTAGGAGCTTAAACGATACGTTTGAGGATCGTTCATCAAGGTGACACACCCTCGGACTCATTAGGATGAAATCTAAAGGCTAGGGAGGACTCATGGAACCTTGCCAACACAAGCCATGCACCAAATCGAAGCTTAATGATCAAAGGCAAAGCTGAAGCACAGAATCACGGTTCACTGACACTCCACGGCCGTGGAAATGGCCGTGGATTTTGCCAGGTTTTCGTGACAGCTGTGCCACGATCTCTTGGCCAGCTCTTGCAAAGTTGGAGTATAAAAGTGGTCCTGCATTGGCTGAGAGAATCATCTTGGAGCATCTCTCCATTATCCACTATCATCCACGCAAAAATATTCTCTCAACAAGAAGATTCTTGGGGAAGAAGGTAGAAGGAAGCTACCATTGGAGGAAGAGCTGGATTTGAGAAGAAGAAGAACACACCATTGATAGATTTGGATAGCTTTGTAGTGAAGAATTTCGGAATCGATTTCTTGAGTTGTATGAACCATTTGAACCTTCTTTAAGAAGGGTTGTGAGTCATTCTAATTCCATTTTCAGCTTGGTTTTGTTTACTTAACTTGTTCATCTCTTTCTCCTCATTATCTTGCAAATGGAAGCCATGATTTTATGTTTGATGATTTTGATTGCTATGATGTATGTTATAGGCTAAATAGATGTGATTCTAGGGTAAGGAAGGAATGGTTATGGCTAGACTATGATAGGATGGACTTAGATTAACCCTTGGATGACTTGTGTGCTTGAACGTAGCCTCTGTTAGAATCCACGGTTTGTTCTTGCCAAACCACGGCCGTGGACTTGGTAGAACATCCCGTGATCTTCCCTGGTTCGATGGATCTAGCTTTAGTCAGTTAGAGTGTTGAAATCCTAGAATTTGTTGAGTTAAATCTACCCTAGGATGACCTAGTGATAGCAACTAAGTGTTAGAAGAGACCTACCCGGTGATTCTTACTCTTAGATTTTGAAGATGACAAACCCTAGGTAGTGGTGAGCCTCATAAGCCGCCATTGGACTAAGTGTGCTAGGATAGTTGCTTAGGACTAACCCTTTCGATACTTACCCGGTAAGAATAGGTTAGATCTCTAGGTGATAATCCGGTTTGTGTAGAATGCCGTCCCTTAGGTTCTTAGAGACTTACCCGGTGATGAGACCTTAGGAATGAACTAGTGGACCATGAGACCTACCCGGTGATTGATCCCAATCTAGAAATGCTTACTCCCAACATATCATAGTTAATCCAAGGAATGATTAGATAGCTTGAGTCTTATGCCATAATCGGACTTTCCAACCCCTAGAATCCGCTTTTCTTTCTTTGATCTATATCTCGTGTCTAGTTTGTTTGTTTGCATTGATTGTTAGTTTAGTTGATGTTTACTTGCGTCGTTTGTGATCCTTGATTGATCACCTAAAAACCAACCAAAAACATTGAAGTTTTCATTTCTTTATTTCTTCTCTATTCTTAGCCTAGATCTTCACTAATCTTAATCACTAATTGAATCAATCTCACCTTAGTCTTTGTGTTCGACCTCGGAATACTATCCCTACTACAAACGTCCCGTACACTGCGGGTTCGCTAGGAGTTAGGATAAATATAACGAGAATATAAATTTAAAACCCATTGCGTATCACATCCTGAGCGTAACAAAAGCACATAAGTTGTTAACCTTAGATCGGGTTTGAACTCCTACGTTTGGATTTGAGATCACATTCTCTGGTGGATAGTATGAAGAATGTTGAAACTTTCTCCTATTGTAAGATGGAACAGATCCTAAAGATTGTGCCTCATTTGGTCGACTAGATTCAGGTACCGCTGGAGTATTGCCTTTGGATCCTATATGAAGGCCTTGAAACTGACTTCTAGCATCGCAGTTTTCCATTTCAAGGTCTTGAGATGCGTTTCAAGGTCTTGAGATTATTCTCCGGTATCTTCAATATTTTCTTGCATATTCGTTACCTGAGCTTTAGGATCTTCTTCTTCATCAGAATTATGATCTCCATGTTGATTCAGATTTAGATTTGCAAAACTTTCACTGAAAGTACCATCATTGCTTTCATCAAATATAACATGAATACTTTCCTCAACGATTTTGGTACATCTATTATAATCACGATAAGCTTTCCTATTTGAAGCATATCCAATGAAGATATCTTCGTCACTACGTGCATCAAATTTACCAAGGTTGTCTTTGTCATTTATTATGGACAAAGCACGTACATCCAAAGGGTTTAAAATAGGAATATTAGGTTTTCTACCCTTAACGAGTTCATAAGGAGTCTTTTTCAAAATATGGCGGATTAAACATCTATTCAAGATGTAATTAGCCGTGTTAACAACTTCAGCCCAAAAACGTTTTGGCAAGCTATTTTCGAAAAGCATAGTCCTAGACATGTCCTCTAGGGTGCGGTTCTTACGTTCCACTACTCCGTTTTGTTGAGGAGTTCTAGGAGCTGAAAAGTTGTGTGAAATACCATATTTTGCACAAAATAAATCAAACTTTAGTTGATCAAATTCTCTACCAGGATCGCTTGTAATCGAAACAATAGGTAGGTTTTTCAAAGTTTACAACTCCTACACAATTTTGAAAACTCAAACAAAGCTTCATATTTTTCCCGTTAGAATGAGATCCATGTAAAACGAGAAAAATCATTCACGATGGCAAGGATGTACTGTTTACGCTTTGGAAGATTTGACACGCATAGTTACAAATAAATCCATATGTAAAAGTTGAATGGGTCGAGAAGTACTTACAACCTTCTTTGGTTTGAATGAACCTCTTGTTTATTTACCTTGTATACAAGCCTTACATAGTTCATCTACCTTGAAGTTTAGATTTGGCAAACCTCGTACCAAATCCTTTGAGAGTAGATTCTTCATCGTATGCATGCTTACATGACCAAGTCGTCTATGCCAAAGCCTTGGATAGTCAGTCAAGGCCTTGAGATGCGTTAGCTTAGTTCTCGAAACTTGGTTAGTACTCATTGAATAAACATTGTTACATCTAGGAGCAGTAAGCATAACATCACCCGATATATTATCTTGAGCTTCACATTTTTCCGAATCAAAAATCACCTTGTTGCCTTTATCATATATTTGAGAGATACTAAGCATGTTATACTTTAAAACGTCAACAAGATAGGCATCATCGATACAGTTAGATGAATTATAACTAATTTTACCAATGCCAATGATGTTACACTTCCCTTTATCGCCAAGCGTAATGGTTCCAGATGATTGCTTCTTTAGTTCTAAGAATAGTGAGCTTTTTCCACTCATATGTCTTGAGCAACCACTATCTAATATCCATTTATTCTCCTTAACCTTGGTGATGTCCTGCAAAGCAACAAACATCAACCTTTCCGGGTCGACCAAATAACATATTTTTGTCCATATTCAGGCTCAATCATGTTTGGTGGTATAGTACCTTTAGGTACCCATATTTGCTTAACTTGTTTCTTTAAACATAGAGGATAAGTGTTTCTAATGATGTAAGGGTCATTTCTTCTATATGAACATGTTGATTTTACGTGACCCTTTTTTACAACACTAGAAACATGTGGGCATATGAATACTTCATTTAGCTTTAACAAAAGTGGTAGTCGTTTTTTTAGGAAAACTTACGTGGTAGCTTATTATAACATTCTTGTTATGAGAAGATTGTTGCTCACCCATCATCCTTTCGAGATTGGCTTTCAAACGAGTAAAATGAATTAGTGTGGCCTTATAGTCTTGACATGTCACAGTTAGCTCAACCTTTTCTTTCTCTGGATCGATATATTCTCGATGGAGAGAAGAAATATTGCCCTTGAGAATCGCATTTTCCAATTCAAAGGCCTTGATATTGGTATCAAGGTCTAACTTTTCAGTTTTAAGATTTTCAATCTCCTGAGACATCTCACTTAGTCGTTTCTCTTGTTTGAGAAGCTTTTCTCTATATAAACTTATTCTTACCCAATTTTCTTTATCACATATAATGATGTCTTTAAGGAATTACGTGAGTTCAAGTTCAGATTATGACATAATCGTACTTATCACACCATCAACCTAGTAGTTTGGGTCTTCTTCATGATCGGCCATTAGACATAAGTTTGCTTGTTCTATCTCGTCTTCTGATTCTTTCGATCATTCTTCCTAAAGTTGTTCCTCTTCTTTTATGGACAATCCTTTACGAGATGATCTATTTCACCACATTCAAAACAAGTTAGCACTTTAATTTTCTTATTAGGGTAAGAAAACTTACCTCGAGGTCTTGATGATCGTGGGTATTCCTTGTTTCCGAATTGCTTCTTCATTTAAAGAATTTTACCAAGACCCCTTGAGATCAAGGCGAATGGATCTTCCTCATCTTCATCATCACTATCTTTCTCTTCTCATGGTATGTCATCCTTCTTGGATCTTAACACAAGATTCTTTTAGTTTGATGGGAGCTCTCCATCTTCTTCACCAAGAAAAATTTCATGAGTGATTAGCTTTCCAAGAAGGCCGTCTAGAGAAAATGTTGTGAGATTTTGAGCATCTTCTTCACTTTTGGTCCCCACTTGGCTTTAGGTAAGCTTCTTAGAATCTTCCTTACTTTCTTTTCATTTGTGACGACCTTTCCAAGTGAGTCGAGGTTGTTCACGATCTCGGTGAATCGTGTGAACATCTCCTTAACTGATTCGTTAGAGTTCATCTTGAATAGCTCATATTGTCCGAGGAAGATGCTTATCTTTGTTTCCTTGACTTGACTTGTTCCTTCATATGTGACAACTAGTTTGTCCCAAATTTCCTTTGCCCTCTTACATATTGTGACACCGTTGAATTCATTTGCATCCAATCCACAATAGAGCAGGTTCATGGCCTTGTAGTTCTTTGAAACACTATTCAAGTCGGTTTGAGTGAAGTCGGCTTCCTTCTTTGCAACTTGGACTCCTTCAACCACGGTGGTTGGGATTTTAGGGCCAGTTTGATGATGCTCCATAGTTCCACGTCCTGATTAATAACAAACATTTGCCTCAGTGCTCTCCAATGGGAAAAGTTGTTGCCGTAGAAGAGTGGTGGTCGAGATGTGGTGTAACACCCCAAGTTTTGGGAACTCGAATCGTTACGAGATAGGACCTCGCGATGGGTCCCGACCCTCACACAACGGATCTTACAACAAGGCACAGACAAATAAAAACCAAAACTCAATATAAAACCAAATGTTTAAACAAGGGAAGCGTAAAAGACTCGCAACTGAGTTCAAAACAAAAGGGAAACAAACAACATAAACATAAACCCGATCCCGTCTTATAATGTATGGGAACCCCGACTGACCACACCATCCGGATCACTCAGCAGCATCCTGAACCTGTGGAACATCTACAATGTCGGTATAAACCGTGAGCTAACACACTAGATATCAGATAGAACGTAAAGGCACAAACACACATAAGATAATATAAACATATATCATGCTCACACTCAACCGGTTATTATCTTTCATTAAGTTATCCCTTACTAATTCAACTTCTTTTGTCACACGAGAATCTCTCGAAACTCGCCTCCGCTTCCGTCTACCGACGGGAATAGATCAGTACTATCCGTTATCTATGGGCCTGGGTTGCAAGAGCACACTCTAGTCTCCTGTAGAATATGACAAGTGGTCACCGCCCGGTTATCATACACCTAGGCCAATTAAGGTATAAAAGGGTGAATCCTATTGCCGATTATCCGTTTAAAAACGATAAGCAACACAAAAGCAAAAACACTCAAACCGATATACGACATGAAGCTAAGTAAGTCAAAGGGACTTAGCTCACTCGAAGGTAACTCAATGATTAGAGAACAACTCAGAGGACAACTGAGTTTCCATCGGGAACGGAGCAAGGAAAGCCTGTTCACACAAGGCATCACTAATTAGGAACGATACGGTTGCTAGAACTAGTCTCAATGATGTCTAAGAGATCTCCACAAGATAAGGTCTCAACCTTAGTCTTACAGAACAATCAAGGGGCAAGGAACATCCATAAGAATCAAGGAAAGGAACGAGGAAAGCAAGGAAGGAATCAACTCACAAGAACGGGAGTTACTGTAGAAGAAACCGCAGGGGCGGCAGAGCAAGGCACATGGGTGGCTTGCCGCGAGGGCGGGGATGTGCAGCCGCACAGGCAGTGCACTAGTAGAAGATGTTGTCGGCTTCTCGATGACAGTAGTACCACAACAAGTTACTCAAAACTCGAACCATTGATCCAACCACGTAAAGACTCAACCTAAAGACCCTGAGAACAACAACACATCAATGACGGGGATGCTAGCAAGAATCAAGGTTCAAACTTGATTCTTGGAGAAGAAGAAAAGGAAGAACGAAGAAGAAAACAAAACAGAAGGGTGGACATGCAGCCACTACATGAACATGATGAAGAACAAGGGACGGATAACTTACACGTTCAACAAGATCACAGGAAGCAAGGCTGCAACACTTGTGGGTTGAAGAAAGCGTAAGCAAGAAACAAGAAAAAGAAGAAAAGACGGGAATACATAGAAAAGGGCTGGAAAGATAAAGAAAAGGCGTTATAGGGTTTGGAACAAGATAAGGAAGCCGTCCCATAAGATAGAAGATCGGATATTCTATCTATGGAAAGAAGATAAAACAAACGAAAATAGATCGGGTGCGATCTATGGCAAATCCGCAGTGGCGGAATGCCTGTGCCGCAGGGGAGGCCAACCGCAAGGGATGCCCCTTGTCACCACGGGGGTGGTGACATACACCTTTACCGCGGGGGCGGCCTTCTTCACCGCGGGGGCGGTGAAGGTAGAAACTGGGTTCTTACATCAGATCCCCCTAAAAATAAGTTTCGTCCGGAAACTTGCAACAACCCGAAAGATCACACAAAAACAACGCAGAAACACTGAACACAACTCATATATTCCCACTCGGGGCATGTAACTCATAACGACACAAAAGCGTACGCAACACAGTAACGAAAACTGAAACACATATATGCTAAAGGCGCATCAAGCTTAGCGTAAAACTCCGGATCGTTCAACTGGATACTATCCTTTGTGTCCAAAGTCGTCAGCTCCTCGCATCGACCACTGCATCTTCATCATCGGTATGTCCTTCGAACGCAAGCGTCTCGTACTACGCTCTAAGACAGCTACTGGTTGCTCTACGAACGTATGGTCCGGCTCGACCACTAAATCCTCGTGGCTGACGATGTGTCTCGGCTTTTCAATGTACTCCCATAACTGAGACATGTGGAGGACTATGTTCGCTCCAAACGGTGTGTTCAAGCTTTAAATTTATAACCCTAGATGTAAGCTTAAAACAAGGATGCGAACCCGCAGTGTACGGGTCAATCGTAGTAAAAAGCAAGGAATTCCAGGGGTCGATCACAGGGACTTAGTGAAACAAAGCAGGTGTAGGTTGTCAATGTAATTACTAACCACAAAAGTGATTAAAACAATCAAAGATGATAAAAAGTCAATTAAGGAAATATGCAATTCTAGGGATTAAAGCATCTAGTTGTGGTTCCGACTCAAGACCTAAAGATAAGCGGACAAAGCTGAGATTTTTGCAAAGGGAAGGTGTTACTAAAGTGGAGTAGATCACCGAGTAAGTCTCACTACTCACTAATCCCAAACCGTAACTCCTATTACCGGGTAAGTCTCAAGGTACTAAGGAAAGGAATTATAACCTCAAACTAACACACCACCTAAGGGAATAGAATCAACCTTTATTGGGTAAGTCTCAGGCCAACTCACAAAGATGGGATGAAAGCACACTCAAACCCCAATAAAGGATAAACCTTTATTACCTACACTTATGATCTTAGGTAAAAGAACAAAGGAATTACCGGGTAAGTCTCATCCTAGGCTTGCATTGAACCAGGAAAGGTGTAATAAGAATAGGATTTGGCAACTTTAACACTTAACTCTCAGTTTCGGATCAGAAAGGTCACCTCGGTCAGAAGAATTCCACCCCGGCGGAGATGTTCATCGACTGAGCGAGATATTCTAGGGTTAAGGATAAAGACTCGAGCTTTCAGGGTCCTACTGGAATTTAAAATTATTCTATCATTGTTTTTCCCACAACCTTCAGCCAATCAGCCTAGAATCACACAAAGAAATTAGCCAATCATCATCATGAAAGCAATAATCAAATATAAGGGAATAAGGTGAATAATTGAACACAAAACCTTAAGAGAAAGGCTTCAATAACTGAATCAATTATCAATCAACAAGCGTTCCTTGGATCACAATCCGACAAGACAATCAACAAAGAAGGGAATCTAAGAAAGTCTTACAAAACCCTTCACAAAAGCTATAAAAGCAATCAACTTTCTTCCTTCAATCTTCCTTCAACCTTCAAAAAGGTTCCTCAAATCTCCAAACTATAGTGGGGTAAAACTGCCGTAAGCGGATCAGCGCACGTTAGCCGATGTATGCGGATCTCGAAATCTCTTGATCCGAAGATGGGTGAATTGTAGAAAATCAAACCCTTTATATAGGAGAATTATCTTCCAAAGATAAAATATCTTAAAAAGATAATTTCCTATAAAATATATCCATATCTCCTAAAATAAATATCTTCCTAAGATAATAATATAGGAAATATCTTAAAAGATAATTTTCTATAAAATATATCCATATCTCCTAAAATAAATATCACCCTAAGATAATAATATCTTGAAAAGATATTTTGCTAATAAAATATATCTTATCTCTAAAATAGATCTCCCAAATATATGATCTTCCTTCCAGAAATCCAGCCCAAAAATATAGGATCTCTCCTTCCAAAAATAAAAGATCTCAGCCAAG
Source organism: Fagopyrum homotropicum (assembly GCA_033239125.1). NCBI lineage: Eukaryota > Viridiplantae > Streptophyta > Magnoliopsida > Caryophyllales > Polygonaceae > Fagopyrum > Fagopyrum homotropicum. The sequence goes on from BSWB01000002.1 coordinate 109,418,563, forward strand.
AATAAACGATCTCGCCGCTTTAGAGTATTCGCCTCGGTCGAGACACTCCCTTAGATCACCTCGGTCGAGATGGTACTGTAGCTGATCGAGGTGGCTCTAAACTGAATGTGAAATCTCTCAAATCTGGTCCAAAGTAAATCTTTAATCCAATTTCATGCTTCCTGGATTCTTTCTTAAGCTCCTTAATGTAGCTCCAATGACTCATTAGCTCCTTTAGCTCCATTTTGATGCAAAACGGGCCATTTTACCTACGATTACAACGAAACTTAGTGTAGACCTCGATTCCCGCAAAGGTAGATGAAATGACGATATAATCACAAAATATACATCCAAACATGCAGATTATTGAAGATAAAACGTCTAAACAGCTCCCAAAATATGGACAATAATTCATGCTATCAAAATACCCCACACTTAGCCCTTGCTTGTCCCCAAGCAAGTTCCAAATCTTAGATACAAGATAGAATGGATTATAAGTCATAAAGATCAATGAAAAAGTCTTTCAAAACATTTTTTTGTGGTGTGCTCAAATCATAAATCACTCTAAGAGAATGCTTCATGGAATTTAAAATTAATACAAGCTCAAAACATTTTATAAATATAACAAAGTTGTTCATCTTTGCATAAAATCATAGAATGCATAATAAATCATAATTATCGAAATTAATCATGTATAATCCAGTTTAAATCACTAAGTCACTCAACAAGCTCGAGGTCTCAAGGGCTTTCCAAGAGAAGGTCAAGAAACGTGTGAGGGTGGGATGTATATAGGGAATGTGGTGCTAGAATCCGGGAAAAGGATCTTTACTTCACTTCCTTTGAACTTCAACATCTTCCACCAATAAGCTTTGCTTATTTCACGCTTTTCTTTTCTTTTACTTTACTTTTTGGGATGCATGGACAGAGGTGCACAATAACCGAAGCCTAGGAAATCAGCAATCATCAATTTCTTGAGATGCATCAAACTCTTGATGCACATACCATGACCCGTTAGGAATATCGCTCAATCCGACTTTGGCAAGACACAAACACCCGGCTATGTGAATAGTGCCGAGTTACTCATCATCATGATTGACTTCCCCAAACCTATTTATTACTTTCTAACACTTTCACTTCCAGCCAACTTCTCAACTTTTCTTTCACCTACTTTTCACTTTCTTGCTTCCAAATTCCCGGATAGGTAAAGGGAGGCAAATATGTATATGAGGGGCTAAGCATGATCAAGAAGAAGAAGAGAAAAGAATGAATTGCATTGGTCTTTCCACGAAGAAAGTGAGAGAACTCATAATGTGGTGTCAACCTTCAAATTCAACATAATTTGGATAAAAACAAAGCATTAAACATGGCACAAATTTCAAACAAAGCATTTAGCAACTTAAACATATTATAAAACCTTTCAAACATATAAAGATTTCAAAACCAATCTGCAAACTTTATCGTCACTGAGATCACATCCAGAAAAGAAGCACAAAACGTTTCGAAAATTCTCAGTTTGGAAAACCACCTCGGTCGAGGTGTTCTAAGTCAACTGAGGTGGTCAATCTCGTTTGGCAAGAACCATCCCAGTCGAGGTCAAAAAATTTTTTTTCTGTCCAGTTTTTGACGTTTTTCTCAATCAAATAACCTGTATGCATGCATGTAATCTCAGATAAGCAAATAGAGCAAAATAAGATCATAAATATCCATCAAAGTAGCATACAATCATCTATAGTCAAGTAATACATAAAATACCCCATACTTGGGACACATTGTCCCAATGGGTCAAAATAAGTCTAGAAAATAAAGAACTCCCTAGCTATAGCTCGGGAGGGAAAATCAACAACAGTCGGGATGGGGAAGCCAAAGATATCCCGCCAGTGATCTAAGGGAGCCAAGTAATTCCGGTTCATCAACCGGTACTTCACTGCACGCTCGGTAGGCAGGTAGGTAAAGGAGTTGACAAACTCCAGTGTAGGCTCTAGATAGGCCAGAGCTCTGATCTCTTTGAACTGCTCCAGCCCCACAGCAGAAATCATACGCCTCAGATCATCGTCGACATAGAGGTAGTCAAAAGTTGAAATGTCCAGGAAGCGGGGTGCAATCACTGGACGGGCCGCTATGCGGTCATAATCGACCTGGTGTCGCTCGTGGATCACCGGTCTAGTACGGCGGGAAGAAGAAGAAGGAGAAGGGGACTGGACCGAGGCGAGGCGCAGGCCGACTGGACCGAGGCGAAGAGTTGTTCGATCAATTCCCTCAAAAATCAAGTTCTTTTCCCCCAAAATCACTACCACAGGTTCCTATGGGGTACTTAATCTGTTTCTCAGCAAATGTAGGGGCAACCAAAGCCCAGAACGAGATAAATCAGTGGAGAAAGACGAAGTTAGGGTTTTTTCGATAATTGCCCAGATTCGGTCGATTCGATTCGTTCTTTCTGCAGATTGGTGCTTGCAACGTGATCCTCTACCCTTTCCTTGCAGTTTGGAAGCGAGAATCGTTGAAAACAAGCGAAGAACGGAGGATCGAGGCGAGAAGTGTGCCGCGGTTGAGGAGAAGGTAAAGAGAGGAGAGAGAATTCTTCAGCCCCTTTTATACCCTTTTCTGGAACTGCTGTCACCTCGGTCGAGATGGTCTCGACTGGACCGAGGTGGTACGGACCGAGGTGGATCTTCAGAAACCCTAATCGCCTCGGTTGCTCAAGAATCATCTCGGTCGAGGTGCTGTGACAGCAACCGAGATGTGTCTCAGTCAAACTCCGTCTTCTCAAATTCTCGAACTTTTGTCCTTCCAGTTGTGCTCATGGGTTGTATTCCTTCCTTAGATGTCACCTGTTGTCTGTCTAGGACGCCAAAACAAAACAAAACAAAGCAAAAGCAAACTATCTAAGCTAGACTAGAAAAAGGGAAAAGAAAGTAATACCTTGGGTTGCCTCCCAAGAAGCGCTTCATTTAAGGTCGCTAGCTGGACCATACGGCATCTCTCAAACGAGGTATAGCGGTGCAACCTCCTCGACCGGAACTTCCGGTTTGTATTTCTTGAGTCTATGACCGTTGACCTTGAAGCTTCAACTCGTTTCTCCCCATATTTCAACTACACCATGAGGGAAAACATGTTTCACAACATAAGGTCCGGTCCATCTAGATTTCAACTTACCTGGAAAGAGGCGGAGACGGGAGTTGAAGAGTAGAACTAAGTCTCCTTCTTTAAGCTCCTTAGGAATGATCCGTATAACACCCCGAATCCTAGAGGACTCGAAATGCTATGAGCTGGGACCTCACAATGGGTCCCGGCTCTTAGCCTGGCAACAACTTCATCGGACCTTACAACACAACACAAATAAAAAGGCAAAACAAAGAGTTTTATAACATGAGCGAAATAAAAAGAATCCAAATTCTGAAAACAATACAGCCAAGTCTCAAAAACCAGAAATACCAACATCAGTCTCAATAGTCATAAAATAAAATATAACAGTCCCGTCCTATAATGCACGGAACCCCGGCTGTCCACTACCGCCGGATCACTCGATCGCCTCCCTAACCTACAAGGCACCTACAAGCGGTATAAAACCGTTAGCTAACATTCTATGCATAAGTATAACGGTAAAAGCACAAACACACAACATACGCAATCAGCATGTAACACTCATTCCTTTTTATTATCTTTAATTAAGTGATACGTCATTACTAATGATACTTATTTTGTGACACGAGGGATTCCCAAACCTCGCCCCTGTCCCCGTTTACCAATGCGGAATAGTACTAATGCATGTGACCGTCTACCGGACTAGGCTGGTCGTAGGGAACCTCCTAGACTCTCGCAAGAGCTAGGCAGATGATGTCACGACCCGTTATCATACACTTGGGTCAATTATACAATATACTACAGTCGGCCTATTCTGTTTTTGTTATTTGTCTTAACTATCACACACCACTCATACGCATCACACACATGCAAGAAGCTAGCTAAGTAAGTCAGTGGACTCACCGAATTAAATCTCGTCTCTCTTAACAACACTAAATCAATAGCTGTAGGAACTCAGTTGCCTGTCAAAGGAGGCACGTGGGTCAACATTTTTCCTTGGATACTTAGAAGTCTAAAACTCCTAAGATGTACGATTCTATGTGCAGAAGTTATTACAGTGTTTATTTAAGGTAAGTTGACTATTTTACCCTTGGTTCCGGGACTTCCAAAAACCCGTAAAAAGTACTTAAATTCTTACTTGAGGCTAACTAATCATATTCTACTCCCTAGGATGATTTTAGGTGACAACTATAAAAACTAACCATTTTCTATTTCCCGAAAAGTCACTAAAGTCCAACTACAACTTTAAATATGAAATTAAAATAAACTTATAAAAATTCTAAAATAAATATCTAACTTATCTATGATCTCTAATCTACTCATAGGAGAAACAATTTCTTAAAACTGTTCAATCGTTATTCCTACAAAAATCTTTAAATTTGGCTACAACACTACAAATGTTCCCATACTTAGTCAAATTTTTCTGCTGGAAAAACAGCTCAACTACTTCACTTTGAGACCATATAACTTTCAATCCGACCGTTCATTTGTTCCCAAATTTTAACACGGTAAACTATGTATATCCATCTATGATCTATTAAAAATTCAACGGTGGATCTTCAACCAATCGTTTTAACATTGATTCACAACCGTGACACTTTTTACTTTCAAAACTGAGGTTTTTAAGGGGAGTTTCTCACTTCCATTTATATAATAATCTGATCTACTTCACTAGGTTATCTAATGGTCAGAAATTGAACACTCTAGGAGGCTACAACAACTCCCTTACTACTCGTCACTTCTCTAGTTCGATCTCTCCTCATCACCACACTAAAACATTTTAAAACCTAAGTACACACATGTCTATTTCATCTATAGTTTAAAGATTGAACTGCAGCCAAGATAAAGGGAGAATGATTGATCCTTTACCCATGGTTTTGATGACTGCAGAAGGTAAGTTGTTGCACTAGTGTAGGAGGGTCCGATTCCAAGGTGGCCGTCTCTTCTTCTGTCACCGTAGGGCACGAACGAAACAACCCTCCAAACTGGTTATCTTCTGGGAAGGAGTGTGTACTGAGAGTTAGATTTAGAGAGGAACTGAGTGTAGAAGGGCTGAATGAAATCACTTACACTACTCCGGCTTCTGGCGAGGCTTCTGCAACGAGCAGCCCTAGAAATAGATAGACGAGCAGCTCCAGAAATAAATAGACGAGCAGCTGTTGTAGTTCTCTCCTCTACTGGCTCTTTTCCTTGCAATTTCCTGTGGTTGGAACGTTGTTGAATGTGTGCAGAATCCAGGCAAGTGCAGCGTGAATGAGATTAGGAAGAGGCGATGCAAAGGACTGTTCTGAGCGTGACAGAAGATAGAAGAAAATCAAAAGCGCTGCTGTAGGAGTAAAGGAGTGTCAATGCTGCGTTAAAGCCGGCTATTATAGAAGGCTCTTCAGCAGCCGTTAAATGAAGGAGAGAAGGAAGGAGAAGGGCCGGCTATTCACACGTAGATCACTGGCTGGAGAGGGCTGAACGCTTGGCTGGAGGGAGCTGAACGTGTTGGGCTGGAGGGGCTGTCAATGGGCTCGTAACCAGCCTCTCCTGGACTGCTGCAGGCTGGGCTCGAAGTCACACTGCTGGGCTGTTGTGGGTAAGCAAACTGGCTGAGCTTAAGGTAGGAGTAGTGGGCTGAAACATGCTAGAAAAATGGGTTGAATTGCTTGTCAAAAATCTGTCAAAACTCGTCATGGCCTTGTCAGGCCCATGAATGAGTTTGTCACAGATTTGTCGGGCTTTGTCAAGGCCTCGTCTCAGCTTAGTCATGGTCTCGTCACCACTTGTCATGATCTTGTCTAAAGTCCTCGATAAGAATGAATTATAACAACTAGGGTTTGGTATAAATTTATCATTTTATGTGAATAAAATTCTACATAAAATAATAGATAATTATAAGAATTAGAGCTTGATATAATTTTATCATTTTATGTGAATTAAATTATACATAAATAATGAAATTTGTGAAGGACGAGATACTAGATATAAAGGGAAACCGTCAACGGCGGAATTAGACGGAATAAAAATTCCGGATATTACATCAGTACCCCCCTTAAAATAAGTTTCGTCCCGAAACTTAGGACAAGGTACTTAATTAAACGACTTCCATAAATAAACTGGTATGTCCTAGTCTCACTAAAATTTAATTTCCTTTTTTAAACTTCTCTAACCTTATCAAGGCGTAACGGAAAAAAAACTGGTCGTTACATCAGATCCCCCTCAAAAATAAGTTTCGTCCCGAAACTTAGGGTAGTTCCCAAGATCATGAAACGTAAGTGAGCCCTATGACTAACAAGTTACCACATCAAGACACATATGGTTCACACACAAGCACATCAAACATATCACACATACAATCACTAAGAGTAACCAAACAAGGATGTAGAACTACCTGACGGTCCTATAGACGTCTCTAGATCCGCATAAAACTCGGGATAGTTCCGCCGGATACTATCCTCCATTTCCCAAGTGGCCTCGTCAATTCCTCGTCTCGACCACTGTACTCTCAACATGGGTATTACTTTCGATCGAAGGCGTCTTATACCTCTCTCTAAAACTGCGATCGGGTGCTCAGGAAATGTATGATCCGGCTCGACCACTAGGTCGTCATGGCTCACTATGTGTCTCGGGTCATGCACATATTCTCTCAATTGAGATACATGGAAAACTGGATGGACTCCCTCCAATCGGGGTGGCAATGCCAATCTATAAGCCACCTCTCCTATCCGCTCTAGGATCTCAAAGGGCCCGACATATCGGGGACTCAACTTCCCTTTAATGCCGAAGCGTCGAACACCCCTCGTCGGTGACACCTTCAACCATACATGGGCGCCAACCTTGAACTCCAGAGGCCTGCGCCTCTTATCAGCATAAGATCTCTGACGGCTCTGTGCGGTCAACATCCGCTCTCGGATCAATGCTACCCGAGCCATCTCATCCTGGACCTGCTCGGGCGCTACCCCACTCATCCTCCCAGGCTCATCCCAACACAAAGGTGTACGACACCTCCGCCCATATAGTGCCTCGTAAGGAGCCATCCCAATACTCGCGTGCCAACTATTGTTATAAGAAAACTCCACCAAAGGGAGGTGGTCGGGCCATACCTGCCCCCAATCAAGCACACACGCCCTCAACATGTCCTCAAGGGTCTGAATAGTCCTCTCAGACTGCCCGTCCGTTTGAGGATGGTATGCCGTGGTGAACTGTTAGCTCGTCCCTAAGGCGGTGTGTACCTGCTGCCAGAACCTCGAGGTAAAACGCCCATCCCTATCTGAAATGATCGTCCTCGGCACTCCGTGGAACCTCACAATCTGTCGGGTAAACTCCTCGGCTAAACGAGACACCGGCCATGTTTCCTTAATAGGAATGAATCGTGCCGTCTTCGTCAACCGATCCACTACAACCCATATCGCATCAAAGCCTCTACTCAACCTCAGGCCAGTAACGAAGTCCATGGAAATGTCCTCCCACTTCCACTGTGGAACCGGAAGTGGTTGGAGCTCTCCTCCGGGCCTGTGGTGCTCAATCTTGACCTGCTGACAGGTCGCACACTGGGCTACATATCTAGCCACGTCGGGCTTGAGCCCGCCCCACCAATAAGATCGTCGTATATCCTGATACATCTTACTCGCGCCGGGGTGGACGGAGTAAGGTGTAGAATGGGCCTCCTGCAGTATACGTTGCCTCAACTCTTTGTCAGAGGGTGCACATATGCGCTCATGGCGCCTCAAAATCCCATCTGCACCCACCACAAACTGTGGTGCCTCCCCTCTGGACATTCTCTCCCTGATCCTTGTCAGTGTTGGACAACCCTCTTGTTTCTGCCGCATCTCTTCCGTCAGATCCGGTGAAACTTCTAATGCTGACAAATGCCCGTCAGTATCGGGAAACCGGATGTCTACCTCCAACCAAATCAAATCTCTCTGCAACTGGGTCTGAACAGTTAATCTAGCAATTGCAGCCTCGCAAGGTGTCCTCCTACTAAGGGCATCAGCGACCACATTCGCCTTCCGCGGATGATAAAGGATCTCTAAGTCAAAGTCCTTAATCAGCTCTAGCCATCTCCTCTGGCGGTTATTCAACTCCCGTTGAGTGAATATGTACTTCAGACTCTTGTGGTCTGTGAAGATCTGACAGGTGGTCCCGTAGAGGTAATGACGCCAGATCTTCAAGGCATGAATAACTGCAGCTAGCTCAAGGTCGTGAGTAGGGTAATTCTCCTCATACGTCTTCAGCTGTCGAGACACATACACAATGACCCTACCCCTCTGCATCAGGACGCATCCCAAGCCCAGCTTGGATGCATCGCTGTAAACGACAAAGTCCTCAACGCCCTCTGGCTGTGTTAGCACCGGAGCAGAAGTCAATCTCTCCTTCAGCTCCTCAAAGCTCCGCTGACAGGGCTCGGTCCATGCAAATCTGATGGACTTCCTTAACAAGGAAGTAAGTGGTCTGGCAATCACAGAAAAACCCTTCACAAACCTACGGTAGTAACCGGCCAGACCTAGAAAACTGCGTACCTCCTTGACCGTCTTAGGGGGCGGCCATGATGCAACTGACTCTATCTTCGCCGGGTCCACCTTGACTCCTTCGTCAGAGACAATGTGGCCAAGGAAGGCAACCTCAGGCATCCAAAACTCACACTTAGAGAGCTTAGCATAAAGCTCTCTATCCTGTAAAACCCGCAACACCGTCCTCAGGTGTCCAGCGTGCTCCTCCCTACTCCGGGAGTACACTAAGATGTCGTCGATGAAAACTACCACAAACTGATCTAAGAAGTCAATGAAGATGCCATTCATCAACTCCATGAAGACAACAGAAGCATTGGTGAGCCCGAAAGGCATCACCACGAACTCATAATGACCGTATCTGGTCCGAAATGCTGTCTTCGGTATGTCCTCTTCCCGTACTCTCAGCTGGTGATATCCTGACCTCAAGTCGATACGTGAAAACACCGTAGCTCCCTGTAACTGATCCAGCAAATCATCAATACGCGGCAACGGGTACTTATTCTTGACGGTGACTTTGTTCAACTCGCGATAGTCGATACAAAGCCTCATGGATCCGTCCTTCTTCCTGACGAAGAGGACTGGTGCACCCCAGGGAGACACACTGGGTCGGATGAATCCATTCTCTACCAACTCCTCGAGTTGCTTCTTAAGCTCAAGCATCTCGACTGGTGCCATGCGGTATGGAGCCTTGGAGATCGGCCTCGTGCCGGGCTCCAACTCAATCCCAAAATCTACGCTCCTCTGTGGTGGTAAGCCAGGCGGCTCGCCAAAGACATCCTCGAACTCACAAGCTACCGGGGTGTCTGCTAATGATGAACTCGTCTCCTCCTTCATGGCGTAACACCAGAAGGCCTCACATCCCTGACCTATGAGCTTTGCGGCTCGGACAACACTAATGATTGTCCCTATTTTTCCGAGGTCCCACCCTCGAAAGACTTCCTCCTGCCCAGACTCCGTAGTGACCGTCATTGTCCTCCTCCTGACGTCTTGAACAGCTCTATGGCGGTCCATCCAGTCCATCCCGAGTATGACTTTCTCATGCACTAAGTGCATGACGTGAAAGTCGGCTACCCAGTCACGACCTCCCAAGTGGATAGGACAATCGTGAATCTCCCGAGTCCCACGAACCCTACTCCCATCGGGTAACCTTATAAGGAAAGGTTCCCCCTCTACTGTATCTAAGGTCAACCTATCTCTGCAATCATCAGATATGAAAGAGTGTGTCGCACCCGTATCAAAAAGTACTCGGACTGGAAAGCCATGAATCGTGATAATACATGTGGCTACGGGCGTTGCTGGCTCTACGGTACTCCTCAACTCAAAGACTCGAGCCTGAGTACCCCTAGTCTCTGACATGCCTCCACCCCGCCCTCTACCTCTAGCTGGAACCTGATCAGAACCCTGTGAATATGCCTGACCAGGAGCTCGCTACTGCTGACCCCAAGCCTGATACTGAGACTGCCTCTGTCCTCCTCCTGGGGTACCAGCAGGTGAGGACCCCTGCTGTGATGCTACCTTGCCCTGTCGGCAGAAGGTAGCCTTGTGGCCCACCTGGCCGCAAGTAAAACATGTAACTGGTGGCCTCCTACACTCCGGCTTAATGTGTCCCTGCCCCCCACAGTTGTAGCACTGACGTACTCTAGATCCCATCGGCGTGCCACCTGGTGACTAGAACGGCCCTGGGACTTACCACGCCTATGACCTGACCCTCCTACTCCAGTGTTGACTGGTCCGGTCCTCTGTCTCTTGTCTGACCCTCCAGACTGCATAGCTCTCCGGTGCCCCAGTCGGTCCCTCTCATACGCTGAAGCCCGATCCTGATAATCAGCTAAGGAATCACAATGGAATCCTGCTAGATAGGAGCGGGTAGTCTCTCTCAGTCTCCGGGAAAACAGATACACGTGTTGGTCCATAGGTGGTGCAGCAGGACCCAACAGTGATAGCTCCTCCCGGAACCTCCTAATAGCCTCAGCTATCGGAACATCCTCAAAACCTGCCTCCAAGAAGTCCTGCACTCGGTCCCTTCTCAGTGAGGTAGGACAAAAGGTCTCTCTCACGAGACTCAACAACTGCTCAAATCGGGACACTCCGCCCCTCACTGTCATCCACCAGTACTGTGCCTGGTCCCTAAACAATGTCTGAACCAGCTCCACCTTACGACTCTCAGGGCAGCGAATCGCCTCTAGTGCGGACTCCACATGACTGATCCAATGTTCCACCTCAAGTCCAACGTTCCCATCGAAGGTGGGAACTTGCTGATGGTTGAATGTCTTCAACCATTCATCTGGTCTTGGTACCTCAGCTCGTCTCTCACTCGGTCATCCTCGACAACTCTCACTGGTTCAGCTACCACCGGTGGAACTACCACCTGAGTCACCCTTTGAGAGACCTCTGCTGACCTAGCTGGCACTGGCGGTGCTGGAGGTGGTGCTCCGGCCCTGTATGCCTCTTGCATCTGCTGGACATAAGCTCGATACTCCGATGCTCCAATCGATACGCGGCCAAAATCAACAGGCCCTGCACTCCGTCCTCTGGACCTAGTAGCAGTCTCATCCCTAACCTCTGGGACAATACTCTCTGCCACCTCCTCAGCAGGTACATCCGCAGTTGGCGGATCTACAACAGGGACACGTCCTCGACCTCGGCCTCTCTGAGGCCTGCCCATACGTCCCTGTCTTGGAGCTCCAGGAGGAAGTGGAGGTCGGCCCTCTCCTCGTCCAACGTAAGCCGTCGCTCTCGTACGTGCCATCTGGTAATGACGTGATCAATATAAGACTACTTTAGTTCCTAATAAGGACATAACTATCTTATTACTTTAGGTCACTTCTAAAGGTCCGTGCATTCTATCCCAACCCGTTTATGCTCATGGTTTGGAAAACAAAAATTTTATTTTAAAAGCTCGGAACCCTTGCGGTTTCCGTTTATTTGTTTATTTGGCCTTTTTTGAAGATGGCGAGTGCCGTTGTTGCCAACCTAGAGCTCTGATATCATATTGTAACACCCTGAATCCTAGAGGACTCGAAATGCTACGAGCTGGGACCTCACAATGGGTCCCGGCTCTTAGCCTAGCAACAACTTCATCGGACCTTACAACACGGCAGAAATAAAAAGGCAAAACAAAGAGTTTTATAACATGAGCGAAATAAAAAGAATCCAAATTCTGAAAATAATACACTCAAGTCTCAAAAACCAGAAATACCAACATCAGTCTCAATAGTCATAAAATAAAATATAACAGTCCCGTCCTATAATGCACGGAACCCCGGCTGCCCACTACCGCCGGATCACTCGATCGCCTCCCTAACCTGCAAGGCACCTACAAGCGGTATAAAATCGTTAGCTAACATTCTATGCATAAGTATAACGGTAAAAGCACAAACACACAACATACGCAATCAGCATGTAACACTCATTCCTTTTTATTATCTTTAATTAAGTGATACGTCATTACTAATTATATTTATTTTGTGACACGAGGGATTCCCAAACCTCGCCCCTGTCCCCGTTTACCAATGCGGAATGGTACTAATGCATGTGACCGTCTACCGGACTGGGTTGGTCGCAGGGAACCTCCTAGACTCTCGCAAGAGCTAGGCAGATGATGTCACGACCCGTTATCATACACTTGGGTCAATTATACAATATACTACAGTCGGCCTATTCCGTTTTTGTTATTTATCTTAACTATCACACACCACTCATACGCATCACACACATGCAAGAAGCTAGCTAAGTAAGTCAGTGGACTCACCGAATTAAATCTCGTCTCTCTTAACAACACTAAATCAGTAACTGCAGGAACTCAGTTGCCTGTCAAAGGAGGCACGTGGGTCAACATTTTTCCGTGGATACTTAGAAGTCTAAAACTCCTAAGATGTACGATTCTATGTGCAGAAGTTATTACAGTGTTTATTTAAGGTAAATTGACTATTTTACCCTTGGTTCCGAGACTTCCAAAAACCCGTAAAAAGTACTTAGATTCTTACTTGAGGCTAACTAATCATATTCTACTCCCTAGGATGATTTTCGGTGACAACTGTAAAAACTACCCATTTTCTATTTCCCGAAAAGTCACTAAAGTCCAACTACAGCTTTAAATATGAAATTAAAATAAACTTATAAAAATTCTAAAATAAATTTCTAACTTATCTATGATCTCTAATCTATTCTTAGGAGAAACAATTTCTTAAAACTGTTCAATCGTTATTCCTACAAAAATCTTTAAAATTGGCTACAACACTACAAATGTTCCCATACTGTCAAATTTTTCTACTGGAAAAACAGCTCAACTACTTCACTTTGAGACCCTATAACTTTCAATCCGACCGTTCATTTGTTCCCAAATTTTAACACGGTAAACTATGTATATCCATCTATGATCTATTAAAAATTCAACGGTGGATCTTCAACCAATCGGTTTAACATTGATTCACAACCGTGACCCTTTTTACTTTCAAAACTGAGGTTTTTAAGGGGAGTTTCTCACTTCCATTTATATAATAATCTGATCTACTTCACTAGGTTATCTAATGGTCAGAAATTGGACACTCTAGGAGGCTACAACAACTCGCTTACTACTCGTCACTTCTCTAGTTCGATCTCTCCCATCACCACACTAAAACATTTTAAAACCTAAGTACACACATATCTATTTCATCTACAGTTTAAAGATTGAACTGCAGCCAAGATAAAGGGAGAATGATTGATCCTTTACCCAAGGTTTTGATGACTGCAGAAGGTAAGTTGTTGGACTAGTGTGGGAGGGTCCGATTCCAAGGTGGCCGTCTCTTCTTCTGTCACCGCAGGGCACGAACGAAACAACCCTCCAAATTGGTTATCTTCTGGGAAGGAGTGTGTACTGAGAGTTAGATTTAGAGAGGAACTGAGTGTAGAAGGGCTGAATGAAATCACTTACACTACTCCGGCTTTTGGCGAGGCTTCTGCAATGAGCAGCCCTAGAAATAGATAGACGAGCAGCTCCAAAAATAGATAGACGAGTAGCTGTTGTAGTTCTCTCCTCTGCTGGCTCTTTTCCTTGCAATTTCCTGTGGTTGGAACGTTGCTGAATGTGTGTAGAATCCAGGCAAGTGCAGCGTGAATGAGATTAGGAAGAGGCGATGCAAAGGACTCTTCTGAGCGTGACAGAAGATAGAAGAAAATCAAAAAGCGCTGCTGTAGGAATAAAGGAGTGTCAATGTTGCGTTAAAGCCGGCTGTTACAGAAGGCTCTTCAGCAGCCGTTAAATGAAGGAGAGAAGGAAGGAGAAGGGCCGGTTGTTCACACGTAGATCACTGGCTGGAGAGGGCTGAACGCTGGGCTGGAGGGAGCTGAACGTGTTGGGCTGGAGGGGCTGTCAATGGGCTCGTAACCAGCCTCTCCTAGACTGCTGCAGGCTGGGCTCGAAGTCACACTGCTGGGCTGTTGTGGGTAAGCAAACTGGTTGAGCTTAAGGTAGGAGTAGTGGGCTGAAACATGCTAGAAAAATGGGCTGAATAGCTTGTCAAAAATCTGTCAAAACTCGTCATGGCCTTGTCAGGCCCATGAATGAGTTTGTCACAGATTTGTCCGGCTTTGTCAAGGCCTCGTCTCAGCTTAGTCATGGTCTCGTCACCACTTGTCATGATCTCGTCTAAAGTCCTCGATAAGAATGAATTATAACACCTAGGGTTTGATATAAATCTATCATTTTATGTGAATAAAATTCTACATAAAATAATAGATAATTATAAGAATTAGAGCTTGATATAATTTTATCATTTTATGTGAATTAAATTCTACATAAAAATAATGAAATTTGTGAAGGACGAGATACTAGATAGAAAGGGAAACCGTCAACGGCGGAATTAGACGGAATAAAAAATCCGGATATTACAATGCGCTTGTCATGCCATTTCTTCGTCCTTTCTTTATAGATTTTGGCATTCTCATAAGCGTTCAAACGCAGCTCCTCCAGCTCATTGATATCCAATAGCCGTTTCTCGCCGGCTTTCTTAATGTCGAAGTTCAACCATTTGATCGCCCAATATGCCTTGTGTTCTAACTCAACGGGCAAATGACAAGACTTCCCATATACCAAATTATAAGGGGTGGTACCAATGAGAGTCTTGAATGCGGTCCTGTAAGCCCAAAGAGCGTCGTCCAACTTCATGGACCAATCCTTCCTCGTCCTACAGACGGTCTTCTCCAAGATTGCTTTAATTTCTCTATTCGAGATTTCGACCTGTCCACTAGTTTGAGGGTGATAAGGGGTTGCTACTTTGTGGGTTACCCCATACTTTGATAGAAGTGCCATAAACTTCCGGTTGATGAAATGCATCCCTCCATCGCTGATGATGATGCGTGGAGTCCCAAAATGTGGAAAGATAGTCTTGTTAAAGAACTTCACAACCACCACGGCGTCATTAGTGGGGGAAGCAATGGATTCAACCCATCCAGAGACGTAATCAACTGCTAGAAGAATATAGTGGTTTCCTCCTGAAGATGGGAAAGGTCCCATGAAATCTACTCCCCATACATCAAAAATCTCAACCTCTTGTATGTTATTGTGTGGCATCTAATTCCTTCTAGATAAGTTCCCTGTTCTTTGGCATGCATCACAAGAGACAACAAACGTTTGCATATCCTTAAATAACGTGGGCCAAAAGAAACCGGAACGTAATACCTTAGAGCATGTATTGTTGGCGCTAGCATGCCCTCCACAAGGAAGTGAGTGACAATGTCGTATGACGCTAATAACTTCATCTTCCGGAATGCATCTTCGAAGCATCCCATCCGGTCCGCGCTTGAATAGCAACGGTTCATCCCAGTAGTAATGGCGTACATCCTTGAAGAATTTCTTCCTTTGAGCGTACGTCAATCCGGGTGGTATTTCCTGGGAAATAAGATAATTAACAATATCAGCATACCAAGATCCTTTATTATCAGAAATTTGGTGGAGAGGATGTTCCACCAACAGAGTATGAATGTCAGAGAAGGGAGTAAGAAGTTTGTTATTTTCAGCAGTCTCAGTTGAAATCATCTCGCTTTCGACCTCGGTCGAGGTCCAGAGAGGTTGACCGAGATGTTCTTCATCCACCTCGCTTGGTCCAGAAAATGCCTCGGTCGAGGTACTATAACTGGAACCGAAACTGGAGATCTTCTTCTCCTGGATTAGTGTTTCAGTTTTAGCTCCTGGATCTTCTTCCAGTGCCTTTAAGCTCCGTATATCTGCATCACAAGAGGCATCTATACCTTCCTCCATTAAACTAAAACTAATAACTTTCTCAAGTGGATCGTTAATAAGGATAGAGCTCACCAACTCTCTTGATTCTTCTTCATCATAGATGTTGAAGATATCATCTCCTAGCTGCTCTCCTTTCATAGCCGCAAGTAATGCGAATTCCACTTCATCTCCGCCAATATTGAATTTCAGCTTGGCGTTCTTACAATCCACATTGCAACCCGAAGTTGCTAGAAATGGCCTCCCGAGAATGATAGGAATAGGATAATCTGCGGGAATATCAAGCATAACAAAGTCTATATGTAAATAGAAGTTACCTAACTTAACCGGAATGTCTTCCAGAATGCCCACGGGATGGGTAATGGAGCGGTCCGCCATGTATAACCTTATCTTAACCGGCTTGGGTTCTCCAAGTCCAATCTTAACACATAGCTCTAGTGGAATGATGCTCACGCTGGCTCCTAGATCACATAAGGCTTCACAAGTGACATCCCCAACTTGAATGGGAATGCAAAATGAGTCAGGATCTCTTAACTTGGGTGGCATGTTCTCCTTCATGATTTGAATAAGCTCCGAGGATTTAGATGTCATCCTTACTTCACCAAAGTCTTCCAGCTTCCTCTTCCTTGATAGGATCTCTTTCAAGAACTTCCCATAGGCGGGCATCCCTAGAATAGCATCAAGGAAAGGAATGTTAATGTGTAGTTTATTCATCAAGTCAAGAAACTTACCAAAATGCTTGTCTAGATGTGCTCTGGCCCTTGACTGGGGGAATGGAAGTGGTGGTTTATATGCAGGAGGTGGAATATAAACTTCAGTTTTCTCCTCCGCTTTATGTGGCTCCACCTCGGTTGGCATCTCGGCCGAAGTGTTCTTCGACTGCACCTGGACCGAGGTGGTCTTCGTCTGTACTGCACCGACCGAGGCACTAGATCTGCAGTCTCCAGTCCACTCCTCGTCGTTATGGCCATAATCTAACCCTTAGGGTTGCTTTCCGTTCTTGCTGGAAGCTTCCCTGGATCTCTTGGCGTTTCATTCGCCCTACTAGCAAGTTGTTGTTCAAAGGCTTTTTGTGCCTTCGAAAATGACGTCATAGATGTCTCCATAGCGCTAAGCTTGATCAAGATGGCCTCCAGCACTGCATCTTTCTTTTCTGGCTGGGACGAACTCGATCCTTGCTCTTGGCTCTTTAATGGAGTAGAAGAAGAAGAAGAGGAAGAGAGGAAAGGATTAGAGGAATCGTTCGAATTGGAGTTAGAATGATTGTTACCCGAATTTTGGTTGTTTACCCTCCAATTATTGTTGTTGCATCCTCTATTGTTGTTGTAGTTGTTGTTCCGGGAGCCGTTGTTGTTGCTACGGTATCCCTTGTTGTTCCTTGATCCTTGATCTTCCTTCTTGGTTTGAGCTACTAAGAGTTCCTTCAATTGTTTCACCTCATTCTTCAAAGACGTGAGTTGATTGTTGCTAGGCGGAGCATCTTGAAAGTTGACTCTTTTAACTCCACCTTCAGCTCCTTGGTGGGAGTATTTCTCCATGCGCAAAGCTTGCTTCTCTATGAACTCCCAAGCTTCGTTAATCGGCATGTCCATGAACGTGCCGGCAGATAGTAGTTGAAGGTTGAATTGGGTGCTTCCGTCCAGTCCTTTGAAGTATATCTCCAACAACTCTATCTTTGGAATCCCATGATGTGGGCAATCCAAAAGAATGTCTTTAAACCTCTCCCATGACTTGGACAAGCTCTCCTTGTCCTTCATAATGAATGCATTAATCTTCCCTCTCATTTCAGCGGTTTTAGAGGGGGGAAAGAATTTAGTCAAGAATTCCGCCGTCATCTCCTCCCAAGTACTAATTTTTCCTGGAGAAAGAGATTGATACCAAGTAAGAGCTCTATCTTTCAAAGAGAAGTAGAAAGGTCTTAGCTTTATAGTAGTTGTTTTCCAGCCTTGAAGGTCTCAAGGTCTCCATCAAGATCTCATAGTTTTGTAGATGTTGATGCGGAGATTCTCTCTCTAGCCCTCCAAACTGGCATTGGCGAGTCATGGAAAGAACTTGCGGTCGAAGCTCATAATCATGGTCCGTTGGATCACCTAGGTCGACTCCTGGATGCCTCAGTTGTTGATTGGGGTCCATCCTCTGTCCTAGGGTTTGTGGAATACCTGCAAAAAGAGCGTCTCGGCCGGGGCATCCGAGGTGGAAGTATCTCTGTGCCTTCGAAAATGTGTGATGCCTCGTGTTGGGGATACTCTCAACCAAACTTGAGCTCCCACTCATAACTCTAGAGGTCTGGGCCTCTTATCTGCATAAGACTTCTATTGACTTTGCGTTGCTAACATCCACTCACGGATCACCGCTACTCGAGCCATCTCATCTAAAATAAGCTCAGGTTCTACTCCGCTAGCACTACTCGGCTCATCCCAGAACAACGGTGTACAACATCTCTGTCCGTATAAAGCCTCATAAGTAGCCATCTTGATTGATGCGTGCCAACTGTTATTGTACGAAAGCTTCAATAAGGAAAGGTGATATGGCCACACCTGTACCTAGTCTAACATGCAGGCTCTCAACATGTCCTTAAGAGTCTGGATGGTCCGCTCGGACTGACCATCGGTCTAGGGATGATAAATAGTCGTGAACTACAGACTCATACCTAGGGCGGCATGCACTTTCGGCCAAAACCTCGAGGTGAACAGTCCGTCTCTGTCAGAGACTATAGTCCTAAGTACTCCGTGAAGTCTCACTATTTGTATAGTAAACTCCTCCGCCAATCAACTCACCGACTACGTCTCCTTGATCAGAATGAAACGTGAGGTCTTTGCTAGTAGATCCACTATGACCCAGATAGCATCAAAACCTCGACTCGGTCTCAAATTGATAACTAAATACTTAGAGATTTCCTCCCACTTCCATTGATAAACAAGAAGTGGGTGTAGCTCGCCTCCAGGTCGATAATGCTTGATCTTGACCTGTTAACAGGTCGCACACTAAACTACATATCTCGTCATGTCTGCCTTCAGACCTCCCCACCAGAAAGAGCGTCTTATATTCTGATACATCTTACTCGCATCAGGGTGCACTGAGTAAGGTGGAGAATGAGCCTCTTGAAGGATCCTCTGTCTTAACTCTCGATATGAAGGAACACATACACGCTCTAGGCGTCTCAAGATCCCATCAACACCTACTGCAAACTGTGGTGCCTCTCCTCGAGACATCCGGTCTCGGATATGTGTCATAGTTAGGTAACTCTCTTGCTTTTGTCGGATTTTAGCCAACAAATCAGGTACTATCTCTAAGGTGGATAGGTGGATGTCAGAATCCGGAAAGTGGATATCCATCTCTAGCCATGCAAGGTTCGTTGTAACTGTGGCTGAACTGTCAGCCTAGCGATCCCCATCTCCCGGGGAGTCTTCCTACTAAGGTATCAGCTACCACATTCGCCTTCCCCGGGTAGTATAAGATCTCCAAATCAAAATCCTTGATCAACTCCAACCATATGCGCTGACAGTTATTCAACTGCCGTTGAGTGAATATATACTTTAGACTCTTATGTTTTGTGAATATCTAACATGTAGCTCCGTACACTTAATGCCTCCAAATCTTCAAGGCATGAACAACAGCAGCATACTCAAGATCATGGATAGGGTAATTCTTCTCATACATCTTCAGTTGTCTCGACGCGTAAGCAATCAGCTTACCCCTTTATATTAGAACACAACAAAAGCCAAGCTTGGATGCATCATTGTAAACCACAAAGTCCTCAATGTCCTACGGCTGAGCTAAGATAGGAGCAGAGGTCAACCTTTTCTTCAGTTCTTGGAGCTCTACAGGCACGGCTCGGACCACACAAACCTCGTAGACTTCCTCAACAAGGAAGTGAGAGGTCGGACGATAATTGAAAAGCCCTCAACAAAACGTCAGTAGTATCCCGCCAATTCTAAGAAGATGCGTACCTCCTTGACGTTCTTAGGAGGCGGCCAAGATGCTACTGATTCGATCTTCGCGGGATCTACCTTGATCCCTTCAGCTGAAATGATGTAACCAAGGAATCCTACCTTGGGCATCCAAAACTCGCACTTAGAGAGCAATGTGTAAATCTCTCTATCTTGTAAGACGTGAAGGACGATCCTCAAGTGTCCTATATGCTCCTCTTTGTTGCGAGAGTATACCAGAATGTCATCTATGAAAACAACTACAAACTGGTCTAGGAAGTCGATGAAGATGTTGTTCATCAACTCCATGAAAACTGCGCGTGCATTCGTAAGCCCGAATGACATCGCTACAAACTTCTAGTGGCCATAACTGGTCCAAAATGCCGTCTTAGCTATGTCCTGCTCTCTCACCCTCAGCTGGTGATATCTGGATCCCATATCGATCCACAAATGAACTAAAGATCCATGCAGTTGATCCAAAAGATCGTTGAGACATGGCAATGGGTACTTATTCTTGATCGTCCTCGGTAGTCGATACATAATCTCATTGACCCGTCTTTTTTCCTTACGAAGAGTACTAGTGAGCCCAAGGAGATACACTCGGGTGGATGAAGCCCTTCCCTGCTAACTCCTCGAGCTACTTCTTAAGCTCAAGCATCTCAATAGGCGTCATACAGTAAGGAGTCTTAAAGATCGGCCTCGTACTGGGTTCTAGCTCAATGCCAAGGTCTACACTCCTCTGTGGAGGTAAACCTGATGCCTCTCCAAAAACGTCACAAAACTCGCAAGCTATTGGAATCTCCTCCAAAGTTGGACTCGTACTATCCTTCACGACATAGCACCAAAAAGCCTCGCAACCCTAACCGATAATTCTCGCAGCTCGGATTGCACTGATGATTGTACCGGTCTTCTCTAGATCCCATCCTCCAAATATATAACATGGCATGCATCTGTAGTTACCGTCACCATCCTCTTGCCAATGTACATAACTGCTCCATGTCGGTCCATCCAATCCATGCCTAGAATAACTTCTTCATTTACTAAGTACATGACGAAGAAGTCGGTTGGCCAGTCGCAACCTCCCAATCTAATAGGGCAATCGTGAACCTCTCGTGTACTTCTAATCTTACTCCCATCGGGTAATCCTATAAAGAAGGGTCTACCTTCTACGGTAACTAAGGCCAATCTGTCCACACATGCATCATATATAAAAGAATGCGTAGCATCGGTATCGAAAAGAACTCTAACAAGAAAACCATTAATATGAATGGTACTTGTAGTCGATGGCGTTGTCGGCTCTATAGCACTCCTAACCTCATAAACTCGGGCTGATGCATCTCTGGTATCTGCAGAACCACCAACTCATCCTCTACCCCTCCCTTGTTCCGGAGTGGAACCTTGAGGAGCGGTAGAACCGGGATCTCTCTACTACTGCTGCTGATACAAAGACCTCTATCCACCTCTTGCAACATTAGCAGGTGAAGAACCTTATTGAAATAGCGCCTTGCCCCGACGGAAAAACGCAGCTCTATGTCCGGGCTTGCCACAAGAAAAGCAAGTCACTGCAGGCTTCCTGCAATCACCTCGAATATGTCTTGTACCTCTGCAATTATGACACTGCCGTCCTCTATCTAAACTCTGCTGGAAGCCAGTAGGTCCCGGCGTCTGACTACGCCCAAACCCAGCTGCTACAATTCCTGCACTGGTTGGTCTAGTCCTTTGTCTCTTCTCAGGACCTCCTGCCTGAGAAGCTCTCCTCTGACCCGGTCGGTCTCCTCATACGCAGATGCTCTATCTCTATAGTCCATCAAAGAGTCACAACAGAATCCAGCAAGATAAGAGCGGGTAGACTTCCTCAGCCTTCGGGAGAACATATACACGTGTTGATCCTCAGGTGATACAAATGGACCCAACAAAGACAACTCATCGTGACACTTGCAAATGATCTAAGCAATAGGCAAATCCTCAAATCCAACCTCGAGGAAATCCTGAAGACGATCTCTCCTCATCGTTGCAGAGCAGTAGCGATCCCTTATCACCTTCTTCATCTGCTTATAACTGGTGACCTTACTGCGAGCGGTCCTCCACCAAGAATAAGTCTGATCCTTCAGTAGCGTAAGTGTTATGTTAAAGCGACGTCCCTTTGGGCAATCGATCGCCTTCATAGTAGAATCCATCTGTCTCAGCCACAACTCTACCTCCAATCCAGTCTTCCCCATGAAAGTGGGAACCTTCAGCTAGTCGAAAGCTTTCAACCAACTATAGGGCCTCGGTTCACTCACCTCAACCGGAACTCTAGTAGCCTCAACTACTCTAGAAGGTGCATCAACAACCGGCGTTACTCTCTGCGAAACTGTTCGCCTCAAAGCGTGCGTGCAAATAAGTTTTAATTATAAAACTGAAACGAAAGCAAGCGAACCCGCAGTGTACGGATCGGCGTAGTTAAGCAAGTATTCCAGAGTATCGAACTCAGGGATTTGGTGAGTTAAATTCAGTTTCGAATAATCGAGCAAGTAAAAGTATAAAAGCTTTGCAAATATTGGGGAAAACAACAATCCTAAAGATCCAGGTATTCAATTGTGGCAATCGATTCAAGATATTCTATAGATATAAGGACAGGGTTGAGATTTGCAAAGGTATAACTAATGTAAGGTTATGTACGGTGAAGTTCCAAAACCCTATATGTCTAACCCAAAGACTCACTCTATAAAGCTTGTTGAGGCTGCAATATAGAAACGATCTAAAGGTAAGAATTAATCTCAAATACTCATGCCCAAACCCAAGGAATCAAAGATAAACTAAAACGGTTAAGGTTGTGACACTCGAAACCGAAATAGAGGATGTTGAGTCTCACTACTACCTAGCAAAGGCAAGTCAAGGCTAGGTTAAAGCAAATCATTAACTTTGGATAAAAGCAAAAGCAAAGATCGTAAAACAGAGAAAATCACGGCTGGATCTTTAGATTCCACAGTCGTGGAACTCAAGAACAGACCGTGGTTTAGGGTGTCGACGAGTTTCCTCACACTCTCAGGGTCCAATTTGTTTACAATCGATCTATCATCATCTAAGCCACAACTATCAACCCTTCACCATAGAATTGCTAAAGGGTTTTAGCCAATAATCATAGTAATTGAATCAAATATCAAATTAAGAAGAGAAAAAGGTAAAAACCCTCAAAAGCTCAAATAACAATAAAAATCAATCTCAAATCCGAATAACAAAGTATTGTGTTTAATGAATGCAGAATAGGGAATCAAAATCCTCACAACAATCTTAAGGAACAACGAAGAACGGGATGTCAATCCGCCTTCAAATGTAAACCCTAAGATCTTCCTAAGTACGCAATCTCGAAATGTGTCCTTCTCAGGATCTTCCATGTACGCAATGGAATCTTCTTAAGTAATGTAGCGTATACAACCGTCCTCCTCATCGGCGGCGGTTCAAGTCCGCCCTTCATTGTTGAAGGTTATCGGATATATGTAGGGATAAATCTAGGGTTTAAGGATAAAACCCTAAATATTTGGGCTGAAAAGAGGTCAAGCTCGCTAGTATCAGAAAATACTATGGGCCGTGTCAGACGGTATCAGAGAATACTTTGGCGCGTCAGACGGTATTAGTGAGTACTTTGGCGCGTCACATGGTATCAGAAAATACTTTGGCTCGTCCCTTTTTTCTTTTATGCTCCTTTTGGTCCCGCTTCAAGGCTTCATCCTTAAATATGCAATTTCGCTCCAAAATTTGCCATTTTACCTACAAATGCAATAAAACTCGGTGTAGACCTCTATTCTCGCAAAGTAGGTGAATATAACCATAAATGTCATGAAAGTATGTTTATGCATACAAAATAAAGGGAAAATCTACATAAATATATGCCTAAAATAGGTCATAATTCATGTCATCAAAATACCCCATACTTGCCTCTTTCTTGTCCCCAATCAAGGTTCAATTTTAAGATACAAGATGATATGAATTATGAATATGCAAAAATAAGAAAAATCACAATATTTTGATTGTGCTTCTATTCATAGATCACCCTCAAAGAGTTGTTAATAGCTAATGAAAATCATCATATGGTGAAAAGGAATTACATCATGGAAAGGATAATCACACTTTGCAAGAGAATCATAACTCGCAATAACTCAAAATCAATTATGAGAAATCCAATTTAGACCACAAAGGCAAACAACATACTCAAAGATCTTAAGGTCTTTCAAGTAAAGGTCAAGAAACGTGAATAGGTGGGACTTTCATAAGGTAATGTGGTGCAAAAATCCGGAAAAAAGGAACAACACAACATAACTTTTTCTTTAACAACTTGAATCAACCACCATTGAGAGCTTTGCTCTCCCTTTTCAGCACAAAATTTCTTTTTCAACTTTAGTTTTGGAAATATGGACAGCGGTGCACAAAAAACGAAGCCTAGGAGATTGACGTTTCTCAATTTTGAGATACCTCTAACCCTTGATGCACATACCATGATCCGTTAGGAATATCGCTCAATCCGACTTTGGCAAGACACAAACACCCGGCTATGTGAATGGTGCCGAGTTACTCATCATCAAGATTGACTTCCCCAAACCTATTTTCTATGCTTTGAATGCACAATTTTTTTTCTTTCATGACCCTCTCACATCAAACATGCCAAAAACAACTCTTCCTAATTCCCGGATAGGTAAAGGAGGCAAAAATTTCATTGAGGGGCTAAATGAACAAAGAAGAAGCAAGAAAAATCGAGGTGCCTTAATCATTACATAAAGATGCACAAGAACTTATAATGCGGTATCAACCTTCAATACTCAACATGATTTAGAATGAAAGCAAATTATCAAACATCCATGAAATTCTAACAAAGTATTCAAATCCCACATATGTCATAAATCAATTCAAGCATACAAAATCATCATAGCTATTCCACAAAACAATATTCATCATAGAGATCACATCCATCCTAGAAGCACAAATTTTTTTTTTTAAATTTTCAAAATCAAAAATTGCAAGACATAAAACATGCAAATGGTATTGTAAATACCACCACCCCATACTTAAAACTCACATTGTCCCCAATGTGAAGAAAAGAAAAGATGGAAAATAATACTCACAATGTAAGATGGTGAATCCTTCATCGGGTGATGGTGGTGGGAATCTATATAAGCTCAATAGGGAACTCTGAATATTCCAATCGGTGTCAAAGAGCGTTGCTGAATGAAGAAAAGGAAACGTCTCCGGACGAAAAAAAATTTTATTTTTTATTTTTATTTTTCTTTCCACGGCCTATCGGGAATTTCCACGGCCGTGGTTTTGGGCGTGGAACTTTCTGTTGCTCTCGGCATAGCATTCCACGGTCCAAAATACCATTCCACGACCGTGGAACTGTACAGACACCCGTGGAATCCTCTAATGTTCGCCAAAAATCCAAGTTTCGTCAATCTTTCGGCTTTTCCTCCCTTCTTTTGCTCATTCCTTATTCCTGACACCCAAAAACACAAACATACCAGAAGGTATCGAAGAAAAACAAACAAAAACAACTACATTAATCTAATCTAAGAAAAAGAAAAGGGGAAAAGGATGCATTACCTTGGGTTGCCTCCCAAGAAGCGCTTGGTTTAACGTCGCTAGCTGGACCTATCTCTATAGATGACTCAATGCACCTTGAACATCTTGGATTGCTCATCAAACTCATCATACAATTCCTCAAAAAAGGTTCCGGTTCCTAATTTCACCGGTAAATGGTAAGATCTCCTACGTACAAGCTTTTACGGTTTGATTCTCACCGGAATCCTCCTAGCTTTCCTATGCTTTAATGGGACATAATCCAGCCTTGCATCCCATCCTTTCCAGATCGAGAAATCAGTTTCTTAAGAATCCTCCTAGCTTTCCCAACTCCAGCTTGGGGATGATGTATGGTCTTCGTCATGTGGATGACCCCATACTTGAACAAAAGACACTTCATCGCCTTAACGGTGAAGTGCTTGCTAACTCCACTCCTTGTAGTCCAAGGAGCATCTTCTTCCAACAGTTTTAATGGAGGTTTCATCTTCACCTTAGGAGGTTCTTTTGGAAAAGACCTCCAACTCTCTAGTGCATTCTTGAAAAAATCAGAAATTATAATAGGAACTTCAAAGGAAGTAAGACAATGTACCTTGTAAAGTTCTTCAAGGCTTGGGACAAGTTTCATGTTGGGATGATGATCCACACATGAAATATCTCCCAACTCAGTTGGATCCTCTTCAACCTTGGCCATAGTTTCAATAATTTGGCCAACGTTCTCCACTTCTTCCTCTTTTTCAATGAGGACTTCAAGAGAAGATTCAGGTTTGATAGGAGGAAGGCTTAAGACTTGAAATTCTTCCTCGTTGGATAGATGATTTTCCATGGCTTTATAAGATTCAGAAATAGACTTCAGGCCGTCTTCAACCTTGTCTATCACTTTTAATATCTTTTTCAGCATCATCTGTGTCCGATCCTCGGATGGTTGTTGTGGAGGTTGCACTTGAGGAGGTTGCTCATAAAACTTATGAGGGGGATTGAGCTCATTCCAATAGGCAAGCTCATCCTCAATAACTTCATCTCTTTATCTTTCACTGTCGAACCAATGAAAGGCGTATTTCTCTTCCAAGTATTCATAATGGTCCACCCTAGCACCTTGCCATGCTATCCAGGCTGGATCAAATGCAGGTTCATAGCTCCATCTAGCCACTAGAAAACCTGAAAACTCAAAAACTCATACCGAAAAGATTAAAAGCAAAAGCTCACAAGCCCGACAACCGAAAACCGAATTTGGCCTAAACCAAATCCCCAGCAACGGCGCCAAAAACATGTTCGCCTCAAAGCGTGCGTGAAAATAAGTTTTAATTATAAAACTGAAACAAAAGCAAGTGAACCCGCAATGTACGAATCGGCGTAGTTAAGCAAGTGTTCCAAAGTATCGAACTCAGGGATTTGGTGAGTCAAATTCAGTTTCAAATAATCGAGCAAGTAAAACTATAAAAGCTTTGCAAATATTGGGGAAAACAACAATCCTAAAGATCCAGGTATTCAATTGTGACAATCGATTCAAGATATTCAATAGATATAAGGACAGTGTTGAGATTTGCAAAGGTATAACTAATGTAAGGTTATGTACGGTGAAGTTCCAAAACCCTATATGTCTAACCCAAAGACTCTCTCTATAAAGCTTGTTGAGGCTGCAATATAGAAAGGATCTAAAGGTAATAATATATCTCAAATACCCATGTCCAAACCTGTTCGCCACTTAGCGTGCGTGCAAATAAGCTTTAAATTTATAAAACTAGAATCAAGAAAGCGAACCCGCAGTGTACGGATCGACGTAGCTAAGCAAGAATTCCAGAGTATCGAACACAGGGATTTGGGGGGAACAAATTCAATTTCAGATTATCAAGAAGGTAAATGTAAGAGCTTTGCAAATTATTGGGAAAACAACAATCCTAAAGATCCAAGTATCCAGCTGTGGCAATCGATTCAAGATATACTAATGATATAAGGACAGAGTTAAGATATGCAAAGGTATGCTAATGTAAGGTAATCGTACGATGAAGTATTAAAAAACCTTATATGACTCACCTACAAGACACTCTCTATAAAGGTTGTTGAGGCTTCAATATAGAAAGGGTCTAAAGGTAAGAATTAATGTCAAATACCCAAACTTGTAATCCAAGGATCGAGACTAACTAAACCGATTACGGTTGTGACACTCACAATCGAGGTAGAGGTTGTTGAGGCTTCACTACCACCTCGAAAAGGCAAGCCTAAACTAAGTTAAAGCAAATCTTTAACTTTGGATTAAAGTAAAAGCAAGTTCGTAAACTTAAGGGAAATCACGGTTAGTTTTTGAGGTTCCACGGCCGTGGACTCAAGAACAGGCCGTAATTTAGGGTTCGTCGGCGATTCTCTCTAACTCTCAGGGTCCAATCAAATTACGATCGATCTATCATTATCTAAGCCACAACTATCAACCCTTCACCTTAGAATTGTTAAGGGTTTTTAGCCAACAACAGTCATATTGATATCAATTTCAAGAATTAAAAGATTGAAAGATGAAAACTTCCGAAAACCTTCAATAAACTTCAAACCAATCTCAATGTCACAATCAAGAACAAATATTGTCACTAGATTCGGAATAGAACAAACAAACACAATCTTAGATAAGAAAGAAGAGCGGGATGTCAATCTGTCTTCTAAATCAAACCTAAACAAGAAGAGGAATCTTCTTGCGAACACTCTTCCGAATCTTCGATCTTCCGTCAATCCGGAAATCTCAATCACAATCTCCACCAAAGTGCGAGATTAGAGCAACTCCAAGGATGATTGCAAAATCCGTCTTTTGCAAAAGTCGCAAAGATCTCTCAAGCGAGGTGTGGGCGAAAGTGCGTCTAAGCAGAGGTGTAAGCGGAGGTGACGAAATCTCTCTTCGTCCGTCCTTTTATAGTGTATGATGAAGTAGCGGCCCGGCCCAATCTTTTAAAAGATCGTGGCTTAAAGTGTGGCGAAAAAGATCGCCAAGATCATGGTCGTGGAAGGTTCCACGACCGTAATTTAGAGCGTGGAATTCAACACGGTTTGAACCATCTTCTCCACGGCCGTAGAAGTTGCTGGAATGAACCATGCTTCCTTACCATGGTTCCACGGCCGTGGAACTGAACGTGGAAAGTAGTACGGCCGTATTTTAGAGCGTGGTTTAGGGCAAGAACGTGATTCTTCCCTAGCTTCGTGCATTCTCCAAGTTAACACTCCTTTTGCTCCTTAGAATGTCCTCAATCCATGGACATTGCTCAACAACTCCACCCTTGCTCGATTCCGTTCAGAAATAGCTCTCAATCACCTAAAATCAACATAAAGCTTGTGTAGATCTCTATATCGACATTATAGACAAACTAGCTCACAAATGCATCTATGCTCAATCAATGACTATCAATATGAATCAAATACACTTAGAAAACGTGCCTAAAATATCACAATATTTCATGCTAACAAATAACCCCATACTTGCAACTTGCTTGTCCCTAAGCAAGGTCTTTCAAAAGCTCTAAAACAAGAGTTAGGAAGAAATATGTGTACCTTCTCAAAGCAATACTTCTTTTGGATAAATGTGCCTTCTAAACAATAGATCATTCTCAAATCTTGCTTCAATCGTTTATAAGACTTTCATACACTTAATCAAAGAGTAAAGAGTAAAGAAAACTCATGAATCAATCAAACTTCCATACAAACATCATAACCTTTAAACATTATCAAAATCAATCATAAGAAACTTCAATTTAGATCACCAAGTCATATAACATTCTTTTGATCTTAAGGACTTTCAAAGAAGAAGGTCAAGAATGTGGAAAGGGAAGGAAACTTTAAGGAGTGTGGTGCATGAATCCGGGAAACTGGACAACTACTCTTTTCTTCTCTCTTGCGGTTTCCGCAACACCTTCAACTTAGAGCTTCGCTCTCTTCTTTTCATTCTTCGACTTTACTTTTGGTGCTATGGATAGAGGTGCACAAAAACCGAAGCCTAGGAGATTGGCGTTTCTCAATTTTAATGAGATGCCTCAAACCCTTAGCGCACATACCATAATCCGCTAGGAATATCGCTCAATCCGACTTTGGCAAGACACAAACACCCGGCTATGTGAATGGTGCCGAGTTACTCATCATCATGATTGACTTCCCCAAACCTACAATTTCTTTCTATTCTTTTGATTGCAAATAATTGCTCTCATGGCCCTCCCACATCAAACATGGCTTTTTTATTCACTTCTCCAAATTCCCGGATAGGTGAAGGAGGTCAATATTTCAATGAGGGGCTAAATGATCAAAGAAAGAAGAAAGAAAAATCGAATTGCCTTAATCATTTCAACAAGAAGCATAAGAACTTATAGTGTGATTTCAACTTCAATTCCTCAACATGATTTAAGTAACATTTATCACATTATGAAACTTGCAAAAGAGGCATAATCAACTCATTCAAATTCTTTTCAATTCACTATTCGTTTAAGCATGCAATTGTCATCAAACTCAATTCACAAGTAGCGATTATCATGGAAATCATCTCAATTCCTTAGAAGCACAAAATTTTTCAAAATTTTTCAATCTTTATGGGTTTTTCAAACTCTTTTTCATGCAATGCAATAATGAAACGTGCAACAATATAATGAACATGCAATGATAGTCTCGATAGAAGCAAACATAGTGAGTAAGAGTTATTACAACTTTTAGTCACACCCCACCCCATACTTAGGACGAACATTGTCCCTAATGTTCAAATAAAAGAAAGAAAAGAAAGAAAAGAAAAAGAAACTCACAAAATGGCGGTGGAGCGGCTAAAGCTGTCGGTCATGCAATCATCATCACTGCGGCGCTGGTGGAGGCGGGAATGGAGAGAAGCTAGGATCATAAAACCGCCCAAACTGCTGGCGGTAGACATCTCTCATCATGTGATCGAGGTCGTCCAAGCGTCCATCTCTAGCATCGGCTCGAATCTCCAATGCTCCTACTCTCTCCGAAAGACTAGTAGCCCAATCCGGCATCTACTCGTACCATCCCGGCGCATGATTGTACCACTCTGGAGCGTCGGATGGTGCTGGTGCTGGTGCAGAAGGTGTCTGTGTAGCCCATGGAGGTGGAGCTCCATACCATGCAGGAGGCGTCTCTGCCCAAGTGGGTCTCTCACTCACGCTGGCGCGACGAGAAGACGAGCCTGAAGCTCTGGCGGGACGTGGAGAACGTCTAGGCACATCGGGGGCCGCATCCGGCTGATCCGGAAACGTGCCAAACTACTGCTCGGCTCCTCCTCCACCCTCAAATTGATCCCTCATCTCCTCTTCCTCAACTACGGGCGGTGGTGGAACATACGGAGGAGCTGCAATCCTGTTCGCATGCATAGCAGCGAACGTCTCCTTCCAATTATGGCGTCCAGCCATAATGGAGTACTCCTGTAGCCACTCAATACCCCTATCCGTCCTGCTCTCCCAAGGCATGGCCGCATAAGGCGGACCTCTATGTGTGGGGAAGATGAGACCTCTAGTCATGAAGGCATGAAGTCCTAAGGCTATGGCTGGTATGCGGGTACAGGCAGAAAAATCAACTCCCAATGCCCTAGCAAGGTGGGTAACTATCCCACCATATCCAATGTTGCCCTTCCTCTTGTTCTTAAGCTTGCTCATAGTAGCAGCTAAGAGGGTGGCACAGTCAGCTCGGCGCCCATACAGCATAGAGTATAGCAGAAAGAGCTCATCCGTCTTGATCTTTTGGGGCGTCTCCGTCCTAGGGAAGAGACACTCCGAAAGAACACGGTGAGCAATCTTCAAGGCTAAGTGGTACATCAACTTAGCCTTGGTGTCAGCAGGTTGCCAACGGTCCTCGCTGGCGTATATCATAACAACCTCCTCCCAAAAGTCTTTGGCGTAAACGCCACTAGGAAAGCGACCATTGAAGGTCTCATGGAACTGTTCGCCCCTAGAGGTGTGTTCAAATAAGTTTTATATTTATAAAACTAGAATCAAGCAAGCGAACCCGCAGTGTACGGATCGACGTAGTTAAGCAAGAATTCCAGAGTATCGAACACAGGGATTTGGGTGGGAACAAATTCAATTGCAGATTATCAAGCGAGTAAATATGAGAGTTTTGCAAATATTGGGAAAACAACAATCCTAAAGATCCAGGTATCCAGCTGTGGCAATCGATTCAAGATATACTAATGATATAAAGACAGAGTTGAGATATGCAAAGGTATGCTAATGTAAGGTAATCGTACGGTGAAGTTCCAAAAACCTTATATGACTCACCTACAAGACACTCCCTATACAGGTTGTTGAGGCTCAATATAGAAAGGTTCTAAAAGCAAGAATTAATGTCAAATACCCAAACTTGTAATCCAAGGATCAAGACTAACTTAGCCGATTATGGTTATGACACTCACAATCGAGGTAGAGGTTGTTGAGGCTTCACTACCACCTAGAAAAGACAAGTCTAAACTAAGTTAAAGCAAATCTTTAACTTTGGACTAAAGTAAAAGCAGGTTCGTAAACTTAAGGGAAATTACGGTTAAATCTTGAGACTCCACGGCCGTGGAACTCAAGAACAGCCCGTAATTTAGGGTTCGTCGACGATTCTCTCTAACTCTCAGGGTCTAATCTGTTTACGATCGATCTATCATCATCTAAGCCACAACTATCAACCCTTCACCTTAGAATCGTTAAGGGTTTTTAGCCAATAACCGTCATGTTGATATCAATTCAAGGATTAAAAGATAGAAAGATGAAAACTTCCGAAAACTTTCAATAATCTTCAAACTAATCTCAAAGTCACAATCGAGAACAAATATTGTCAATGGATTCAGAATAAAGCAAACAATCACAATCTTAGGAAAGAAGGGAGAACGGGATGTCAATCCGTTTTCCAAATCAAACCTAAACAAGAAGAGAGATCTTCTTGCAACAATCTTCCAAAAGCTTCGATCTTCCGCTAATCTGGAGATCTCAACAGCAATCTCCACCAAAAATGCGAGATTAGGGCAAATCCCAGATGCGAACTTCGATCTCCAATGAGATGTCAATGAATTCAAGCAAGGGCTCCAACGGCGTTGAAATTCTCTAAGTGGAGACGAAGTGTAGGCGTCGATGAATGCCGCTAAGCGAGGATGAACGAGGTGTCGATGTAAGCCGGGATGACGGAATCTTACTTTGTCCGTCTTTTTATAGGGCAAGATAAAATATCGGCCCAACCCAATCTTCAAAAGATCGTGGCTTCAAAATGTGGCGAAAAAGATCGCCAAGATCACGGTCGTGGAAGATTCCACGACCGTAATTTAGAGCGTGGATTATGTCACGGTTTGAACCATATGTTCCACGGCCGTAATAGTTACTGGAATGCATCACGCTTCTCTTTGCAGTGTTCCACGGCCGTGGAATTATACGTGGTTTGTAGTACGGCCGTATTTTAGAGCGTGGTTTAGGGCAAGAACGTGATTCTTCCCTAGCTTCGTGCATTCCTCAAGTTGAACTCCAATTTGCTCCTAATAATGCCCTCAATCCATGGACATATTCAATCAACTCTTCTTTGCTCGATTCCGCTCGGAAATGACTCTCAATCACCTATAATCAACATAAAGCTAGTGTAGACATCCATATCGACAATATAGGTAATACTAGCTCACATATGCAATGATGCTCAATCAAAGACTATCAATATGAATCAAATACGTTTAGAAAACGTGCCTAAAATATCACAATATTTCATGCTAACAAATAACCCCATACTTAACACTTGTTTGTCCCTAAGCAAGGTCTTTCAAAAAGTTTTAAACAAGAGTTAGGATGAAATATGTATACCTTCTTTTGGATGAACGTGCCTTCTAAAGAATAGATCATTCTCAAACCTTGCCTCAATCGTTTATCAAACTTTCACACACTCAATCGAGAAGTAAAAAGCAAAGAAAAATCATGAATCAATTCAACTTCTAAACAAGCATCATAACCTTTAAACATTATCAAAATCAATCATAAGAAACTTCAATTTAGATCACCAAGTCATATAACATTCTTTTGATCTTAAGGACTTCCAAAGAAAAGGTCTAGAATATGGAAAGGAAGGGAAAACTTTAAGGGAAATGTGGTGCATGAATCCGGGAAAGTGGACAACTACCTTCTTCTTCTTTTGCGGTTTCCGCAACACTTCAACTTAGAGCTTCGCTCTCTTCTTTTCATTTTTCGACTTTACTTTTGGAGTTATGGACAGAGGTGCACAAAAACCGAAGCCTAGGAGATTGGCGTTTCTCAATTTTTACGAGATGCCTCAAACCCTTAGCGCACATACCATAATCCGCTAGGAATATCACTCAATCCGACTTTGGCAAGACACAAACACCCGGCTATGTGAATGGTGCCGAGTTACTCATCATCATGATTGACTTCCCCAAACCTAGAATTTCTTTCTATTCTTTTGATTGCAAAAATTTGCTCTCATGGCCCTCCCACATCAAAGATGCCTTTTTCATTCACTTCTCCAAATTCCCGGATAGGTAAAGGAGGCTAATATTTCAATGAGCTAAAATGGTCAAAAGAAAGAAGGAAGAAAATTCGAATTGCCTTAATCATTTCAACAAAAAGTATAAGAACTTATAGTGTGATTTCAACTTCAATTTCTCAACATGATTTAGGTAACATTTTTCACATTATAAAACTTGCAAAAGAGATAAAATTCATTCATTCAAATTCTTTTCAATTCACAATTCTTTTAAGCATGCAATTGTCATCAAACTCAATTCACAAGTAGTGATTATCATAGAAATCATCTCAATTCATTAGAAGCACATAATTTTTCAAAAAAATTTTCAATTTTTATGGGTTTTTCAAGTTCTTTTTCATGCAATGCGCTAATGAAACGTGAAACACATAATGAACATGCAATGATAGTCTCGAATGAAAGCAAGCATAGTAAGTAGAGTTATTACAGACTTTTAGTACATCCCACCCCATACTTAGGACGAACATTGTCCCTAATGTTCAAAAGAAAGAAAGGAAAGAAGAAAAGAAAAAGAAACTCACAAAGTGGTGGCAGGAATGTCTAAAACGAACGGTCATGCATCAAATCACTGTGGTGCTAGCGGCGGCGGGAATGGAGAGAAGCTCGGATCGTAGAACCGCCCAAACTGCTGGCGGTAGACGTCCCTCATCATGTGGTCAAGGTCGTCTAAACGTCCGTCTCTAGCATCCGCCCGGATCTCTAGCACTCCTACTCTCTCTGAAAGTCCGGTAGCCCAATCCGGCATCTGCTCGTACCATCCCGGGGCCTGACTGTACCATGCTGGGGCGTCGGATGGTGCTGGTGCTGGTGGAGGTGCTGCTGGCTGCTCGGTGGACCAAGGAGGGGGAACGCCATACCATGCGGGAGGTGTGGCCATCCACTTGGGCCTCTCACTCACTCTAGCGCGACGAGATGACGAGCCTGAGGCTCTAGCTGGACGTGGAGAGCGTCTAGGTACATCGGGGGCCGCCTCCGGCTGGTCCGGAAAGGTGCCAAACTCCTGCTCGGCTCCTCCTCCACTCTCGAACTGATCTCCCATATCCTCCTCCTCGACAACCGGTGGTGGGACATAAGGGGGAGCTGCTATCCTGTTCGCATGCATCGCAGCGAACGTCTCCTTCCAATTATGGCGTCCCGCCATAATGGAGTACTCTGGTAGCCACTCTATACCCCTACCCGTCCTACTCTCCCAAGGCATGCCCGCATAAGGCGGACCTCTATGTGTGGGGAAGATGAGACCCCTAACCATGAAAGCATGTAGCCCTAAAGGTACGGCCGGTATGCGGGTGCAAGCAGAAAAGTCGACACCAAAACTCCTAGAAATGTGGGTAACTATCCCACCATATCCAATGTTCCCCTTCTTCTTGTTCTTGAGCTTGCTCATCGTAGCAGCCAAGAGAGTAGCACAATCTGCACGGCGTCCATAAAGCATGCAATAGAGCAAGAATAGCTCATCCGTCTTGATCTTTTGGGGCGTCTCCGTCCTAGGAAAGAGACACTCCGAAAGAACACGATGAGCTATCTTCAAGGCTAGATGGTACATCAATCTAGCCTTGGTGTCAGCGGGTTGCCAGCGATCCTCGCTAGCGTAAACCATAGCCACCTCTTCCCAAAAGTCCTTGGGATAAACACCACTCGGAAATCGACCATTGAAGGTCTCATGGAACCCAAAAATTGTCCCAAACTCACGGATACTCAACTGATAATCTCTCTCCATAAGGTGGAAAGAGACGGTCCTATCGACGTGGCTGTGCTCAAAGGACGTCACAACATCCCGTGTAATCTCCTCATATGCGTCTTCTCGGATAGCCGAGAAGACAACTAATCCGGCTCTATCGAAGAGCCAAGTGAGGTCATCAACAATGTTGAGAGGAGTTAGATCCTACAACAACAAATATCTAGGGCCAATCACTGGCCTCTCCTTGATCCTATCAAGTGCAGCAAGATGGTCATCGTGTATGGTCGGGACTCTAGGGTGAGGGGGTGAAGATGGAGGTGAAGGTGAGGATGGAGGTGAAGGTGAAGAGGGTGGTGGTGCCCTAGAGGATGAGGAGGAGGAGGGATTACCCTTCCTCTTCTTATTCTGCCCATTCTTCTTCTCTTTTATCCTCCCTGAAACTCTTCTTACGAAGTCCATTCTGCTCAAAAATTACGGTCTGTTCGTCCAAAACTACGGCCGTAATTCACCCAGTGACCGTGATTCGTCTCAGAAAATCACAAATCTCAACAAAATCACAATCAATCTCCACAACAGGCTGTCCTAGTCTAATTTCCTCAATTCTCAATCAGTTCTTCCTAAAAATCTCTAACAAAAACAACCGAATCAGCAAGAATCAAGAAGGGAAAAGAAAACCTCTTTTTCGGATTGAAAAATCCGAAATGCGCGTTTGTTGGTGAATTTTCGTTCGATTCGTCGCTTGGATCTTGTTTGTGGTTGAATTTGCTGCAGTTTGGGAAGAAGAATCGTTGAAAACGATTAGGAAACGAAGATTTGAGAGGGGGTCGTGGTGTTTCGGCACTTAGGTCGTGGAAAGAGGGATTTTTGGGATGAATTTGTGAAGAATGTGGCTTAAATAGTTGTAGGCAAAATTTTGAAAATCACGGTCTGTCAGGGTGTTCCACGGCCGTGGAAGTGTACGGAACCGTGGTTTTGGTGATTTTTTCAAAGGCTTTTGGAAATTACGGCCACTGTAGCTATGACGACCGTAATTTAGACCGTGGAACCCTCTGTAAAGCTCCAAAGTCCAAATTTCGTCACTCTTCTTCAACACCATCCTCCTCTTTTCCTTTTCCATTGGTCCTACATCCAAAAACACGAACATACCGGAAGAAATCGAGGCAAAAACAAAGCAAAAACGTCTATACTAAACTAATCTATGAATCGAAAATAAAAACAAAAATGCAATACCTTGGGTTGCCTCCCAAGAAGCGCTTTGTTTAAGGTCCGTAGCTAGACCAAACTCGCACTTATTCGAGTGCGGTAGGCGCAAACTCCTCAGTTTGGAGTTCCGGCGTGTACTTCTTGAGTCGTTGTCCGTTCACCTTAAAACTTCCGCTCGCTTCACCCCATACTTCAACTGCACCATGGGGGAAAATACGCTTAATTAGAAAAGGTCCGGTCCAACGGGATTTAAGCTTACCTGGAAAGAGGCGAAGTCTTGAATTGAAGAGGAGAACTTAATCTCCTTCTTTTAAGTCCTTTGGAATGATATGCTTATCATGCCAATGCTTTGCTCTTTCCTTGTAGATCTTAGCGTTTTCATAAGCATTCAAGCGGAGTTCATCCAGCTCATTGATGTCGAGGAGACGCTTCTCTCCCGCTTCCTTCATGCCGAAATTCAGCCACTTGATAGCCCAAAACGCTTTGTGTTCCAACTCCACCGGCAAGTGACAAGACTTCCCATACACAAGGTTGTATGGTGTGGTTCATATGGGAGTCTTGTACGCAGTCCGGTATGCCCATAATGCGTCATCAAGCTTCAAGGGTCAATCCTTCCTAGTCCTTGAAACCGTCTTCTCTAAGATTCCTTTGATCTCCCTATTTGAGATCTCAACTTGTCCACTTGTTTGTGGATGGTAAGGGGTAGCGATCTTGTGAGTAACCCCATACTTAGCTAGAAGAGCTTCAAAGCGGCGGGCTATGAAGTGAGAACCTCCATCACTAATGATCGTCCTTGGCGTCCCAAATCGCGGGAAAATGGTCTTGTTGAAGAACTTAACCACCACCATGGCATCATTGGTGGGAGAGGCAATTGCTTCCACCCATCTAGAAACTTAGTCTACAGCCAATAGTATGTATTGGTTTCCACAAGAAGATGGGAATGGTCCCATGAAATCGACTCCCCAAACGTCGAAAATCTCCACCTCTTGGATGTTGTTGAGGGGCATCTCGTTCCTTCTAGAAATATTGCCTGTTCTCAGACAAGCATCGCAGCAAGAAACAAAGGATTGCACATCTCTAAACAAAGTAGGCCAAAAGAATCCAGATTGCAATACCTTTGCGCTAGTCTTGTTCGAACTAGCGTGTCCTCCACAAGGTAGTGAATGACAATGACGGATGACACTTTGCATCTCATCTTCCGGCACACATCGCCGAATGATGCCATTCGGACCTCTCTTAAAGAGGAGAGGCTCGTTCCAATAGTATTCCCGGACGTCCTTGAAGAACTTCTTCCTTTGTGCGTAGGATAGTCCGGGTGGTATCTCCTGGCAAACCAAATAGTTAACAAAATCAGCAAACCATGGTTCGTTACCTTTGGAGATCACGTTGATGCACTCCTCTATGATATGTAGGTGTTCGTCCGGGAAGGAGTCATCAATGGGTAGATGGTCGTCCTCTAGATGTGTTAGACGACTCAAATGATCCGCAACAGAATTTTCTGAACCTTTCTTGTCGCGGATCTCAAGATCGAATTCTTGTAGGAGAAGAATCCATCTAATCAGCCTTGGTTTCGCATCTTTCTTCGCAAGGAGGTACCGGATCGCAGCATGATCCGTGTAGACAATCACCTTTGCACCTACAAGATAAGAGCGAAACTTGTCAATAGCATAGACAATGGCTAAAAACTCTTTCTCGGTAGTGGCGTAGTTGAGCTGCGCTTCATCTAGCGTCTTGCTAGCATAGTATATGGCATGGGTTCGCCCTTCCTTTCGTTGTCCAAGAACAGCTCCAATAGCTACGTCACTAGCGTCGCACATAATCTCAAAGGGTAGAGTCCAATCCGGAGGTTGGATAATAGGTGCCGAGATTAGAGCTTGCCGAATGGTGTTGAACGCATCTAAACATTCTTGCGAAAACTCAAAAACCGCATCCTTCATCAATAGATTAGTGAGAGGTTTTGATATCTTAGAAAATTCCTTGATGAAACGTCTATAAAATCCAGCATTTCCTAGGAAACTTCTTATCCCTTTCACCGAAATTGGGGGAGGAAGTTTCTCTATGGTCTCTATCTTAGCTTTGTCTACTTCTATCCCTCTACTAGAGACTAGGTGACCTAATACAATTCCTTCCTTAACCATGAATTGACACTTCTCCCAATTAAGAACTAGATTAGTGTCTTCACACCTTTGCAAAACAAGAGAAAGGTTAGAAAGGCAATCGTTAAAAGAGGAACCGTATACGGAGAAGTCGTCCATGAAGACTTCCATGATTTCCTCTACGTATTCGGAGAAGATGGCCATCATGCACCGTTGGAAGGTGGTTGGGGCATTGCAAAGCCCGAATGGCATTCTCCTATAAGCAAATGTACCCCACGGGCATGTGAATGTGGTCTTCTCCTGATCGTCCGGATGTATCGGAATCTGAAAGAAACCACTATAGCCGTCAAGGTAGCAAAAATGTGAATGTTGCGCTAACCTTTCATGCATTTGATCAATGAATGGCAATGGAAAATGATCCTTCCGCGTTGCATTGTTGAGCTTGCGGTAGTCTATGCACATCCGCCATCCAGTCACGGTCCGGGTAGGAATGAGTTCGTTGTTCTTGTTGGTGATGACCGTCATTCCTCCCTTCTTCGGAACTACTTGAACTGGACTCACCCACTTACTATCGGAGATAGGATAGATGATACCTGCATCAAGAAGTTTAAGAATTTCCTTCTTGACAACCTCCTTCATGGTCGGATTCAACCGCCTTTGAGGTTGTCTCGAAGTTCTAAAGTCTTCCTCCATTAGTATCTTATGCATGCATAGGGAGGGTTTAATTCCTACTAAGTCCTCGATAGTATAGCCTATAGCCTTCCTATGTTTCTTAAGGACAATCATGAGCTGTTCATGTTCATCTATGCTTAGGTCGGAACTAACAATAACCGGAAAGGTAGAATTAGATCCTAGAAAAGCGTACCTTAGATGAGTAGGAAGTGGTTTGAGTTCCATTGTTTTCGGAGCTTCCAACGATCCTTGAGAAGCATCCGATGTTTCCTTAGAAGTTTCTAAGGGTGATGGGTGTGTTGGAGAAGAATCGGAAGAAGTCGAAGAAATGTCTCGATCACTCTCTTCCACGGCCAAAATTACGGGTGGATTTTGTCCTCCACGGCCGTAGTTTAGGGCGTGGAAGGGAAATACGGTTGTCACATCTTCTCCACGGCCGTATAATCCCCTGGAATGAGGCATGATTTTGGTTGTGGAATCCACGTTCGTGGAATACAGAGTATGACCGTGGATTCTGACATTCTCAGCCTCATCGTGGAGTTTCTCAAACTCCTCTTCATGCATCTCTTCTTGTGCTTCTAAGGCTTCAATTGCCTCATTGCACTCTTCATCTTCCCCTACATTGGTTAGACTCATAGTGATAACTTTTTGTAAAGGATCGTTAAAGAGAATCGCGCTTACCTCCTCTCTAGACAACCCTTCTTCATCTTGGATATCGTAAATATCCTCATCAAAGATTGGTTCCTTTACTAGAGTGGAAAGAACGAACTCTACTTTCTCTTCTCCTATATCAAAAGCGAGTCTCCCATTCTTGCAATCGACTATGCAGCCGGAAGTTGCAAGAAACGGTCTTCCGAGTATGATCGGGACCGGACTATCTGCAGGAATGTCAAGCACGACAAAATCAATAGGAACAAAGAATTTACCTAGCTTGACCGGGACGTCTTCTACAATACCGACGGGGCGAGTGATGGATCGATCCGCCATGTATAACGTCATCTTCACCGGTTTAGGGTCACCTAAACCGATCTTCCTACACAATGCAAGTGGTATGATGCTCACACTTGCTCCTAAGTCACATAAAGCGTCATATGTGACATCTCCCACTCCAATGGGAATGCAAAATGACCCCGGATCCTTCAGCTTTGGGGGCATTTTCTCCTTCATGGTCTTGATGAGGTCCGAAGAATCCGAACTCATCTTGACCTCGCCGAAGTCTTCTAGCTTCCTCTTGTTGGAGAGGAGCTCCTTCAAGAACTTGCCATAAGCCGGCATACCTACAATAGCATCAATAAATGGTATGTTAATATGCAGCTTACTCATGAGTTCTATGAACTTACCGAATTGTTTGTCTAGGCGCGCTCGCGCTCTAGATTGAGGGAATGGAAGGGGAGGTTTGTAAGCTGGAGGAGGAACGTAGACGTCTTCCTTCTCCTTCCCCTTCTCCTTGCCCTTCTCTACGGGGACTTCAACGAACGTAGGCTGCGGATCGGTGGTTGTCACTCCGCTCCTAGTTGT
The DNA here is from genome assembly GCA_033239125.1 of Fagopyrum homotropicum. Lineage (NCBI taxonomy): Eukaryota > Viridiplantae > Streptophyta > Magnoliopsida > Caryophyllales > Polygonaceae > Fagopyrum > Fagopyrum homotropicum. The sequence continues at coordinate 109,459,461 of BSWB01000002.1, forward strand.
AATCGCCATCACCCTCCCCTTAGGGTTGTCCTCCGTCTTTCCTGGAAGCTTCCCTTGATTTCTAGGAACTTCCTCCGCGTGGTTGAACATTTGGTTTTCTAAAACCTTTTGAGCTTTGTCAACCTTAGAAACTTGATCATCAACCTTGATGAGGCGGTTCTTCAACCCTTGAAGCTTTCCCAAAATCATTTCCAATATGGGATCGAGCTTCTCCTTCCCCGAAGTGTTTCCTCCATTAGATGATTGCCCCTGGCTTTTCAAAGGAGTAGAGGAAGAGGAAGGTGGAGTTAGTGAATTTGAGTTGGAAGGATAAGAGTTACCGGAATTTGGTTGATTGGAGCGCCAATTGTTGTTGTTTGAACCCCTATTGTTTTTTCCAATCGTTGTTCCGGTTGTTGTTGTTGTTTCCATTCCAATTGTTATTCCGGTTATTGTTCCGGTTATTGTTGTTGCCGCCATTGTTGTTGCCCAAATAACCAACATCCTTCCCTTGTTGCTTTGGGAAGTTGGTCTTGATAGCCTCCTTCAACTCTTTGATCTCATTGTTGAGGGAGAAAATCTGATTTTGAGCTTCGTGTGTGAGCTTTGCTCCTTGCTCCACACGATTTCCCTCCACTTTCCGGTGGGAATACTTCTCTATGACTCTTGCTTGCTTCTCAATGAAGTCCCAAGCGTCATCTTCTCTCATGTCCATGAACGTTCCGCATGAGAGGGATTGGAGGTTGAATTGCGTTCCCGCATCCAGCCCCTTGTAGTAAATTTCCAACAAGGCAAGTTTGGATATGCCATGATGAGGGCAATCCAAGAGCAAATCCTGAAACCTTTCCCAAGATTGAAACAAACTTTCGTTAGGTCTCATGGAAAAAGCATTAATCTTACCTCTAAGTTCCGCCGTTTTGGATGGCAGAAAGAATTTGGTGAGGAACTCCGCGGAAAGGTCTTCCCACGTATCTAGTTTCCACTAGGAAGAGCTTGATACCAAGATAACGCTTTCCCCTTCAAGGAGAAGAAGAAAGGCTTGAGCTTATAGCTGTTGGTAGTAGCGCTCTTCGGTCTCATTGTCTCCATCATACACTCAAAGTTCTGCAAGTGTTGGTGTGGAGATTCAGCGCTTGTCCCGCCAAATTGGTTTTGGCGAACAAGAGTAATGACTTGAGGGTTGAAGCTAAACCCTTGCACATCTTCAGCATCGAAATTCACGCCCAAGCGGCGTGGTTGTTGTGTTGGATCCATCCGCTAGCCAAGAGTTCTTGGCTCATTATCTACACTTTCGATCCTCACATTCCTAGGCGGAATGCGGCGATTAGCAGCTCCTTGTGGATGGAAAGGATTTACATTGATCGTGGGATCAATCTCCTCTAGCGGTGGCATGGAAGAATCACTATCATCAGCGGATGAGTGACTTTTTCTTCTAGACCTTGATGCTTTCCTTGAGGATTTCTTGCTTCCCTTATTCTTAAGGTCGCTCATCTCTACCCTCATCTGGAAGATCATGTCTTGTAGATTATTAACTTGAGATTGATGACGATCCATCTCATCTTGGCGGAGAGTCTCATTCCATTGGAGTTGAGCTTCCTTTTCCGCTAACTCCGCCTGAAGATCACGTTCGTGTCCTTCAGCCATCTTCTTTTCCTTGCACTTTTGCCTTAAAGTTTTCTCTAGCTCTTGATCAAGAGGCAAGAGATCTTCGGTGTTCCTAGACCTGCGCATGCACTCAAAGTAATATCAAATAACGAGAGCAAGCTCCCAAGCTTGACAACCGGCTACCGAATTCGGCCGAAACCAAATCCCCGGCAACGGCGCCAAAAACTTGTTCGCCCCTAGAGGTGTGTGCAAATAAGTTTTAAATTTATAAAACTAGAATCAAGCAAGCGAACCCGCAGTGTACGGATCGACGTAGTTAAGCAAGAATTCCAGAGTATCGAACACAGGGATTTGGGTGGGAACAAATTCAATTGCAGATTATCAAGCGAGTAAATATGAGAGTTTTGCAAATATTGGGAAAACAACAATCCTAAAGATCCAGGTATCCAGCTGTGGCAATCGATTCAAGATATACTAATGATATAAAGACAGAGTTGAGATATGCAAAGGTATGCTAATGTAAGGTAATCGTACGGTGAAGTTCCAAAAACCTTATATGACTCACCTACAAGACACTCCCTATACAGGTTGTTGAGGCTCAATATAGAAAGGTTCTAAAAGCAAGAATTAATGTCAAATACCCAAACTTGTAATCCAAGGATCAAGACTAACTTAGCCGATTATGGTTATGACACTCACAATCGAGGTAGAGGTTGTTAAGGCTTCACTACCACCTAGAAAAGACAATTCTAAACTAAGTTAAAGCAAATCTTTAACTTTGGACTAAAGTAAAAGCATGTTCGTAAACTTAAGGGAAATTACGGTTAGATCTTGAGACTCCACGGCCGTGGAACTCAAGAACAGCCCGTAATTTAGGGTTCGTCGACGATTCTCTCTAACTCTCAGGGTCTAATCTGTTTACGATCGATCTATCATCATCTAAGCCACAACTATCAACCCTTCACCTTAGAATCGTTAAGGGTTTTTAGCCACTAACCGTCATGTAGATATCAATTCAAGGATTAAAAGATAGAAAGATGAAAACTTCCGAAAACTTTCAATAATCTTCAAACTAATCTCAAAGTCACAATCGAGAACAAACATTGTCAATGGATTCAGAATAAAGCAAACAATCACAATCTTAGGAAAGAAGGGAGAACGGGATGTCAATCCGTTTTCCAAATCAAACCTAAACAAGAAGAGAGATCTTCTTGCAACAATCTTCCAAAAGCTTCGATCTTCCGCTAATCTGGAGATCTCAACAGCAATCTCCACCAAAAATGCGAGATTAGGGCAAATCCCAGATGTGAACTTCGATCTCCAATGAGATGTCAATGAATTCAAGCAAGGGCTCCAACGGCGTTGAAATTCTCTAAGTGGAGACGAAGTGTAGGCGTCGATGAATGCCGCTAAGCGAGGATGAACGAGGTGTCGATGTAAGCCGGGATGACGGAATCTTGCTTTGTCCGTCTTTTTATAGGGCAAGATAAAATATCGGCCCAGCCCAATCTTCAAAAGATCGTGGCTTCAAAATGTGGCGAAAAAGATCGCCAAGATCACGGTCGTGGAAGATTCCACGACCGTAATTTAGAGCGTGGATTATGTCACGGTTTGAACCATATGTTCCACGGCCGTAATAGTTACTGGAATGCATCACGCTTCTCTTTGCAGTGTTCCACGGCCGTGGAATTATACGTGGTTTGTAGTACGGCCGTATTTTAGAGCGTGGTTTAGGGCAAGAACGTGATTCTTCCCTAGCTTCGTGCATTCCTCAAGTTGAACTCCAATTTGCTCCTAATAATGCCCTCAATCCATGGACATATTCAATCAACTCTTCTTTGCTCGATTCCGCTCGGAAATGACTCTCAATCACCTATAATCAACATAAAGCTAGTGTAGACATCCATATCGACAATATAGGTAATACTAGCTCACATATGCAATGATGCTCAATCAAAGACTATCAATATGAATCAAATACGTTTAGAAAACGTGCCTAAAATATCACAATATTTCATGCTAACAGGAACCCAAAGAAGGTCCCGAACTCACGGATGGTAAAATCATAGTTTCTTTCCATAAGACGGAAAGAAACGGTCCTATCCACATGGATGTGCTCGAAAGACGTCACAACCTCCCTCGTAATCTCCTCGTAGGCGTCTTCTCGGATAGCCGAGAAGACAACTAGTCCGGCTCTATCCAAGAGCCAGGTAAGGTCATCTACAATGTTAAGAGGAGCTAGATCCTCTAACAATAGGTACCTAGGTCCAATCACAGCCCTCTCATGGATCCTCTCGAATGCATCAAGGTGATCCTCATGAATGGTCGGTACTCTAGGGCTAGGAGGTGAGGGTGATGAAGGTGATGATGGAGGTGAAGGGGAAGAGGGTGGTGGTGCTCTAGAGGATGAAGAAGAAGAGGGATTACCCTTCCTCTTCTTGTTTTGGTCATTCTTCTTCTCCTTGATTCTCCCAGAAACTCTCCTCACAAAGTCCATCACTGTTCAAAATTACGGCCTGTTCTTGAGGATTCCACGGCCGTGGAACTACCAGTGACCGTGATTCGTCTCAGTTTTTCTCAAAACTCAACAATCAGCACTCAAATTCAGCAATCAGGCAGCCCTAGTCTAATTTCTTCCAATTTCAATCAGTTCTTCCTAAAATATCTAGCAAAATGAACCAAATCGACAAAGATCAAGAAGAGGGAAAAAAACCTAGGTTTCGGATTTTAAAATCCGAATTGTGCGTTCTGTGGTGATTTTCCGCTCGATTCGTTGCTTGGATCTCGTTGGTGGTTGAATTTGCTTCAATTTGGGAAGAAGAATCGTCGAAAACGATTAAGGAATGAAGATTTGGAAGGAAGGGCGTGGATTCGGCGTTTTGGGTCGTGGAATTGGGTATTTGTGGAGTGTTTTGGTGAAGAATGTGGTTTATATAGTGACAGGCAAAATTTTGAAAATCACGGTCTGTCGGGGGGTTCCACGGCCGTGGAATTGTACGGAACCGTGGTTTTGGTGATTTTTCAAAGGCTTTTGGAAATTACGGTCACTGTAGCTGTCACGACCGTGGTTTAGGCCGTGGAACTCTCTGTAATGCTCCAAAGTCCAAGTTTCGTCACTTTTCTTCAACATTATTCTTCCCTTTTCCTTTTCCATCGTTCCTACACCCAAAAACACGAACATACCGGAAGGAATCGAAGGCAAAACAAAGCAAAAACGTCTAAACTAAGCTAAACAATGAATCGAAAACAAAAACAAAAATGCAATACCTTGGGTTGCCTCCCAAGAAGCGCTTTGTTTAAGGTCCGTAGCTAGACCAATCTCGCACTTATTCGAGTGCGGTAGGCGCGAACTCTTCAGCTTGGAGTTCCGGCGTGTACATCTTGAGTCGTTGGCCGTTCACCTTAAAGCTTCCGCCCGCTTCACCCCATACTCTAACTGCACCATGGGGGAAAATACGCTTAATTAGAAAAGGTCCGGTCCAACGGGATTTGAGCTTACCTGGAAAGAGACGAAGCCTTGAATTGAAGAGGAGAACTTGATCTCCTTCTTTGAAGTCCTTTGGAATGATATGCTTATCATGCCAACGCTTTGCTCTCTCCTTATAGATCTTGGCGTTTTTATAAGCGTTCAAGCGGAGTTCGTCCAGCTCATTAAGGTCTAGGAGACGCTTCTCTCCCGCTTCCTTCATGCTGAAATTCAACCACTTGATATCCCAAAACGCCTTGTGCTCCAACTCTACCGGCAAGTGACAAGACTTCCCATACACAAGGTTGTATGGTTTGGTTCCTATGGCAGTCTTGTACGCAGTCCGGTACGCCCACAATGCATCGCCAAGCTTCAAAGACCAATCCTTCCTAGTCCTTGAAACCGTCTTCTCTAAGATTCCTTTGATCTCCCTATTTGAGATCTCAACTTGTCCACTTGTTTGTGGATGATAAGGGGTAGCAATCTTGTGAGTAACCCCATACTTAGCTAGAAGAGCTTCAAAGCGCCGGGCAATGAAGTGAGAACCTCCATCACTAATGATAGTCCTTGGCGTCCCAAATCGCTGGAAGATGGTCTTGTTAAAGAACTTAACCACTACCATGGCATCATTGGTGGGAGAGGCAATTGATTCTACCCATCTAGAAACATAATCTACCGCCAATAGTATGAATTGGTTTCCACAAGAGGATGGGAATGGTCCCATAAAATCTACTCCCCAAACATCGAAAATCTCCACCTCTTGGATGTTGTTGAGGGGCATCTCATTCCTCCTAGAGATATTGCATGTTCTTTGACAAGCATCGCAGCAAGAAACAAAGGATTGCACATCTCTAAATAAAGTAGGCCAAAAGAATCCAGATTGTAATACCTTTGCGCTAGTCTTGTTCGAACTAGCGTGTCCTCCACAAGGTAGTGAATGACAATGGCGGATGACACTTTGCATCTCATCTTCCGGCACACATCGCCGAATGATGCCATCCGGACCTCTCTTAAAGAGGAGAGGCTCGTTCCAAAAGTATTCCCGGACATCCTTAAAGAACTTCTTCCTTTGTGCGTAGGATAATCCGGGCGGTATCTCCTGACAAACCAAATAGTTAACAAAATCAGCAAACCATGGTTCGTTACCTTTGGAGATCACATCGATGCACTCCTCTATAATGTGTAGGTGTTCGTCCGGGAAGGAGTCATCGATAGGTAAATGGTCGTCCTCTAGATGTGTTAGGCGACTCAAATGATCCACAACAGAATTTTCTGAGCCTTTCTTGTCGCGGATATCTAGATCGAATTCTTGTAGGAGAAGAATCCATCTAATTAGCCTTGGCTTCGCATCTTTCTTCGCAAGGAGGTACCGGATCGCAGCATGATCCGTGTAGACAATCACCTTTGCACCTACAAGATAAGAGCGAAACTTGTCAATAGCATAAACAATGGCTAAAAACTCTTTTTCGGTAGTGGCGTAATTGAGCTGCACTTCATCTAGCGTCTTGCTAGCATAGTATATGGCATGGGTTCGCCCTTCCTTTCGTTGTCCAAGAACAGCTCCTATAGCTACGTCACTAGCATCGCACATAACCTCAAAGGGAAGAGTCCAATCCGGAGGTTGGATAATAGGTGCTGAAATTAGAGCTTGCCGAATGGTGTTAAACGCATCCAAACATTCCTGCGAAAACTCAAAAACCGCATCCTTCATCAATAGATTAGTGAGAGGTTTTGATATTTTAGAGAAGTCTTTAATGAAACGTCTATAAAATCCAGCATGTCCTAGGAAACTTCTTATCCCTTTCACCGAAGTTGGGGGAGGAAGCTTCTCTATAGTCTCTATTTTCGCCTTATCCACCTCTATCCCTCTACTAGAGATTAGGTGTCCTAATACAATTCCTTCATTAACCATAAATTAACACTTCTCCCAATTAAGAACTAGGTTAGTGTCCTCACACCTTTGTAAAACAAGAGAAAGGTTAGAAAGGCAATCGTTAAAAGAGGAACCGTATACGGAGAAATTGTCCATAAAGACCTCCATAATTTCCTCAATGTATTCGGAGAAGATGGCCATCATGCACCGTTGAAAGGTGGCTGGGGCGTTGCAAAGCCCGAACGGCATCCTCCTATAAGCGAACGTACCCCATGGGCACGTGAATGTGGTCTTCTCTTGATCATCCAGGTGTATCGGAATCTGAAAGAAACCACTATAACCGTCAAACTAGCAAAAATGTGAATGTTGTGCTAACCTTTCAAGCATTTGATCAATGAATGGCAATGGGAAGTGATCCTTCCTCGTTGCATTGTTAAGCTTGCGGTAGTCTATGCACATCCGCCATCCCGTTACGGTTCGGGTAGGAATGAGTTCGTTGTTTTTGTTGGTAATGACCGTTATTCCTCCCTTCTTCGGAACTACTTGAACCGGACTCACCCACTTACTATCAGAGATAGGATAGATGATACCTGCATCAAGAAGTTTAAGAACCTCCTTCATGGTCGGATTCAACCGCCTTTGAGGTTGTCTTGAAGTCCTAAAGTCTTCCTCCATTAATATCTTATGCATGCATAGGGAGGGTTTAATTCCTACTAAGTCCTCAATAGTGTAGCCTAAAGCTTTTCTATGTTTCCTAAGGACAATCATGAGCTGATTATGTTCATCTATGCTTAGATCGGAACTAACAATAACCGGAAAGGTAGAATTAGGTCCTAGGAAAGCGTACCTTAGATGAGTAGGAAGTGGTTTTAGTTCCATTGCTTTCGGAGCTTCCAATGATCCTTGAGGAGCATCCGATGTCTCCTTAGAAGTTTCTAAGGTCGTTGAAGGTGTAAGAGAAGAATCGAAGGAAGTTGAAGGAGTGTCTCGATCATCCCCTTCCACGGCCAAAATTACGGTTTCCCTTTGTCCTCCACGGCCGTGGTTTAGGGCGTGGAAGGTGGTCACGGTTGCTCTGCCTTCTCCACGACCGTGTAACCCCCTGGAGTGAGCCACGCTTTGGGTTGTGAGATCCACGGCCGTGGAATATAGTGTATGGCCGTGGATTCTCACGTTTTCTGCCTCGTCGTGGAGCTCCTCGAATTCCACTTCACCCATTTCTTCTTGTGCTTCTAAGGCTTCAATTGCCTCATTGCACTCCTCTTCTTCCCCTACATTCGTTAGACTCATAGTAATGACCTTTTGCAAAGGATCTTTCAAGAGAATAGCACTTACCTCCTCTCTAGACAACCCTTCTTCATCTTGGATATTGAATATATCCTCATCAAAGATTGGCTCCTTCACTAGAGTGGAAAGAACGAACTCTACCTTCTCTTCTCCTATGTCAAAGGCGAGTCTAGCATTCTTGCAATCGACTATGCAGCCGGAAGTTGCAAGAAACGGTCTTCCGAGTATGATCGGGACCGGACTATCTGCAGGAATGTCAAGCACAACAAAGTCAATGGGAACAAAGAATTTACCTAGCTTGACTGGGACGTCTTCTACAATACCGACGGGGCGAGTGATGGATCGATCTGCCATGTACAACGTCATCTTCACCGGTTTAGGGTCCCCTAAACCGATCTTCCTGCACAATGCAAGTGGTATGATGCTCACACTTGCTCCCAAGTCACATAGCGCATCGTATGTGACATCTCTCACTCCTATGGGAATGCAAAATGACCCCGGATCCTTTAGCTTGGGGGGCATTTTTGCCTTCATGGTCTTGATGAGATCCGAAGAATCCGAACTCATCTTAACCTCACCGAAATCTTCGAGCTTCCTCTTGTTGGAGAGGAGCTCCTTTAAGAACTTGCCATAAGCCGGCATACCTACAATAGCATCAATAAAGGGTATATTAATATGCAGCTTGCTCATGAGTTCTATAAACTTACCAAACTGTTTATCTAGGCGCGCTCTCGCTCTAGATTGAGGGAATGGTAGGGGAGGTTTGTAAGTTGGAGGAGGAACGTAGACATCTTCCTTCTCCTTCCCCTTCTCTTTGTCTTTCTCTACGGGGACTTCAACAAACTTAGGCTGCGGATCGGTGGTAGTCACTCCGCTCCTAGTTGTGATTGCCATCACCCTTCCTTTAGGGTTGTCCTCCGTCTTTCTTGGAAGTTTTCCTTGATTCCTAGAAATTTGATCATCAACCTTAATGATGCGGTTCTCCAAACCTTGAAGCTTTGCCAAGATCGTTTCCAACATGGGATCGGGCTTCTCCTTCCCCGAAGTGTTTCCTCCATTAGATGTTTACCCCTGGCTTTTCAAAGGAGTAGAGGAAGAGGAAGGTGGAGTTAGTGAATTCGAATTGGAAGGATAAGAGTTACCGGAATTTTGTTGATTGGAGCGCCAATTGTTGTTGTTTGAACCCCTATTGTTGTTCCAATTGTTGTTCCGGTTGTTGTTGTTGTCATTCCAATTGTTCCGGTTATTATTCCGGTTATTGTTGTTGTTGTTGCGGTTTGTGTTCTCACCGCCATTGTTGTTGTTGCCCAAATAGCCAACATCCTTGCCTTGTTGCTTTGGAAAGTTGGTCTTGATTGCCTCCTTCAACTCTTTGATCTCATTGTTGAGGGAGAAAATCTGATTTTGAGCTTCATGTGTGAGCTTTGCACCTTGCTCCACACGATTTCCCTCCACTTTCCGGTGGGAATACTTCTCTATGACTCTTGATTGCTTCTCAATGAAGTCTCAAGCGTCATCTTCTCTCATGTCCATGAATGTTCCACATGAGAGGGATTGGAGGTTGAATTGCGTCCCCGCATCCAGCCCCTTATAGTAAATCTCCAGCAATGCAAGCTTGGATATGCCATGATGAGGGCAATCCAATAACAAGTCCTGAAACCTTTCCCATGATTGAAACAAACTTTCGTTAGACCTCATGGAAAATGCATTGATCTTACCTCTAAGTTCCGCCGTTTTGGATGGCGGAAAGAATTTGGTGAGGAACTCCGCGGAAAAGTCTTCCCACGTGTCTAGTTTCCCACTAGGAAGAGCTTGATACCAAGACAACGCTTTCCCCTTCAATGAGAAGAAGAAAGGCTTGAGCTTATAGTTGTTGGTAGTAGCGTTCTTCGGCCTCATTGTCTCCATCATACACTCAAAGTTTTGCAAGTGTTGGTGTGGAGATTCAGCGCTTGTCCCGCCAAATTGGTTTTGGCGAACATCAGTAATGACTTGAGGGTTGAAGCTAAACCCTTGCACATCATCAGCATTAAAGTTCACGCCCAAACGGCGCGGTTGTTGTGTTGGATCCATCCTTTGGCCAAGAGTTCTTGGCTCATCATCTACACGGTTCACCCTTACATTCCTAGGTGGAATGCGTCGGTTTACGGTCGTTCATGGAGCGAATGGATTCACATTGATCCTTGGATCAATCTCCTCTAACGGTGGCATGGAAGAATCACTATCATCAGCGGATGAATGACCCCTATTCGACCTTAATGATCTCTTTGAGGATTTCTTGCTCCCCTTATTCTTAAGGTTGCTTATTTCTATCCTCATCTGGAACATCATGTCCTTCAGATCATTAACTTGGGATTGATGACGATCCATCTCATCCCGGCGAATATTCTCATTCCATTGGAGTTGAGCTTTTTTCTCCGCTAACTCCGCTTGAAGATCACGTTCGTGTTCTTCAGCCATCTTCTTTTCCTTGCGCTTTTGCCTTAACGTCCTCTCAAGCTCTTGATCAAGAGGTAAGAGGTCTTCGGTGTTCCTAGACCTGCGCATGCACTCAAAAAGATATCAAATAACAAGGGAGAAGCTCCCAAGCTTGACAACCGAAAACCGAATTCGGCCTAGACCAAATCCCCGGCAACGGCGCCAAAAACTTGTTCGCCACTTAGCGTGCGTGCAAATAAGCTTTAAATTTATAAAACTAGAATCAAGCAAGCGAACCCGCAGTGTACGGATCGACGTAGCTAAGCAAGAATTCCAGAGTATCGAACACAAGGATTTGGGGGGAACAAATTCAATTTCAGATTATCAAGCAGGTAAATGTAAGAGCTTTGCAAATTATTGGGAAAACAACAATCCTAAAGATCCAAGTATCCAGCTGTGGCAATCGATTCAAGATATACTAATGATATAAGGACAGAGTTAAGATATGCAAAGGTATGCTAATGTAAGGTAATCGTACGATGAAGTATTAAAAAACCTTATATGACTCACCTACAAGACACTCTCTATAAAGGTTGTTGAGGCTTCAATATAGAAAGGGTCTAAAGGTAAGAATTAATGTCAAATACCCAAACTTGTAATCCAAGGATCAAGACTAACTAAACCGATTACGGTTGTGACACTCACAATCGAGGTAGAGGTTGTTGAGGCTTCACTACCACCTAGAAAAGGCAAGCCTAAACTAAGTTAAAGCAAATCTTTAACTTTGGATTAAAGTAAAAGCAAGTTCGTAAACTTAAGGGAAATCACGGTTAGTTCTTGAGGTTCCACGGCCGTGGACTCAAGAACAGGCCGTAATTTAGGGTTCGTCGGCGATTCTCTCTAACTCTCAGGGTCCAATCAAATTACGATCGATCTATCATTATCTAAGCCACAACTATCAACCCTTCACTTTAGAATTGTTAAGGGTTTTTAGCCAACAACAGTCATATTGATATCAATTTCAAGAATTAAAAGATTGAAAAATGAAAACTTCCGAAAACCTTCAATAAACTTCAAACCAATCTCAATGTCACAATCAAGAACAAATATTGTCACTAGATTCGGAATAGAACAAACAAACACAATCTTAGAGAAGAAAGAAGAGCGGGATGTCAATCCGTCTTCTAAATCAAACCTAAACAAGAAGAGGAATCTTCTTGCGAACACTCTTCCGAATCTTCGATCTTCCGTCAATCCGGAAATCTCAATCACAATCTCCACCAAAGTGCGAGATTAGGGCAACTCCAAGGATGAGCGCAAAATCCGTCTTTTGCAAAAGTCGCAAAGATCTCTCAAGCGAGGTGTGGGCGAAAGTGCATCTAAGCAGAGGTGTAAGCGGAGGTGACGGAATCTCTCTTCGTCCGTCCTTTTATAGTGTATGATGAAGTAGCGGCCCGGCCCAATCTTTTAAAAGATCGTGGCTTAAAGTGTGGTGAAAAAGATCGCCAAGATCACGGTCGTTGAAGGTTCCACGACCGTAATTTAGAGCGTGGAATTCAACACGGTTTGAACCATCTTCTCCACGGCCGTAGAAGTTGCTGGAATGAACCACGCTTCCTTAGCCATGGTTCCACGGCCGTGGAACTGAACGTGGAAAGTAGTACGGCCGTATTTTAGAGCGTGGTTTAGGGCAAGAACGTGATTCTTCCCTAGCTTCATGCATTCTCCAAGTTAACACTCCTTTTGCTCCTTAGAATGTCCTCAATCCATGGACAATGCTCAACAACTCCATCCTTACTCGATTCCGTTCGGAAATAGCTCTCAATCACCTAAAATCAACATAAAGCTTGTGTAGATCTCTATATCGACATTATAGACAAACTAGCTCACAAATGCATCTATGCTCAATCAATGACTATCAATATGAATCAAATACACTTAGAAAACGTGCCTAAAATATCACAATATTTCATGCTAACAAAACCCAAGGAATCAAAGATAAACTAAAACGGCTAAGGTTGTGACACTCGAAACCGAAATAGAGGATGTTGAGTCTCACTAGTGCCTAGGAAGGGCAAGCCAAGGCTAGGTTAAAGCAAATCTTTAACTTTGGATTAAAGCAAAAGCAAAGGTCGTAAAACAGAGAAAATCACGGCTGGATCTTTAGATTCCACGGTCGTGGAAATCAAGAACTGACCGTGGTTTAGGGTGTCGACAGTTTCTTCACACTCTCAGGGTCCAATCTGTTTACGATCGATCTATCATCATCTAAGCCACAACTATCAACCCTTCACCTTAGAATTGTTAAAGTATTTTAGCCAATAATCATAGTCATTGAATCAAATATCAAATTAAGAAGAGAAAAAGGTAAAAACCCTCGAAAACTCAAATAACAATCAAAATCAATCTCAAATCCGAATAACAAAGTATTGTGTTTAATGAATGCAAAATAGGAAATAGAAATCCTCACAACAATCTGAAGGAACAACGAAGAACGGGATGTCAATCCGTCTTCAAATGTAAACCCTAAGATCTTCCTAAGTACGCAATCTTGAAATGCTTCCTTGTTAGGATCTTCCCTGTACGCAATGGAATCTTCCTAAGCAATGTAGCGTATACAACCATCCTCCTCGTCGGTGGGGGTCCAAGTCCGCCCTTCAATGTTGAAGGTTATCGGATATTTGTAGGGATAAATCTAGGGTTTAAGGATAAAACCCTAAATATTTGGGCTGAAAAGAAGTCGAGCCGGCTGGTATCAGAAAATACTATGGGCCGCGTCAAATGGTATAAGAGAGTACTTTGGTGCTTCAGACGGTATCAGAGAATACTTTGGCGCGTTAGACGGTATTAGAGAATACTTTGGTGTGTCAGACGGTATCAGAAAATACTTTGGCGCGTCCCTTCTTCCTTTTATGCTCCTTTTGGTCTCGCTTCAAGGTTTCATCCTTAAATATGCTATTTCGCTCCATAATTCGCCAATTTACCTACAAATGCAATAAAACTCGATGTAGACCTCTATTCTCGCAAAGTAGGTGAATATAACCATAAATGCCATGAAAATATGTCTATACATACAAAATAAAGGAAAAATCTACATAAATACATACCTAAGTATAGGTCATAATTCATGTCATCAGAAACCTCAACTGATCTTGCTAGAACTAACGGTGCTGGTGCAGGTCCTCTAGTCCTGATAGCCTCCTCAACTCTCTACACATAGTCGCGATATGCAAAAGCTCCTATAGACACTCGAACGGACTCCGTTGATGGCGCTCTCTCTGCTCCGGATCTAGCGGTGGTCCCGTTCCAAGCCTCAGGAACAACACTCTTAGCAACCTTCCCAACAAACGCCTCAGCGATAGGCGGATCAGCAACTGGGGCTTGGCCCTGACCTCTAGCCAGTGGAGGTTTTCCTGCACGTCCTCGTCCACGGACGGCAGGTGGAAGAGGTAGTTGACCCCTTCTTCGCCCCATAGCAGGTGTAGCTCTAGTACGCTAGCAAGACGCTAGATGAAGTGCAGCTCAACTATGCTACGACGGAAAAGGAATTACTTGTTGTCTTTTCTTATTTTGAAAAGTTTCGTTCTTATCTTGTAGAAGCGAAGGTGATTGTATACACGGATCTTTCAGCAATTCGGTATTTGCTTGCAAAGAAAGATGCAAAACCAAGGCTGATTAGGTGAATTCTCTTCCTTCAAGAGTTCGATCTTGAGATTCGTGACAAGAAAGGATCCGAAAATTCTGTTGCGGATCACTTGAGTCGTCTACCACATGCTACTAGTGACGACTTGCCTATTGATGACTCTTTCCCGGATGAACAATTGCATCTAATGGAAGAGTGCATCGATCATATTTCTAGAGGTAAAGAACCTTGGTTTGCTGATTTTGTAAATTATTTGGTTGGTCAGGAAATACCTCCCGGATTATCCTACGCACAAAGAAAAAAGTTCTTTAGGGATGTCCGCCAATACTATTGGAATGAACCTCTACTCTTCAAGAGAGCTCTTGATGGCATCATTAGAAAATGTGTGCCTGAAGACGAAATGCAAAGTGTCATTCGTCATTGTCATTCGCTTCCTTGTGGAGGACACGCTAGCTCTCATAAGACTAGCGCTAAGGTATTACAATCCGGATTCTTTTGGCCTACTTTATTTAAGGATGTGCAAACCTTTGTTGCTTGTTGCGATGCTTGTCAAAGAAAAGGAAATATTTCTAGGAGGAATGAAATGTCTCTTAACAACATCAAAGAGGTGGAGAACTTTGACTTTTGGGGAGTTGGTTTCATGGGGTCATACTCATCATCTTGTGGTAACCAATACATACTTCTAGTTGTAGATTATGTTTCAAGATGGATTGAAGTTGTTGCCTCTCCAATTAATGATGCCATGGTGGTTGTTAAGTTATTTAATCGAACTATTTTCCCAAGATTTGGGACAGCCCGAACCATCATTAGTGACAGAGGATCACACTTCATTGCCCGTCGATTTGAATCTCTACTAGCTAAGTATGGGGTGACTCACAAGATCGCCACACCCTAACATCCGCAAACAAGTGGACAAGTGGAGATTTCTAATAGGGAGATCAAATGAACTCTGGAGAAGATGGTGTCAAAGACAAGGAAGGATTGGTAATTAAAGTTGGATGATACATTATGGGCGTATAGAACGGCATACAAGACTCCCATCGGCACAACACCATACAACCTCGTGTATGGGAAGTCTTGTCATCTTCCGGTGGAGCTGGAACATAAGGCGTATTGGGTTGTAAAGTTGCTGAACTTTGGCATGAAGGAAACGGGAGAGAAATGTCTCTTGGATCTTAATGAGCTAAAGGAACTCCGCTTGAACGCCTATGAGAACGCCAAGATCTACAAAGAAAGAGCGAAGCGTTGGCATGATAAGCATATCATTCCAAATGACTTCAAAGAAGGAGACCTTGTTCTTCTTTTCAATTCTAGACTTCGACTATTTCCCGGTAAGCTTAAATCTCGTTGGACAGGACCTTATGTAATTAAACACGTTTTTCCCCATGGTGCAGTTGAAGTATGGGGTGAGAAGTGCGGAAGTTTAAAAGTGAATGGTCAACGACTCAAGAAGTACTCACCGGAACTCCAAACTGAGGAAATTGCACCGATTGTCCTCATTTAAGCATAAAGGAACGGTCTAGCTACGGACTTAAAACAAAGCGCTTCTTGGGAGGCATCCCAAGGTAATGCATTCTCACTTTTGTTTTTGTTTTCTTTCTTATATTAGATTAGAATAGTTGTTTTTGTTTGTTTTCCGTCGATACCTTCCGGTACGTTTGTGTATTTGGATGCCAGGGTTAAGAAACGAGCAAAAGAAGTGAAGAAAGCCAAAAGAACGACGAAACTTGGACATTTGGCAAGAATAGAGGATTCCACTGCCAAAAAGGCAAAACCACGGCCGTGGTTTGCCTAAATTGGGCCGTGGAAAACCATGTCGTAGCCAACCAAATAAAAGAACCACTTTCCACGGGTGTCTGTACGTTTCCACGGCCGTGGAACAGCCCGACAGGTCGTGGTTTTCAGAATTTTACGGGGCTATATAAGTTCTTCTTCTTCACAATTCTCTCACAAAATCAACCCCCTCCACGCCCAAAAACCACGCAATCTCCAAATCCCGTACTTCTTCATTCGGTAATCATTTTGCGTGATTCTTCGACCCAATCTGAAGCAAATCTGATTCTACAAAGGATGCCTATGAGGGGATTACGAGGGAGTTCATTACTTCCTTTGAGCATAGCGCCGTTAACCAAACGGTGCCCTTCCGGTTGATGGAACGCAACTATAACTTGTCTATTGCTCAGTTTGAAGCATTGTTTGGGTTTGTTGATACGTTCATTGGGACATTCCCTAGAGGTGCTAAAGCTAAAGAGTTTTGGGGAGAGATTGCTATGATTGTCGACCATGAGGACCTTTGGCAACCGGATGACTCGAAAGCCAAGCTTATCTACCACCTTGCCCTCAAGATAGCCCATAGGATCCTATCGGAGTACCTTTTCCCAAGGACCGAAACTCCCCAAAAGCTCAAGGCTGATGAGTTTTTCATTCTCTGTTGTATGATCGCCGGTCACTCTCCGGATTGTGCCACCATGCTCGCCTCCACCATTAGCAAGGCTAAGAACAAATCAGCGAGAAACATTGGCTATGGAGGGATAATAACCTATATTGCAAAACATTTTGGAGTTGATTATTCGGCATGTGAGAGGGTGGTTGCTACGAGGCCTTTGGGGCTTCATGGATTTATGATTAGGGGGCTCTTGATTCCCCGCCACCGAGGTCCACCTAATGTCTCCATGCCTTGGGAAGACAAGGGAGGTAGAGGTATCCCATGGAGCGCTGAATATTCCCTTAGGACTAGCCAGAAGATCTGGAAGGCTACGCTCGTTCCTATGCATGCAAACCTTTTAGGAGCTCCACCTTACATTCCCGAGGATTTACCTGCTAAGGAGGTTGATGATGATGATGTGCCGATGTTGAGATGGGAGGTGATGAGTTCCCGGACGTTGGAGGTGCTGAGGGAGCTTTTGGAGATTTTCCAATTCAGCCGGCGGGATTTCCAAGAGCCTGCTAGGAGATTCACTTACCACCAGCGGCCTTCCCCTTCTTCCTCTTCCAGACGTACTAGTGTGAGTGAGCTTCCTATGTGGATGGAGGGTCCTCCATCTTGGATGGACCAGCAGCCGGGTTGGATGGGTGCTCCTCCAACTTGGATGGGAGCGCCACCGGAGTGGATGCAGCAGCGACCGGCGTGGATGGATGAGCAGCCGCCATGGGTATCAGGACTTATGCAGCGGATGGATCGCCTAGAGACCCGCTTTGACAAGCATGATGGAGAGCGCAAGAAAAATGCTAGGATCCTCCGTGACGTCTACCGGCAGCAGTTTAGGCGTCGATTCGACCCCAACTTCTTCCCATATCCACCACCGCCTCCTATGTGATGAGATGACATGCATGGCTCGAGCTACCCATCACCGCCTTTTTGAGTTTTTCTTAGTTCTTTTTCTTTTCTTTTTTTTCTTACATTGAGGGCAATGTGTAATTCTAAGTATGGGGTGGGGTATGACTCTTCGTTGATATAATAACTCGATACATTGGCTTCGCTTTATCCATGAACACTTGCATCTTTCTTTTTATTGTCACATGTTTCCTTATTGCATTGCATATTAAGCTTTGAAAAACCCATAAAAATTTGAAAAGTTTTGAAAATTATTGTGCTTCTAGGATTGGAAATGAGCTCTATGATGAATCTACTTATGGATTGAATTTTTTATGGCGATTATGTGCTTGAATTAAGTTGTGAATTCTGAAGAAATTGAATGTATTGTTTGATCTTCTTGCAAGTTTTATAATGTGAAAGTTTTTGTTTACCTATCCGGGAATTAGGAAGAGTGTGAATTTTGGCATGTTTGATGTGGGAGGGTCATGAAAGAAACTTTTGTGCATTCAAAGTATAGAAAAATAGGTTTGGAGAAGTCAATCATGATGATGAGTAACTCGGCGCCATTCACATAGTCGGGTGTTTGTGTCTTGCCAAAGTCGGATTGAGCGATATTCCTAACGGATTATGATATGTGCATCAAGGGTTTGAGGCATCTCGAAATTGAGAAACACCAATCTCCTAGGCTTCGGTTTTTGTGCACCGTTGTCCATAATTCCAAAAACTAAAGTCGAAAAAGAATTTTATGCTGAAAAGGGAGAGCAAAGCTCTCCAATGATGGCTGATTCAAGTTGTAAAAGAAAAGAGTTTGTGTTGTTCCTTTTCCTCAGATTTGTGCACCACATTCCCTTATATGTATCCCACCTATTCACGTTTCTTGACCTTTACTTGAAAGTCCTTAAGATCTTTGGAATGTTGATTGGCTTGGTGATCTAAATTGGAATTTCACACGATTGATTTTGACATCGCTTTAGGTTATGATGTTTGTCTTGAAGTTTATGCAATATATGAGGTTTCTCTTACTTGGCATGATTTGGTTTATGTACATAGAAGTTCTCAAGGAAACATGAAGTGAGATTTGAGGGTGATCTATTGATTAGAAGCACAATACCAAAAAGATTGTTTTTACCTTGTTTTGCATTCATATTTCATTCTACCTTGTATTCTAGCTTTTAAAAACCTTCCTTGGGGACAAGCATGAGGCAAGTATGGGGTATTTTGATAACATGAAATATGACCATATTTTAGGCACATGTTTTGATTGTTTTTCCCTTTCTTTTGTGTATATGGATACGAGTTTGAAGCATTTATGAGCACATTCACCTATTATGTTGGTATGGAGATCTACACAAGCTTTGTTGTGTTTTTAGGTGAATAAAGGCTTGGATTGGAGCATATATGGAGTATGTAGGAGTATTTGATCATGCTAGGCATCAAGAGGATGCATTGGAGAAGCTAAGGAAGGAGCATGATTTGAAAGCTTTACAAAACAAAGACTTTTACAAAGGAATTACAGTTTCCACGGCCAAACATGAAGAACCACGGCCATGGTGAGGTCGTGGAAAATCATGTCAAGAGTAAGGAAGTGGTTCCACGGTGATTTCCACGGCCGCGGAAATTTGTTCTTGGTCGTGATTCTTGTAACGGTCGTTGTTCGCCACTTAGCGTGCGTGCAAATAAGTCTTAAATTTATAAAACTTCCACGACCGTACTTTATGGAGTTCCACGGCCCATGTGCGTAGACAATGTGTCTATATTTTATTCGTCAAAAGATTGCCTAAATCACGGTTTCATGGAGTTCCACGGACGTGGTTTAGAGCGTGGAATTTGATTACGGTTCTTCACAACTTCCACGACCGTACTTTATACCGTGTAACTCTCTGGAATGCTCCACGTTCATGTTGCCAAGTTCCACGGCCGTGGTTTAGAGCATGGACTTCATTACGGCCGTATTTTAGAGCGTGGAAGCATAGGTTGCTCGTAATTCCCTTTGTTTCGTGCCATTCCTCATCCTAGCATCTTCCTTGGCTTCTTTGTGGTGTCCTCAATCCATGGATGTGCTCAATTCATCTCCATCCTCTCTTAATTCGTTCGGTTTTAGCTCTTATTCGCCTACAATCAACATATGTAGACCTCTATATCGACAATATAGATGAACTAGCTAACAATTGCTTCAATGCTTTATCAATGAACACTATAATGGATGAAATACATCTAGAAAACGTGCCTAAAATATCACAATATTTCATGCTAACAGTCGCCACGTGTCATTTTTTCCACGTCAGCAGCGGTTATTGGGCTTTTGTAACCCTACTTTTCTCCTATAAGAAGGCTGAAGAAAGGAGGAAAATGGACGTCTTGCATCCAGCGACATTTCGAGTCATTACTTAGAGAGATTTTGGGAGATGTTATTACGTATAGGGAAGATTTAGAGAAGGACGCATTTGAAGATTGCGTACTTATAGAAGATCTTAAGGTTTCATCTTCAAGGCGGATTAACATCCCGTTCTTCTTTATTCCTTGAGATTTGTGAGAGATTCTTACCTTAGTCTACATCCACTGAATGTAGTTTGCGATTATTGTGGTTGATTGACATTTGTTTTGAGTTTATTATTAAGATTTCAAGGTTTTACCTTTTCTCCCTTTCATATTTGATTATTGATTTGATTATGATGATTCTTGGCTAAAACCCTTAAGTGATTCTAAGGTGAAGGGTTGATAGTTGTGGCATAAATGATGATAGATTGAACCAAAACAGATTGGACCCTGAGAGTTGCGAGAAACCTCGTCGTCGAGGCTTTCCACGGCCTGTTCTTGAGTTCCACGGCCGTGGTTCCTCAAGATCTGGTCGTGATTTCCTCTGTCGTACGTTCTTTGATTTTGCTTTGATCCAAAGTTAAAGATTTGATTTAACCTAGCCGTGGCTTACCTTTTCTAGGTAGTAGTGAGACTCAACATCCTCTATTTCGGTTTCGAATGTCACAACCTTAACCGGTTTAGCTTATCTTTGATTCCCTTGGGTTTGGGCATGGGTATTTAAGAGTAATTCTTATCCTTTGATCCTTTTTATATTGCAGCCTCAACAATATTTATAGAGAGAGCCTTGGGTGAGACATATGGGTTTGGAACTTCACCGTACAATTCCCTACCTTAGATATACCTTCGCAATCCTGACTCTATCCTTATATCCTTGGAATATCTTGAATCGATTGCCACAATTGAATACTTAAATCTTTAGAATCGTTGTTTTCCTTATCATCTTTATAAAAACTTTTTATTTGTCTCACGATTTTGTGAACTGAATTTGTTCCCCCCAAATCCATGAATTCGATACTCTGAAATTCTTGCTTTACTACGCCGATCCGTACACTACGGGTTCGCTTTGCTTTGATTTCAGTTTTATAAATTTTAAGACTTAGTGACGCACATTTTCGAGCGAACACTAAAATTAAGGTACCTCCCTTTGAGAGTAATTGATGAGAATTGCTTAGAACGTCTGGGTATTGAAAAAACTCTTGCAGGGACATGGACTTTAAAAGGAAAAGGAACTACTCAAAATCCAAATGAAGAAGTCAACCCTTCTCATACTCCAAAAATCAGGTTAGAAGGGTGTGAAAAAGAAATAGGTTGTCTCAACTGTGAATTATTTGATTTTCAGTGTGATACCAAGAGAAGAATGGATGCCAATTTCGAAAAAATATCATTAAAATTAATTTATAAATAATTTGATATAATATATTAAAAAGTAATAGTTCATGAATTATATGGGAATAGTTCAAATTTTATAAGAGACTAGTGCAGAAATTATAACATGGTAGTTCAAAAAAATTTCATTCGTTTCTAAAAAAAAAAATTCTTTTTTTGGGATACGTGTCAGCTCTACGTTCAGCCGCACGGCCCTACCCGAAATTATAAACCGCACCTGAACATCTACCACATATTATAAACTAGTTGTAACAAAAAAAAAAAAGCGACATGGCTTACCTCTAACTTGACACAAATTATATGGTTCTACTTTAGTATTTGAACAAATAATATAATTATAATGTTTTTCTATCAAGAATTTAGTTGTAATGAGAAGAAACATTCGATTCAACAAATTTTAAGCTCATAGTTAACGAAAATGACATATATGATGCGTAAACGTTTTTTTTTTCTTTTTTAACGTTAGTGAGAAGTGACCCTTGATCGGTTTGTGTGGCCGAAATTGAAAAGTACAATACACGTGGTCAAAATGTATGGATCTATGGCCACATAAAAACATGGGCTTTATTTAAGAGAAAATTGGATGAAATGCACCCAATGACTAATTTTGTTTAATAAATAACCTAGGCCTATAAATTTTTAAGTGAATAGCCTTATTAAACAAATAATGACAGATTTACCCTTATTTATTATAATAAATTTTATCCTATTTTAGACGTTACTCTTATAACTTTAATGTAACCATTCTTGTAAATTTATAATTTATTCTTGTAAATGATAATTATTTTCTTGTAATTATATTTCTTGAATTTTCTTGTAATTATATTTCTTGAATTTTCTTGTAATTATATTTCTTGAATTTTCTTGTAAATTTATAATTCTTACAAGAATTACGAAAAATTAAATACTAATTTTCTTGTAATTATATTTCTTGAATTGTAATTATAATTTATTCTGGTTGGTTGCCCCTCCCTCCCACCCTAATACCAACTGGACAAGTTGGATTTTACGATTTTTCTTCTTGTAAAATTTTATTGTACACGATTTCACGATTTATAAAATTTTATTGTACACGATTAAATACTAATTGATTACGCTGATCAATTCTTGTAAATTTTTTGTAAAATTTTATCAAGAATTTTCTTGTACTCTTCATGATTTACATGAAGGGTACAAGATGTAACATGCTAGTTTTATCAATTCACGTAAATTTTTCTGCTATTCATTATGATTTACTAATTGATTACGCTGATTAAAATTGATAACTTTTTCAAAATACATCTTCTTCAATTAGGGATTGTAGGTCAATTAAAAGGAAATAATTGATTAGAAATCTTTTAATATCTTGTAGAAGGATAAATTAGTCTAAATAAATTAAAAGAGGTCATATTCTAACAAAATTATTGAGTTTCACAATTACTAATCAAAATTAGTGAACTAAGACTACGTAGCAAATTCACTCTTTATTTAACCTCCTCAATAATGGAAACTCTGCCAATGGAATACAGAAAAGGTAAAGAGAATGTAACTTTTCAAGCCTTGCAATTGCATACGTCTCCATATTTCTATCAATGACGTACCAAGAATATATAACGTGAATGTATTCTGATGGCTTCTATACAATACCAAAATTATATTCAAGTTATCAAATATGGAGTTGATATATGACTCGGTATGAATGTGCATATAAGGAAGGATGATCCCTATAATATCTTCCCAATGGCATCTATATTTATTCAATTATTTGTTCGATGATGTTACAAATTACAACACAAGCATCCTTGACAACAAGGCCATGTCTAGTGCACTACCATGGCTATTCATTTTTGAAGATTCCTTTGCTTTTTAATTGTTAAACCCTTGAGCAAAAATAAGTCTTGCTCTCTACTTTTCCCTCTACGACAAACAAGCAATTACTCTTGGCTAATTTGTTGAGCCCTAAATGAAGTTTTTACATCAAACAAACTAGCTTTCGCTTCTCTCATGCACCAAGCTTGCTCCTTGGATGGAAAGCTTATGTTGCAATTCACATTTACTTACACCCTCCAATCCAAGTCATCTCCAACAGAGCATTATCAAACTAAACAATGTCATAGTACCTTCAACTTTGCACTGAATACAGTTTTGCGGTTGCTCTCCGACTAATATGTGACGACAGCCGCTTAGACACATTCCTGCAAAATATCTCTACCATTTTTATCCACCATTCTACAACATTTTTAGTGCATTTTATCAAAACACACAAGCATCCCATACCTTCACTTTGAACAGAACACTGCCATCCGAAACTTGCTGCCCTGGAACTACCTGAAGCCCATGGATAAGGCCAGAAGATGGCGCCTTTACAACGTGCTGATAGCCGGAAAAAAAAAACAAGACAACAAGGTGAGTATATGATGTAGCGACAACATTTCCTAGCCCCAACAATATGGAGAGAGCAGGATGACAAAAATGACCTCCATTTTCATGGCCTCTAAGACAAGAACGGGCTGCCCTGACTCCACTTTTGCACCATCTTCCACGAGGACTTTAACTACTAGGCCAGCCATGGGTGCAACCACAGATCCCCGAGCATGAGCCACAGGCTGACCAGAAGATGCCTGGTGATGACTTTCATCCTCGTCAGACAGCTCAAGTCCAACTGTTTGTGTGAAATGGTGATGATGTGACCCATGCCAAACGTGAATGTGCCTGATAGGTCCCTGCAACCATATATAACAAGAGAAACAGTCATAAGCACAGAAGCACTATTAACACCAATGTTTTGGTTGCATGGTTCGAATCAGATGGAGATTAGGAGAGAACTGGCTTTAGCCAAAAGAATATAGATAAGGATCTAAACATTATATCAACCAATGAGTGAAAATACCTTTGAGTACACTGCCAAAGTTGCATGGACACTTAAGCCATTGATGTCAACGCTAAAATCATGTTCATCTAGCTGTATGACTTTGACTATGTTGCCAGCGCTACCATCTTCCGCAGACTGAGTACACGAACAACCTTAGTAAGACCCTTAAGTGCATTGAAAGAAATAAACAGTAAAAGATAATTTCTGTTATTGTAGATTAAGTCTCACACACAAACCTCAATGACATAGCTCCCATCCTTTTCATAAGTAATGATCAGCTCCATAGCAGTTGAGCTATTGCTACCATGTTCATTCTCCCATTCAAGTTGCAAATGTTGTGTAGCACAATAGTTTATCCTAAATGGGGTATCACTATACCAAATTGATAGAGGGCTGCCAACTGTTCAACGTTGCATCTTAGTATATTAATGACATGATGTAAATAGAGAAGTCAAAGGAATAGTGTAGTAGAAAGTATAAGATTTACCCTGTTGGTATCCATAATGTTCCTTTTTGCTAAGACATGCACTGACAACTATAGCACTAAGCTCAGCAGCTTCATGTTGCTCCTTCGTCCTTGTAGCATCATTGGGATCAGGAAACAAGTCATCCTTGAATTGCTCAATAAAGTGTGTCTCCACTTCACCCTTCTCAAAAGCCTGGTGGATTGCCAGTTGATGTAGAAAGCTAATATTGGTTGGCACACCAGCAACCTGAAGAGGATCACACATATTAAAGAGCACGCAGAAGAAAGGACTTTTCCACTATTAAAATATAATGTCCAGTAAGCTGAGTGTATCCAGGATCAATCAAATATTTCTAAAAGACAACTCATAATACATTTAAAATTCTGGATTAATATCTTATGATCGGGCATGCAACAAAGGTCACAACACAGACTTCAAAATTATATTCTCAAGCTTATTCCCTTGAAATAAATAATAAGTTATATCAATCTTATTTCCTAGAAGCAAAATTTGTTTTTTTTCCCAACATTCATGCCCTAGAGAATTGAAAATAAGCATAGAGTGTGCCAAAATTTCAATTTTAGCCAAGTTGTGAAGGAGCTACAAGCAAATAAACAAATTTGCAACTGAATAAGTATTCTTTCATGAGCTACAAGAGACAGACCTGAAATTTTGTGAGGCAATCCCTCAACTTAACTAAGGCTGCAGAACGGCTTTCTCCCCAGACAACAAGTTTAGCAATCATAGGATCATAATGCATGGTAACAGTGCCCCCTTGTTCAACTCCAGTCTCGACACGAACTGCTCAAAATTGAATATCATGATGTATCACTTCTCTTATATTTAAATAAAAAAATCCTTTTCTCTCTTGGATGTTAACAATTAAGTTAGCTTACTTGTCTCAGAGGCAGGAACTGGGCGATAATGGTGAAGAACTCCAGTTGCTGGGAGAAATCCTTTTGAAACATTTTCAGCATATATACGCGCTTCAAAAGCATGGCCTGTCATTGTTTTGAAAGCTTATTAACATTTCCAGGCCATGTCCTTTATTCATATCAACCTCAAAAGCACAGATAGGGATGGGAGTGAAGAGACCAAATGCACGTATTGTAATGGTAAAATCAAGGAAGTAATCAGTTTTCCAACACGAGACAAGGCGACAAATCCTTCAGGCTCTGTAGCCAGAGCAGATCTAGTAGACTTAAAACAAAATAACTATCAGAGGCCTAAAAGTCAATCATTAACCAAAGACATGTTTGATAGACTATCTATATCAGTTATCATATTGTAAATAAAAGATTTTGAAAGAAGCCGTGATGAGGATTGTACAATTCAGCATTTCAGCTCAGGTAATTTGTCCATCAAAGAAAGTATTCACCTGACAAAGGCACCTCTGATTGGGTAATTGGAAGAGGTTCCCCGTTTGCAACACGAATTTGCCACTCAACAAGATCCTGACCTACAACCATCTCGGTAACAGGATGCTCAACCTAAAAACAAAACCTGTTTAACATCGAGATACCAACAAGTTGAATTTTTGTCAAACTACCTTAAATGCAAGAAGCTAAAAGCACCTGAAGCCGTGTGTTCATTTCCATAAAATAAAATTGGCCTGAAACAGTGTCCATGATAAATTCAACGGTCCCAGCATTGTAGTAGCCCACTGCCTTTTAGATGTCAAACAGAATGCATGAATCGACATATATATGGAAGTAAGAGTACAATGAATAATAAGTAGACAATTCTGAACAGCGAATCAGCTGAAAGAAAAGGGGCGCAGAAAAAAGCGCGCACACTAAGCAACGAAGTACAATGGTTGCTTGCCAAATTACCTTAGCTGCAGATACGGCCGCCTGGCCCACTTGTGCACGGAAGTCCTCATTAACATGTGGCTGCACAATTAAAATTTTCATCACCGCCATAGAAGGTCTAGAATAAGAAATTTGAACAAACAATACAGAAAGCAGAATTACAGCTGGAGCTTCTTCGATTATTTTCTGGTGTCTCCTTTGTAAACTGCAGTCCCTTTCGTACAAATATAGTACATTCCCATGCTTATCCCCAAATATCTACAATATCATGTTCCAATAGCATTATTGCACAATAATGAGCATACGGAGAAGGATAAATGAAAAAATTATTTGATGTTCTAGGAATAGATGCTTATATATTAAGACAAGGCCATGCATCTACAGAGACTTCCATCAATATCAGGCCCATGCCTGCTCATATTTAATTAGAAGTCTGTGTCACACATAAAAACGGCCTACATTAAGGCCACATGTCAAGCAACGGAGTAAGCCATGCCAGCTTTTTGTTAATATAATTACTGAAAATGTCATTGCATTTTTTATTAAATAAATGAGACCAAATTGGAGAAACTAGCCTTTTTTATTATTGTTGTAGAATAAGTATACCTCTTCAATTTTATAAGTAAAAATACATTCTTACTATCTAAAACAAGGCACAAAATCCTAATGAGAATATTCTATTTCTAAATCTTGCAAAACAATTTTTGCTTACCTTTTTATCTCTATATCAATCTCGAAATCTGAAATTTGGTTCATCTCCAAAATTCCTTTCCCATTCAAAACATCGTTTAAAAACCCGTTGTTTCGTTTCCTTGTATAATTGATTGAATCCTTACATAGTTCCATTGGAGAATCAGTGGTTCACGGTGCAGCGTACTGAAAGATGACAGCGAGGATAAGGAAAATTGCTTTACAGTGGTAACGGTGATTCAAGGCGGCGGATCGTGGCGACGGTTCTCAGTGACGTTTTGCGGCGGCGACGGTCCACACCGTTGATTTCCGTGTATAGTATTTTTGTTGTATTACTTTTCGTGTATTGGACTTTAATACGACATATTGATCCTGAAAAATTGTTTTGGGTTTAGTTTTGATTAATTAGATTTAAAACGGATTCGGGTATTACGTTTTGCGCATCAATTATAATACAATATAAATTCAAGCATATATTTAGTATTAAATATCGTGTATGATATTCCCGGCATTACATTTCGGGTATAGTGTTTACGGAAATTATATTTTGGGCACCAGATTTTTGTTATACTTTAATACGGCATATTAATTTCGGTATATTGTTTCGGGTACAATGTTTCCGGTTTAGAATTCGGGCATAATGTTTGCAGGAATACATTTCCAGTATTAGGTTTTATGTATTAGACTTTATCACGTTATATTGAT
Source organism: Fagopyrum homotropicum (assembly GCA_033239125.1). NCBI lineage: Eukaryota > Viridiplantae > Streptophyta > Magnoliopsida > Caryophyllales > Polygonaceae > Fagopyrum > Fagopyrum homotropicum. The sequence goes on from BSWB01000002.1 coordinate 109,487,277, forward strand.
TATGGTAAATTGTTACGGATATAGTGTTTAAGGTTTAGTATTGGTTAATTAGATTTTTAATACCGGTATATTGGTTCGGGTATTACATTTCATGTATCAAATTTTAATAAGATTAATGTGTATATAATTTGTAAAAAAAAAAAAATACAATTTCCATTATTGTGTTTCAAGGGTTGTATTTTGGGTGAAATGGGAGAGTGGGCCTTTAATGACTATTGGGTGACAAAGTAGGCCTTTTTTTTATTCTAAATAATAAAGTAGGATCCTAGAGTTTGGGTATGTCTCTTGAGTATGTGTTTTGGGTATTAAATTCGGTTATTCAATTTGGTTATGTGTTTTGGTTATTGAAATTCAGTTACTGAATTTAAGCTATTAGATTTCAAGTATATGTTTTGGTATTAAATTTCGGTATAGGCTTTGGGTATGAGATTTCAGGTATATGTTTTCGGTATTAGGTTTCGAGTATTAAATTTCAAATATAAAAATTTGCGTCTTACGTTTCAGATATTGACATTGAAGTATTAAAATTTGGGTATATGGTTTGGGTATTATTATTAAGATATAGTTATAATTTAAGAAAAAGTATTAAAACAATCATGAGATTTAATATTTACTTTCTCTTATTAATACAAAAAGGATCATTTACACCAATTTTCTAAAATTATATATTGCTCCCATCTACATTTATATACATATAAACTTCTAGGTCTATATGCTATGTTGAGGTAGCTTAATATGGGTTACATAAGATAACATGTTGAGCTATAAATTAAAAATATCACTTTTTTAAAGTTCAAAAATTGATACATTAAACTAAAAGTTAATTATGCTCCCATCTAATCAGCTTTTTCTCAAAAAAATTACTAAAACTACCAATTGAGTTTTTATTGAATTTCAATTTCTATTAGTAAACCAGAAACTACTCTTAAATGTTAAAATTCCAATAACCAGATGAGTGATGCTCTGTATTACTAGACTACATCACCCTCCTTAGTCCTTACTGAGATTATCAATAAACTATTATGAAATCTTTTTCCATTTTATGATTAATACATTTTCCCATTATAAGATTGATAATCTATAAAAAAAAAAATCAATGGCCCTTAAGCACCTGAATTTTTAAAAACATTTATGGCAATAGTCTCATATTTGATTGACATTGAGCTTTTAAAATACTGTAAAAGTTACTAATATAAGTAAAAAAATACTTTTTTGAAGGAAAATAAAATAAAGAATCAAAGACATACTTTATAATTTTTGAAATGAAAACCAACACTATGTTGTCACGATACGTCTTAGAAATAATAAGAAAAATATTTTAATTAGACCAACATTTATCTTATTAAGTAGTCTAATTCTTCAATCATATACTATATAAATTAATTGTCTCATTGTCAACAAAAATACAGATTTTCGAGTCATCGAGAAAATAATGATGTTACTATATATTATGTGTAATTTACAATTACTATCATAGAAAAAACTCGAACAAGTGCGGGTATTAAACTAGTATCAGGACCGAAACAAAATGCCGGAGAGAGATACCTGAACTTCAATATGCCTTGGGCGTGTGATGTACTTCTCAAGTAAGATTGTATCTACTTTAAAAGAAGCAGCCGCTTCCCTTTGTGCACCCAAAAATGAATCAACAAATTCATCTGGACTCTGTACAATTCTCATACCCTGAAAAAAACAGAGTTATTCATAAGAATCCTACTTACTAGAAAAAGGCACTGCTAACGCAAGAAATCGCCTATTTGCCTGTTGGCAAAGACAGCACAGCTTTTCTAGAAAGGAGTATTCAGAAATGGCTCCTTTACATATAACCCTGCCTAATTTAAGGAACGGAAGAGTCTGGAAATTTATACTGCACTACACAATGTTTACTTGGAAGCAACAAAAGAACATTGGGGCAATTGTGGGAGGGTCGAGCTGTTTAAATTCATTGTTTAAGTTTGATTGGCATTCTCCTGAAAACAGTGAGCATAGACCATAGCATTGTTATATCTTCCCTTGTAACCCTCTTCTCCATGAACATTAGATGACTAAAGCCCTTGTTATGTGGCCATGTCAATTATTTTGACATTTCAACCAAGGCATATGGCCAATTAGCCATCAATAGCCTTTGGTTGGCAACATACATTCATAAATCAGTAGTGAGCATTGTTTTCCTATGATAACACACTGCATCCTGTAAAATAAAATCAGAAACGATAGAGTATCAATGGAAAATGTCTAGTCAACCTCCCAATTCCTCTTACACTTATACACTCCCCTCTGACATTGAAATACATAATCACATACGCAGTTAACCACAGAGATCGACATGATGTACGCAGTAAGTTGAACTATTGAAAAATACTATACCTTCCCTCCACCACCATGAGTTGGCTTTATTATGAGTGGATAACCAATTTTATCAGCTTCAGATTTCATTAGGTCAATATCCTGATCAAGACCATGATATCCTGGCACCAAAGGAACTGCAGCTTCACCCATTATCCTCTTTGAAGCACTGTCAAACAAGTAAAACATCAAGTCATTTGACCTGTTGAACATGGATCCAGCAAAAAGTAGTGACTAAAATCCGCAGGCGGGCATATCACAAATTAGAAGTCACTCACTTTTACCTTTTATCACCCATATCTCGTATTGCAGAAGCTGGAGGTCCAATAAATGTGAGTCCCTCATTCTCACAGAGTTGAGCAAACTCAGCATTTTCTGACAAAAATCCATACCCAGGATGGATGGCCTAGTCATAAATGTCCAAGAAGGAGTAGCTAAGTTACTAGCAGTCTGGGAAAACTCACACAAACTTCAATGATCTAATTAAACATGCCCTTTCCTGTTAAATCACATAATTCAACAACAGTCCGTATCAGATGGACCAGAGGATCCGGAGTGATTCAACAAACCTTGTTACTGAAAGGTTGAGCCGCCCATCTAGTGAGGCAATGTGTCTAAAATATTATCTATATCACCTATTCAATATATATTTCCATGTACCAATACATTGCATTATGCAGCACACGAATGCTCTATGCAACACTGGCAACTGCAAACCAAGTGCTAACTCCAAACAAGAAATAGAGGCAGCTTAATCATCCAATTTCACAAAAGCTCTACTGGCCAGGTGACAGACAGCTTATCGCAAAAAAAAAGAGGCTAATTTTAACTCCTATTAGTGGTAATGGTATCGGATTAATCTAAAAACCATGCGCTCCGGTTATGTAACATGCAAACTTTGATCGCTCACAAAATGCAGCTACAACTTCCGCAAATCATCGAAGTTTCACCATATAAACAATAAACCGAAAAAGGTTGAAAGAGAGGGGAGGGAGGAATCGAAACTAATCACCTGCGCACCAGCACGTCTAGCAGCTTCGATGATGGAATTGGAATTAAGGTAGCTCAATTTGGCAGGCGGGGGACCGATACGGATGGCCTCATCGGCAAACTTCACATGAAGACTGTCCTTGTCGGCATCACTATAGACTGCGACAGTTCGAATCCCTAACCGATTCGCGGTCCTCATTATCCGGCAAGCAATTTCGCCTCTGTTCGCGATCAGAATCTTCTCAATCGGTCGATTCCCGATGGTCGGAGAAGAGGTGGAGAATGACGTACCGAGGGAAAAGCGTGAGAGCATTCCATAGTGGAACCTCCGGCGAAGGAGACAAGTCATGGCTGCCATGGAAAGCGGGAAGAGCAAAGCTTGTGGCTGCGGACAATGAGAGTTTGTTGGAGCTGAAGTGTTTGGGTGATATATGGGAAATTGAGGGAGAAAAAGAGGGAAAAGGGATAAGAGTGCATACAGATGGGCACTGCTCAAGGCAATTGAAGATCACTTTCAACATTGAGGATGGCATCCATGACCTGGACATTCATTCTTTGCCAACAACCATTTATTTATTTTTAATAACCCTAATCTAATCTTCATCCACTGCACTGTATAAACGATTAGTGAGTCTGAGTCATAGTTACATAGACTACCGTTTGTACCTATCCATCCTCGAAATCATACATACGTGTAAGTTATAACGTGTCATTTTTCTACCAAGTCACCGAATTTTTTTTAAATATATTTAATCATTACCATTATCAATAAAATAGCATAACTTCAATTTAAACTAGTTTTATGCGGGTTCAGTTTTAATAAATATTTAATAGTTAGAAATTTATATGTATATTTTTGTAAAATAAAAATCTAAAAAATAAAATTATAATCAATATTATGATTTTCAATTCTGTTTTAAGTATTTACCTCTTCTAAGTAATTATATTTTAAAATTGATTTGTTAAGATATGCTTGTTGATAAAAAAAAAATATGTAAAAATTTAAATATTTTAACTTTAATTAACGACTTTACTAAAATATTTTTTATAGATTTTAAATTTTAAAAGCCACTTTTTTAAAAAAATTTGGGGTTGGGAGAACCGTGGCTTGACATGTGGTAATAGAGGCTCCTGCTTTAATATATACTAGTGTAGTTCCCGTGCCAAGCACGGATATAATTTAAATTTTATAATTTTGAAAATTTTTATAAAAAAATTTATGTAACATAATGGTTTTAATTAACTAATAAAAGGTTAATTAAAAGTTATAATTAAATTAATTATAATTTCAGATAAACAATAAAAATAGACTAATTTAGACAATATTACATATCTTAGTTAATGTTAATAGAATATTTTATAAAGTTGATAAAAGTGAAATAAAAAATTTTAAAAGAAAAAATATAATTAAATTTTAAAATTAAAATATAAATGTTAAAGTAGAGAACATTTAAAAAATTCAATTACAAAATTATCTTAGGTTGTTTTAAATAATATCCATAAAAAAATGTAATAATTATATTATAAAAATTTATACATTTTTAAGTTAGTTATTATTTCCTAATTAATATAAAAACTATATATTTATATGTTAAAGTTAGAATAATAAATAATCTAATCATTTTATAATTAAAAGTGAGAAATTTTTTTAAAATAATGAAAAGGATATCTTAATAATATATTGAAGATTGTGATAACATTATAAATGAAAATAATATATCTATTATCTATATCATTGCTTTTTTTTTATTGATTTGTTAATTACTATAATTATAAAATTAAGATACGCGATAAAATGACACGTGGTGTGAAGTTTATAAGATCACGACACGTGACACAAAATGTTTCTTCTTTGATATATGTATATAGATTAATTGATAGAAGTTTAATAAAAGTAATCTCTTCAATTTTTTAATAAAATAAAAATACATTAGCATCTATACATAAAATAAAAAAAGTATATTTAGTATAGATAAATATATGTATAACTATATGTATAAAGTTATTTTGGTATAATTTTTTATCATAGAATAATAAATCTATTATTATAAATTTAACTATATTTATGTATATGTGTAGATATATAAAAAGACATGTATGGTAAGTAGATAAATATAACTTCTATTATAGAATAATTATACTATTACATTATTGACTAATTTAAACATGGTAAATGTATATATAATTTTTTTTTAAAAAAATCAAAATTCTAAAAAAATGACATGTGGCATAAAATATGTTAAGATGAACCACGTTGAAGGAAATGCTTTGACTTTAATATATGTATATAGATAAGATTAGATATAATTTTTATAATTAAACAACTTTAAATAAGAAATAAATTATTTTCATTTTAATAAATTTTAGTACCCCATCATCTTAACTATCAGAACGGTACCTCAACTATTGAGTCTGATCAAAGTTTAATACCTATGTTAATGTTCATCCGTTAAATTCATAAATGTCTGCTAAATCTCAGGGGTAAAATTGTACATCTTGAGATAAACCCTAAGTCCCAAATTTATCAATTTCCCAAAATTAAAATCATAAAGCCCTTGAATTTAGATAAACCCTAAGGTTTGTAGAACAGGCATGAGACAGAGGAACCCAACTTGTTCAAATACATAAACTCGACATAGAACATAATTAATCCATTTCGCCAACACAAAAAACCTGTTTAATACAAATAATCATGCAGGTTTATATACAGAAGCCTTCAACACCCATCAATTGCAAAAATTAACCTCATCCATACACTCCATTGAATTTAGATTGAAGAATTTTGGATTAAGATTTGAAAACTTTCGCTTTTTAGGTTTACATGAAGGGAAATTGTTTATATATGAGATGAGATTCATTGAATTTAGTCAGGTGGGAGATTTTTCCACCATCTCCCCAATGGCTTCCTCTGCTTCAGATCTTGACAAGCGGCAGCAATGGTGGCGGCGGCGGATGACGGGATGAGGTTAATTTTGCAGGCTATCTTCATCTGCTTCAGATCCGGACCTTCTCATTCTTCATCTGCTTTAGATCCGGACCTACTACCCACCTTCTCATTCTTCACCTTCTTTGACACACCTCTCGATCCTCCACATGCTCAATCACCTGCACTGGCTTCCTCTGCTTCAGATCCGGACCCGCATCCCGGTAGGGCTTCGAGTCAAAGGTCCACCGGGCCGAATCTTGTGAAGAAGAGAAGGTTAAATTGTAATCTTGCGGGCTATCTTCATCCTCTTCTTCAGAGAAAGCAAAAGGGTCGTCGGAATCATCACCGTTTAAGGTCGAATCAGATAACGTTCTTCCAATTCCTCCTCGGCTCCGGCGGCCGTACATTCTAACCATCATCTTCTTGGTTTGATATTTTCCTGAAATTTGAAATCTCTATCCGGTAGGAGACAAAGAACCCTAAATTAAAAGCTCTATCCATTGGGTAACAGATCTTCAGCTGATACAAAGAAAAAGTTTATAGACGATTTCAAATTGAGGTTTTAGATCGGGGAGTATGATTTTTTATGTTGATTGGTTGGTGGTAGAAATTTGGGACTTTATGATTTATGATTTATGATTTTTGATTTTGTGATCTTGATTGTTGTTGTTATGGAAAGGGTTATATGATTTTGATTTTGGGAAATTGATAGGAATTTGAGGTTCAGGAAATTTGGGAATTAGGGTTTATTTGAAAGTGGACAATTTTGCCCTCGAGATTTAACACCGTTCTTTAAAGTTAACGGATGAACAATAACATAGGTATTAAACTGTGGTCGAGCTCAATAGTTGAGGTACCGTTTTGATAGTTAAAAGGATGGGGTACTAAAGTTTAGTCAAGCTAAAAGATGGGTACTGTTTAGGCAATTTTCTCTTAAAAAAAATTAAAACTTCTATTAAATTAGATTAAAAATTCAATGAAAGAATTGGGCAAAGGCTCTTTTTATTTCCTTTTGTTTTGTATACCCCTATTATTTTAATCAAATGTAATTTGACATTAGGTAAAACATGAGTTCATTTTACTAACGCTCAACTTCCAGCTCTCTTTCCCATTTTCATCGTCTCTCCACTTCCACCTTTATTTCACTGGTGATCTCTTCCATTCCGACTCTAAGGTTCATCAATCCATTTCTGTCACCGGTCTCTCAACCATTTCGTTTTTTTCGCACAAACTTTATAAACCCTAATCAACCATCACAATGGCTCAACGATCTAAGGTTAAGGCTCAACGATCCTCGATGTCTGATGAACCTAATAACCCTAACTCAACCTTCACCGGTTGACGAGTCTATTACAACTCATGGGCAAGTACCTCCAATGTCTATTATGGAGGAATACATGCAAATAGTTATTGTTGGAGGCCCAAGCAAAGAAATCGGCATGATTAGTACGGCTTTGATACAAAATGTAAGATACTCTGTCATTTATACTTTGTTTTCTAGTATTATGGTTTCTAGTATGAGTTTTATATTAGGTTTTATGAGTTCTCGTATGCTTTCTGGTAAGAGTTGATATGGTAATCTAGTATGATTTGTTTCGTTTTTATATTGTCATGATTTGTCCGGTATGGGTTTCTAGTATGAGTTGTTGATGTGTTTCCTATGTATATTGATATGATTTGTCTAGTATGGTTTCTAGTATGATTTTCTGTGTGTTTTTCTGGTATGGTTCAGGTATGATTTGTCTATATTGATATGGGTTTCTAGTATGAGCTCTAATATGATTTATCTATATTAATATGGGATTCTGGTATTAGTTTGATATGAGGTTTTGATATGATTTTCTGGTATGGAATATTGATGTGTACATTGATATGAGTTTCTAGTATGTTTACATAGTCAAAGGAAGAAGGGTGTAGTGATGTAAATGAAGAGGAACTATATACACAAAACTCCTTTGTAAGTTAAGATTCTTTTTATTACGACTTACAATATTAATACCACTTACTATATAGAAAGCTTGTTTCCTTTCCTAGTTTCTGTACAAGTTTGATGATAACGAAAGATATGAGACATTAGGGATAACTGTGTTGTACCGTGTGAATATCAAAAGTTTCATACTAGAAGGGTTGAATGACAGTAACGAAGAAAGATTCAAAAATAGTATATTCAAGGAAGTAATCCGTTTGTGTACAAATCTGAAGCTATCTAACCAATTAATACACTACATGCTTCTGCGGGAGGTTAAAATAGACCGCAAATACTCAATGTGGTTTGCTCTCAACAATAGTATAATCAGGTATTTATAACTACACTCTTTTTACTTTGGTACCTTAATTCCACTTTGTATTGTTAATGTGTTTCTTTCTTTTGAATAATTTGGTTTATAAGGTTTGTATTAAATGAGTTTGAATAAATAACTGACATGGAGTGTCAGTACAACGCATACAAAGATATAAAAGATGTCGATATGAGTGATGTAAGATCCCAGTTTTCACCTTCACCGCCCCCGTGGTGAACGAGGCCTCCCCATCGGCCTTGGTGTCTATCACCGCCCATGCGGCTGAGGCGATCCGCCCCTGCGGATACGCTGCAGATCATGCCCGATTTGTTTTCGTTCGTTTTATCTTCCTTCCATAGATAGAATATCCGATCTTCTATCTTATGGGCCGGCTTCCTTATCTTCTTCCAAACCCTAGACGTCCTTTCCATCTATCTTTCCTGCTTCTTCTATATATTCCCGTCTTTTCTTCTTTTTCCCGTTTCTTGCTTATGTCTTCTCCAACCCTAGAGCGCTGCAGCCTTGCTTCTTGCGATCTTGCTGAACGTGTAAGTTCTTCCTCCCTTGTTCTTCATCACATTCATTTGTTATTGTACCTTGCTTCTCTTCTGTTTCGTATCTCTCTTCGTTTCCGCTTTTCTTCTTCTCCAAGAATCAAGTTGATCCTTGATTCTTGTGGAGCGTTCCGTTGATGATACTTTGATTTTCACAAGCTCCCTTGGCTGAGTTGTGAAGTGTGGAAGTGTAGGAAATACAAGTGTTGGCCTTTGTCGTGGTTCTGCTGTCGTCGAGAAGTCGATAGTGCTTCTACACTAGAATCCGCCCCCGTGCCTATGTAGTGCCGCCCCTGTGGATTTCCCTCGCTTCCGCCCCTGCGCCTTTGTCCAACCGCCCCTGCGGTTTGTTCTGCAGTAACTCTCATTCTTATGAGTTGCTTTCCTTCCTTTCTTTCGTCGTTCTTGTCCTTGGCTCTTCGGGATGTTGTTGTCCCTTGTTGTTTTGTAAGACTAGGGTTTGTGAGCCTAGCTTGTGTAGATCTCTTAGAGATCATGGAGACTAGAAGTTATAGACTTTTAGCAATCATTTTGGCTCTTGATTCGTGATACCTTGTTGAGCAGGCTTACCTTGGCTCCTTTCCTGATTCTTTTTTGAGTGTTTGTTGAGTGTTGAGATTACCTTCGAGTGAGGTAAGTCCCTTGGACTTACTTAGCTTCATTCCGCGTATTGGTTTGATTCTATTGGCTTGTTTGTGTTATAACTGATATGCGGAATATGATTGACCTTGTTATACCTTACTCGGCCCAAGTGTATTATAACCGGGCGGTTAACGCTTGTCCAATTCAGAATGGGGAAACTAGGAGGTGCTCTCGCGACCAGTCCAACAGGTGACAGAAGTATTCATACGTCCTATTCCTGTTGGTGAAAGGGGACGGAGGTGAGGTCGTAGCGATTCTCGTGTAACAACCATAAGTTTAATTAGTAATTGGATAACATAATGAAAGATAATAATCGGCTGAGTGTGAGCATTTTATTTGTTTACTTTACCTTATGTGTGTTTGTGCCTTTACTGTCTTTCTGATATCTAAAATGTTAGTTAATGGTTTATACCGATGTTGTAGATGCCTTGCAGGATATAGGTGCTGCTGAGTGATTCGGATAGTGTGGTCAGTTGGGGTTCCCATACATTATAGGACGGGATCGGGCTTATGTTTATGTTGTTGCTTTCTCTTTTCATTTTGAACTTGGCTGCGAGTCTTTTACGCTTCCCTTTTGTTTAAACCTTTGGTTTTATATTGAGTTTTGGTTTTTATTTGTTTGTGCCTTGTTGTAAGATCCGTTATGTCGTTATGTCGTTGTAAACCTTTGGTTTACAATGACGCATCCAAGATGAGCTTGGGATGTGTTTTGATGCAGAGGGTAAGGTGATTGCTTACGCATCGAGACAGTTGAAGACGTATGAGGAAACTTACCCTACCCATGATATGGAGTTGGCTGTTCTTCACGCTTTGAAGATTTGGAGACATTATTTATACGGAGCTACGTGTTAGATATTCACGGATCATAAGAGTCTGAAGTATATATTCACGCAGTGGGAGCTGAATAACCGCCAGAGGAGATGGTTGGAGGTTATCAAGGATTTTGATCTTAAGATCTTATACCACCCGGGGAAGAGGAGATGGTTGGAGGTTATCAAGGATTTTGATCTTAAGATCTTATACCACCCGGGGAAGGCGAATGTTGTAGCTGATGCCCTTAGTAGGAAGACTCCCCGAGAAATGACGATTGCTAGGCTAACAGCTCAACCACAGTTGCAACAAGATTTGGCATGGCTAGAGGTGGATATCCACTTTCCGGATTCCGACAACCAGTTGTCCACCTTGGAGATAGTACTTGATCTGTTGGTTGAGATTTGACAGAAATAGGAGAGTTGTCCAGCCTTGACACAGATCCGAGACCGGATGTCTCGAGGAGAGGCGCCACAGTTCGCAGTCGGTGCCAACGGGATCTTGAGACGCCACGAGCGTGTATGTGTTCCTTCAGATCGAGAGTTGAGATAGAAGATCATTCAGGAGGTTCACTCTTCACCTTAGTTAGTGTACCCCGGTGCGAGTAAGATGTACTAGGATATCAAACAATCCTTTTGGTGGGGAGGCCTGAAGCTAGATGTGACGAGATATGTAGCTCAGTGTGCGACTTGTCAACAGGTAAAGATAGAGCATCATCGACCAGAAGGAGAGCTACACCCACTTCCCGTTCCTCAGTAGAAGTTGGAGGACATCTCGATGGATTTCGTTACCGGTTTGAGACCGAGTCGAGGCTTTGATGCTATCTGGGTGATAGTAGATCGATTGACGAAGACCGCACATTTCATTCTGATTAAGGAAACGTGGCCGGTAAGTCGATTGGCGGAGGAGTTAACCAGACAGATAGTACGGCTCCATGGAGTACCTAGGACTATAGTCTCTGACAAAGACGGACGTTTCACATCGAGGTTTTGGCAGCAGGTGCGTGCCGCACTAGGTACGAGTCTGTAGTTCACGACTGCTTATCATCCTCAGACCGATGGTCAGTCAGAGTGGACCATCCAAACTCTGGAGGATATGTTGAGAGCATGCGTGCTAGACTAGGGACAGGTGTGGCCAGATCACCTTCCCTTAGTGGAGTTTTCGTATAACAACAATTGGCACACATTGATCAGGATGGCTCCTTATGAGGCTTTACACGGGCAGAGATGTCGTACACCGTTGTGTTGGGACGAGCTTAGTAGTGCTAGCAAAGTAGTACCTGAGCAGATTTAAGATGACATGGCTCGAGTAGCAGTAATCCGAGAGTGGATGTTCGTAGCACAAAGTCGGCAGAAGTCTTACGTTGATAAGAGGCGCAAACCTCTAGAGTTCAGAGTTGGAACTCAATTATGGTTGAGAGTATCCCCAACACGAGGCGTCAAACGTTTCGGTGTCATGGGAAAGTTGAGTCCCAGGTATGTCAGACCTCTTTAGATTCTAGAGCGAGTTGGAGAGGCATCATACAAACTTACTTTGCCACCGAGGCTTGAGGGTGTTCACCCTGTCTTCTATGTGCCTCATTTATGCGAGTACATACCGGACCCGAGACACATCGTCAGTCATGAGGATCTAGTTGTCGAGCCAGACCACACGTTCGTCGAGCACCCGGTAGCTATCTTAGAGCATAGTACGAGACGCTTACGTTCGAAGGACATACCGATGAAGAAGATTTAGTGGTCGATGCAAGAAACTGATGAGGCGACTTGGAAGACAGAGGATAGTATCCATAGAAACTATCAAAAATTCTACGCTGACCTTGTTGTACCTTTAGCATAATTGTGTGCTTCAGTCTTTCCTATTGTTGAGTTGCGTACGCTTTTGTGATGTTTTGAGTTACGTGCCCCGTGTGGAAATATATGAGTTGTGTTCAGTATCCTGTGTTGTTATGTGATTGTTCGGGTTGTTGCAAGTTTCGAGATGAAACTTCTTTTAAGGGGGATCTGATGTAAGATCCTAGTTTTCACCTTCACCGCCCCCGCGGTGAAGGAGGCCGCCCCAACGGCCTTGGTGTCTGTCACCGCCCCCGAGGTGACAAGGGGCCGTCACTGCGGATACATTGCATATCATGCCCGGTCTATTTTCGTTTGTTTTATCTTCTTTCGATAGATAGAATATCCAATCTTCTATCTTATGGGCCGACTTCCTTATCTTCTTCCAAACCCTAGATGTCCTTTCTATCAATCTTTCCCGCCTCTTCTATATATTCCCGTCTTTTCTTATTTTCCCGTTTCTTGCTTACGTCTTCTCCAACTATAGAGCGCTGCAGCCTTGCTTCGTGCGATCTTGCTGAACGTGTAAGTTCTTCTTCCCTTGTTCTTCATCACGTTCATGTGCTGCTGCACCTTGCTTCTCTTTTATTTTGTGTCTCTTTTCGTTTCCGCTTTTCTACTTCTCCAAGAATCAAGTTTGATCCTTGATTCTTATGGAGCGTTCCGTTGATGATTCTTTGATGTTCACAGGCTCCCTTGGTTGAGTTGTGAAGTGTGGAAGTGTAGGAAGTACAAGTGTTGCCTTTTTCATGGTCCTGCTGTCGTCGAGAAGTCGACAATGCTTTTCCACCGGAATCCGCCTCCGCGTCTCTGTAGTGCTACCCCTGCGGATTTCCCTCGCTGCCGCCCCCGAGCCTTTGTCCATCCGCCCCTGCGGTTTCTTCTGTAGTAACTCCCGTTCTTGTGAGTTGCTTTCCTTCCTTGCTTTCCTCGGTCCTTTCCTTGGATCTTTTGGATGTTGTTGTCCCTTGTTGTTCTGTAAGACTAGGGTTTGTGACCTTAGCTTGTGTAGATCTCTTAGAGATCATGGAGACTAGAAGTTATAGACTTCTAGCAATCGTTTCGGTTCCTGATTCGTGATGTATTGTTGAGCAGGCTTCCCTTGGCTCCTTTCCCAAGGCTTTTCTGAGTGTTTGCTAAGTGTTGAGATTACCTTTGAGTGAGGTAAGCCCCTTGAACTTACTTAGCTTCATTCCGCGTATTGGTTTGATTATATTGGCTTGTTTGTGTTATAATTGATAACCGGAATAGGATTGATTTTGTTATACCTTAATCGGCCCAAGTGTATTATAACCGGGCAGTTACCGCTTGTCCAGTTCAGAATGGGGAAACTGGGAGGTGCTCTCGCGACCAGTCTAGAGGTGACAAAAGGATGCATAAGTTCTATTCTTGTTGGTGAAAGGGGACGGAGGCGAGGTCGTAACGATTCTCGTGTAACAACCATAAGTTAAATTAGTAATTGGATAACGTAATGAAAGATAATAACTGGCTGAGTGTGAGTATGCAATGTGTTTACTTTACCTTATGTGTTTTTGTGCCTTTATTGTCTTTTTGATATTTAGAATGTTAGCTAACGGTTTATACCGATGTTGTAGATTCCTTGCAGGATATAGGTGCTGCCGAGTGATCCAGATGGTGTGGTCAGCCGGGGTTCCCGTACATTATAGGACGGGATCAGATTTATGTTTATGTTGTTTCTTTCCCTTTTCGTTTTGAACTCGGCTTTGAGTCTTTTACGCTTCCCTTTTGTTTACACCTTTGGTTTTATATTGAGTTTTAGTTTTCATTTGTCTATGTCTTGTTGTAAGACCCGTTGTGTCGTTGCTACTCTGAGGGTCAAGACCCATTCTGTGGTCCTAACCCATAGCGCTTCGAGTTCCCAGAACTTGGGGTGTTACAAGTGAGGTGGTCGGCGTCCCCAAATGTCTATTGGGAGGATGCATCTTCATCACTTCATAATAACGACGAATACAAATATAAAATGGCGTTGATTCTTTTTGTTGAATTTGTCTTGATGGGGAATGACAAGAAGAAGTTAGTAAGCAATCTAACTCTTTCCTTGCTGAAGACATGGAAGATTTTGATTCATTCTCATGGGGCGCCTTGTTTTCAAAAGGACACTTGAGAGCCTTCAAAAGTGCGAGCCGACCAAGTTTTGTATATCAAGAAACTACTGTCTTACTGGTTTTCCTTTGGCACTCCATGTATGATTGTTTTAAGTTGTATATATAAGTTATGTGACGTATTGTATTGTTTCTAGTATGGTTTTAATTTTATGATTTCTCTAGTATGTTTTCTAGTATGATTTTATTGCATGAGTCTTTGGCTTGTATGAGTATAGAGTTTATGTTGTGGATATGTATTATGATATGAGTTTATCTTGTGTTTTTTATTTAATTTTTTTTGGTATCATTTTCTAGTATGGGTGTTGTTTTATCATATGTTTTTCTAATATCATTTTTTGGTATGAGTGCATGCTATGAGTTTGATATCATTTATTGACATGAGTTTTTGATATGCTCTGTTGATGTATTTCCTATGTATAAATGATTGGTACGTGTGTTTGAGTCAATCTCCAAGTTGGCATCTATGTTTCCCAGATTTGATGAAAATGAAACAACCCCACTATGTGTTAAGTGAGTGCCTACATAAAGAGGAAGAATACATGTAGCGTCAAAACAATAAAATAAACAACATCATCTTTGACGGAAGATGACATAAGAACAATCCCATTGTCCCCGGACGATCTAGAAGTTGAGGATGACATCAAGTGGTGGGGTGATGAAAATGTGGACGAAGATAGTTTTTTATTTCATTTCTTCAAGATTGTGTTCCACAACGTCCGGGTATGCAAACCCTAAGATGTTGATGACAAGGGAAACAACAAGGCTGCCCCAAAGAAGGATGAAACCGACAATGATGACTTTGTCGCTCCTCCTCAACCACGTCGGCATGTTTTCAAGTTTCCAAAGTCAAATTTAATAAAGAAAGATGTTGTCAACAAGAGAGTAGTAATAATGTTAGAAGAAAACGGTAAATATATTTCATACTTAATTTTTTTATATCTGGTATGAGTTTCTAGTATGTTTATCTAGTATGGCTTTTGGTATGATTTGCTGATGTGTTTCTTGTGTATATTGATATGATTTGTCTAGTATGTTTTTCTGGTATAGTTTCTGGTATGACTCTAATATGAGTCTGATATGATTTCTGGTATAATTTGGTGATGTGTTTCCTATGTATATTGAAATGTTTTATTTGGTATGAGTTACTGATATGTTTTTCATTTAGTTAATAATTTTTTTTTATGTAGTGATGCATGTAAGAAGGTGAAGCAAGTAGAGAGTTGTAAAGAGGAAGGGTAAATAGTTACACACCCAATTATATTTTCATACTAGATTTTTGATTTTTTTTATAATTATCTATACCCTTGTTTTAGCCAAGAGAAAATGGATGCATTGGCTAATCCTCCATAGACTGTGGTTGCACCTAGTAGAATAGTTGAGAAGGATGCACCTCAAGAAATGGAGACCAATTCCCCTACAAGTTTATACGTAGATAATCCTCCGGCTAATCCTACATCCACTTATCCTACCATCAATAGGTAAATGAAAGTTTACATTATGGTTGTTTGTTAATTACAAAAGCTTGTTTGATCTCACATATGTAATCTTGTACTATGTGAATGTATAGGGAGTCTGAATGGGTTGAGCGTTTGATGAAACAACTTGACACCCTTCAACAAGTGTCTACTTAGTTCGTAAAGAAGGTTGATGAGCAAGATAAAACTATAAACAAAGTAGTTATGAAACTGAAGGAACATAATGTCACCCAAGATCGAATAGAAGGACAATTGCTTCAAAATCATCTCTAAGCTTGGAAAGATAGCCCCTTCTTGTAAAAACCCCCCCCCCCCCGCCCAAACGCTCCAACTCTCCAAGACCACAACCTCAATTGATGATGCTAAAAAAGAAATTTGTGGGATTTCAAGTTCGGAGGAGACGGAAAACAAGCAAGATGTTCAAGGAGTGGAAGTTGATAAGCCACACGAAGAGGAAGAGGTATAACACACTAATATTCTTGATGTGTATTGCATGCATGCACATTGGTTAAGGTTTTTGTTATGTTGTGAATGTGTTACAAAAACCAAAACCAAAACTGGACGAAGTGGCCAAAGCAAAAACAATAGTACCGAGGATAATGGGTTTAAGTCAAAAGAAACCTAGCGACCTTGTCGTATCTCCATATGTTGTACAAATAAATATTCATAAGGCACCAAAGCATAATTTTGTGGACAAGAAGGAAAGAGATGCATTCTATGTTTGGTGCCTTGACTCGAAGAAAAATGTTGTCATACTTGGATATCACCATGAATCAAATAGGGATCATTTCAATAAATTACTAATAAAATTGGATGGTTGTGGGATTATGTAAGTCAATATTAACCCTACTTTTATACAAGGTTATAATTTGTTGATAAGTTTCTAGTATGACTCTCTGTTATGAGTTATGGATGTGTGTTCTAGTATGAGCTTGTCTCCATAAGTTGTTTTATGAGTTTCCGATATGATATGTTGATGTGTTTTCTGGTATGAGTTTTTGGTAAGAGCTTGTTGTGTGAGAGTCTAGTATGAGTTTGATATGTATTTTTAATATTATTTTATAGTATGGGATCTTGTTGTGTTTATTCTATGTGTTTTTGGTATGCGTTTATTGTATGAGATTCTTTTATCATTTTCTAGAATTGACATTGTGGTATGAGATTAATGTATGAGTTTGTTGATATGATTTCTAGTATGAGATCTTGATGTGTTTATGGTATGCGGTTGTTGTATGAGTCTTATATGAGTTTCTAGTATGAATTTATTGCATGAGTTTCTAGTATTGAATTATTAGTTATGTTCATAAATTACAACAACTTGAAGAATTACTTGCATACTTGAGAAAATTTGTGATTGAAAACCCCGACATTTATGAACGCGTTTCCATTATGCCCGGAATGTTCCAGCGGTATTTGAACCTGGATTGCTATCGTGAATACTTAGAGATATCAAAGAAGGGGGCGAGTACAATTTTGGGGAGGAAGTTCACGGCTACATATTTGGATTTGAACCAACAATCTTCAACAAGCCCTTATATGAAGTCAATGTCATATACACTACCATGAACACTGGGGCAAACATTAGATAGCCTTACTGGTTGATCTAATATAATGGTGTGTTGTTGTTTATAACTCGATCGTCAATGGTATGTGTGATGGGGACTTGATGAATATGCTTACCTCATTCCTCGTAATGTTCCCCCACCTTCTGAAAAATCACGTAACATTTGACAAGTTTGGTGACAACCTCAAGAAGCCACTGGGATACGTTCGCAAGAAAGATGAAGAGGTTCCTCAAAACAACCCAAGGCAAATTATACAATACTACTCATATGTTCCATGCATTGTACATTAGTATGTTGGTTTGGAAAATAACTTATATAATTTGTTGTTGCATGGCAGCGGGAGTTGTGGGGCCTTCACCATCAAGCACATACAATACTTGTCATCTAGATGTAACAGTTTGTCGATGATATGTCAAGAATACGTTCCATCTTTCAAAGAGCCATTTTCATTAATTATGTACAATAGGGGATGGGTCAAACCCTTTGAGTCGCTATAAAACGGTTTATGTTATGTGTATTGAAACTTTAACTGTCATTTAGGTTGTTGTTGTATTGACTCTGTTGTAATTGTGTGTTGTTGTGCTTCTGGTATGAGGATGTTTATCCGAAAATAAACATATACTAATATAAAAACTGTTTTGAACAATCTCAGATTAACATAAAAATCATCAATAGTATTCTTGGATGTGTTTTCATACCTTTAGAAGTGGTTGATTTCAGCAAGTTTTTTTTATGGCCTACCATGTCACAACCTCTACATTTCTTCTTCTTCCCTTCACCTAAGCCCCGTATCCTAGCTTTAGACAATCTTCCAATTCTCTTTCACTTTATAGGAGTGTTGTATTCAATAATTGTAATGTAACTTGGAATATCTAAATTCTCATCGTCAAGTACTGGGTATATTGTCTCCACATATGCCGTTTTCCAATATTCAACGCTCTAATAAAAACTTGCTAGAGTATCTGAATTCATTTTCTCCATCTTTGATGCAGCTATCGCATGAACTCATGGTATCTCCTCAATATCGAACTCCTTGCAAGTGCAACTCCTATCCACTAAAAAAACAACTTCCTTTTCCTGGTTCTATTGTACCTCAAACAATAACCTTTTTTCATCAAGAATGTAGGAACCATACTTTGATGCCTTCACATATTTATCTTTTATTAGAGCTTCGACGTTTGGTGTTTCCAAATTTGTACTTGACGCAACCTTTTCCCTTCGTGTTGCAAACCATCTACTCATCAGCTGTTTGATAACAACAATTAGGGCAAGCACCGGATAATCTCTTTCATCACATTGTACATTAGTAATACATTTTGCATTGTTGTTTGTCATAATTTTGTAATGTTTGGTGGGATAAAAATCTCGGGACCATGCAGCAAATCCAATTTCATTCAACAGCTCTACAACTAAATGAATATTGGAACACATTAAACACAATTGTCATAATGTTTTTTCGAAGTGTTTTTTTACAAAAATATTTTTTTCCCTTACTTTTCATCCAAATTACATTCTTATACCCGATATTTAGTTGCCCTATCACCTTCTTTTTCACTTTGTCAAAATTCGATACCAAATTATAGTGGAATACATTAAACACAATTGACCAACATAATGCAACACTTGTCACAATAAGAATTTGCCTTCAATAAAATTCTCTACACAAAGCCACAAACTGAAGACCAACAAGGATCTAATTGCGTGAAAATCAAAATACAATATTAGAAGGAAAAAAATCTAAACCAATTGACATCTCAAAGCCACATCTTTGAGTTATTCTTCACAAGTCAAAACTAAGATGAGAGCATTAACTTGAACCAATCTTTGCAATTTTTTCACAACATACTTTACTCTACAGTCAATGGTGCTGATTCAACCTACAATAACCCAACAACAAGTATACATTAGATTTCATTAGTTTAATCATATGTACAATGAAAAACATCCTCTCTGAGTTTGAGTTTTGACTTAGCAACTTACGGTACTTGAAAACATAGAACATCTCGAGGTAGCGACAAGCCGCTCACCATGAATACCATAGTCTTGGTTCTTTGCAAACACCTGTTAAAAAGACACTCTAGTATAACTAGAATGCTAGTTATGAAATCACAAACAACTCATACAAGCAAAAATGTCAAACCTGATACGTCAAGAAATTTGAAGTCCATGGTTCGAAACGATAAAATCAATACAAATTGCACATAAATCCTACAAGCATAAGTTTCAACTTCTTATGACTTTGTGCTATGTTTAGCAGTAAAACAAGATCACAAGTTGAGAAAGAAAAGAGAATTTTGATTTGATTAAATATATACCATTATCAAAGAAAAATGTACAAGCTTCAATGATTTGAGGAGCAAAATACCTAGAGATCAAGAAAGAAAGCATCAACAAGAACTCGAAATGCACTACTATCATTTAGCTTTGGATGATATCGATAAAAGTATGCTAAGTTAATTGCAATTGCTTCTTCAGTCACATTGTTATCATCTTGCTGCAATTGCTTCTTCATTCACATTTTTAACATGAAAGTGGTTACACACAATTTCTGGCTCATTTTATTTTCCTTGCGCCTAAAGCTGTCAATTTTATTTTCAATTGCTATTCTCAGTCTTGGAGTAACAAGTACTTAAATGCTCTACCCATTTCATAATTCACCAAATAGCAGAAATGGCCTATACTCTCGAATACAATCACCCACCCAAGATCAATAGATGTCAGAACCCTAGAAGAAGTTTACTCCAAAAACCACCCTACGAGATTTTCACAAAATGATTACAACTCAACTAGCAACTCAACATCCTTGTCTCCGTGATACGGGTCAATATGGAACCCAAAACGAAAGTTAGGGCAGAAGGATCGAAGAAATTGAATGTATCACCCTGAATCCGCGGGACTCGGGATGCTACGGGCGGAGAACTCACAATGGGTCCTGACCCTTAGCCTGACAACAATTTTACCAGATCTTGCAACAAGACACAAATAAAGGCCAAAACCGAAATACATTTTATGCAATGTTATGAAACCCGAATACAAAAGAAAGGAAAGACTTCAGCCATCCTTACAACAAAATTAACATAATACAAAATAACAACAACACAAGGACTCCAAAACCCAACTCAGCCTAAGATGTACGGGGACCCCGACTGCCCACTCCTCCGGATCACTCGGCGACATCCCTAACCTGCAAGGCATCTACAACATTCCGTATAAATAATTAGCTCACATTCTAGGCATTAGATAGATAGTAAATGCACATACACAAGCAAGCGAACATAAGCACACATCATGCTCATACACATAAGCTGGTTATTATCTTCTCTTTACATCATTCAAGTACTAGTTCCGTTCATTAATATTGTGACACGAGAAGTCTTATGACTCTCGCCTTTGTCCCCGTGTAACCAAGAGTGGTGGGGGCGCTCCCCGTATATCAGGTGGAGTGGTGAAGTAGCCCGCCCGTATACCATGTATGACGTGGTCGTAGAGAACCTCCCAGTCTCCCTCGGAAGCTGAGAAGTGATGTCACCGCCCGATAAGCATGAGCTTGGGCCAATAATCCATATATAAGTCATCCTAGTCCGGTTTTATGGTTTTAGCAAAACTTAACACACAACAACATCACACATCAATCTAATACATAAAAGCTAGCTAAGTAAGTCCGGAGACTTACCTCACTCCAAGGTAACTCGAATAAATCCTCGCTCAGCTTCCCGCAGGAAGACGCTTAACTCTTGGCCAAACAAGGCACACTATCAATAACTAACCGATGTGCTAGAAGCCTTCAGACTTCTAGTCTCCAAAACCTATATGAGGTCACAACCCAAGCATGCTAGGTCCAACTCCTAGTCTCAAAGAACATCCAAAGATTGTACCAAAAATAACTCAATAAAGCTCATAAACCATCCACACAAACCTAAGGTTCAAGGCCACTACTTGACATTCACTCTAAGTTATGCTAGATTCACCTAGCTCGATATACTACCACTAACATAACTATACGAGGGAGAAGGTACTCACACAAGGTACAAGGCGAAGGACGATCTATGGATGTCGTAAGCGGATCCGTTGGGCCTTTATCGGGGCGCTTCCGAAGCTAACACCAAACTAAACAAATTTAGCGCAATGCTAAATTTGTTGCATAGTATATAACGTATATAAAATAAGAATAAACCCCGTACTAAAACCGAGTTAAAGTCTCCAAAACAGTTTCTGGGGAAATTATCCAATATATAAAATATGGGTCATAAACTGCAATTAATTCTTTGAGCCATAAACCAAAATTATTCCAACAAAGGTATATTATGTAGTATATAAATATATAAGAATATCCCCGTAATTTAAATCCAAGGTTAAAAACCGCTAACACATTTTCCGGGGCAAATAATACAATTTCAGAAACTTGGGTTATATTCTGCAAATTAAACATTAGGCCAAAATTCTGTAAATAATATATGCAGGGGCATATATGCAAAAATCTAAATTGTTGGGCTATAAATATAAAATATGAATATGGGGTATAATTTGTAATTATAAATAAATTAAGGGGTCCATTTTTAATAACCCAAAGGGTTTTCTTCCTTAACCCGATTGTGAAGGCACGCTGGGGAAGAGAAAGAAACAGAGACGGCGGCTGGAGGCAACACTAGAGGCGGCGGGGCTCCGGCAAGGGCGAAGGCACAAGGCTAGTCCTCCGGTGGTTGCAGGTGGATGACAGGCCTCTCCGGCGATGAAGGCGTCTCTCCCTGGCGTTCCCGAGGCGGTAGTGGTGTGTCACGACGACGACGGTGGAGAAGACAAAATGAAGAAAAGAGGTGTTAACTCCACCTTGATAATAAGGCATTATGAAAATGGTTGATGAAAGCCAAAAACCTCGGTTTCCAGGTTTTGGTAAGATCTTACAAGTTTTGGTAAAGACCTTACAGTATCTGGTAAGGCCTTATCATATTACTGAGAACCTTGGTTTCCGGGTTTCAGTAAGGCCTTACAAGATATGATAAGACCTTACCAAAACTGGACAAAAACTATACTAGGTTTACGTTCGTCCAAATAACTTTATTTTCCTTCTTGTTGAGTTCTTTAAGGGATTTGATTTTAACAAATCTTTGATTTGTTTTAATTAAATCTTCTTAAGATAAATTGGAAGATCTTCAAATCTCAAAAACCAAGATTGACATCAAATCTCAACAAACAAGATCACAACAAATCAAGATCATCTTCAACGTTTGAAATTGACGATAGGCTTGCCTATTTAAAGAGACCAGGAAGAAGACACGAGATACCATCACTGTGACTAGAACACAAGTGAAAAAAAATCGTCTTATCTATTTTATTCTCATAAAGCGTTGATCTCACCTTCGAAACTTTGGCGTTCTACTCTTCTGAGTGTGTGAGATTTTATTCGAGCTTATAGTACTATTCAACTAGGATCATAAAAAGAGTTATTTCTCCAAGGCACGTTGAATACTGTTGTTGTATCTGTAGTACTTTATTTTTCCTTTTGAGTGTGTGAGTTGCTAGATAGGAAGTGTAAGACTTCTGAGTTTAGAAGAGGGAAGTTCTTCTGAAGGTTGTATCTAGGGCTCATCAAGAAGAAGGAAAATAAAGCTACTTGGAATCCTAGGGTTGGACAACCCTAGGCGGGGACTAGGTCATTTGGAGACCAAACCTCGTCAACATATCGTGTGTCTTTTACAACTGTTCTCGTCTTGCTTTTATCATCCCTGGTTTGTCTTATCTTTACATTTAAATTCAATCTCAGAGAAACGAGTAAGGTCTTATATTTGCTAATAAGATCTTATCTTCATTGATAAGGTCTTATCTTGTTTTATAAGGTCTTACCTATCCTGAGATTGTGAAAAGTTTCCATACTCTATTCATCCCCCCCTTCTAGAGTATTTGGTAAACTACTTATCTGCCTATTCCGCATTTCAATTGGTATCAGAGCCTAACTCATTGCTCAAAGATATTATTATCTGTGAGGCTAATAAATGGCAGGTGAAGGTCAAGGCGGATTTGGTCAAGGAAGATCAATTTCTCGACCGCCTCTTTTTGTAGGAAACAATTTTATGCACTAGAAATCCTTGATGCAGATGTTTATCATCGATCAAGATTTGGAGCTTTGGCATATTATCAAGAACGGACCTATTATTCCCACCAAGGAAGGTCTTGACAGTACAAGAGTAAACAAGACAAAAGCTGAATTTAATCAGAAAGATCTAGAGAGCGTGGCGAAGAATTACAAGGCCATTAATCTATTATATTGTGGTTTAAGTACTGACGAATTTAATCGTATATATTCATGCAGATCTACAAAAGAAATATGGGATAAATTAGTGGTTACCTATGAAGGAACCAGCCAGGTCAAAGAGACCAAAATAAGTATCTTTCTTAGATGTTTGCCTAAAGCAAAGTGGGGTCCTAAGGTAACTACTATAAAAGAAGCACAAAACCTTAATACACTTGCTCTTGATGATTTGCTGGGCAAATTAATCACCCATGAAATGATCCTCAATGAGGACGATGGGGAATTGCCGACAAACATAAAGAATTTGGCACTCAAGGCAAAGAAAGAGGAACCACTGGAAGATTCTGAAAGTGATAATGATGATGAAGATCCTTTCGCTCTTATCACAAGAGGACTAGCACGAATATTGAAAATGAAAAAGAAATTTTCAAATAAAGAAAATGCTGGATCATCTAAATACAGAGGTAAGTCTTCTAACCCCTTGAAGAAGAATCGTGTTCTAAATTGCTATGAATGTGGTGAAACAAATCATCTTGTTAAAAAATGTCCTCAAAAGAAGAGGAATAAATTCAAGAAAAAGGAATTTAGCAAGAAGGCCATGATAGCAACTTGGAGCAATTCGGACTCCTCAAGTGATTCAGATTCTGAAGATGATCATGCAAACTTGTGTCTTATGGCAAAAACCGACAAAAATCAAGATCAACATTTGGATGGAATTATAAGAGATCTTATATCCAGTCCTATTGCTGTTTTATCAGAAGTGCTAAAAAGCATGATTTCTAATGAAGAAATTTACAGCAAAGAAATCAACATTTTAAAAGAAAAGCTAAATGATCAGGAAACTTGCATAACAATGCTTTCACTGAAAGTTCAAGATCTTGACAGCATACAATCAGATCTTGACACTGAGGTTAAGGCCTTACGATCGGAAAATTCCGAACTAAAGGCAAACCTCTCATCTCTTAAGACATGTAATACTGACTTAGAGATTGAAAAAGTGAAACTTTCTGAAAAATGTCAAGAACAGCAAATAACTCTTGTGCAATTTACTAAATCTAAGCTACTCTTGACAAATGCTTGGAGAACAACAATTATCCTTAAACCGAAGTGGCATAGGATATAACAAGAATTTTCCTGCAAAACCTACTACCACGTTCATTAAGGCAAAAGGAAATTGGAGATCTCCTACTTGTTTCTTTTGTTGTAAAAAGGGTCATGTAAAGGAAACTTGTCCTTATAGGAGAACGGATCCATACATTATTAGAAATACCTTTCCTTTACGTTTAAATGAACGGGTAAAACACATATTGGTTCCTAAAGGAACTAGGCTACCTAACATGATCTACCCCCATAAGGGATCCAAATTTGTCTATTGGTCAAGCCGGAAAGGATGATTTTCTATTTTGCAGGATATCACCAAGACTCAAAAATGGATAATGGACAGTGGCTGTTCAAGGCATATGAGTGGAAAAGAATCTCTTTTTGACACTCTAAAGAAACAAACCACTGGCACAATAACTCTTGGTGACAAAGGAAAATGTGACATTCTTGGTATCGGTAACATTGGACTTGATTCAAATAATAATATTAAAGATGTTTATTTAGTGGATGGCTTGAAATATAATCTTCTCAGTGTCTCTCAGCTTTGTGATAAAGGAAATTGTGTTAGCTTTGACAAGAGAAAGTGTGAAGTTCGAGATGAGATGACTGGAAACTTGGTGCTAACAGCTTACAGGGATAATAATATATATGCTGTAAATATTGACCAAATTGCAAAGACAAATTTGAAATGCCTCAAGGTCTTATCAGATGACTCAAGACTATGGCACAAATGACTCGGACACATCAATATGCACTCTCTTAAAAAACTCAAATCAAAGGATCTTGTAAGAGGTCTTCCTAACCTAAAATTCAAGGTAGATGATTTATGCAATGCTTGCTCAAGAGGTAAACATACTCGTAGTTCTTTAAAAAAGAAGCAAGTGGTAAGTACTACTAGACCTCTTGAACTTCTACACATGGATCTTTGTGGACCTATGCGTATCAAATCTCCTAAAGGCAAGCAATACATTCTTGTTATTGTTGATGATTATTCTCGATTTACTTGGGTTTTCTTTCTAAAAATTAAATCGGAAGCACTTTTATACTTCTCAAAACTTTGTAAGGAGTTACAAACTTTGAAAAACCTACCAATCGTTTCTATTAGAAGTGATCATGGTAGAGAATTTGATCAATCAGACTTTGATGCATTTTGTGAGAAATATGGAATTTTTCATAATTTTTCAACTCCTAGAACACCTCAACAAAACGGGGTTGTGGAACACAAGAACCGCACCCTAGAGGAAATGTCTAGGACAATGCTATTAGAGAACAATCTGCCTAAGTCATACTGGGCAGAAGCTGTTAATACAACAAATTACATTCTCAATAGATGTTTGATTCGATCAATGTTAAAGAAAACTCCTTATGAGCTTTTTAAAGGAAGTGTTACGCTAAAAGAGTATGCACGCAATAAGCCTTAAATTTATACTCGATATAATTATCCTAACTTCTAGCGCACCCGCAGTGTACGGGACGTTGTAGTATGGATAGTACTCCGAGGTCGAACGCAAAGACTAAGGTGAAATTGATTCGGTTTTGTGATTAAATTTAGCGAAGATCTAAGGCTAGAAAAGAGAGAAACAAAGGAAGAAAATCTCAATTGTTTTTGTTGGTTTTAAGTGATCATGTCAAAGATCATAACTCATGCAAAGCAATCAATAAAACTAAACCAAAAATCAGCACAAATAAACGAAACAAACAAGATATTGATCAAGGAAAAAGAGAGACGGATTCTAGGGGTCGGAAATTCCGGTTATGGTTTAGAACTCAAGTTATCTATTCATACTTTGGATTGATTTTGATTTTGATATGTTGGGATTAGGTGTTTCTAAATTGGGAGCAATTACCGGGTAAGTCTCATGATCCAACTAATCCACACCTAGGGTCTTATTACCGGGTAAGTCTCTAAGAACCTAAGGTTAGGAATTTTCTCACAAACCGGGATTGTCAATTAGGGATCTAACCTATCCTTACCGGGTAAGTCTTGGAGAGGGAAGTCTTAATCAACATTCCTAGCACATCTAATCCAATGGCGACTTGTTAGGTTCACCACTACCTAAGGTTTCGCTATTTTAGATTCTAAGGGAAAGGATTACCGGGTAAGTCTCTCCTAACACTTAGTCACTACACTAGGATACCCTAGAGTAGGTTAAACTCAGCAAAAACTTAGGGTTTCAACAATTTTATGAATCTAAGATAAGATCCTTCGAACCAGGAAAAATCACGGTTTGTTCTTCAGAAACCACGACCGTGGTTCTTCAAGAACTACCCGTGATTTCTAACAGCAGCTACGTTCATGAACTAAAATCATCCAAAAGTAAATCTAAGTCCGTCCTATCATAGATCTAGCCATAACCATCCTTTCTTTACCCTAGAATCACATCAAATTAGCCTACAACATTCATAATGGGAATCAAAGCAAACAAATATAGAATCACAACCTCCATTGCAAGAAAATGAAAGAAAGAAGATGAACAAATGAACTTCAAATACAATCCAAATCTGAAGATGAAATAAGAACGACTTACAATCCTTCTAAAAGAAGGTTCAAGAGTTCATAAATCCCTAGCAATAAACCCGAATTACAAGAACTAAGTGTGTCTTCTCCCCTCTTCTTCAATGGCTCCTTCCTTCTTCTTCTTTGCACTTTCCTTCCTAGAAAAAAATCCTTCTTCTTCTTGGAATATATTTTGTTAAAGGAATGGATAATGTGTGAGCTCTCTCAAACTACCCCAGCTCCCAGCTGCCCACAACAACCCCTCTTGGACCACTTTTATAACAAATTCTTCATGAGCTGGCCATGAGAGTCGTGGCACAGCTGTCACGAGAATCTGGCAAAATCCACGGTCATTTCCACGGCCGTGGTTTTTCAAGAGCCCGTGATTCTATGCAGAAACTTCGCCTTGGATCATTGAGCTGTGGTTTGGTGCATGGCTAGAGTTGGCAAGGTTTCCATGAGTCCTCCTAGCTCTTTGTTTGTGTTGTAATGAGTCCGAGGATGTGTCATCTAAATGAACGATCCCTTGACGCATCGTTTTAGCTCTAAACTTCCCGAAATACCTACAAAACGCACACAAGTCCGTGTAGACGTCTATCTCGACAAAATACATGTTTTAAGTGCAAAACGTATTGGACTAGTGCTAGATCATGCATGATTGAGCGGGAATTCTATCTAAATGTTACCCTAAAACTATGCTATAAATCGTGTTATCAAAATACCCCATACTTAAGGTTTGCTCGTCCCCGAGCAAATTCCCAACTATAGACTAAGAGATGACATGATTTATGTATGCAGAAAAGTGCAAAAATCTTTTTGGGTTTTGTGCTTCTACTATTGGATCACCTTCATAGTCGTGATCAATGGCAATTTGATAAGCAATTATGTATCAAACAATAAGGGCATGGAAAGACAATTGTACTTAACTCAAAAGCATGCATGAGATGGGAGGACGAAGATGTCAAGAAGATCAAGAGTCTATCCAATCTAGATTACTAAGTCTTACAAACATGCAAGTAGGTCATAAGGGCTTGTGACATAAAAGGCTAAGAAACGTTTCAATTTGGGGAGGGGAATTTTCTAGGTGTGTGATGCTAATCCGGGAATGGAACTAACTTCACTTCCTTGTCCTCGATCAACTTCCCCCAAGTGTATATTTTTCCCTATCTTGCTTTCTTTTTTCTTTTTTCTTTGAATCATTTTTGAGACAATGGCATTGGTGTACAATAGCCGAAACCTCGGTGATTAGCCATCCTCGGGCTTTTTCTCGTTTTCGAGGTGCATCCACACCGGGCACACATACCAAAGCTCGTTAGGGCTATTAGTTTATTTGACTTTGGCAAGGCACCAACACCCGATTATGTGAAGTGTACCGAGTTACTTATCATTTAAACCAACGCCCCCAAACCTATTTTGGCTACACTTCCACAATAATTTCAGCATTCATTTCACGACATTCTTTACATTGCATCTTCACCCCGCACTTGCTTTTGCACATTCAAACACACTAGCATGCTCCTATTCCCGGATGGGTTTAAAGAAGGTTGACTTTATATCAATTGAGGTGCTCAAGCAATCATGATCAAGATGAGAAGTAGAGAAAGATGAAATGCCTTATTCATTCCTAGATGGTATGCAAGAACTATCATGTAATTTCGACTTTCAATACTCAATCCATTCTAGGCAATCATCATGATCTCAAGTCATTCATGGAATTCAAGAGAAGTAGTTCAAGTCCACATATGCATTATTAATCCAACACATAAGGCCATTCATAGCCAATCACAAGACAAGTTTCATCATTAGGATCATATCCAAGCCTAGAAAGCACAAAATTTTTTTAAAATTTTCTGATTTTTATGGGATTTTCGTTTTAAATATGTACAATGCAAGACATGTGCAAAATATTAACCTATCCTAGATGCTCATCATGCAAACCCCACCCCATACTTAGAAACACATTGTCCCCAATGTGGTATTCAAGTAAAGAGAGTGAAAGAAGGTTCTCACAATGTAAAAGCGTTTGCTATGGTATTTGGGAATTCTCAAGTGACTTGATGTTGGATGATCCTATCAACCATGGTAGAGAGCTCTCAAGCATCCTTTAAAGCCTCGGGATCCGCGCTAGGCACCGCTAGCCGTCCAAATCCCGCGTCCGCTCCACCCATAATTGGTGAGGGGTTCATCACCATCATTCACATGTCAAGAAAGGCTTCCAATGCCACTAATGCTTCTAGCACACACGAAAGTAGGCAAAACACACAAAGCACACAAAAACAGAAAAATCTAAGTAAAAATGAAAAGGGAAAAATGTTACCAATGGGTTGCCTCCCACCAAGCGCTTCTTTAAGGTCATTAGCTTGACCAAACTCGGGAGTGTCTATTCGAGGTGAAGCGGGGCAATCATGTCTACCGGAGCTCCCGGAATATACTTCTTCAAGCGATGCCCATTCACCTTGAAATTTCCACAATGCTCCCCTCCTATTTCAATAGCTCCATGGGGAAAGATCTTCTTCACCACATATGGCCCGGTCCATCTTGACTTGAGCTTTCCGGGAAAGAGCCTTAGCCTCGAGTTGAAGAGAAGGACAAGATCTCCTTCACTCAACTCCTTTGGGACAATCCTCTTGTCATGCCATCTCTTGGTTCTCTCCTTATAGATCCGGGCATTCTCATAGGCTTCCAACCGGAGCTCCTCAAGGGCATTGATATCAAGCAATCTCTTTTCTCCCGCCTCCTTGAGATCAAAATTCAGCCACTTAATGGCCCAATAGGCTCTATGCTCCATTTCCACCGGAAGATGGCAAGACTTGCCATAGACCAACTTATAAGGAGTGGTACCGATAGGTGTCTTGAAGGCGGTTCTATATGCCCATAGTGCATCATCGAGCTTCATAGCCCAATCCTTCCTTGTTCTAGACACCGTCTTCTCTAGGATGGCCTTTATCTCTCGGTTGGAGATCTCCACTTGGCCACTAGTTTGGGGGTGGTAAGGTGTTGCCACCTTATGAGTCACCCCATACTTAGCCAAAAGTGCTCCAAAATCCCTATTTGTGAAGTGCTTCCCTCCATCACTAATGATCACCCTTGGTGTTCCAAACCTAGGGAAGATCACTCGGTTGAAGAACCGCACCACCACCTTGCCATCATTTGTAGGAGAGGCGATGGCCTCTACCCATCTTGACACATAGTCCACCGCCAATAGGATGTAGAGATTTCCACATGAAGAAGGGAATGGTCCCATGAAGTCTACACCCCACACATCAAAAATCTCGACTTCTTGGATGTTATTCAAGGGCATTTCATTCCTCCTTGAAATATTTCCCGTCCTTTGGCAAGCATCACATGCCGCTACAAAACCTTGCACATCTCTAAACAAGTTAGGCCAATAAAAACCGGATTACAATACCTTGGCACACGTTTTGTGTGAGCTAGCATGGCCTCCACATGGTAAGGAGTGACAATGCCGGATCACACTTTCCACTTCATCTTCCGGTATGCATCTCCGAAGCACCCCATCCGGGCCTCTCTTGAATAGAAGAGGCTCACTCCAATAGTAATGCCTTACATCGTTGAAGAACTTTTTCCTTTGTGCATATGTTAATCCGGGAGGCACTTCCTCACACACCAAGTAGTTCACAATGTCGGCATACCATGGCTCACTTCCTCTAGCCACGTGGGACAAGCATTCTTCCATCATTTGCAATTGTTCGTCCCGGAATGAATCATCTATTGGGATGTTGTCTTTCCCAAGCTCCAATGGTGGGAGTTTACTAAGGTGATCCGCCACGGAGTTCTCGGATCCCTTCTTATCTCGTATCTCTAAATCAAACTCTTGAAGAAGAAGGATCCACCGAATCAACCTTGGTTTGGCATCCTTCTTTGTAAGTAGATAACGGATCGCCGCATGATCCGTATAAACTATGACCTTTGCTCCAACAAGGTATGAGCGGAATTTCTCAAATGCATACACCACCGCTAACAACTTCTTCTCGGTAGTAGCATAATTGAGTTGGGCATCATCTAGCGTCTTGCTAGCATAGTAAATAGCATGAGTACGCCCTTCTTTCCTTTGCCCCAAAACGGCCCCAACGGCCACATCACTTGCATCGCACATGATCTCAAATGGTAGACTCCAATCCGGAGGTTGCATGATAGGTGCGGAGATCAAGGCGTTCTTCAACCTACAAAACGCTTCAAGACAATCTTTGGAAAAGACAAAATCAACATCTTTCATTAGTAGGTTAGTGAGAGGCTTAGAAATTTTAGAGAAATCTTGAATGAACCTCCGGTAGAAACCGGCATGCCCTAAAAAACTCCTTACCCCCTTCACCGAGGTAGGTGGTGGCAACTTCTCTATCGTTTCAATCTTAGCCCTATCAACCTCAATGCCACGGTTAGACACCAAGTGTCCTAACATAATACCTTCACTTACCATGAAGTGGCATTTTTCCCAATTTAAGACAAGATTTGTCTCTTCACATCTTTGCAACACTAATGACAAATTAGCCAAGCAATCATCGAAAGAAGAACCATAAACAGAGAAATCATCCATGAACACTTCCATGATATTTTCTATGTATTCCGAAAAGATGGCCATCATACACCTTTGAAAGGTGGCGGGTGCATTACACAACCCAAATGGCATTCTCCTATATGCAAAGGTACCCCATGGACATGTAAAAGTTGTTTTCTCTTGGTCATCGGGGTGGATAGGGATTTGAAAGAATCCACTATATCCATCTAAATAGCAAAAATGAGAGTGTTGAGCTAACCTTTCTAGCATTTGGTCAATGAAGGGGAGAGGGAAATGATCTTTCCTAGAGGCCATGTTTAACTTCCTATAATCTATGCACATCCTCCATCCCGTGACCGTCCTAGTTGGTATTAATTCATTGTTCTCATTAGTTACTACCGTCATTCCACCTTTCTTAGGTACTACATGAACGGGACTAACCCACTTACTATCCGAGATAGGGTAGATAATCCCCGCATCTAGCAACTTAATGATTTCCTTTTTGACCACCTCTTTCATTATAGGATTCAATCTTCTTTGATGTTCTATAGAGGGTTTGTGGTTATCTTCCATCATTATCTTATGCATGCACAAAGATGGCTTAATGCCAACCAAATCATCAATAGTGTATCCAATGGCTTTCCTATGCAATCTTAGTTCATGAAGCAATTTAGCAAGTTCATCATCACTCAAGCATGCATTAACAATCACAGGATATGTAGAATTATCACCAAGGAATGCATACTTTAAATGAGAGGGGAGGGGTTTGAGTTCAAGTGAGGGAGGACCTTTATCGGTTGAAGATGATCCAAATAAGATTGGATGAGATGAATCCAAGGCAAAAGAAGACTCTCCTTGGCTCCTAGAAGCTTGATCACCATCAAGAGTTGATTCAGGAGAAACCACGGTTGGAAACACGGCTTGTTCATCTTCCACGGCCGTGGTTCTTGCCAAGCTTGCTTCTCGGAGTTGTCCAGAGAGTTTGACGGCCGTGGAACCTAAATCTCGACCGTGGAATTTGCAGCTATTCACAATTTCTTCATGGCTCCCAAATCCAACTCTTGGTTCCTCTTCTAAAGCCTCCAAGGCCTTGATCTCTTCATTGCATTCCTCCTCAATGTCCTCCTCCATCATACTCAAGGTAAGAACCTTCTCCAAGGGGTCCTTGATCAAGATCAAGCTTACAACTTCTCTAGATTCTTCTTGCTCGACAATGTTGAAGATATCTTCATCAAGGGTTGGCCCTTTCATCATTGTGGACAGCTTGAACTTGATGCTCTCCTCTCCAATGTTGAAGGAGAGAGTCCCGTTCTTGCAATCCACTAGACATCCGGAGGTGGCTAGGAAAGGCCTTCCTAGAATGATAGGAACCGGATAATCCGCCGGAATGTCCAATACTACAAAGTCGATGGGTACATAGAATCCTCCCAATTGCACCGGAATGTCTTCTAGAATTCCAACCGGATGAGTAATAGAGCGGTCCGC
The DNA here is from genome assembly GCA_033239125.1 of Fagopyrum homotropicum. Taxonomy (NCBI): domain Eukaryota; kingdom Viridiplantae; phylum Streptophyta; class Magnoliopsida; order Caryophyllales; family Polygonaceae; genus Fagopyrum; species Fagopyrum homotropicum. The sequence continues at coordinate 109,520,665 of BSWB01000002.1, forward strand.
CATATAGAGGGTCATCTTGACCGGCTTCGGCTCTCCTAGCCCGACCTTGTTGCTAAGTGCAAGCGGTATGATGCTTACACTTGCCCCAAGATCACAAAGGGCCTCGTACTTCACGTCTCCTACTCCAATTGGAACGCAAAAAGAGCCCGGATCTCTTAGCTTGGGAGGCATTTCCTCCTTCATCGTTTGGATCAACTCCGAGGACCTCTTGGTCATCCTTATCTCCCCATACTCCTCCAACTTCCTTTTGTTGGAGAGTATTTCCTTCAAAAACTTCCCATATGCTGGCATTCCTAAGATGGCATCCATGAACGGAATGTTAATATGTAACTTGGACATTAGTTCAAGGAACTTACCAAAGTGATTGTCCAAACGTGCTCTCGCTCTTGATTGTGGGAAAGGTAGTGGTGGCTTGTATGGAGGCGGTGCCACATAAGTTGGCTCCACATCCTTGCTTTTTCCTCCATCATCTTGCTTTCTTCCCTCTTCTACCACTACTTGCTTTCCTTTAGTTTGGTCCTTGGGCAAAGGATCCTTCATGCTCAACCCACTCCTTGTTGTGATGGCCAACACTTGGCCTCTTGGGTTGTCTTCGTTCTTCCGGGAAGTTTCCCCGGATCTCTATGTGCTTCACCCGCCTTTTGAAAGACTTGTGCTTCCAAGACCTTTTGAGCTTTAGAGATTGAAGTCACGGTGCTCTCAAGTCCATTCAATCTCCCTAGCAATTGCTCAAACATGACTTCGGTTCTATCCTTGGTAGGTTGAGAAAAACCGGGTGGAGGTTCTTGTGAAGCTCTTTGTGGTGGAGTTGTACTTGTGGAAACGGGAGGGTTCAAGGCTCCATCCGGGTTAGAGTAAGAAAACCCGGGATGGTTGTGGTTTGGCCGGTAATTGTTGAATTGCCGGTTGTTGTTGAAATTTCTTGGGCCTTGGTAATTGTTGAAATTGCCCCTTCCCATATAATTCACATCTTCCTCCTTGGAAGACAAATTGGCTTGTGGAAGTGTTTGAGGAGTTGCTTGGCTCTTTAAGGTGGTAGTACACAACTCTCTCAAGGACTTCAACTCGTTGTTGATGGCGTCAAGCTTGAAGTTGCTCATGGTGACTTCACTCACCTCATATGCTCCCGTCTTTCTTCCTTCGCTCTTCCTATGAGAGTACTTTTCAATTACTAGAGCTTGCTTCTCCACAAACTCCCAAGCATCATCTACATGTTTCTCCATAAATGTCCCACCGGAAAGAGATTGAAGCTTGAATTGGCTATCTTCATCAAGCCCCTTGTAGTAGATCTCCAATAGCTCAATCTTCGGTATACCATGGTGTGGGCAATCTAGGAGAAGGTCTTTGAATCTCTCCCAAGACTTGAACAAACTTTCTCTATCCCTCATCACAAAGACATTGATCTTTCCCCTTAATTCGGTGGTCCTGGAAGGTGGGAAGAACTTGGTTAAGAACTCGGTTGTCATCTCCTCCCAAGTACCAACTCGCCCTTGTGGAATAGATTGATACCAAGCCAAGGCTTTGTCCTTAAGAGAGAAGGAAAAGGCCCTTAGCTTATGGTTGTTGCTCTCCAATCTTGGTGGTCTAAGAGTCTCCATCAAAATCTCATAGTTCATCAAATGTTGGTGAGGAGACTCTCCTTCCATCCCTCCAAATTGATTATGCCGGATCATTTGAAGAACTTGAGGGCGGAGTTCATAGTTGTGGGTAGCGGGATCTCCTAGGTTCACACCCGGTCGGTGTGCTCTTTGTGCCGGATCCATACGCCTCCCTAGGGTTTGTGGCTCCTCAATAGCAATAGGAACGACCCTAACATTGGCCGCCGGCTGCGGTTGTGGTGGAGGAGGTGGAGGTTGTCGGCGATTAAGCTCCCCTTGTACAAGGGCTTGCCTAATCTCCTCAATCTCCCTCCTAGTTTCCTCTTGCCTCTCATTGGCAAGTCTCCTTTCTTCCTCCAAGAGCTCATCTCTTAGCCTTATTTGCTCTAAGGCTTCATCTAATTCAGCTTGAAGGTTTCTACCGGCCATCTCTTTCTCTTTTCGGTTGTTCTTAGATCTAGATCGAAGGGTTTTCTCCGGTTCGGGATCGAATGGAGCTAAATCCTTGCCACGAGATCTTCGCATACACCTAAAGAGTAATAGATGTCCTGAAAAGCAAAGACACAAACCAAAGAGAGATCAAAAGCAACAAGAAAGATCTACACTAGAAACAATCACAAAATAGACTCAATCTAGACCTAGTCCCCGGCAACGGCGCCAAAAACTTGTTACGCTAAAAGAGTATGCACGCAATAAGCCTTAAATTTATACTCGATATAATTATCCTAACTTCTAGCGCACCCGCAGTGTACGGGACGTTGTAGTATGGATAGTACTCCGAGGTCGAACGCAAAGACTAAGGTGAAATTGATTCGGTTTTGTGATTAAATTTAGCGAAGATCTAAGGCTAGAAAAGAGAGAAACAAAGGAAGAAAATCTCAATTGTTTTTGTTGGTTTTAAGTGATCATGTCAAAGATCATAACTCATGCAAAGCAATCAATAAAACTAAACCAAAAATCAGCACAAATAAACGAAACAAACAAGATATTGATCAAGGAAAAAGAGAGACGGATTCTAGGGGTCGGAAATTCCGGTTATGGTTTAGAACTCAAGTTATCTATTCATACTTTGGATTGATTTTGATTTTGATATGTTGGGATTAGGTGTTTCTAAATTGGGAGCAATTACCGGGTAAGTCTCATGATCCAACTAATCCACACCTAGGGTCTTATTACCGGGTAAGTCTCTAAGAACCTAAGGTTAGGAATTTTCTCACAAACCGGGATTGTCAATTAGGGATCTAACCTATCCTTACCGGGTAAGTCTTGGAGAGGGAAGTCTTAATCAACATTCCTAGCACATCTAATCCAATGGCGACTTGTTAGGTTCACCACTACCTAAGGTTTCGCTATTTTAGATTCTAAGGGAAAGGATTACCGGGTAAGTCTCTCCTAACACTTAGTCACTACACTAGGATACCCTAGAGTAGGTTAAACTCAGCAAAAACTTAGGGTTTCAACAATTTTATGAATCTAAGATAAGATCCTTCGAACCAGGAAAAATCACGGTTTGTTCTTCAGAAACCACGACCGTGGTTCTTCAAGAACTACCCGTGATTTCTAACAGCAGCTACGTTCATGAACTAAAATCATCCAAAAGTAAATCTAAGTCCGTCCTATCATAGATCTAGCCATAACCATCCTTTCTTTACCCTAGAATCACATCAAATTAGCCTACAACATTCATAATGGGAATCAAAGCAAACAAATATAGAATCACAACCTCCATTGCAAGAAAATGAAAGAAAGAAGATGAACAAATGAACTTCAAATACAATCCAAATCTGAAGATGAAATAAGAACGACTTACAATCCTTCTAAAAGAAGGTTCAAGAGTTCATAAATCCCTAGCAATAAACCCGAATTACAAGAACTAAGTGTGTCTTCTCCCCTCTTCTTCAATGGCTCCTTCCTTCTTCTTCTTTGCACTTTCCTTCCTAGAAAAAAATCCTTCTTCTTCTTGGAATATATTTTGTTAAAGGAATGGATAATGTGTGAGCTCTCTCAAACTACCCCAGCTCCCAGCTGCCCACAACAACCCCTCTTGGACCACTTTTATAACAAATTCTTCATGAGCTGGCCATGAGAGTCGTGGCACAGCTGTCACGAGAATCTGGCAAAATCCACGGTCATTTCCACGGCCGTGGTTTTTCAAGAGCCCGTGATTCTATGCAGAAACTTCGCCTTGGATCATTGAGCTGTGGTTTGGTGCATGGCTAGAGTTGGCAAGGTTTCCATGAGTCCTCCTAGCTCTTTGTTTGTGTTGTAATGAGTCCGAGGATGTGTCATCTAAATGAACGATCCCTTGACGCATCGTTTTAGCTCTAAACTTCCCGAAATACCTACAAAATGCACACAAGTCCGTGTAGACGTCTATCTCGACAAAATACATGTTTTAAGTGCAAAACGTATTGGACTAGTGCTAGATCATGCATGATTGAGCGGGAATTCTATCTAAATGTTACTCTAAAACTATGCTATAAATCGTGTTATCAGGAAGAAAACCAAGCATATCTTACTTTAAACCATTTGGATGCACGTGTTACGTACATAATAATGGGAAGGATAATCTTGGAAAATTTGATGCACGTAGCGACGAAGGTATATTTCTCGGATACTCGACTCAAAGCAAGGCTTATCGAGTATACAATAAACGTACCAAAGTAGTCGAAGAAAGTATCTATGTTTTGTTTGATGAAAATGATAATGGTACCTTGAGTGAGAGTTTTGCAGATCTCGACCTAAATAAACATGAGGAAGAGGAAGAAGAAGTCAATAATCAAAAGAACATCAGAAACATGCAGGAGCCATTTTAAGATCTTAAAGACATATCTCAAGGCATTGAAATACCTTCTCAAGGTCTTACAAATGAAACCAGTTTTGAAGATATATCACCTCCTGAGCAACAAGAGCCGTCTTCTCCACACCCTATTAATTCCGAACCCGATGCTTATAACCAGAGAAATGTCCGGAGGAAATTCAAACATGCATCATCCCATTCAACTCAAGATATCATTTCTGATCCCTCATCTGGAATACAAACTCGTTATAAATTAAAAGACTTATGCGCCTTTCATGCTTTTGTATCTCTTGTAGAGCCTAAGAAGTACACCGAAGCTCTTCAAGAACCTGACTGGATTATAGCTATGCAAGATGAGTTAAACGAGTTCGAGAGAAATAAAGTATGGACCCTTTCAGCAAGGCCCAAAGGTAAATCAGTTATCGGGACAAGATGGGTCTTTCGAAACAAGTTGGATGAAAGTGGCAATGTCATTCGAAATAAAGCTCGTCTTGTAGCTCAAGGTTACAACCAGGAGGAAGGTATTGACTACGAGGAGACTTTTGCTCCCGTAGCCAGGCTTGAAGCCATTCGTATACTCCTTGATTTTGCATCTTACATGAGTATAAAACTTTTTCAAATGGACGTAAAATGTGCCTTTTTGAATGGTTATTTAGATGAAGAAGTTTATGTTGCTCAACCTCCCGGTTTTGAAAGTAATGAATTTCCAAATCATGTTTTCAAGCTTGACAAAGCTCTTTACGGCTTAAATCAAGCCCCAAGAGCTTGGTACGAACGACTTTCAAAATATCTCTTAGAAAATAACTTCAAGAGAGGGTTGATTGACAAAACTTTATTCATTAAAACTCATGGGAATGATATTCTTGTTGTTCAAATTTATGTGGATGGTATCTTGTTTGGAGCTACTAATGAATCTCTTTGCAAGGAATTTTCTGACATTATGTGCAAGGAATTCGAGATGAGTATGATGGGAGAATTAAAATTCTTTCTTGGACTTCAAGTACACCAAAGTAATAAGGGCATCTTCCTTAATCAAGGAAAGTATACAAGAGACATTCTCAAGAAAAATATAAGATGAACGAATCAAAAATAGCCAAAACACCAATGAGCTCCACTCTCAGTCTGGATCAAGACCTTACCGGTAAACAAGTAAATCAAAAAGAATATCGAGGTATGATCGGGTCTCTACTTTATTTAACCGCTAGTAGACCTGATATTATGTTTAGTGTTTGCATGTGTGCTAGATTCCAAGCTAACCCGAAGGAATCACATCTTATTGCGGTAAAAAGGATTTTAAGATATCTCAATGGTACAAAAGATATAGGTCTATGGTATCCCACACAAAGTAGTTTCGGTCTTATTGGATATTCCGATGCTGACTTTACTGGATATAAAGTAGATAGAAAAAGTACTTCAAGGTGTTGTCAATTCCTTGGTACATCTCTAATAAGTTGGCATTCCAAAAAGCAAAATTCAGTGGCTCTCTCAACGGCCGAAGCTGAATATATTGCTGTTGGAGCTTGTTGTTCGCAAATCCTATGGATTGCGCAACAAATCCAAGATCTTGGATTCCACTTTAAGAATATACCCATAGAATGCGACAACACTAGTGCTATATCTATCTCCAAAAATCCTGTACAACATTCAAGAACGAAGCATATAGATGTGAGACATCATTTTATACGTGATCATGTAGAAAAAGGTGATGTGTCTTTGACATTCATCTCTACTGATCTACAACTTGCTGATATCTTTACAAAACCTTTACCCGAAGAGAGATTCAACTTCATGAGGTTAGAACTTGGTATGCTTAATAGGGAAACAAAAATGTAGGGGGAGAAATTATTGTTATACAATATTGATCTTATTCCCTACATTAAGACATTGAAATACATTTCAAGGCCTTACTAAATCATAGTATGATCTTGATTTTATTTTTGGTATATTGATTTTGGATCAAATCTTTTAGTTATTATCTCTTTAGATAATTAACTAATAGATTCTGTTTTTGAAAATCTTTTTGGTTTATATATTGATCTTTTTAAAATTTTTTAAATTTTACGAAGATATTTTTTTAAAGATTTTCCCTCTCTCTATTTATACCAAATCTTCAAAGATCTCTTTTCATGATTTCTTTCTACGCTTCACAAACTCTCCGATTTCCTCATCTTCCACTTTCAAACCCTAAATTGCGATGGCTCCCAAGCGATCCTCAACTACGTCTACTGCTCCAGCATCCAAGAAGCAGCGATCATCCGACAGAAAGGGCAAAGCTATTCAAGAAGTATACAACACAAACTCTGATTCTTCAAGATCCCCATCTCCTCCTCCTAAGCAGTCTTCTAAAGCCGTATATCCCCCAACTACAAAGGCTAGACCGTAACATCGTCTTTGGTCACCGCCTTCAGGGTTTGAGGTTTGTACCGAAGCTCCAATTTCTTGGTTCTTAAACTTTACAAAGGCTGGAATGTGGAAAGATGGGTTTGCCAACCGTCCCTTGAGTTTTTGCGAAAATGTTGATGTGAATTTTCTTGAGTCTATGGACCTGCCCTGCGTCAATCTGCTGAAATGTTCAAATGTCTAGAGTTTGTTCAATCTGGGTACTTCTGCATTCCCATGTCTTACCCGACTCTTCTTTGTTAACCTTTCTGCTCACCGAGAAAAAGGGGTTTTGACCCTACATTCCAAGATAAAAGGGCAAAAAATCACCCTCTCTACTTCTTCCTTGGCGATCATCTTAGGGATTCCTGAGGAAATTGATACCAAATCCCACCCTTCTAAAAGCATATGTATTTCCCACGCTCAGAAGACATTCTTTGAGAAACAAATCCATTCAGTGGCTACCTCTTCAAAACCAAAGCAAAAACAAACCCATAATGTCCTAACTTTAGAGGCCAAGATTGTTTTTACCTTGCTTGCTAGGTGCATTCTACCACGAAAGCATTCCAGGGAGCTGATCACTGACAATCTCTTGGAGATTCTTGATTTAATTTTTACTGGACATGTTATTGACGTCCCTAACCTCATCTTATCCTACATGCTGCACACTGTAAATACTCCTTTGACAGCCCCTCTTCCTTATGCCAATCTATTTCCAAAGATCTTTGAGTTCTTTGAAGTTGATACTACGGATGAAGAAAAAATTTCTCATAAAGGACAAATTGACGAGGAATGTTAGGGACGGCTTGGGGTTGAGAAAGCATTATCTGGGGAATGGATTCTGAAGAAATATCAACAAACTGCTAAGCCTTCTTCAGAATAGAGAATTCAGGATTTAGAGGCAGAGGTGGATGCTCTAAGGAAGGATCTCAATACTGCTCGTGCCGATATTGTGGATCGGCAAGATGACACACATGAAAAGCTCTTAATGGTAAATGAGAAGTTAAATCAATTACTGTTTTTGACCTCTCTATCTCACAAGGCTACTACCTCAATCATGCCTCTGGATGAAGATGTTGTGAAACACATTCAAGAAGTATGTCAAAATGTTGTGATTAACTGTGAACGCAAAGTGTTAAAACGCTGCATTCTTCGACCCACAGTACCTGAGCCATCAATCTTGACAGTAGAAGAATATGGCGTGGTCAAGAAATACCGAAATGAACAGGAAAAGCTAAGAGCAAAAATGATGGCAAATCACACAGTTCGTAATGCAAGGGATAGATGGACGGAAAAGGTTCACAATCAATTTCGCAAACCAGAAGATGGTGCTCCTTCTGCTTATGGCCAATGGTTTGATGAAGTTGTTGAAGTCTCTGATGATAAAGAATGACTTTTTCAATTTTTTTTTAAAAAACAAAAATTTTTCTTGTTGAAAGACAAAAAGGGGGAGAATATTTCTGTCTTTGAAAAACTTGGCTTGTTTCTATTTTGAAAAACTTGGCTTGATCTTTGTTCAATTTTGATCCTACATGTTACTGCTCTACTATGCTATATTGTTTGTTTGGATATTTCATTTTTGTTTTTACAGGTACATAGATCACAAGTTTTGTCTTTTATCAAGGGGGAGATTGTTAACTCCACCTTGATAATAAGGCATTATGAAAATGGTTGATGAAAACCTTGGTTTCCAGGTTTTGGTAAGATCTTACAAGTTTTGGTAAAGACCTTACAATATCTGGTAAGGCCTTATCATATTACTGAAAACCTTGGTTTCCAAGTTTCAGTAAGGCCTTACAAGATATGGTAAGACCTTACCAAAACTGGACAAAACTATACTTGGTTTACGTTCGACCAAATAGCTTTATTTTCCTTCTTGTTGAGTTCTTTAAGGGATTTGATTTTAACAAATCTTTGATTTGTTTTAATTAAATCTTCTTAAGATAAATTGGAAGATCTTCAAATCTCAACAACCAAGATTGACATCAAATCTCAACAAACAAGATCACAACAAATCAAGATCTTCTTCAATGTTTGAAATTGACGATAGGCTTGCCTATTTAAAGAGACCAGGAAGAAGACACGAGATACCATCACTACGACTGGAACACAAGTGAAAAAAAATCGTCTTATCTATTTTATTCTCATAAAGCGTTGATCTCACCTTTGAAGCTTTAGCGTTCTACTCCTCTGAGTGTGTGAGATTTTATTCGAGCTTATAGTACTATTCAACTAGGATCATACAAAGAGTTATTTCTCCTAGCCACGTTGGATACCGTTGTTGTATCTGTAGTACTTTATTTTTCCTTTTGAGTGTGTGAGTTGCTAGATAGGAAGTGTAAGACTTTTGAGTTTAGAAGAGGGAAATTCTTATGAAGGTTGTATCTAGGGCTCATCAAGAAGAAGGAAAATAAAGCTACTTGGAATTCTAGGGTTGGACAACCCTAGGCGGGGACTAGGTCATTTGGAGACCGAACCTCGTCAACATATCGTGTGTCTTTTATAGCTGTTCTCGTCTTGCTTTTATCATCCTTGGTTCATCTTATCTTTACATTTAAATTCAATCTCAGAGAAACGAGTAAGGTCTTATATTTGCTAATAAGATCTTATCTTCATTGATAAGGTCTTATCTTGTTTTATAAGGTCTTACCTATCCTGAGATTGCGAAAAGTTTCCATACTCTATTCATCCCCCCTCTAGAGTATTTGGTAAACTACTTATCTGCCTATTCCACATTTCAAGAGGGATGCCGAGGTGGGTGAGTGGCGAAGTTAGCGGTGGTTCAGCGGGCTCCGAAAGAGAGAATTCGGCAGGCAGGCGAGGCAAGGCACGAAGAGAGCTACTGTCCCGGTGGATGAAGGATGAGAGGAAAAGAGGGGTCAAAACTGCAGTGTTGTGTTGTCGATGGCAGGGGTGAGGGGAAGAGTAAATGTGCTTGCTCCTGGTCTCGATGAAGGGAAGCATACGAGAGGGTAAGAGAACAGAGAACAAAGGACTTGAGGACATGGAGAGTTGAGAGTTGAGGTGAGTGTGGTCTGAGATGTATTGTGAGGGAGAGGGTTGCGTTTGAGGTGGTTGCAGATCATCAAAGAGGTAAGTGAGGTTGAAGTTGGGTAAGCGAAGGGTCGGACTGCAAAGGCGTCAGGGGTGGCGAGGGGTCGGGGAGCAGATGCTCACCAGCTGGGAAGAAACAAAAAAAAATAGGGAAAGAAAAAGGAGAAAAGAGAAGGAATAAAAATACAAATAAATTAATCAATTTAAATAAAAAAAATCCGGAATTAAATAAACTCGATCAAAATAAACCAGAACCAAATTTTCGGATCGTAAAATTCTAGATCTATTCTGAAAATAATTTAAGAAAAATATTTGATCAAGTATATATTAATACACTAGTAAAATTTAAGTTTACAACTGAAAATACTCTTAAAAATATTTAAACTATTAAAGTATCGAAAAAATTTGGAAAAATAAATATTACAAACGCGCCAAAAGTTTGGGTGTTACATTGAAGAAAGCCATTTTCACGGAAAACCACCCATTTGAGTTCGTCAAGTGAGAATGAAAAAAGTATTAAAGAAATTTAGGGAAGAAGAGAGAGGTTCAGTGAGAAAATTGAAAGAATTATAGTTACCTAGAAGAGGTGATGGTCGGAAACCAGGCCTCCAAGGAAGAAGAGATAGGTGTGGTGGGAAACGATTCGGCGAGTTGCAAGATCTTCCTTTGTCGACGACGGTTTTGGAAAATAGAGGTTAGATAGGGTTGTAGTTATACCAGGTAGACAAGTGTAAATACGTTGAATAGAAGGGACAATAAAGTCTTTTTCTTTTCAAAAACACTACCTAAAAAACGGTAACCCTCATTTTTTTAGTGTTTCATAAACACTCACAAAAAACCAAAACACTAGTGTTTTTTTGCCCACCAAACAACCATAAAAATATTCGTGCGATGCTTTTATTTAGTGCTTAGCGATCCCGTTCTTTATTGACAGGTGTTTATCAAATACAAATAGTTGTTCCTTGGTGTCAAGGATAAACTTGTGTATATTCAAGAAGAAGAAATCCCATGAGTCGTCACATTCACGGCCAACAATAGCAAATGCAAGTGGTATATTTGTTGGTTTGCGTCTTGCGCTGTTGCAAGCAATAACACCCCACCATATCGTCCTTTCAAATAGGTTTCGTCCACTAAAATAACCTTAAGACACCGATAATGGTCTTAGGATCGGGAAATATGTGTATATTAGCATACTTCAAAATTGAATATGCAATTGATTTTTCATCCAATTCATACCAGAAACAAACAAAACAATATACAATTGAAGATCAAATGTGATAATAATCAATTGACTTACACGTTTGCAACTATCTGAGCAATAACAAGATATGACACCTTTTTGCGGTTAGTTCTTCGTGTATGGAATGGACAAGTGTGCCCTTTGGTATACTTTGTTATTGTACACACTTTTGATTTCCGTAATTTGGAGAAACGCACATGCCATATACAATCTTTATCTAGACATCGAGCAAGACAATAAGCTTGATAGGCTTCGTTATTTTGTATTGTGAACATTCAGCAACAACATGCAAACACAATGCATTTTTCACTGCGGTTTTATCCTTGAAATTTTGATCAATCTCAAGACCCCATTTAGTTGCTTCAGCTTCAACAAGAGTGATTGCATAATTATTCATTGTTTCCATTTCATGTACAATAGGAACGGCAACAATCGCAGTACATGGACGATCTTCTTAACTTCTTCAATTTTTGTATAACATTTTTAGACTGTAATTTCACACGCATTGGCACACTCCAACATACTTGAATGGACTGATTAGTTTCAACAAAATCCTCAAAATCTTCTACCGTCTCAATATCAACGGTTACAATGTTTCATTTATGATATTCTTGTAGGTAAGTTCCACATCGTGCGCCGTCTCATCTACTTGAAAAGATTATGCGATCAAGATCCGTATGTTTGGTAGGATAATAAGATCTCTCACAATAATGGGTTTGTTTGCTACCTTATCCCCCATATATCTCCATACACCTTCCAAAAATTTCCATTCTCCTCCACAATAAACGACAATTTGGATAGTGCGATGTCTAACAAGTACTGTAAATACTAGGAAAAAAAACCATAAGCATACTAGAAAATAAAAGGATGCACAATACCACAAACAAAGCATTTCTCATACTAGAAATGAGCATACCAAAAATACAACACCACTAACAATATCATAAACCTAACACTTATGCATACTAGAAAACATAACACCAGAAACATGATTATTCAAAGATAATGCACAATACTAGAAACTGACCACGTCACAGACCAGAAATGAGTATGCTAGAAAACACCACATAAACAATACTAGAAAAAATAACACTTATACTTACTAGAAAAATATGATACCAGAAACTTGATTATTCTAAGATAATGAACATTACTAGAAACTGAGCACGTATACAAACAAGAAATGAGCATACCAAAAACACTTTTATTAAACAAGACTAGAAAAATAACTCTAATGCATACTAGAAAACTGATAATACTAGAAACTTGATTATTCAAATTGTAACACTCCAAATCCGTAGGACTCGGAGTGCTACTAGGTTAGGACCTCACAACGGGCTCTGACCCTAGCTTGGCAACAAGTTCATTGGATGTTACAACAAGACACAAATAAATATAAAACATCCTTTATAAAACAGAAACATCATGTAAGAGCCTTAGTCTGGAGGAGCTGAGAGTGAGTGTCGAGGGCACAAATTTAACCTAAACCGCCCCTGCGTGAGCTAAAGGACGCCCCTGCGGTTTGTCTAGGCCGCACATGCGTCTCCCTGAGCCGCCCCTGTGGTTTAGGGTGTGCTGCAACCGACTTTGTTGACTCTTGAATTGTGCTTTTGCGTTGGCTTCCTATATAAGCCTCCTTTTCTTCTTGATGAGGGTTTACTTCATCTTCCTCAGCTCCATCTTCTCTCTCACGTTCATCTTCTTCTCCTTCTTTCTTTGGATCTCCATCTTGATCTCCTTTGATCTTTGTGTGGATTTGTAAGAGTTTGAGCTTGGCTTTGATTGAGATGATGATGTTTGATGTTGTTGTGCCTTTGTTGAGCCTGCCATGAGGTTGTGATGTGATTTCTCTTATGATTAGGTTACAACTTGGTGAGTTCTTCATCTCTTTCTTCCTATCTTTCTTCTTTCTTCATTCTTTCCTTCTTTTCTTCCTTCCTAGCTTAGGTTCCATAAGTTTGATCTTATGGCAGCCTTCATAGGCTTCATTTGATGTATATATGTATGCATATGTATGTGCTTGGCTGCTGGCTGATGAAAAAGTGAAGAGAATCGAGTGAAGAAACAAAGAGAAGCTGGAAGTGTGCCTTATGTAAACCAACTGCCCCTGTGCCACGTTGGAGCCGCCCCAACACCACCTTGTCACCGCCCCTGTTCCATCTTGCAGCCGCCCTTGCGCCCACCTGCATCAGCTTGGCTTGCCCTTGGTTTTGCAAGTGTGTCTTGCTTCTAGGCTTGCCTATGAATGGCATTGCCTCTTTCTTTCCTAGTATGAGCGTGTAGTACGATGCTAGGTGTAGATGAGAGTGTGTTGATGATGTTATGATCATGATCTACCTTGTATGGATTTTGAGGATTTGTGGACTGTGAGGTAGGTTGAGGATGATCCTATGGATCCCTTGGGTCTAGTTGTGACCTCTTTGATTGATAGGAGATTGATATATCTTTATGCCTTGTTATTAGGCAGTGCCCCTCTCCGGATTGGAGGTTGATCGTGGTTGAGTTTTGTACGAGGTTGATGTAAGTCTAGCTACCATCCTTATATTGGGTGTTTGCATGAGTGGTGTGTGTGTTATATGCTTGATATGATAGCATGTGATGTCGATTATTACCAACCTATGTTTTATTTATTACCCCGTATACGTGGATCTGATAACCTTTTCCTTTCATCCCGCCGTGGAGTCTGGGAGGTTCTTTGATGTCAGGCCACCTAGTATACAGGAAGGGCGCAATCCACTCCTATAGGGTACACGGGTTGTGTGACCGACACTACTCTAGATGGCTAGCAGACCCAGAGGTGAGGATGATACATTCCTCGTGTCACATAGTTTCATCTATATATATATATATATACAATTTGAGTGAATGACTATTATATAAAGGTTATAAAATGGGTAAATGTGTGGCCGCATGCTTATGTGTTTATCTTTTATGATTCTGCTTGTGCTTATGCAATACCTTATATTTGTATGGTTAGCTAATGGTTTTATACCATGTTGTAGATGCCTTGTAGGATAGGCATGCTGTTGAGTGATCTGGGAGGGTGACAGGCCGAGGACTCTTGTACATTAGGAGGTTATTGATTTTGGGGTTGGTTATGTTTCCCTCCTACGTAAGAACGATATTTTATATACCTCTTGTGTGAAGATGTTGCTTTATACTCGGCTATGATCTTTTTTCCTTTTGGTTGTACAATTTATACAGTTTTATGCATTTGCTTTATATCTGTTAGTGCCATGTTGTAAGGTTTAGTGAACTTGTTGTCAGGCCAGGGTCAGGATCCATTGTGAGATCCTAGCCCAATGTGGGATCCCGAGTCCACGGATTTGGGGTGTTACAGAGTTGGTATCAGAGCGTTAGGTTGATAACAATGTCACTTGCTACCTGCAATGAGGTTTGATAGGTAAAATAAATAGAACCCGAAAGGGGTCTAACGTTTTCAATAGTTTTTGGTTTTTAAAAAGTCTTGTTTTGGGATAGAATGTACAAGAGTCGTTACTTCTGTCATAGATCTCTGCAGCATAGATATGTATATATATAGGGTGCCATTCCTATGAGAACAGGCTTATCGTGTAATCATGAGAACAATCTTAGACCGTCGGATGGTGAGTATCAAGGGTCGAGATTTAGAGTAGATATCATAATTAATAATAACTAAGAATAATAATAACTACAATAATCCATTCAACCAACAATAACTACGAATAATTCATTGAACCAACAATAACTACGAATAATACATTAAACGGTATGACACCTTCGTAACAAAACTAATAATAACTACGAATAATATATTATTGTTCTCATGATTACACGATAAACTTGTTCTCATATGATCTATATAGAGCCTTATAAGTTAGGTGTGCATACCCGCAGATGGCTCGGACTAGAGCTGCTTTTGTTGTAGGCCGGGGTAGAGGTAGACCACCTCTTCCTTCGGACGTGATAGGACAGGGACTAGTTCCCGCTGCTGATCCACCTGTGGTGAAGGAGGTTCATGAGGAGATTGCTGAGAGTGGCGTCCTAGAGAAGAGGAGTGGTGGATCTAGGATATAACATTCACACAAAATCCAGTCAGATGACTCGGATCGTGTCTCCATGAGGGGGCCAGAGTTTCGTGATTACATTAGACGTGTTGAAGAGGCTTCTAGAGCAGGCAGACGGGCCCAAGATCTACCAGTGCATGAGAGATCATCTGAGATGCCCTAGGGAGCCACTCAGGTGCCAGCTATGCCGGCACATGCTACTGAGAGTCTTCAAGCTCCAGAGCAGTATAGAGGGCCTCAAACACATACATGGTTGAAGACATTCCATCAGTTGGGGGTACCCCCTTTCTCTGGGAAGGTGGAATTTAAGACTGAGGTTTGGATTGGACATGTAGATTCCACTTTAGAGTCCATCAGATGTCCAGAGGACAGACGGATAGAGTTAGTTCGAAATCTATTCCGTGACCTTGCTCATTAATGGTCAAAGACCGTACGAGCCAGAGCCACCAACTACGAGTAGATGAGGAGGATGATTAAAGAGCTCTTCTGCCCTGCCTTACTGAGGTGGGAGAAGCTGCAAGACTTCGTGGAGGCCGGCTTCGAGGATGTGCCGATTGCAGATGCTATCAGCCGGTTCCAAACAGAGTGGGCATTGCTGGGTCTAGCTGCAACTTCTAAGGACCAGCATGTGTACCTGTTCTCCCGTCTACTGAGGGAGAGTACACGTTCATACATGGCGGGATTCTATTGTGAGTCCTTGGCAGACTACCAAGACCGGGCTTCTACATGAACGCGAGAGAGCCAGTTAGAGGAGGGCTTCTCAGATGGAACGGTCTAAGAAGAGGCAGCACACTGGGAGGACCAGTGGTGTTGGAGGAGCACCTGGTTCTGGGCAGAGCAAGAGACGTCAAAGTTACCCCTCATCTGCATTGACTACAAAGAAGGTACGACAATGTTACAACTGTGGTGATCTTGGACATTTGAGACCAGAGTATACGAGGCCAGTTGTGACTTGCTTCACCTGTGGTAGACCAGGTCATAGAGTTGCCTTTTGTAGGCAAGGTGGAGTTGCATCACAGTAGGGTTCTTCCCTTGCCAGTGTGGCGGGAGGTGGTCAGAGGACAACTCAACAGCAAAAACGGGAATAGTAGAGAGTCCCAGATCATCCTTCTACTCAGGGATCTGATCCCGGGCTGAGTAGAGGTAGAGATCATGGTGGGAGTACCATTGACACCAGAGGAGCTCAAGGTAGAGTCTTTGAGATGAGAAGTGTAGAGGAGCCGCCTGCACCGGCTGCTACAGGTACCATTGTGCTTCATGGTTTACTTGTTAGAGTTTTATTTGATACGGGTGCTACGTATTCCTTTATTTCTGATGTGTGTGTTGAGCGTCTGGGTTTAGCTACTATAGAGGAGATACCCTTTACTATAGGGTTACCTGATGGTAGTACGGTCAAAGGTACCCGCGAGATACGTAGTTGTCCCCTTTGTTTAGGGACTCATGTATTGCTTGTGGACTTCTAAGTCATGTCATTGATGCATGAAGAGGTCATACTAGGTATGGATTGGATGCGTAGATTCCGTGTGGTGTTGGATGTAGGTAGGAGGACTGTGACGGTCTCTACCGAGGTAGGTCAGATAGAAGTCTTGCGAGGTTAGGACCTTGGGAAGACGGGTTTTGTCATCAGTGTCGTACGAGCAGCGAGGCTAATAGCACAGGGATGTGATGCCTTCTAGTGTTATGCCATGAAGGATGGAGAGCGTCCAACATTGAAGGATATTCTAGTAGTCTGTGAGATTGTAGACGTGTTTACTTAGCCATCTAGCTTGCCGCCTCAGAGGAGTGTGAACTTCAATATCGAGTTGGAGCCTGGCACGAGACCCATCTTGAAGGCCCCATATCGTATGGCGCTTGTTGAGATGTTGGAGGTGAAGAAGCAACTCGAGAAGTTAGTTGAGAAGGGCTTCATCCGCCCTAACGTATCCCCATGGGGAGCACCTGTCCTCTTCGTGCGGAAGAAGGACGGATCATTGGATTATCCATTGACTACAAAGAGCTAAACAAGGTGACCATCAAAAACAAGTATCCACTGCCTCTTATTGATGCTGCTTGATCAGCTTCAGCCAACGATAGTTTTCTCCCGCATTGATTTACGCTCAATATATCACTAGTTGAGGGTGAGAGAGCAGGATATACACATGGCGGCATTTCGTACCCGTTATGGACACTACGAGTTTGTAGTGATGCCATTTGGGCTAACGAATGCGTCAACAGTCTTCATGGAGTTGATGACAGTATTTTCATTGACTTCTGCTCTTGTCTTAGCCCAACCAGAGGGTTTTGAGGATTTTGTGGTATACAGTGATGCATCCAAGCAAGGCTTGGGATGTGTGTTGATGCAGAAAGGAGAGTTATTGCTTATGCGTCTAGATAGGTGAAGACGTATGAGGAGAACTACCCGACTCATGATCTGAAGTTAGTAGCGGTAGTACATGCCTTGAAGATTTGGAGACATACCTGTATGGTACTACTTGTCAGATCTTCACAGACCATAAGAGTCTAAAGTACATTTTTACGTAGCGGAAGTTGAATAACCGCCAGCGTCGATGGATCGAGTTGATCAAGGACTTTGACCTTGAGATTTTGTATCATCTAGGGAAGGCGAATGTTGTTGCCGATGCCCTGAGTAGGAAGACGCCTCGGGAGAAGGCAATTGCTAGATTGACAGTTCAACCTCATCTTTAGAGGGATCTAGCTTGGTTAGAGATGGACATCCAGTTTCCTGATGAGGTTATTCAATTGTACGCCTTAGAGGTTCTACGTAACCCGTTGGATGAGATCCAACAGAAGCAGGGGACCTGCCCGACCCTGATGAGGATTAGAGAGAGGATGTCGCGTGGTGAGGCCCCACAATTCTCCATTGGAGCAAATGGAGTGATGAGACGCCATGACCGTATCTGTCTACTTGCTGATGCAGAGCTGAGACAACGGGTTTTACAAGAGGCTCACTGTACACCTTATTCAGTACATCCAGGTACGAGTAAGATGTACCATGATGTGAGACTATCATATTGGCGGGGAGGGTTGAAGCCCGATGTAGCCAAATTTGTGGCACAGTGCGCAATCTGTCAGCATGTCAAGATAGAGCATTGTAGACCTGGAGGTGAGCTTCATCCGCTACCAGTGCCGCAGTGGAAGTGGGAGGACGTCTCCATGGACTTTGTGACCGGATTGAGGCCCAGTAGGAGTTTTGATGCTATTTGGGTTATTGTTGATAGATTGACGAAGACGGCACATTTCATTCCTATCAAAGAGACGTGTGGTCAGTGAGCAGATTGGCTGATGAATACACTAGGCAGATAGTGAGACTCCATGGTGTACTAAGGACGATCGTCTCTGATCGAGATGGGCAATTAACCTTGAGGTTTTGGCAACAAATTCAGATTGCTTTGGGGACGAGCCTACACTTCACGACTGTGTTTTACCCCCAGACAGATGGCCAGTCAGAAAGGACCTTCCAAACCCTCGAGGATATGCTGCGAGCTTGTGTGTTGGATTGGGGACAGGAATGGTCAGATGACCTCCCACTAGTTGAGTTCTCATACAACTACAACTAGCATGCATCCGTTGGGATGGCTCCTTATGAGGCACTGTATGGGCGTATATGCCGTACACCTTATGTTGGGATAAGCCTAGCAGTATCAGTGGGATAACGCTAGAGCAGATTCAAGATGATATGGCTCGAGTAGCGCTGATTAGAGAGAGGATGCTGGCTGCACAGAGTCACCAGAAGTCGTATGCAGACAGGAGACATCGACCTCTAGAGTTCAGAGTGGGAGCTCATGTCTGGATGAGGGTATCTCCGACGCGAGGTGTCAGACGTTTTGACATAAAGGGGAAGTTGAGTCCCCGATATGTCGGTCCTTTCGAGATACTGGATAGAGTTCGGAGGGCACCCTACAAATTAGCATTGCCTCCGAGGTTAAAGGGTGTTCACCCTGTGTTCCATGTGTCTCAGTTGAGGGAGTGTATATCCGATCCGAGGACATTGTGAGTTATGATGATTTGGTGGTTGAGCCGGAAATACCTTTGCTGAACAACCGATTGCAGTCCTTGAGCGAGGTGTGAGACACCTACGTTTTGATAGCATGAATTATAGTCTATATTTTGGGACCTGTTTAGACGTTTTATCTTCAATAATCTGCATGTTTGAATGTATATTATGTGATTATATTGTCATTTCATCTACCTTTGCGGAAATCGAGGTCTACACCAAGTTTCGTTATAATCGTAGGTAAAATGGCACATTTTGGATCGAAATGGAACTAAGGAGCAAATGAGTCATTGGAGCTACATTCTGGAGGTTAAGGAAGAACTCAGGAAGGAAGGAATTAACAAAGAAGATTTACTTTGGACCAGATTTGAGAGATTTCATCTTCAGCTGAGATTCACCTCGGTTGACCACAGAGTCACCTCGACCGAGGTGATCTTGAGGAGCGCCCCGACCGAGGCGAACACCCTGGACGCGGCGAGATATATTTTATTTGGCTGAAATCTTTTATTTTTGGAAAGAGAGATCTTATATTTTTGGGCTGGATTTCTGGAAGGAAGATCATATATTTTATTAGGAAATTATCTTTTTAAGATATTATGATTTTTGGAAAATAATTCTCCTATATAAAAGGCTGGATTTTCCACAAATTGAGCAACCCGCTACCATCGCAGCACTTGGAGATTGAAGAAGCTGCATTTAGGAAGGATTTTTGGAAGGTTGAAGGAAGATTGAAGGAAAGAAGTTCATAGCTTGTTATCGCTTTTGTGAAGGGATTTGTAAGACTTTCTTAGATTCCCTTCTTGTTGATTGTCTTGTTGGATTTGTTATCCAAGGAACGCTGATTTGTTTGATATTTGATTCAGTTATTGAAGCCTTGTTCTTAAGGTTTTTGTGTTCAAATATTCATTCTCTTCCCATATATTTGATTATTGCTTTCATGATGATGAGTGGCTAATTTCTTTGTGCAATTCTAGGGTGATTGGCTGAAAGTTATGGGAAAACAATGATAGAATAATCTTAATCCCAGTAGGACCCTGAAAGCTCGAGTCTTTATCCTTAACCTTAGAACATCTCGTTCAGTCGATGAACATCTCGGCCGGGGTGGAACTTGATTGACCGAGGTGACCCTTTCTGATTCAAAACTGAGAGTTAAGTGTTAGAGTTTGCCAAATCCTATTCTTATTACACCTTTCCTGGTTCAATGCAAGCTTATGATGAGACTTACCCGGTAATTCCTTTGTTTGTTTACCCAAGATCATAAGTGTAGGTAATAAAGGTTTATCCTTTATTGGGGTTTGAGTGTGCCTTCATCCCATCTTTGTGAGTTAGCCTGAGACTTATCCGGTAAAGGTTGATTCTATTCCCTTAGTTGGAGTGTTGGTTTGAGATTATAATTCCTTTCCTTAGTACCTTGAGACTTACCCAGTAATATGAGCTTTGGTTTGGAGTTAGTGAGTAGTGAGAATTACCCGGTGATCTATTCCACCTTAGTAACACTTTCCCTTTGCAAAACCTCGGCTTTGTCCGCTTATCTTGAGATCTTGAGTTGGAACCACAACTGGATGCTTTAATCCCTAGAATTTGCATATTTCCTTTAATTGACCTTATTATCATCTCTTTGATTGCTTTAATCGCTTTTGTGATTAGTTGCAATATTGACTACTCATATTGGTTTTGTTTCACCTAAGTCCCTGTGATCGACCCCTGGAATTCTTGCTTTTTACTATAATTGACCCGTACACTGCGGGTTCACATCCTTCTTTTAAGCATATTTCTTGGGTTATAAATTTAAAGCTTGCACACACCATTTGGAGCGAACAAGTTCGAAGGACATTCCCATGTTGAGGATACAATGGTCGAGACGAGGACCTAAGGAGGCTACATGGGAGATTGAGGATAGTATCGAGAGGAACTATCTAGAGTTTTATGCTGATATAGATGCACCTAGGGTCGATGAGTAGATCTTAGTGCTACCTTGGTGAGTATGTGATTATGTGCTTACATGCCTTGATGTGCTTATCCCATGCTATCTATGATGTGATGTATGATCTTATTAGATCTTGATATGTTAGCGTGATGTATGATTATGGCTGGAGATGATTCTTTCCTCCATGCTATCTGAGTGCAATTAGGATTCAACTGGAGATGGTTCTTTCTTCCATGCTACTTTGCTGGACATAGTTTCATTGGAGATGTTATTCCTCCATGTGTTGTGTATGAGTATGATCTGGCTAGAGATGTGTTTCCTCTATGCCCCGTGTTGTGAGTATGGCAAGAGATGTGATTCCTCTATGCCTTTGGGGTAGCGTTATGGCCCTGATTTTAGGAGTTGATGATTCCTCCATATTTGTGTTTTGAGGTTATAGATTGACATAGGTTGTAAACTTTTGAACAGAGATGTGATACCTCCGGTAGAGAGAGTTATACCTTGGCATATGGGTCCGAGAAGAATTGAGATTTTGCAAGTTTCGGGATGAAACTTATTTTTAGGGGGGTGAGATGTAAGAGCCTTAGTCTGGAGGAGCTGAGAGTGAGTGCTGAGGGCACAAATTAAGCCTAAACCGCCCCAGCGTGAGACAGAGGACGCCCCTACGGTTTGTTTGGGTCGCACATGCGCCTCCCTAAGCCGCACCTGCGATTTAGCGTGTGCTTCAGCCGACATTGTTGACTCTTGACTCGTGCTTTTGGGCTGACTTCCTATATAAGCCTCATTTGCTTCCTGATGAGAGTTTACTTCATCTTCCTCATCTCCATCTTCTCTCTCACGTTCATCTTCTTCTCCTTCCTTCTTTGGATCTCCATCTTGATCTTCTTTGATCTTTTTGTGGATTTGTAAGAGTTTTAGCTTGGCTTTGATTGAGATGATGATGTTTGATGCTGGTGTGCCTTTGTTAAACCAGCCATGAGGTTGTGATGTGATTCCTCTTCTAATTAGTGTTCGCCCTAAAGCATGCGTGCAAATAAGCTTTAAATTTATAAAACTAGAATTAAGCAAGCGAACTCGCAATGTACGGATCGGCGTAGTAAAGCAAGAATTCCAGAGTGTCAAACTCAGAGATTTGGGGGGAACAAATTCAGTTCGCAAATCGTCAAGCAAGTAAATGTAATAAGCTTTGCAAATATTGGGGAAAACAGCAACACTAAAGATCCAAGT
Organism: Fagopyrum homotropicum; assembly: GCA_033239125.1. NCBI lineage: Eukaryota > Viridiplantae > Streptophyta > Magnoliopsida > Caryophyllales > Polygonaceae > Fagopyrum > Fagopyrum homotropicum. The sequence goes on from BSWB01000002.1 coordinate 109,542,930, forward strand.
ATCCAATAGTGGCAATCGATTCAAGACATACTATAGATATAAGGACAGAGAATGTTAGCTAACAGTTTATACCGATGTTGTAGATGTTCCACACGTTCAAGATGCTGCTGAGTGATCCGGATGGTATGGTCAGCCGGGGTTCCCATACATTATAGGATAAGATCAGGTTTATGCTTATGTTGTTGCTTTTCCTTTTGTTTTGAACTCGGCTACGAACCTTTTACGTTTCCCTTTGTTTTGAACCTTGGTATTAAATTGAGCTTTGGCTTTCATTTGTCCGTGCCTTGTTGTAAGATCCATTATGTCCTTTCTACTCCGAGGGCGGGGACCCATTGTGAGGTCCTAGCCCGTAACGCTTCGAGTGCCCAGAACTTGGGGTGTTACAATATGGTATCAGAGTTCTAGGTTGGTACCAATGACACTTAAAGTCTTCTAAGGGTCGGATTGATAAATAAATAGAACCCGCAAGGGTCTACGTTTTCAAAAGTGGGTTTCGTTTTAAACTTGTCAGTTTGGGATATATGTACGGGCGACCACCACCACCTCCGTGGATCTCAGTAGTTAGTGTTTCCTTGTTGTTGCCCTTTATATGCTTTTTGTGGATTTTTTCTTAGCTGTAGGGTGGCCTTATATATATTCTTATATATTTATCCTTATTGCAGATTGCGAGTACTAGAGCTACAACAGAAGGAAAAATCGGGTGGATCATAGCAAAAATCGGCCGATTTACTATGAGGAACAGGTCGATTTTTGTGTCTAAGTTAGGTTTCGTGCATACGAATCATCCTAAACTAACATATAAGCCCATTCTATCATCACCCAAGCCATAACCATCAATCCATCACTCCAGAATCACAACAAACTAGCCAACAACATGCATTTCAAGATCTAAAATCATCATACAAGCATACATGGAATCCATAGCAAGAAGATGAAGTAAGGAAATGAAATCAATGAAACTTAGTTGGATTTGAGCTCAAAATAAGTCTTTCAATACACCAAATGTAGCTCCAAGTCAGATCTTACAACCTTCAACAAGTTTCTTCACAAAAATCACTCAAATCTCACTACGAAATTGAAATCTACACTAATCTCCCTCAAGAACACCCACAAGGGTGTCTTGAAGAGAGCTCCCAATTGGAAGAGTCTTTTTGGGAAGATGCTAGAGGATGTGGGAGAGGAGGAGAATTGATAGAATCCTCAGCAACAGCTTGCAGGCCCACTTATATTCTCCACCAAGAGCAAGGCCGGACAAAGAGATCGTGGGACATCTGGCTTAAGCTGTCAAAGGCCAAAAATCGACCCAGTTAAATAAATCGGCCGATTTTCCTGAGTGTAGGTCGATTTTCTTCAACAAAAACTTGTTATGATCATCTAGCCATGAGTTGCTCCATTGCTTGCGCCAACAAGGGTCCTTGTGTCCTTCATTGCTCCAATTATGTTCCTTCAAAGCCTTGGATGTGTACCACCATGAGGCTTGACCCTCGAATATATCGATTAATGTCCAAAAGATCCCCGAAATACCTACAAAACCGACAAAAGCTCGTGTAGACGTCTTTTCTAGAAATATGCATGAATTAAGCGTAAACGTCATGAACTAATGTCAAACCGTGCATGAATAATGGGAAAAACCATCTAAATGTATGCATATACTAACGTCATAAATGACGTTATTAGTACACGAAGGTGTGCTGAAGAGCTGTAGGAATCACGGTCTGGCACAGAGAACCACGGCCGTGGTTTGTCCCATGGAACTCTCTGGAGTGCTCCACGGTGCTAGCTTCTCAGATTCCACGCCCGGGATTTTGCCAGAGGCCGTGATTCTGACCGTAGTTTCTCCATGAAGAGCTTTAGTGGTTGATCGAGCTTCAAGGAGCCTTGATGAGTCTTCATTAGCTTTGGATTCATCTCAACGTTCATTGTATGGAGCGTCTCCAATCGATAAAGGTCCTCCTAAACTTGAACTTAAAACCCTCCCCTCTCATCTTAATTATGCCTTTCTTGGTGAAGATTCTACTTATCCGGTGATTGTTAATACATGCTTGAATGATGATGAGTTGACTAGATTGTTGCATGAATTGAGATTGCATAAGAAGGCTATTGGCTATACCATTGATGATTTAGTTGGCATTAAACCTTCTTTGTGCATGCATAAGATCTTCTTGGAAGATAATCATAAACCTTCAATCGAATCTCAAAGAAGACTAAACCCCATCATGAAAGAAGTAGTAAAGAAAGAGATTCTTAAATTGCTAGATGCGGGAATCATTTTCCCGATTTCGGATAGTAAGTGGGTTAGTCCCGTGCATGTGGTTCCTAAGAAAGGTGGGATGACCGTAGTGACCAATGAGAATAATGTATTAATCCCAACTAGAACGGTTACGGGATGGAGGATGTGTATAGACTATAGGAAACTAAATGTGGCCTCTAGGAAAGACCACTTCCCTCTTCCTTTCATTGACCAAATGCTAGAAAGATTAGCTCAATATTCCCATTTTTGTTACTTAGATGGCTATAGTGGATTCTTCCAAATCCCTATCCACCCCGATGACCAAGAGAAAACTACATTCACATGTCCTTGGGGTACATTTGCATATAGGAGAATGCCATTTGGGTTGTGTAATGCACCCGCCACCTTTCAAAGGGGTATGATGGCTATCTTTTCTGAGTATATTGAAAACATGATGGAAGTGTTTATGGATGATTTCTCTATTTATGGATCTTCATTTGATGATTGTTTAGCTAACTTGTCCTTGGTGCTTAAAATATGTGAGGAGACTAATCTAGTCTTGAATTGGGAGAAATGCCACTTCATGGTAAGTGAAGGCATTGTGTTGGGACACTTGGTGTCCAACCGAGGCATTGAGGTTGATAGGGCTAACATAGAGACAATAGAGAAATTGCCACCACCTACCTCGGTGAAGGGGGTAAGGAGTTTCTTAGGGCATGCCGGTTTTTACCGGAGATTCATTAAAGATTTCTCTAAGATTTCTGAGCCTCTTACTAACCTACTAATGAAAGATGTTGAGTTTGTTTTCCCCAAGGATTTCCTTGAGGCTTTTTGAAGGTTGAAGAATGCTTTGATCTCCGTACCAATCATGCAATCTCCGGATTGGAGTTTACCGTTTGAGATCTTGTGTGACACGAGTGATGTAGCCATTGGGGTTGTTTTGGGGAAAAGGAAAGATGGGCTTACACATGCCATCTATTATGCTAGCAAGACGCTAGATGATGCTCAACTCAATTATGCTACCACCGAGAAAGAGTTGCTAGCGGTTGTGTATGCATTTGAGAAGTTCCGCTCGTATCTTGTTGGAGTGAAGGTCATTGTGTATACGGATCATGCTGTGATCCGTTATCTCCTTACAAAGAAGGATGCCAAGCCTCGTTTGATTCGGTGGATCCTTCTTCTTCAAGAGTTTGATTTGGAAATCCGGGATAAGAAAGGGTTCGAAAATTCTGCGGTGGACCACCTTAGTAGACTCCCACCGTTGGAGATTGAGAGAGATGACATCCCGATTGATGACTCATTACGGGATGAGCAATTGTAAAGGGTGTAGGAGTGCTTGCTTCAAGTGTCTAGCGGAAGTGAGCCATGGTATGCGGATATAGTGAACTACCTTGTGTGTGAGGAGGTGCCACCCGGTTTATCCTATGCCCAAAGGAAGAAGTTCTTCAAGGATGTGAGGCATTACTATTGGAGTGAACCGCTTTTGTTCAAGAGAAGGCCGGATGGAGTCTTTAGGAGATGCATACCGGAAGATGAGGTGGAGAGTGTGATCCGCCATTGTCATTCCTTGCCATGTGGAGGACATGCTAGCTCACACAAGACAAGTGCAAAGGTGTTACAATCCGGGTTCTATTGGCCGAGTTTGTTCAAAGATGTGCAGAATTTTGTAGTAGCTTGTGATGCTTGCCAAAGGACGGGCAACATCTCGAGGAGGAATGAGATGCCCTTGAATAACATACAAGAAGTGGAGATATTTGATGTGTGGGGTGTGGACTTCATGGGACCATTCCCTTCTTCATGTGGCAACCTCTACATCCTATTGGCGGTGGACTATGTGTCGAGATGGGTGGAAGCAATCGCTTCTCCCACAAATGATGCCAAGGTTGTGGTGCGGTTCTTCAACCAAGTGATCTTTCCTAGGTTTGGGACACTTTTGGCTAAGTATGGGGTGACTCAAAAGGTAGCAACACCTTACCATCCCCAAACTAGTGGCCAAGTGGAGATTTTTAACCGGGAGATAAAGGGGATACTTGAGAAGACGGTCTCTAGGACAAGAAAGGATTGGGCTATGAAGCTCGATGATGCTTTGTGGGCTTATAGAACCGCTTTCAAGACACCGATTGGCACCACTCCCTACAAGCTAGTTTATGGCAAGTCTTGCCACCTTCCGGTGGAGATGGACCATCGAGCATATTGGGCCATAAGGTGGCTGAATTTTGACCTCAAGGAGGCCGGTGAGAAGAGGTTGCTAGACATGAACGCTCTTGAGGAGATCCGGTTGGATGCCTATGAAAACGCCCGGATCTACAAAGAAAGGACCAAAGGTTGGCATGACAAGCGTCTCATCCCGAAGGAGTTGAGTGAAGGAGACCTTGTCCTTCTCTTCAACTCAAGGTTGCAGCTCTTCCCCGGAAAGCTTAAGTCAAGATGGACGGGTCCTTATGTGGTGAAGAAGATCTTTCCCCACGGAGCGGTTGAGATAGGAGGGGAGCAATATGGAGATTTTAAGGTGAATGAGCACCAGTTGAAGAAGTATATCCCGGGAGCTCCGGTAGACATGATTGCCCCACTTTACCTTGAGTGAGACGCCCCCCGAGTTTGGTCGAGCTAATGACCTTAAATAAGCGCTTGGTGTGAGGCAACCCATTGGTAGACATCTTTCTCTTTTCGTTTTTGTGTTAGTTTTGATTTTCCTGTTTTTGTGTGTTTGGAGTTTGTGTGCTAAAGTCTAAGTAGCATGGAAGCCTTTCATGGCATGTGGATGATGATGATGAGCCCCTCATCAATTATGGGTGGAGCGGACGCGGAACTTGGACGGCTAGCGGTGCCTAGCGCGGGTCTCGACGCCATAACGAACACCTTGAGCTCTCTACCATCGGTGATAGAATCATCCGCCATCATTCCACTTGAACGAACCCAAATATCGAAGCAAACCATTTTTACATTGTGAGAACCCTCTTTCACTCTTCTTTACTTCATTTACACATTGGGGACAATGTGTTTCTAAGTATGGGGTGGGGTTTTCATGATCACTTGCATGATTAGCATCTAGGATAGCTTCTTTTAGTCACATGTTTCATTATGTCTTGCATCTAGGATAGCTTCTTTTAGTCACATGTTTCATTATGTCTTGCATTGTACATACATATTCCGAAAATTCAAAAAAATAAGAAAATTTAAAAAACTTTTTAGTGCTTCTAAGCTTGGGTATGATCCTTATGATGAGATTGTCCTGTGAATTGGCTATGGATAGCTTTATGTGTTGAATTGATGCATGCATTTGTGGACTTGAAGTACTTATCTTGAATCCCATGTGTGAATTGTGATCATGAATGTTTGCCTTGATAGGATTGAGGATTGAATGTCGAAATTACATGCTAGTTCTTGCACATCATTTAGGAGTGATTAAGGCAATTCATTTTTCACTACCTCTCATCTTGATCACGTTGTTTGAGCACCTCAATTGATATAAAATTTGACCTCTTTTGACCCATCCAGAAATAGGAGCATGATAGTGTGTTGACGTGTGTGAAAAGCAAGTGTGGGGTGAAGTTGTTGATGAAAGAATGTGATGAATGAAGTGCTGAATTTGTTGTGAAAAGTGTAGAAAAAATATAGGTTTGGGAACTTTGGTTTTGATGACGAGTAACTCGACACCATTCACATAATCGGGTGTTTGTGCCTTGCCAAAGTCGGATAAACCGAAGGTCCTAACGAGCTTTGGTATGTGTACCAGGTGTGAGGCACCTCGGAAAAATCCCGAGGTCCGCTAATCACCAAGGTTTCGGCTTTTGTACACCAATCGCCTCAAAAATAAGTGAAAGAAAAAGAAAGGGAAAAAGAAAAGAAAACAAAGAAAAAATGAAAAAAAAAACACTTATGGGGAAGTTGATCAAAAATGAAATTGTGGAGTTAGTTCCTTTCCCGGATTAGCATCACATGACCTAAAAACTCCCACTTATTCACAATGCTTCTTGGCCTCTTCTTTCCTAAGTCCTTGTGACCTAATTGCATATGTATAAGACTTAGTGATTTAGATTGGATATACTCATGATCATCTTGGCTTCTTCATTTTCACCTTGCATGCATGCTTTTGAGTTAAGAATAATTGTCTTTCTATGCCTTCATCTATTTGATACATGATTGCTTGTCCATTTGCCATGAAACATGACTATGAAGGTGATCCAATATTAGAAGAACAATTCCAAAAAGATTTTGTTGTTTTTCTGCATGCATAAATCATGTCATCTCTTAGTCTATAGTTGGGACTTGCTCGGGGACGAGCAAACCATAAGTATGGTGTATTTTGATAACACGATTTATGACATTAGTCTAGGCATCCATTTAGATAGTTTTTCCCGCTATTTATGCATAGTTTAGCATTAGTTCGTGACGTTTACGTTCAATACATGTATATTTGTCGAGATGGACGTCCACACGGACTTTTGCATGTTTTGTAGGTATTTTGGGAGCTTTTGGAGCCTAATCGATACATCCGAGGATCGTTCCTCATGATGACAGGTATCCGAGCTCATTGGGAAGCAAGTTAGGAGCAAAGGAGAACACATAGGACCATGTTGGTGCATGCCTTGCATCAAATCATGGCTCAACGATCAAAAGAGGACTGAAATACGAAAACCAAGGTTCACTGGTACTTCCACGGCCGTGGAATGGACCGTGATTCCCTCTGCACAGCTGGGACATCTGTCCCACGATCTCCATAACCGAATCTTGCAAATGGTGAAGGCTATAAGTACTCTTGCAGGCTGATTCTAAAGGATATCTCTTAACACACCTCACCTCTCCACACACACTCTCTTCCACATTCTCTCATTTTGGATTGGAGTTACTCTTGGAGGAGAAGGAATACTCTCATTTGGAGGAGAAGAAGAACCATACTATTTTGATAGTTTTCATAGTTTTTAGAGTGAAGTTTGTTGGAAACATTTTCTAGGGTTGTAAGAAAGATTTGAACCTTCTTTTGAAGGGTTGTAAGTATCTCTTTTAACATTTATTCAACTCGTTTTTCTTGTTCTACTCCTTTCATCTCTCTTTCATTTCATTCTCTTGATATGGACTTCATGATTGTATGCTTGATGAGTTTGATTATGATGATGCATGTTGTTGGCTAAATAGATGTGATTCTAGGGTAAGGAAATGATGGTTATGGCTTGGACTATAATAGGATAGTGTAGAATTCCTAACCTTAAGTTCTTTGAGACTTACCCGGTGATAAGACCTTAGGAACGGACTAGTGGACCATGAGACCTACCCGGTGATTGATCCCAATCTAGAAACACCCACTCCCAACATACTATAGTTGATCCAAAGAATGACTAGATAGCTTGAGTCCTATGCCATAACTAGAATTTCTAACCCCTAGAATCCGCTTTTCTCTCTTTGATTATCCATCTCGTGTTTGTGTTTGTTTATTTGAGTTTCTAGCTTAGTTGTTTGATAATCTTACATGATTTGTGATCCTTGATTGATCACCACAACACCAAACCAAAAACATTAAGATTTTCTTTTCCTTATTTCTTTCTCTTTTCTTAGCCTAGATTCACACTATCCTTAGTCACTAATTGATTCAATTTCACCTTAGTCTTTGTATTCAACCTCGGAATACTATCCTCACTACAAACGACCCATACACTGTGGGTTCGCTAGGAGTTAGGAAAAATATATCGAGTTATAACTTTAAGACTTTTGCGTGTCACAAACCTAGCGTAACAGTCTTCTTCGGCTTCATTGTCTCCATTAGAATTCAAAATTCTGTAAATTTTTATGTGGAGATTCAGCACTTGTTCCACCAAATTGATTTTGGCGAACCATGGTGATCACTTGTGGACTAAAGATGAATTCTTGGATATCCTCAGCTTCAAAATTCAAACCTAGGTGGCGTGGTTGCTGAATCGGATCCATCTTTTGTCCAAGAGTTCGTGGCTCCTCATCGACACGAGCGGCTCTCGCACCCCCAGCTGGGATACAAGGAATTACGGGTGGTCTTAGATCATTCCGGACTGGATTCATTAATGGATTGATTTCCTCTAGCGGTGGTATATCATCATCATCATCATCCTCATCGTCGGATGATTCAGCTCTAACGGATTTAGTTGGTTTGGCTTTCATCTTCTTCTTGGAGTTATTCATTTCCAACTTTATGTCCAACATCATAGCTTTGAGCTCATCAATTTGGAATTGATAAAGCTCCGCTTCTTCCATACGATCCTTTTCACTCAACCTAAATTGAGCTTGAGATTCCTCCAACTCCGCTTGGAGATTTCATTCCTTGTTTTCGGCAATCTTTCTTTCTTTAGCATTCCTTAGAATCTTTTCAAGTTCCGGATCAAAAGGTACGAGGTCCTTGATGGATCTAGACCTGCGCATATACCTAAAAGAACCTACGAAGAACACTCAATAGAGATATCAAATAACAAGAGCAAAGCTCCCAAGCTCGACAACCGAGAACCGAAGTTTGGTCTTGACCAAATCCTCGGCAACGGCGCCAAAAACTTTTTCGCCCGAAAACGTGCGTGAAAATAAGCTTTATATTATAAAACTGAAATAAAAGCAAGTGAACCCGCAGTGTACGGATCGGCGTAGATTAGCAAGTATTCCAGAGTATCGAACTCAGGGATTTGGTGAGTCAAATTTCAGTCTCAAGTAATCAAGCAAGTAAAAGTGCAAAGCTTTGCAAATATTGGGGAAAACTGCAACCCTAAAGATCCGGATTTCAAATTATGGCAATCGATTAAAGATATTCTATAAGTATAAGGACGAAGTCGAGAACTGCAAAGGTATACTAAACAAGGTAATGTACGGTGAAGTTCCAAAACCTTATATGTCTAACCCAAATAACACTCTCTATAAAGGTTGTTGAGGCTGCTATATAGAAAGGATCTAAGGGCAAGAATTAAACTCAAATACCCCAGCCCAAACCCAAAAGATCAAGATAAACTCAAATGGTTAAGGTTGTGACACTCAAAACCAAAATAGAGGATGTTGAGTCTCACTACTACCTAGGAAAGGCAAACCAAAGCTAGGTTAAAGCAAATCTTTAACTTTGTATTAAAGCAAAAGCAAAAGTCGTAGATTAGGGAAAATCACGGCAGGATCTTGAGTTCCACGGCCGTGGAACCTCAAGAACAGGCCGTAATTTATGTTCGTCGACGATATTTCTCACACTTTCAGGGTCCAATCTGTTTACGATCGATCTATCATCATCTAAGCCACAACTATCAACCCTTCACCTTAGAATTGCTAAAGGGTTTTAGCCAACAATCATTGTCATTGATTCAATATTCAATTTAGAAAGAAAGAAATATGAAAATCCTTGAAAACTCAATAAAAACTTAAGATCAATGTCAAATCCAAATAACAAAGCAATATGTTCAAATGAATTCAGAATATAGAATAAGAATCCTCACTATAATCTCAGGTAAACAACGGAAAACAGTTGTCAATCATTTCCGAAATCAAAACCTAAGAAATCACCAAACTTCCGCCGCAAGTAAGCTTGATCTTCAATCTTGGCCGTCGGCTTCGAAACTCTAAGCGGCATCCAAAAACAACCCTAAGCAAGGATAAGCACGGGATAGACGCGGATACTGAAAACTCCTTTCTCTACTCCTTTTATAGAGCGAGGAAGGATTACGATAAAAGCCCATTTACTTTGATGATGTGGCAAATATGACACATCATCAGATTTGCCAAGATCACGGTCGTGTAGAACTTTCCACGGCCGTAATTTAGAGTGTGGAACCAGATTACGGTGCCATAGAATTTCTACGGCCGTTGTTTAGACCGTGTAACTCTCTGGAGTCCTTCAAACTCTCTTTCACGTTCATGATGTCAAGTCCACAGCCGTGGATTAGAGCGTGGACCTTCAATTTCCTTCTCTACGGCCGTAATTCAGGGCATGGACTTGCATAACCTCTTTCTTTTCCTTTGTTTCGTGCAATCCTTCACCCATGCTCCTTCCTTAGCCTCACTAATGCATCTCCTTGTCCTCGAACATGATCAAACACTCCTTCTCTTCCATCATTTGCTCCGATTCAAGCTCTTATTCACCTATAAACAAAACAAAGCTACTGTAGATCACTATATCGGCAAAATAATGAGGGAAAAACAACTAAAACAAGTGCCTAAAATATTGTCATATTTCATGCTAACAAATGCCCCAACAGTTTTCATGGAGTTGATGAACAATATCTTCATCGACTTCCTGGATCAGTTTGTGGTGGTCTTCATTGACGACATTTTGGTATACTCTTGTAGCAGAAAGGAGCATGCCGGTCATCTGAGGACGGTTTTTCAGATTCCGAGGGATAGAGAGCTATATGTCAAGCTCTCTATATGCGAGTTCTGGATGTCTGAGGTTGCTTACCTTGGGCATATCGTCTCCGCCGACGGGATTATGGTTGACCCGATGAAGATTGAGTCTGCTGCTACATGGACGACACCGACGGACGTTAAGGAAGTGCATAGCTTTCTTGGCTTAGCCGGATATTACAGACGTTTTGTGGAGGGATTTTCTGTGATTGCCCGTCCACTTACGAGTCTTCTGAGAAAGACTACCAGATTTGTATGGACCGACCAGTGTGCCCAGAGTTTTGAGGAGTTGAAGAGACGTTTGACTTCTTCTCCTGGCTTGGCACAACCAGAGGGTTCTGATGATTTTGTGGTCTACAGTGATGCATCCAAGATAGGCTTGGAATATGTGTTGATGTAGAGAGGCAGAGTGATTGCTTATGCGTCTAGACAGCTGAAGACGTATGAGGAGAACAACCCGACTCACGATCTAGAGTTGGCAGCGGTAGTTCATTTTTAGAAGATGTGGAGACATTACCTGTATGGTGCCACATGTCAGATCTTCACAGACCATAAGAGTCTGAAGTATATTTTCATGTAGCGGGAGCTGAATAACTACCAGCATCGATGGCTTGAGTTGATCAAGGATTTTGACCTTGAGATTTTGTATCATCCTGGAAAGGAGAATGTTGTAGTTGACGCCTTGAGCAGGAAGACGCCTCGAGAGAATGCGATTGTGAGATTGACAGTACAACCTCAGCTTCAGAGGGATCCAGCTTGGCTAGAGCTGGACATCCAGTTTCCTGATGAGGATGCTCAGTTGTATGCTCTAGAGGTTTTGCCTGGTCTGTTGGATGAGATCCAGCAAAAGCAGGGGACCTTCTTGACCTTGACGAGGATCAAAGAGAGGATGTCTCATGGAGAGGCACCACAGTTCTCTATTGGAGCAGGTGAAGTGATGAGGTACCTTGATCGCATATGTGTACCTGCTGATGCAGAGTTGAGATAAAAGATCATACAAGAGGCTCATTGGACAACTTACTCTGTACATCTAAGTACGAGTAAGATGTACCATGACGTGAGGCGTTCATATTGGTGGAAAGGGCTGAAGCCTGATGTAGCCAGATTTGTGGCTCAGTGTGCGACCTGTCGGCATGTCAAGATAGAGCATTGCAGACCTAGAGGTGAGCTCCATCCACTACCAGTACCGCAGTGGAAGTGGGAGGACGTCTCCATGGACTTTGTGACGGGATTAAGGCCTAGTTGGAGTTTTGATGATATTTTGGTTGTAGTTGACAGACTGACGAAGACGGCACATTTCATTCCCATTAGAGAGACGTGGCCAGTGAGCAGATTAGCTTAGGAGTACACTAGTTAGATAGTGAGACTCCAGATTTTGGCAGTAGATTCAGACTGCTTTGGAGACGAGTCTACACTTCACGACTGCGTTTCACCCCCAAACAGATGGTCAGTCAGGGAGGACCATTCAGACCCTGGAGGATATACTGCGAGCTTGTGTATTGGATTGGGGACAGGGATGGTCTGATTAACTCCCACTTGTTGAGTTCTCATACAACAACAACTGGAATGGATCTATTGGGATGGTCCCTTATGAGGCACAGTATGGACGTAGGTGCCGTACACCTTTATAATGGGATGAGCCTAGTAGTATCAGTGGGATAGCGCTAGAGCAGATTCAAGATGATATGGCTCGAGTAGCGCTGATAAGAGAGAGGATGCTGGTTGCACAGAGTCGCCAAAAGTCATATGCAGACAAGAGGTGTCGACCTTTAGAGTTCAGGGTAGGAGCTCATGTCTAGTTGAGAGTATCTCCGACACGTGGCGTCAAACGTTTTGGCATAAAGGGGAAGTTGAGTCCCCGATATGTCGGTCCTTTCGAGATACTGGATAGAGTTGGGAGGGCAGCCTATAGATTAGCTTTGCCTCCGAGGTTAGAGGGTGTTCACCCAGTGTTTCATGTGTCTTAGCTGAGGCAATATATTCCAGATCTGAGGCACATTGTGAGTTATGATGATTTGGTGGTGGAGCCAGACCACAACTTTGCTGAGCAACCGGTTGCGGTCATAGAACGAGGTGTAAGATGCGTGCGTTCGAAGGACATTCCTATGCTGAGGATACAGTGGTTGAGACGTGGACCTGAGGAGGCTACATGGGAGACTGAGGATAGTATCTAGAGGAACAATCCATAGTTTTATGCTGAGATAAATGCACCTAGTGTCAATGAGTAGATCTTAGTGCTATCTTTGTGAGTATGTGATTATGTACTTATGTGCTTACATGCCATGATGTGCTTACTCCCTGCTAGCTATGATGTGTTTTATGATCTTATTAGATCTTGATGTGCTAGCATGAAGTGTGTTATAGCTGGTGTTATGCTAAGATTGTGTAGCACAAAAGTCTTAAATTTATAACTCGATATAATTTCCTAACTCCTAGTGAACCCACAGTGTATGGGTCGTTTTGTAGCAAGGATAGTATTCCAAGGTCGAACACAAAGACTAAGGTGAAATCAAATCAAGCTAGTGATCATGGATAGTGTAAATCTAGTCGAAGAAAAGAGAAAGAAATAAATAGATGAAAATCATGACATTTTTGGGTTTGGTTTTGTGGTGATCAAGCAAAGATCACAAATCATGCAAGATTATAAATCAAACTAAAACTAGCAACACAAACTCAAGATATGTGATCAAAGAGAAAAGCGATTATAGGGGTTATAACTTCCGGTTATGGCATTGGACTCAAGCTTCTAATCAAATTTGGACTAGCTATGGTAAGTTGGGAAAGAACGTTTCTCAAATGGGATCAGTCACCGAGTAGGTCTCATGGTCTACTAATCCCGCACCTAAGGTCCTATCACCGGGTAAGTCTCTAGGAGCCTAAGGTTGGGAATTCTACACAAACCGGATTGCTATTCTAGGGGTCTTACCTCTCCTTATCGGGTAAGTCTCGGGAAGGCAAGTCCTAAACATCAATCCTAGCACACTCAATCCAATAGCGGCTTATGAGGCTCACTACTACCTATAGTTCATCATCTTTAGTACCTAAGATCAAGAATTACCGGGTAGGTCTCTTCTCTTACTTAGTTTACTAGCATTAGGTCACCCTAGGCTAGATTATGCTTAAAAAACACTAGGATTTCAACAATCTAACATCCTAACATTCAGATTTATCAATACAAGCACATCAGAGAAAACCACGAGCTGATAATCCAAAACCACGGCCGTGGTAAGGCAAGAACAAACCGTGGTTTGTAACAAAGGTTAGGTTCGAGCAAGCAATTCATCGAAAGGTACATTCAAGTCTATTCTATCATAGTCCAAGCCATGACCATCATTCCATTACCCTAGAATCACTACTATTTAGCCAACAACATGCATTTTAACATTCAAACTCAACAAGCAAACAACATGGCTTCCATAGCAAGAAAATGTAATGAAAGAGAAAAGAAACAAATAGAAACAAGAAACTTAGCTGAATATAAGTTTAAGAAAGACTTACAACCCTTCAAAAGGAGGTACAAATCGCTCCTCACAATCCTTGCAAAATGTCCTCAACAAAGGTCACTCAAAAGATGGTTCTTTCTTCCATGCTATCTGATTGTGATTAGGATTCAACTAGAGATGGTTCTTTCCTCCATGCTACCTTGATGGACATAGTTTCAATAGAGATGTTATTCCTCCATGTGTTGTATATGATTATGATTTGGCTAGAGATGTCCTTCCTCTATGCCTTGTGATGTGGTATGGCGAAAGATGTGATTCCTCTACGGCCTTAGGTAGCGTTATGGCCTTGTTAACTGGAGTTGATGATTCCTCCATGTTTACGTTTGAGGTTATAGATTGTTATAGGCTATGACTTTTTGAGCGGAGATGTGATACCTCCGATAGAGAGAGAGTTACACCTCGGCTTATGGGTCCGAGAGGATTTGGGAATTTGCAAGTTTCGGGAGGAAACTTGTTTTTAGGGGGTGAGATGTAAGAGCCTAGTCGCTGAGTTACTGAGAGAGTGAGCTAAGGGCCAGGATTTATCCTGGACCGCCCTTGCGTGACCCAGTATCCGCCCCTGCGGTTTGCCTGGGCCGCACCTGCGGCTCACAGAGTCCGCCCCCACGGCTCTGTGTATCTGCAACCGTTTTTTTCACTCGTTGAACCATGCTTTACCCTTTCACCCTTTATAACTTTCTTCTTCTACCTTCTGAAGAGGGTACCCTTGTTCACAGCTTCTCTCTCTCCTACGTACATCTTCTTCTTCTCTCTTCTCCTTTGGATCTTTCCTTGATCTTCTCTTGAGTTTTGGTTGAGTTTTTGAGAGTTGTGCTTGACCTTGATGATGTTTGAGGTTGTGGTACCTTGTGAGCCAGCTTGAGGTTGTTGTGGTGTGTGTTTGATCATTTGGAGAGCTCAACTTGAAGGAGTGAAAAGATCGAGTGAAGAAGAGAAGAAAGGGCTGAAGTGGTGCCTCTACTGTCCAACCGCCCCTACGCCACCTTGCAGCCGCCCCAGCGCCGGCCTGGACCGCCCCTGCGCAACCTAGGATCCGCTCCTACGGCCACCTGCATCAGCAATGTCCTACACTTGGTCCTGCAGGTGTGTGTTCCTTCTAGGATTTCCTTAGGATTCCTTTGTTCCCTCCTTTCCTAGTGTGAGTGTATAGGATCATGTTAGATGAGTGAGGATGTGTTTGGATGAGGATATGATCGGTTTATGCCTTGTACGGATTTAAGGACTTAGGTTGATGTTGGTTAAGGTTGTGAAGTTGAGTATGATCCTTATGGATCCCTTTGGGTCTAGGTGTGACCCCTTTGATGAATAGAGGATGATATCTTTCTTTGCCTTGTTGTTAGGCAGTGCCCCTCTCTCAGGATTGGAGGTTGTTTCTGGTTGATCTTTGTACGAGGTTGAGGTAAGTCTGTAGGACTTACTTAGCTACCATCCTTATATTGGGTGTTTGCATGAGTGGTGTGTGCTTTATATGTTTGCTATGATAGCATGAGATGTTGTTTATACCGACCTATGTTTTATTGATTGCCCCACTGCGTGGTTGTGATAACCTTTCCCTTTCATCCCGCCGTGGAGTCTGGGAGGTTCTCTTGATGTCAGGCAAGACTAGATTACAGGAAGGGCGCAATCCACTCCCGTAGGGTGCACCGATTGTGTCACCGATACTCGTACAGCTGGTTATCATGCTCAGAGGCGAGGATGTATCGGTCCTTGTGTCACATACTTTCATCTATATATATATACACGATTTGAGTGAATGACTATTATATTAAGATGATAAAATAGGTAAATGTGTGATATCATGCTGATGTGTTTATCTTTACATTGTTTGTGATTGTGCTTATGCATTACTCTATATATGTATGGTTAGCTAATGGTTTATTTCCATGTTGTAGATGCCCTACAGGATACGCGTGTTGTTGGGTGATCTACCAGAGTGGCAGGCCGAGGACCTCTCGTACATATGATGTTACGGGCTTTTGGGGTTGTTTACCTTTCCCTCCTGCATGAGGATGATCTTTTGCTACCTCATGTGTGAGGACGTTGTTGTGTATACTCGGCTATGTTGTTTTAACTTTTGGTGGTACAATTTATACAGTTTTATGCATTTGTTTTTATATCTTTCAGGGCCATGATGTAAGGTCTAGTGAACTTGTTGTCAGACTAGGGTCAAGATCCACTGTGAGATCCTAACCCAATATGGCATCTCAATTCCCGCGGATTCGGGGTGTTACACAACATCTCAGCAGGCACCATGCGATATGGGGCCTTAGAGATCGGTCTCGTACTTGGCTCCATCTCGATGCTGAATTCCACACTCTTGTGAAATCGGATTGGAAACGGAATGTAGATCTGAGTTTGAAGGTTGAGAGACATCAGAGCTTTTACGAGAAATCCTGAAAGGAAATGAATTAATAAAGGATTTTCCGCTATTTATAGTGAAGATGATAATTATCCTTTAGCGAAGTCGATAATTATCCTTTAACCGATCCAAAGGCGGGTTGAACCCCCTTCTCCAAACTTCTCGAGATTGGAATAATAAATTTGGAATATTGTAGGGATAATTATTCCACAACTGCCTCGGCAAACTTGTATTCCCAACTGTCTTTCTTAGCCGTTAAGAAACGAAATATAGACTCTTTTGGCCGTTTTGCTTCTCCATGTTATTTCATATCTAGGACATATCAGATGTCGTGATCATTTCTCTCAGCTGAATTTTTATTAATTGGAGCTTCCAAATGCTCCAAAAAACACCGGAGGGTAAAAATAATTACCCGGGGGAAAAGTGAAAATTTCCCCATACGTCCAAAATTACGTCAGGAACATACCGGTGGGACTCATACTCATCACTTGCGAAATCTTCGCGAGTTATATGTCAACTACTATCAATAATCAAGTTAATCAACATTAATTAAAATTCGGAAATCCTAGCTATTACACTGGTGCACCGAGAATCATCTCCACCGGCGACCTTCCAGACATTGCAGCGGGAGCCTAGCCAAACTTTCTGTCGATCTTAGGAAGCAGCAGGGACCTCGATTACCGTCTTCTTCCATCGTCAACCCTCAAGGAAAGGGACCGCATTAGGCTGCTTCTTTCCATCGACCATCGGAGAACCGAAGTAGGTGCTGCACACAACAGGGAGGCATTGTCACCTTGTTGTCACAAACTGCAGTCGTTGGGTAAGCCTCTTATAGTGCCTTTGTCTGAGTTTTCATGATGAGGTAGGAAGGGTAGACAGTGAGGTTCTTGGTCTCTAGAGGTTCAAGCTTGTGTCCTTGGCAGACTTGGTCTAGGTACCTTGGGTTATAGCTGCTAGTAAGTTTAGAACCTTAGGGCATTAGGTAATTTTAGTAACAGAAAAATGTTGTTAGGAGGAATCGAAATGGAGACCTATTGCACATTTTGTTATTTGTTTCAAAATTTTTGATTGTGAATTGTCGACTTTGAGGATTAACTTAGATGCTTTAGAATAATCATCCACCGTTGAATTTTTTATATATTGTATACGGATATATGTAGTTTGGTGTATTAAAATTTGGGAACGATCCAACGGTCGGATTAAGAGTTATAAGGTCCCGAATTAGGGTTGTAGTGTAGTTTTATGAGAATAGCGTGATTTTGGCTAAGTATGGAGAACTTGGTAATTTAGGGTCTGTTTACTTGTACCTTATTTGTGTTTCATTTAGTTTATAAACCCTGAGTTTAATTTTTGTAGGTGTTTACTTAGGGATTGGTTTATTTCTATAGGGGTTTATATGGGTTTATAAACCACTCAAAAATAAACTTTTCAAACCAAGGTTATTTTTATTTCCATGAGTTTATTTTTGTTTAAAACCCGATTTTGGCCTTGTGATTTTCCATCTTGATATTATTTATTCATCCTTGGGTATTCAACGTTATTGTTCGGTTTTTTTAGGGACATGAGAGTCTTTTGAAGTAAAATAAACCCAAAAAATAAACTCCAAGTAAACAACCTTATCAAGTTTATTTATATAAACCCATCAAGAAATAAACTTGAAAATAAACTATAAACCCATATAAACTCATTTAGTTTATAAACCCGAAAATAAACTAATCTGCAAGTAAACAGGCCCTTAGTGTAACTTTGGAGTTTTTTTGTAGATTTTTGGGTTTAAGTCTTTCGGAGTTTTATTGTCTAAGTTGAGAGTGGATATATCATAGTATGTGTGGATATTTTTTTCTCGGGATTTTTAGGGCTTTATGAGAGCGTTTTCAGTTAGGTCAAAGTATGGCCCTAGTGAGCCTTGGTTTCAAGTTTGAAAGTTGGGAATCTTTCAAAACTTGATAGATATTTCTTGTTAGAGGGAGTCCTTTATCTTTGAGGTTTTAGTGGAAGTTTATGAGTCGTTCTAGACTTTCTAGGGTTTTTAAAACCAGGGGTAAAATTGTCTTTTTACCCTTGTGAGGGTAAATTGGTAATTTTCTTTAGATGACCTTTGGTAACCTAGAAGTTGGAAAGTTCTTAGGTGTTGGATACGTTATTGGTACAAGTTTCATGTTATAATCAGGCGGTTGAGATTTAATTGTTGTGGAGTCAAAGAATATCGTTGGCTGGACTTGACTTGGTTCAGGTAAGTTCTCGGACTTACTTAGCTAGCTTCTGCGTATTAGTTTGACCATGATGGTTGTGTGTGTTTAATTATGCTTATAACAACAAAACCGGACTAGGACAACCCTTATATATATTAATTGGCCCAAGTGTATTAAAACCGGACGGTGACCACTTTTCCAATTCTACAGGAGACTGGGAGGTGCTTTGCGACTATTTTAATGCTAGACGGTGAGATGCATCGGATCCATTCCAGTTGGTACAAGGGGCAGAGAGGAGTTTTGGGAGATTTTCGTGCCACAAAATAAGTTGAACTAGTAATTGAATAATTAAATAAAAGATAAAAACCAGATTGTGTGCAAGCATGTTATGTGTTTATATTTCCTTACGGGTGTTTGTGCCTTTTGTTCGCCCCTAAACGTGCGTGCAAATAAGTTTTAAATTATTTAAACTGAATTTAAGCAAGCGAACCCGCAGTGTACGGATCGGCGTAGTTAAGCAAATATGCCATAGTATCGAACTCAGAGATTTGGTGAGTCAAATTCAGTTTCGAATAATCGAGCAAATAAAAGAATAAAAGCTTTGCAAATATTGGAGAAAACACAACCCTAAAGATCCAGGTATCTAATTGTGGCAATAGATTCAAGATAATCTAAAGATATAAGGACAGAGTCGGGATTGCAAAGGTATAACTAATGTAAGGTTATGTACGGTGAAGTTCCAAAACCCTATACATCTCACCCATGGACACTCTCTATAAAGGTTGTTGAGGCTGTAGTATAGAAAGGATCTAAGGACATGAACTACTCTCAAATACCCATGCCCAAACCCAAGGAATCAAAGATAGACTAAAACGTTTAAGGTTGTGACACTCGAAACCGAAATAGAGGATGTTGAGTCTCACTACTACCTAGAAAAGGCAAGCCAAGGCTAGGTTAAAGCAAATCTTTAACTTTGGATTAAAGCAAAAGCAAAGGTCGTAAAACAGAGAAAATCACGGTTGGATCTTGAGATTCCACGGCCGTAGAACTCAAGAACAGACCGTAATTTAGGGTGTCGACGATGTTTCTCACACTCTCAGGGTCCAATCAAGTTACGATCGATCTATCATTATCTAAGCCACAACTATCAACCCTTCAGCTTAGAATTGCTAAAGGGTTTTAGCCAATAATCATCATCATGATATCAAAAATCAATTTAAGAAGAAAGAAAGATGAAAACCCTCGAAAACTCAATAACAAATCAAAGTCAATCTCGAATGCGAATAACAAAAGTAGTATGTTTATGAATTCAGAAAATGGAATAAGAATCCTCACAGCGATCTTAGGGAACAATGAAGAACAGAGTGTCAATCCGTCTCCAAAAGTGAAACCCTAAGAAAATCTCCAAAATCACGTCTTTCACAATTCTCCAATGTTCCGAAATCTCCAATCCTTAAGGTAAAATGAACCTCAAGCAGCTGTCTCCAAAGCTCTAAGCGAATATCTAAGCGAAGGTCCTCAAAACTCCCTTCTCAAGCCTTCTTATAGGGCGAAGTAGGGTTACGAGAAAGCCCAATGACGTTGCTGACGTGGCAAATATGACACGTCACAAAATTATGGAAATCATGGTCATGAACAAATTTCTACGGCGGTGGTTTAGACCGTGTAACTTTTATGTTGTGTTTCAAACTCACTTCCACGATCCAATTGCCATGTCCACGGCCGTAATTTAGGGCGTGGTTCTCCAAATTCTTGTGAAAGCCTTTCTTTTGTGAAGTTCTTCACTCATGCTCCTTCCTTAGCCTCTCCAAAGCATCTCATTTCCATCAATCATGATCAAATACTCCTTTCCTTCCACATTTTGCTCCAATCCAAGCCTTTATTCGCCTAAAAACAAAACAAAGCTAGTGTAGATCTCTATATTGACAAAGTGGGTGAATGAGCTTACAAATGCCTCAAACTCATATCTATGTACACATAAAAGAGGGAAAAAAACTAAAACAAGTGCCTAAAATATAGTCATATTTCATGCTAACAAAATACCCCATACTTGTCACTTGCTTGTTTCCAAGCAAGGTTTTCAAAAGCTTAGAACATAAGGTAGAATGAAATATGAATGCAAAACAAAACAAAACAATCTTTTTGGTAATGTGCTTCTAATCAATAGATCATCCTCAAAACTTGCTTCATTCATCCTTGAAAACGTTCATACACATAAACCAAAATATGCAAAGCAAAGGAACTTCATAAATTGCCTAAACTTCAATACAAACATCATAACCTTCAAGCATTGTCAAAATCAAGCATGTGAAACGTCAATTTAGATCACAAAGTCAAATAACACTCTTATGATCTCAAGGACTTTCAAGTAAGGTCAAGAATACGGAAAATGTGGGAAACTTATAAAGAAATGTGGTGTATGAATCCGGGAAGAAGAAAAAACACAAACTCTTTTCTTTTTACCATTTGATCTAACCACCAACTTAGAGCTTTGCTCCAAGTTTTTTGCACATAATTTTTCGATTTACTTTTGGAGTTATGGACAGCGGTGCACAAAAACCTAAGCGTAGGAGATTGGCGTTTCTCAATTTCGAGATGCCTCAAACCCTTGATGCACATACCATAATCTGGTAGGAATATCGCTCAATCCGACTTTGGCAAGACACAGACACCCGGTTATGTGAATGGTGCCGAGTTACTCATCGTCATGATTGATTTTCCCAAACCTAGAATTTTCTACACTTTGAATTCAAACAATTTCTTTCATGGCCCTCCCACATCAAACATGCAAAAATCAACTCTTCCTACATCCCGGATAGGTAAAGGAGGCAAATGTTTTCATTGAGGGGCTAAATGATCAAAGAAAGAAGTAAGAAAATCGAGGTGCCTTAATCCTTTCATAAAGAAGTATAAGAACTTATATTGTGATTTCAACATTCGTTTCTCAATATGATTTAGATAAAAACCTTCATATTATGAAACTTGCAAGAAAGGATAAACAACATACTCAATCTCTTCACAATTCATGATTCTATTCAAGCATACAATTGTCATAAAAAACTCATTCCACAAGTAGTTTTCATCACAGAAATCATCTCTAATCTTATAAGCACAAAAGTTTCTAAAATTTTCAAATTTTTACGGGTTTTTCAAAGCCTTTTTCATGCAGTGCAATAATGAAATGTGTGACAATGAAAGGAAACATGCAAGTGTTTATAGTCATAAGCAAAGCAAAGTGAGTAGAGTTATTACAAACGATAGTCACACCCCACCCCATACTTGAAATACACATTGGCCTCAATGTTCAAAAGAAATAAATAAAAGAAAAGAAACAAAGGAAACTCACTAATGGCGATGGAGCGGCTCTAACCGGCGGTCGTCTCATCATCATCACTGGGAAGGCAGTGGCGAGAATGGATAGAAGTCCGAGCAGAAGTTCCGCCCAAACTGCTGGCGGTAGACGTCCCTCAAGATACGGGCATTCTCCTGGCGCTCTACGTCAAGAGACTCCTATTGGACCTCTAAGTTTCCTACTCTCCTCAAAAGATCATCGGCCCAACCTGGAAGCTGCGAATACCAAGGTGGCGGCTGGCTATACCATGAAGGTGTATCCTGAGGAGGATTCGGTGCCACCGATGGATGATCATACCATGGAGGAGGAGCTCCCATCCATGATGGTTGCTCTCCATACCATGCGTGTGGAGTCTCCATCCAAGTCGGCCTCTCACTCACACTAGCCCTGCGTGAAGAAGAGGAACCAGAAGGTCTAGAAGGTGATAACATGAATTATAGTCTATATTTTGGGGTTTGTTTAGACGTTTTATCTTTCATAATCTGCATGTTTGTATGTATATTATGTGATTATATTACCATTTCATCAACCTTTGCGGGAATCAAGGTCTACACCTAGTTTTGTTGTAATCGTAGGTAAAATGGCACGTTTTGCATCAAAAAGGAGCAAAAGGAGCTATGGAGTCATTGGAGCTACATTGAGGAACATAAGGAACCATCCAGGAAGCATAGCCATGGATTTGAGATTCACTTTGGAACAGTTTTGAGAGATTTCACATTCAGTTATGACTCACCTCGGTTGACCACAGATTCATCTCGACCGAGGTGATCCAGGGAAGTCGACTCGACCGAGGCGAATACCTAGGACGCGGCGAGGATATTTTATTCTTGGCTGAGATCTTTTATCTTTGGAAAGTGATCTTATATTTTTGGGCTTGGCTCCTGGAAGGAAGAAGATATACTAGATCTTATATTTTACCTATTTTTATGGGAAGAGATCTTTCTAAGATATCTTATCTTTGGAGGGTTATTTTCCTATAAAAAGGGTTGGATTTCCACAAGTCCAAAGACCCCGCTTAGCACGTTATACACCATTGAAGGCTGCGAGATCCAGCATACATCGCTGCAACCATACTCCAGTTGGAGATTTGAAGAACCTTTTTGAAGGTTGAAGGAAGATTGAAGATTGTAGCTTTTATAGCTTTTGAAGGTTTTCTTGTAAGATTACCTTAGATTCTCTTCCTTGTTGTCTTGCTTGTTGGATTTATATCCAAGGAATGCTTTTGTTGTGATATTTGATTCAGTTATTGAAGTATTTCATTAAATTCTTCTTGTTCAAATATTCACCTTCTTCCATGCATTTGATTATTGCTTTCATGATGATGAGTGGCTAATTTCCTTGTGTGATTCTAGGGTGATTGGCTGAAAGTTGTGGGAAAAACAATGATAGAATGATCTTAATCACAGTAGGACCCTGAAAGTTCGAGTCTTTACCTTAACCCTAAGCATCTCGTTCAGTCGATGAACATCTCGGCCGGGGTGGAATTCGTCTGACCGAGGTGACTTATTTGATCCGAAACTGAGAGTTAAATGTTAGAGTTTGCCAAATCCTATCCTTATTATACCTATCCTGGTTCAATTCAAGCCTAGGATGAGACTTACCCGGTAATTCCTTTGTTTGTGTACCAACGATCATAAGTGTAGGTAATAAAGGTTTATCCTTTATTGGGGTTTGAGTGTGCTTCCATCCCATCTTTGTGAGTTAGCCTGAGACTTACCCGGTAAAGGTTGATTCTATTCCCTTAGATGGTGTGTTAGTTTGAGGATATAGTCCTTTATCTTGATTCCTTGAGACTTACCCGGTAATAGGAGTTACGGTTTGGGATTAGTGAGTAGTGAGACTTACCCGGTGATCTATTCCACCATAGTAACACCTTCCCCATGCAAAAAACTCAGATTTGTCCGTTTATCTTTAGATCTTGAGTTGGAACCACAACTAGATGCTTTAATCCCTATAATCGCATATTTCCTTTATTGACTTCTTATTCATCTTTGATTGTTTTAATTGCTCTTATGGTTAGTATTTACATAAGCATACCGTGATTGGACTTTGTTTCACTAAGTCCTTGTGATCGACCCCTGGAATTCCTTGCTTTTTACTACGATTGACCCGTACACTGCGGGTTCGCATCCTTGTTTTAAGCTTACATCTAGGGTTATAAATTTAAAGCTTGCACACACCGTTTGGAGCAAACAAGTTTTTGGCACCGTTGCCGGGGACTTGGTCTAGACCGAGCCGGTTGCGGTTTGCTTTCGGGGCGCTTGCCCCTGTTGCTACTTACTACTCTTTCTATGAGTTTTGTAGTTTTCAAGATTTCTGATGGCTACATTTGATCCAGCCTGGATAGCAAGACAAAATGCTAGGGCGGACCGTTATGAATACTTGGAGGAGAAGTACTCCTTCTATTGGTTTAACAATGAATGGGAAAGAGAAGAGACCATTCAGCGTGAACTTGCGATATGGGATGAGAAGAATATCCCTAGAAACACTTATGAGCAGCCTCTTGAAGATTCTCTCGAATCAAGATTGGAGAAGATGATGAAGAGGGTGGCGGAACTCAAGGAAAGCACCCTATCCTATGCTAGGCTGCAAGAGGAGCATAAGGAAGTGTTGCACGTTCCAAGCATTCCCCCAGTCGAACCAAAAATTTCTCCTGAAAATTCTGAGGAAGAGGAGGATATGGAAGGTCTCGATCTGACTGTTGAGACCTCGGTCGAAGTGGAAAAGATCTCGGCCGAGATGGAAGAATCTGCAAAACTGGAAGCAGAAGATGCAGAGAACCTTGGTCAAATTACTGAGATTGTGACCAAGGTAGAAGAAAGATCAACTGAGTTGAGAGAGTTCATGTGTTGGTTATCAACCTAACATGAAACCTTATCCGAGCTTTGGAGAACTTTACAAGGTAAGTTCTCTTACTCCATTCGAATTCCCTATTAAAATTTCTGAATTTTTCAGGAAAGCACCAGAGAGTTGGAGGTCTCTTCCGAAAGAACTCCAAAGATCAAGATGAAGTCTTCCTTGAAATTGTTGGAAGAAGAAGCTCCTCGGAAAATGAGGAGTGGAGTTGGCAAGCACTACACCGCTAAGGCGATGAAGAGTCTCTTGTTCAAGTATGGGGTCCCTCGCATGCTCAGGACCCTGTACCATCCCCAAGCTATAGATGGGGAAGCTGCTATGATTCTCGAGAAACTGTTTTCTCGATCAAGGAAAGGATGGGACACGAGGAATGTCCCATTGAAGTGCAGGAAGTCTAGACGAATTCCGGTGAGAATCAAACCGTACAAGCTTGTACGTGGGATATCTTACCATTTGCCGGTGAAGTTAGGAACCGGAACCTTCTTGGAAGATTTTTACGGATGTGATGAGCACTCCACGACATTCGAAGTGCATTGAGTAATCCCATGCCGTATGGTCCAGCTAGCGACCTTAAACCAAGCGCTTCTTGGGAGGCAACCCAAGGTATTGCTTTCTTTTCCTTTTTCTAGTCTAGCTTAGATAGTTTTTGCTTTTGCTTTGCTTTGTTTTGTTTTTGGCGTTCTAGACAGATAACAGGAGATATCTAAGGAGGGAGCATAACTGGAAGGATAGAAGTTCGAGAATTTTAGAAGACGGAGTTTGACTGAGGCATCTCGGTTGCTATCAAAGCACCTCGACCGAGATGATTCTTGAGCAACCGAGGCGACTAGGGTTTTCTGAAGAACCACCTCGGTTCGTACCACCTCGGTCCAGTCGAGACCATCTCGACCGAGGTGACAGCAGTTCCACAAAGGGTATAAAAGGGGGATTTATTTTCTCTCTCTTCCATCTCACCCTTCCTCGACGCGGCGACAGTTTCAGCTCGTTTCTCCGATTCTCGCTCGTTTTCGACGGTTTCTGTCTCCAAACTGCGATTAAGACTCAGAGGATCCCAGTGCAACATCGATCTGCAAGAGAATCGAACCGATTCGGCCGAACGAGGTAAAAATAGAACCGAAACCCTACCTCGCTTTTTCGTTTCGATTTGGGCTTTGGTTGCCCTTGCATTTGCTGAGGAAAGGCTTAAGTACCCCATAGGAAGCAATTGTAGTGATTTTGGGGGAAAAGAACTGAATTTTCAGAAGGAATTAGAACCCAGTTTTCCGCCTCGGTCTAGTCGAGCTATGCCTCGGCCGAGGTGATTCTTGAGTGTTGTCAGTTGACCGAGGTGACCTGACAGTGACTGAATTGAAAATGAGTTCTGACCGACGCCTTGTCCTTAGGGATAGATCCTCACCTTCCCCTTCTTCCTCTTCTTCCCGACCATATCGACCGGTGATCCATGAGCGACACCAGGTCGATTACGACCGTATTTCTGGCCGTCCAGTGATTGCACCACGCTTCCTGGACGTGTCTGCTTTTGATTGCCTTTAGGTAGACGGAGACCTTAGGAGGATGGTTTCTACAGTTGGGCTGGATCAGTTTACTAAGATCCGGGCCCCAGCCTATTTGGAGCCGACCTTAGAGTTCGTTAGCTCCTTCTCCTACCTTCCCATAGAGCAGTCTATGAAGTACCGGTTGATGAACCGGAACTTCTTAGTGCCACTCGAGTACTGGAGAGATATTTTTGGCTTTCCGAAGCCCACAGCTGTTGACTTCCCGTCCCGATCAGTAGCTAGGGAGTTTTGGGGGTAGATTGCCCATATTGTTGAGCATGCAGATAGATGGTGCCCTGGAAATTCAAGGGAGAAGGTCATCTTCCATTTAGCCTTTAGGTTAGCCCACCGGATATTCAACGAGACACTTCTGGCGCGTACTGAGACGCCCCAGAAGATCCGACAGGGAGAGCTTTTCAGTTTGTACTGCATGGTTACTGGAGGTATCCTGGACTTTGGCTTGATGTTGGCAGAGGATCTGCACAAGATCAAGGCTAAAGCGAAGGGAGACATCTGCTGTGGAGGGCTTGTCACCCATATAGCTAGCTATCAGGACATGGATCTCAGTGCTTGCACGATGGTGGCGACTGCCAAGCTCTTGGGCTGTAGGAGATGATCACTCGGCAGATTCTGGTTCCCCGAGGTCTGACTACTCCGTACGTGGCTATGCCATGGGAGCTGACTGCGCCACAGGGGATCAGGTGGTCTGCCCAGTTTTCTGTTTATGACCCTCACTATTGGCAGACCGCTTGGGCTCCACTGATGGAGGATTACAAAGAGGCAGCAGCTGCCCCAGTTGAGGAGGAGGCAGATGATGAGGAGATGATTGATGAGAGAGAGGGTGGAGTCCCGATGGATACAGGGACAGATACTGCAGGGACGAGCGTACCACCAGTTATAGATCTGGATGAGGAGGACACTGAGCCTGCACCTGCTACTTCTCAAGTGAGACCTGCTAGGCGTAGGACACGCCCACACAAGGATCCAGATGCTCACAGACGGATCGATGACCTGACGGATCAGGTTATTGATTCATATGCTGCTTTGTCACTGGATATCCGCGAGATGCAGGAGCGGCAGCACTACCAGCACATGATGGCCCAGATTCAGTTTGAGCACGTCATGGGGTATCCGTTCGACCCGACCCAGTATCTGTACGTGCCACCACCACCACCACGGGATCATGACTACTGAGAGCTGCAGGATTTTCTTTATTATTTTTTATGCAGTTCAGCTTATTATCCGGTGAGTATTTTTATACTTTAGACTTATTTTGACCCACTGGGACAGTGTGTCCCAAGTATGGGGTGTTTATGTGATGTATTATTTGACATTTGATGTATGACTTCACTCGACCGGATATTGATATTTTATGCTTCACTTTTGCTTCTATATGTTTATCTGAGATTGCATGCATACTTACAGGTTATTTGATTAAGAAAAACGTCAAAACTGAAAAAAAAAATGGTTTTAAAAAATTTTTTTTGGACCTCGACCGGGGCAGTTCTGGCCGAACGAGGTATTTCACCTCGGTTGACCTAAGAACACCTCGACCGAGGTGGGTTAACTGAGAGTTTTCGAAACGATTTTTGTGCTTCTTATCTAGATATGACCTCAGTGAAGATCTTGTTTACTGACTGGTTTGAAATTCTTTATGTGTTTGAAAGGTTTTATAATATGTTTAAGTTGCTAAATGCTTTGTTTGAAATTATTGGCATGTTTAATACTTTGTTTGAAATTATTGGCATGTTTAATACTTTGTTTTTATCTAAATTATGTTGAATTTGAAGGTTGACACCACATTATGAGTTCTCTCACTTTCTTCCTGGAAAGACCAAGGCAATTCATTCTTCTCTCTTCTTCTTCTTGATCATGCTTAGCCCCTCATATACATTCTGCCTCCCTTTACCTATCCGGGAATTTGGAAGCAAGCGAAGTGGTGAAAGCAAGTGAAGTAAAGTTGAGAAGTTGGCTGGAAGTGAAAGTGTTAGAAAGTAATCTTAGGTTTGGGGAAGTCAATCATGAAGATGAGTAACTCGGCACCATTCACATAGCCGGGTGTTTATGTCTTGCCAAAGTTGGATTGAGCGATATTCCTAACGGGTCATGGTATGTGCATCAAGGGTTTGGTGCATCTCAAGAAATTGATGATTGCGGATTTCCTAGGCTTCGGTTATTGTGCACCTCTGTCCATGCATCCCAAAAAGTAAAGAAAAAAGAAAAAGTGTGAAGTAAGCAAATCTTATTGGTGGAAGATGTTGCAAGTCAAAGTGAAGTGAAGTTCATCCTTTTCTCCGATTCTAGCACCACATTACCTTACATACATCCCTACCCTACACGTTTCTTGACCTTTCTTTTGGGAAGCCCTTGAGACCTTGAGCTTGTTGATTGACTTAGTGGTTTAAGCTGGATTATACATGATTAATTTTGATAACTATGATTTATTATGCATTCTATGATTTTATGCAAAGATGAACAGCTTTTCTATATTTATAAAATGTTTTGATCATATTTTGATTTTAAATTCCATGAAGTATTCTCTTAGAGTGATCTATGATTGTAGCACACCATAAAAATGTTTTTGAAAGACTTTCCATTGATTTTATTGACTTATAATCCATTCTATCTTGTCTTTTATATGCGGAACGTGCTTGGGGACAAGCAAGGACTAAGTATGGGGTATTTTGATAGCATGAATTATAGTCTATATTTTAGGGTTTGTTTAGACGTTTTATCTTTCATAATCTACATGTTTGTATGTATATTATGTGATTATATTACCATTTCATCTACCTTTGCGGGAATCGAGGTCTACACCTAGTTTTGTTGTAATCGTAGGTAAAATGGCACGTTTTGCATCAAAAAGGAGCAAAAGAAGCTATGGAGTCATTGGAGCTACATTGAGGAACATAAGGAACCATCCAGGAAGCATAGCCATGGATTTGAGATTCACTTTGGACCAGTTTTGAGAGATTTCACATTCAGTTATGACTCACCTCGGTTGACCACAGATTCATCTCGACCGAGGTGATCTAGGGAAGTCGACTCGACCGAGGCGAATACCTAGGACGCGGCGAGGATATTTTATTCTTGGCTGAGATCTTTTATCTTTGGAAAGTGATCTTATATTTTTGGGCTTGGCTCCTGGAAGAAAGAAGATATACTAGATCTTATATTTTACCTATTTTTATGGGAAGAGATCTTTCTAAGATATCTTATCTTTGGAGGGTTATTTTCCTATAAAAAGGGTTGGATTTCCACAAATCCAAAAACCCCGCTTAGCACGTTATACACCATTGAAGGCTGTGAGATCCAACATACATCGCTGCAACCATACTCCAGTTGGAGATTTGAAGAACCTTTTTGAAGGTTGAAGGAAGATTGAAGATTGTAGCTTTTATAGCTTTTGAAGGTTTTCTTGTAAGATTACCTTAGATTCTCTTCCTTGTTGTCTTGCTTGTTGGATTTATATCCAAGGAATGCTTTTGTTGTGATATTTGATTCAGTTATTGATGTATTTCATTAAATTCTTCTTGTTCAAATATTCACCTTCTTCCATGCATTTGATTATTGCTTTCATGATGATGAGTGGCTAATTTCCTTGTGTGATTCTAGGGTGATTGGCTGAAAGTTGTGGGAAAAACAATGATAGAATGATCTTAATCACAGTAGGACCCGGAAAGTTCGAGTCTTTACCTTAACCCTAAGCATCTCGTTCAGTCGATGAACATCTCGGCCGGGGTGGAATTCGTCTGACCGAGGTGACTTATCTGATCCAAAACTGAGAGTTAAGTGTTAGAGTTTGCCAAATCCTATCCTTATTACACCTTTCCTGGTTCAATTCAAGCCTAGGATGAGACTTACCCGGTAATTCCTTTGTTTGTGTACCAACGATCATAAGTGTAGGTAATAAAGGTTTATCCTTTATTGGGGTTTGAGTGTGCTTCCATCCCATCTTTGTGAGTTAGCCTGAGACTTACCCAGTAAAGGTTGATTCTATTCCCTTAGATGGTGTGTTAGTTTGAGGATATAGTTCTTTATCTTGATTCCTTGAGACTTACCCGGTAATAGGAGTTACGGTTTGGGATTAGTGAGTAGTGAGACTTACCCGGTGATCTATTCCACCATAGTAACACCTTCCCCATGCAAAAAACTCAGCTTTGTCCGCTTATCTTTAGATCTTGAGTTGGAACCACAACTAGATGCTTTAATCCCTAGAATCGCATATTTCCTTTATTGACTTCTTATTCATCTTTGATTGTTTTAATTGCTCTTGTGGTTAGTATTTACATAAGCATACCGTGATTGGACTTTGTTTCACTAAGTCCCTGTGATCGACCCCTGGAATTCCTTGCTTTTTACTACGATTGACCCGTACACTGTGGGTTCGCATCCTTGTTTTAAGCTTACATCTAGGGTTATAAATTTAAAGCTTGCACACACCGTTTGGAGCGAACAAAAGGTCGGGGAGATCGCCTAGGCGGCTCAGGGAAGTCGGCCGGCTCGTACGGGAATGTACCAAAATCATGCTCAACACCTCCTACATCATGGTCATCTCGTCCTCCCATCTCCTCATCATGATCATCCCTAGCAGGGACCTCATCTGGCACATATGGAGGGGCTAGAAGTCTATTAGCATGCATGGATGCGAAGGTCTCCTTCCAATTTTGGTGGCCTAGCATGATGGAGTACTCGGGAAGTCATGGGATACCTCTACCACCTCTCTCCTCCCATGGCATGACTACGGTAGGTGGAGCTTGGTGGCGGGGAAAGATAATACCTCTAGTCATAAGCCCATTGAGACCCAAAGGTCTCACCGCTATCCTAGTACAAGCAGAGTAGTCTATCCCCAATTGGTTGGCTATGTGAGTCACCATACCCCCAAAACCTATGTTCCCGGCCTTCTTGTTCTTCAATTTACTAATGGTGGAGGCAAGGAGGCTGGCACAATCAGCGGATCTACCGGTAAGCATACAATAGAGGAGGAATAGCTCATCGGTTTTGATCTTTTGTGTGGTCTCGGTCCTAGTGAAAAGACACTCCGAAAGGGCTCTATGTGTAAGAGCCTTGTTGCTGAGAGCTGAGAGAGGGAGCAGGGGGCCAAGTTTATGCCTGAGCCGCCCCTGCGTGACCCAGGGGGCGCCCCTGCGCCTTACCTGGTCCGCCCCTGCGGCTCACAAAGCCCGCCCCTGCGGCTCTGTTTGGTGCAGCCGTCTTCTTTAACTGCTTTGACTCGTGCTTTACCCTTTTACCATCCTATTTATACTTCTTCTTCTCCTCTTTGATGAGGGTTTACTTTCAGATCTCTCTCTCTCTCTCCTTACGTACTCCTCCTCTCTCCTTCTCCTCCCTTGGATCCTTGGTTGATGTTGTAAGGTCCAGTGAACTTGTTGTCAGGCTAGGGTCAGGATCCATTGTGTGATCCTAGCCCAATATGACACTCCGAGTCCCGCGGATTCGGGGTGTTACAGAGTTGGTATCAGAGCCTAGGTTGACAACAATGGCACTTGCTACCTACACTGAGGTCTGATAGGTAAAATAAACAAACCCACACGGGATATGACGTTTCAAAGGTTTTGGTTTCAAATGTGGTGTTGGGTTAGATGTACCAGAAGTCGCCACTCCTACTATGGATCTCTACAGTGTAGATATGATATATATATATATATATATATATATATATATATATATATATATATATATATATATATATATATATATATATATATATATATATATATATATATGTATGATGGATTATATATGTGTTTGTATTGATATATATAGATCTATACCTATGACCTATATAGAGCCATATAAGCTAGATGTGTATACCCCGCAGATGGCTCGGACTAGAGCTACTGTCGCTGTAGGTAGAGGTAGAGGAAGACCACCCCGTCCTCCGGGTGTGGTAGGTGAGGGACCAGTTCCCGCTGCTGATCCACCAGTGGTGGAGGAGATACATGAGGAGGTTGCAGAGAGCGTCGTCTTAGAGACGAGGAGCAGTGTATCTGTGAGACATCATTCACATCGAGCTCAGTCTGATGACGCTGGCCATGTCTCCATGGGAGGACCGGAGTTCAGAGAGTACCTCCGACGTTTTGAGGAGGATATCAAGGCTGGCAGGCGAGCCCCAAATTTACCAATACCTGAGGGATCTTCTGAGAGATCTCACGGAGCGACCCAGGTGCCAGCCGCACCTGCACGTGTTGCTAATCCAGTTCGAGTCCCAGTGGAGACCCGAGGGCCTAAACTAGATGCCTGGTTGAAGGCATTTCACCAGCAGGGAGTACCACACTTCTCAAGGGAGATTGGTTTAGAGACTGAGGTGTGGATTGGGCATGTAGACTTAGCCTTGGAGTCTATCAAATGTCCTGAGGGCAAACGGATAGAGCTAGTTAAGTCTCTATTCCGTGACCTCGCACAACAGTGGCGGAGGATTGTCCGGACTAGAGCTACCAGTTATGACCATATGAGGCGTATGATTGGAGAGCAGTTCTGCCCTGCCTTACTTAGGAGGGAGAAGCTGCAGGATTTTGTGGAGGCTGGCTTTGAGGATGTGCCTATTACTGATGCCATCCGCCATTTCCAGACCGAGTTAGCTTTGTTGGGTCCAGCTGCACCATCGGAGGACCAGCATGTGTATCTGTTCTCTCGTCGTCTGAGAGAGAGCACCCATTCATACATGGCGGGATTCCATTGTGAGTCCCTAGCTAACTACCAGGATTGGGCTTCTGCTTTTGAGAGAGAGCGAGCCAGTCAGAGGAGAGCTTCTCAAATGGGACGGTCTGAGAAGAGGCAGCGCACTGGGCAGACCAGTGGAGTTGGAGGATCATCTGGATTTAGACGAGAGCAGAGGCGTCCGAGTTACCCCTCATCTGCATAGACTGTAGATAAGGGACGTCAGTGTTACAACTATGGTGACTGTTCGCCCCTAGAGGTGTGTGCAAATAAGCTTTATATTTATAAAACTGAAATCAAGCAAGCGAACCCGCAGTGTACGGATCGATATAGTTAAGCAAGAATTCCAGAGTATCGAACACAGGGATTTGGGTGGAACGAACTCGATTGCAGGTTATCAAGCGGTTATTATGAGAGTTTTGCAAATATATTGGGAAAACAACAATCCTAAAGATCCAGGTATCCAGCTGTGGCAATCGATTCAAGATATACTAATGATGTAAAGACAGAGTTAAGATATGCAAAGGTATACTAATGTAAGGTAATCGTACGGTTGAGGTTCCAAAAACCTTATATAACTCACCCAAAAGACTCTTCCTATACAGGTTGATGAGGCGCAATATAGAAAGGTTCTAAGGACAAGGATTAACATCAAATACCCAAATCTATAATCTAAAGATCAAGACTAACTTACCCAATTGAGGTTGTTGAGGCTCACAATCGAGGTAGAGGTTGTTGAGGCTTCACTACCACCTAGAAAAGACAAGTCTAAACTAAGCTAAAGCAAATCTTTAACTTTGGATCAAGATAAAAGCAGGCTCGTAAACTTTAAGGAAATTACGGTTGGATCTTGAGATTCCACGGTCGTGGAACTCAAGAACAGCCCGTGATTTAGGGTTTTCGGCGACAATTCTCTAACTCTCAGGGTCTAATCTGTTTACGATCGATCTATCATCATCTAAGCCACAACTATCAACCCTTCACCTTAGAATTGTTAAGGGTTTTTAGCCAATAACAGTCATATTGATATTAATTCAAGATTTAAAGGATAGAAAATGGGAATTTTCAAGAACTATCAATAATCTTCAATCGAATCTCAGAATCACAGCCAAGAACAAGTGTTTATCAAAAGATGTAAAACGAGATAAACAATCACAATCTTAGGAAAGAAAGGAAACGGGATGTCAATCCGATCCTAAATCAAACCTAAGCAAGAAGAGGAATCTTCTTGCGAAATCCTTCAAGAAACTTCGATCTTCCACACGAAGATCACAACAGCGACTCTCCGACACGAACTTTGGAACTTCAATGAATTCTTCCAAATCACCTCCAAGAATGAGGGTTTGTGTGTTGCTAAGCTTGCGTTTTTGCCGCTAAACTTAGGGTTGAAAGGTCGTAAGTGCGGGAGCGAGATGACGGAATCTTGCTTCATCCGTCCTTTTTATAATGCAGGGCAAAACGTCGGCCCGGCCCAATCTTCAAAAGATTATGGCTTCGAAAGTGGCGAAAAGATTCGCCAAGATCACGGTCGTGGAAGTTTCCACGACCGTAATTTTGAGGCGTGGAAACAAACACGGATGGCTTCCACGGCCGTAATATCCCCTGGAATGAACATCGAATTCTGCATCAAGATCCACGGCCGTAATTTAGGGTAAAACCGTGATTCTTGCCTTCATTCGTGCATTCCTCAATCTAATACTCCAAATTGCTTCCAAAAGGTGCCCTTGGTCTATGGACACATCAACTCAACTCTCCTTTGCTCAATTCCGTTCGGAAATAGCTCTGAATCACCTATAATCAACATAGAACTCGTGTAGACATCCATATCGACAATATAGGCAATACTAGCTCATATATGCATAAAGCTCAATCAAAGACTATCAATATGAATCAATTGCGATTAGAAAACGTGCCTAAAATATCACAATATTTCATGCTAACAAATAACCCCATACTTAACACTTGCTTGTCCCTAAGCAAGGTCTTTCAAAAAGCTTTAAAACAAGAGTTAGGATGAAATATGTGTACCTTCTTTTGGATGAAAGTGACTTCTAAAGAATAGATCATTCTCAAACCTTGCTTCAATCGTTTCAAACTTTCACACACTTAATTAGAGAGTAAGAGGTAAAGAAGAATCATGAACCAATTTAACTTCCAAACAAGCATTATAACCTTCAAACATTATCAAAATCAATCATAAGAATTTCAATTTAGATCACCAAGCCATATAACATTCTTTTGATCATAAGGACTTTCAAAGAAAAGGTCTAGAGCATGGTAGGGTGGGGAAAACTTTAAGGGAAAGTGGTGCATAAATCCGGGAAAGTGGATATCTACCTTCTTCTTCTTTTGCGGTTTCCGCAACACTTCACTTAGAGCTTCGCTCTCTCCTTTTTCGACTTTACTTTTGGAGTTATGGATAGAGGTGCACAAAAACCGAAGCCTAGGAGATTGGCGTTTCTCATTTTTGCGAGATGCCTCAAACCCTTAGCGCACATACCATAATCCGCTACGAATATCGCTCAATCCGACTTTGGCAAGACACAAACACCCGGCTATGTGAATGGTGCCGAGTTACTCATCGTCATGATTGACTTCCCCAAACCTATAATTTCTTTCTATTCAATTGATTGCAAATACTTGCTCTCATGGCCCTCCCACATCAAACATGCCTTTTTTTTTTCTCATTTACTTTCCAAGTT
The DNA here is from genome assembly GCA_033239125.1 of Fagopyrum homotropicum. Lineage (NCBI taxonomy): Eukaryota > Viridiplantae > Streptophyta > Magnoliopsida > Caryophyllales > Polygonaceae > Fagopyrum > Fagopyrum homotropicum. The sequence goes on from BSWB01000002.1 coordinate 109,578,671, forward strand.
CCCGGATGGGTAAGGGAGGCTAATATTTCAATGAGGAGTTAGATGATTCAAAGGAAGAAGAAAGAAAATATCGAATTGCCTTAATCATTTCAACAAGAAGTATAGGAGCTTATAATGTGATTTCAACTTCAATTTCTTACATGATTTAGGTAACAATTCTCACATTATACAACTTGCAAAAGAGGTAAAATTCATTCATTCAAATCCTTTTCGAATTACCATCCTTTCAAGCATGCAATTGTTATCAACTCAATTCGCAAGTAATGATTATCATGGAAATCATATCGATTCGTTAGAAGCATCAAATTTTTAAAAATTTTTCAATTTTTATGAGTTTTTAAAGTTCTTTTTCATGCAATGCAAAAATAAAACGTGTAACATACAATGAACATGCAAGGATAGTCTCGGAATAGAAGCAACATATAGAGTAGAGTTATTACAAACGTTTAGTACATCCCACCCCATACTTAGGACGAACATTGTCCCTAATGTTCACAAGAAAGAACAAAAGAAAGAAAAGAAAAAGAAAACTCACAAATGGTGGCGGGAATGTCTAAAACGAGCTGTCCGGTCATCTATCACTGCGGTGCCGGTGGAGGTGGAAATGGAGAGAAGCTCGGATCATAGTACCGCCCAAACTGCTGGCGGTAGACGTCCCTCATCATGTGGTCGAGGTCGTCGAAACGTCTGTCTCTATCATCCGCCCGGATCTCTAGTGCTCCGACTCTCTCTGAAAGTCCGGTAGCCCAATCCGGCATCCTCTCATACCACCCAGGGGGGTGATCATACCATCCGGGAGCATCTGCTGGTGCTGGCTGCGGTGGTGGTGGTGGTGCTGCTGCTGGCTGCGTGGTGGACCAAGGAGGGGGTGTCTCGTACCAGGTGGGAGGTGTAGTCATCCACGTGGGCCTCTCACTCACGCTAGCGCGGCGAGATGACGAGCCTGAAGCTCTAGCCGGACGCGGAGAGCGTCTAGGTACATCCTGGGCCGTATCCGGCTGATCCGGAAACGTGCCGAACTCCTGCTCTGCTCCTCCACCACTCTCATACTGATCTCCCATATCCTCCTCATCTACTACCGGCGGTGGAACGTAAGGGGGAGCTACAAGCCTGTTCGCATGCATCGCAGCGAACGTCTCCTTCCAGTTGTGGCGTCCCGCCACAATGGAATACTCCGGCAGCCACTCAATACCCCTACCGGTCCTACTCTCCCAGGGCATGCCCGCATAAGGCGGACCTCTATGTGTGGGGAAGATGAGTCCCCTAACCATGAAAGCGTGTAGCCCTAATGGAACTGCCGGTATACGTGTGCAAGCCGAGAAGTCCACTCCAAAAGTCCTAGCTATGTGGGTCACTATCCCACCGTATCCAATGTTCCCTCTCGACTTGTTCTTGAGCTTGCTCATTGTCGCCGCCAAAAGAGTAGCACAATCGGCGCGGCATCCGTGGAGCATAGCATAGAGAAGGAATAGCTCATCCGTCTTGATCTTTTGGGGCGTCTCCGTCCTAGGAAAGAGACACTCCGAAAGAACACGGTGAGCTATCTTCAAGGCCAAATGGTACATCAATTTGGCCTTGGTATCAGCTGGATGCCAACGGTCCTCGTCGGCATAGATCATCGCCACATCCTCCCAAAAATCCTTAGCAGAAACGTTCCTAGGGAGGCGACCGTTGTAGGTCTCATGGAACCCAAAGATGGTCCCGAACTCAACAATGCTAAGCTGGTAGTCTCTATTCATGAGACGGAAGGAGACAGTCCTATCGACATGGCTGTGCTCAAAAGACGTCACAACCTCTCGGGTGATCTCCTCATAAGCGTCCTCACGAATGTTCGTGAAGACAAGCAAACCGGCTCTATCCAAGAGCCAAGTAAGGTCATCCACTATGTTGAGAGGATGAAGATCCTCCAACAACAAGTACCTAGGGCCAATCACTGCCCTCTTCTCTATCCTCTCAAATCCAGATTGGTGGTTTTCGTGTATGATCGGGATGCTGGATGGAGGTGGTGAGGATGGAGGTGAAGATGGGGGTGAAGGTGAAGGGGATGAGGGTGGTGGTGGTGCCCTAGATGTGGAGGGGTTACCCTTTCTCTTCTTATTCTGTTCCCCTTTCTTTTCTTTAATCCTCCCCGAAACTCTCCTCACGAAATCCATTCTGTTGAGAATTACGGTCTGTTCTTCCTAAACCACGGCCGTGGAATCTGTGTAGACCGTAATTCGACACGGAATTTCTCAATCCTCAGCAAATCAGCAATCAAACTCCACAACAGGCAGTCCTAATCTAATTTCTTCCAATCTCAATCAGTTCTCCCTAAAAATCTCTAACAAAAACGATCAAAAACGACTAGAATCAAGAAGAGAGCAAAAACCTCTTTTTCGGATTGAGAAATCCAAAATGCGGAATTGTTGATCGTTTTCCGCGTGATTCGTTGCTTGGATCTTGTTCTTGGTTGGATTTGCTTCAGTTTAGGAAGAAGAATCGTTAAAAACGATTAGAGAATGAAGATTTGGGATGAGCTGCGTGTTTTCGGTATTTAGGGCGTGGAAATTGGGGATTTTGTGGTGTTTTTGTGGTGAAGTGTGGCTTTTATACTCGCAGGCAAAATTTCAAAAATCACGGTTTGTCGGGGCATTCCACGGCCGTGGAAATGTACGGACCCGTAATTTTTGTGATTTTTCACAGGCTTTTGAGAATTACGGCCACTGTAGCTATGACGACCGTAATTTAGACCGTGGAACTCTCTGTAAAGCTTCAAAGTCCAAATTTCGTCACTTCTCTTCGTCATTATCCCTCCCTTCTTCTTTTCCATCGATCCTACAACCAAAAACACGAACATACCGGAAGAAATCGAGGCAAAAATAAAGCAAAAACTTCTATTCTAAACTAAACTATGAATCGAAAGCAAAAACGAAAATACAATACCTTGGGTTGCCTCCCAAGAAGCGCTTTGTTTAAGGTCCGTAGCTAGACCAATCTCGCACTTATTCGAGTGCGGTAGGTGCAAACTCCTCAGCTTGGAGTTCCGGTGAGTACTTCTTGAGTCGTTGACCGTTCACCTTAAAACTTCCGCTAGCTTCACCCCATACTTCAACTGCACCATGGGGGAAAATACGCTTAATTAGAAAAGGTCCAGTCCAACGAGATTTTAACTTACCTGGAAAGAGGCGAAGTCTCGAATTGAAGAGGAGAACTTGATCTCCTTCTTGCAAGTCCTTTGGGATGATATGCTTATCATGCCAACGCTTTGCTCTTTCCTTGTAGATCTTAGCGTTTTCATAGGCGTTCAAACGGAGTTCATCCAGCTCGTTGATGTCTAGGAGACGCTTCTCTCCCGCTTCCTTCATGCCGAAATTCAGCCATTTGATAGCCCAAAACGCTTTGTGCTCTAGCTCTACCGGCAAATGACAAGACTTTCCATACACGAGGTTGTATGGTGTGGTTCCTATGGGAGTCTTGTATGCAGTCCGGTATGCCCACAATGCATCATCTAGCTTCAAGGACCAATCCTTCCTAGTCCTTGAAACCGTCTTCTCTAGAATTCCCTTGATCTCCCTATTTGAGATCTCGACTTGTCCACTCGTTTGTGGATGGTAAGGGGTAGCGATCTTGTGAGTAACCCCATACTTGGCTAGAAGAGCTTCAAAGCGACGGGCTATGAAGTGAGAACCTCCATCACTAATGATTGTCCTTGGCGTCCCGAATCGCGGAAAAATGGTCTTGTTGAAGAACTTGACCACCACCATGGCATCATTTGTGGGAGAGGCAATTGCTTCGACCCATCTAGAGACATAATCTACCGCCAATAGTATGTATTGGTTTCCACAAGAAGAAGGGAATGGTCCCATGAAGTCGACTCCCCAAACGTCGAAAATCTCCACCTCTTGGATGTTGTTGAGGGGCATCTCGTTCCTCCTAGAGATATTGCCTGTTCTTTGACAAGCATCGCAACAAGAAACAAAGGATTGCACATCTTTAAATAAAGTAGGCCAATAAAATCCAGATTGCAATACCTTTGCGCTAGTTTTGTTCGAACTAGCATGTCCTCCACAAGGTAGTGAATGACAATGACGGATGACACTTTGCATCTCATCTTCCGGCACACATCGCCGGATGATGCCATCCGGACCTCTCTTAAAGAGGAGAGGCTCGTTCCAATGGTATTCCCGGACATCCTTGAAGAACTTCTTCCTTTGTGCGTATGATAGTCCGGGTGGTATCTCCTGGCAAACCAAATAGTTAACAAAATCAGCAAACCATGGTTCGTTACCTTTGGAGACTACCTTGATGCACTCCTCTATGATGTGTAGGTGTTCGTCCGGAAAGGAGTCATCAATGGGTAGATGATCGTCCTCTAGATGTGTTAGACGACTCAAATGATCCGCAACAGAATTTTCCGAGCCTTTCTTGTCGCGGATCTCAAGATCGAATTCTTGTAGGAGGAGAATCCATCTAATCAGCCTTGGCTTCGCATCTTTCTTTGCAAGGAGGTATCGGATCGCAGCATGATCCGTGTAGACAATCACCTTTGCACCTACAAGATAAGAGCGAAACTTATCAATAGCATAGACAATGGCTAGAAACTCTTTTTCCGTAGTGGCGTAGTTGAGCTGGGCTTCGTCTAGCGTCTTGCTAGCATAGTATATGGCGTGGGTTCGTCCTTCCTTTCGTTGCCCAAGAACAGCTCCAATGGCTACGTCACTAGCATCACACATAATCTCGAAAGGGAGAGTCCAATCCGGGGGTTGGATAATGGGTGCTGAAATTAGAGCTTGCCGAATGGTGTTGAACGCATCTAGACATTCCTGTGAAAACTCAAAAACCGCATCCTTCATCAATAGATTAGTGAGAGGCTTTGATATCTTAGAAAAGTCTTGAATGAAACGTCTATAAAATCCAGCATGTCCTAGGAAACTTCTTATTCCCTTCACCGAAATTGGGGGAGGAAGTTTCTCTATGGTCTCTATTTTAGCTTTATCTACCTCTATCCCTCTACTAGAGACTAAGTGACCTAAAACGATTCCTTCCTTAACCATGAATTGACACTTCTCCCAATTAAGAACTAGGTTAGTGTCTTCACATCTTTGCAAAACAAGAGAAAGGTTGGAAAGACAATCGTTAAAGGAGGAACCGTAAACGGAGAAGTCGTCCATGAAGACTTCCATGATTTCCTCCACATATTCGGAGAAGATGGCCATCATGCACCGTTGGAAGGTGGCTGGGGCGTTGCAAAGTCCGAACGGCATTCTCCTGTAAGCGAACGTACCCCAAGGGCACGTGAATGTGGTCTTCTCTTGATCATCCGGATGTATCGGGATCTGAAAGAAACCACTATAACCGTCAAGGTAGCAAAAGTATGAATGTTGTGCTAACCTTTCAAGCATTTGATCGATGAATGGCAATGGAAAATGGTCCTTCCGCGTTGCATTGTTGAGCTTGCGGTAGTCTATGCACATTCGCCATCCAGTCACGGTTCGGGTAGGAATGAGTTCGTTGTTCTTATTGGTGATGACCGTCATTCCTCCCTTCTTCGGAACCACTTGAACCGGGCTCACCCACTTGCTATCGGAGATAGGATAGATGATACCTGCATCAAGAAGTTTAAGAATTTCTTTCTTGACAACCTCCTTCATGGTCGGATTCAACCGCCTTTGAGGTTGTCTTGAAGTTCTAAAGTCCTCCTCCATTAGTATTTTGTGCATGCATAGGGAGGGTTTGATTCCTACTAAGTCCTCAATAGTGTAGCCTATGGCTTTTCTATGTTTCCTAAGGACAATCATGAGCTGTTCATGTTCATCTATGCTTAATTCGGAACTAACGATAACCGGAAAGGTAGAATTAGATCCAAGAAAAGCGTACCTTAGATGAGTAGGAAGTGGTTTAAGTTCCATTGCTTTCGGAACTTCTAATGATCCTTGAGGAGCTTCCGATGTTTCCTTGGAAGCTTCTAAGGATGTTGAGTGGATTGGAGAAGAATCAGAGGAAGTTGAAGGAGTGTGTCGATCGTCCTTTTCCACGGTCAAAATCACGGTTTCCTCTGGTTTTCCACGGCCGTAATATCCTCTGGAATGGAGGTCGAATTTGGTCATGGAATCCACGGCCGTGGAATACAGAGTATGACCGTGGATTCGAGTGTTTTCTGCCTCATCGTGGAGTTTCTCAAACTCCACTTCATGCATCTCTTCTTGTGCCTCTAAGGCTTCAATTTCCTCTTTGCACTCTTCTTCTCCTCCTACATCGGTTAGACTCATAGTAATAACCTTTTGCAAAGGATCGTTAAAGAGAATCGCACTTACCTCCTCCCTAGATAAACCTTCTTCGTCTTGGAAATTGTAAATCTCCTCATCAAAGATTGGCTCCTTCACTAGAGTGGAGAGAACGAATTCTACTTTCTCTTCCCCAATGTCAAAAGCGAGTCTCCCATTCTTGCAATCGACCATGCAGCCGGAAGTTGCAAGAAACGGTCTTCCGAGTATGATCGGGACCGGACTATCCGCAGGAATGTCAAGCACGACAAAGTCAATTGGGACAAAGAACTTGCCTAGCTTGACCGGGACGTCTTCTACAATACCGACGGGACGAGTAATGGATCGATCCGCCATGTATAACGTCATCTTCACCGGTTTAGGGTCGCCTAAACCGATCTTCCTGCACAATGCAAGTGGTAAGATGCTCACACTTGCTCCCAAGTCACATAAAGCGTCATATGTGACCTCCCCCACTCCAATGGGAATACAAAATGACCCCGGATCTTTCAGCTTTGGGGGCATTTTCTCCTTCATAGTCTTGATGAGGTCCGAAGAGTCCGAACTCATCTTGACTTCTCCAAAATCTTCTAGCTTCCTCTTGTTAGAGAGGAGCTCCTTCAAGAACTTGCCATAAGCCGGCATACCTACAATAGCATCAATGAAAGGTATGTTAATATGCAATTTGCTCATGAGTTCTATGAACTTACCGAATTGCTTGTCTAGGCGTGCTCGCGCTCTAGATTGAGGGAATGGTAGGGGAGGTTTGAAAGCCGGAGGAGGAACATAGATATCTTCCTTCTCCTTCCCCTTTTCTTTACTTTTCTCTACGGGGACTTCAACAAACGTAGGCTGCGGATCGGTGGTAGTCACTCCGCTCCTAGTTGTAATTGCCATCACCCTTCCCTTAGGGTTGTCCTCCGTCTTTCCTGGAAGCTTCCCTTGATTTCTAGGAACTTCCTCCGCATGGTTGAACATTTGATTTTCCAAAACCTTTTGAGCTTTGTCAACCTTAGAAATTTGATCATCAACCTTGATGATGCGGTTCTCCAACCCTTGAAGCTTTCCCAAGATCGTCTCCAACATGGGATCCGGCTTCTCTTTTCCCGTGTTGTTTCCTCCATTTGATGATTGCCCCTGGCTTTTCAAAGGAGTAGAGGAAGAAGAGGGTGGAGTTAGTGGATTGGAATTGGAAGGATGGGAGTTACCGGAATTTTGCTGATTGGAGCGCCAATTGTTGTTGTTCGAACCCCGATTGTTGTTCCAATTGTTGTTGTTCCGGTTGTTGTTGTTTCCATTCCAATTGTTGTTCCGGTTATTGTTCCGGTTGTTGTTGTTGCGGTTGGTGTTATCACCGCCGTTGTTGTTGCCCAAATAGCCAACATCCTTCTCTTGTTGCTTTGGGAAGTTGGTCTTGATAGTCTCCTTCAACTCTTTGATCTCATTGTTGAGGGAGAAAATTTGATTTTGAGCTTCATGTGTGAGCTTTGCTCCTTGCTCCACACGATTTCCCTCCACTTTCCGGTGGGAATACTTCTCTATGACTCTTGCTTGCTTCTCAATGAAGTCCCAAGCGTCATCTTCTCTCATGTCCATGAACGTTCCACATGAGAGGGATTGAAGGTTGAATTGCGTTCCCGCATCCAGCCCCTTGTAGTAAATTTCCAGCAAGGCAAGCTTGGATATGCCATGATGAGGGCAATCCAAGAGCAAATCCTGAAACCTTTCCCAAGATTGAAACAAACTTTCGTTAGGTCTCATAGAAAAAGCATTAATCTTACCTCTAAGTTCCGCCGTTTTGGAGGGCGGAAAGAACTTGGTGAGAAACTCTGCGGAGAGGTCTTCCCACGTCTCTAGCTTTCCACTAGGAAGAGCTTGGTACCAAGATAGCGCTTTCCCTTTCAAAGAGAAAAAGAAAGGTTTGAGCTTATAGCTGTTGGTAGTGGCGCTCTTTGGCCTCATCGTCTCCATCATACACTCAAAATTTTGCAAGTGTTGGTGTGGAGATTCGGTGCTTGTACCGCCAAACTGGCTTTGGCGAACAAGAGTGATGACTTGAGGGTTGAAGCTAAACCCTTGTACATCTTCAGCATCAAAGTTCACACCTAAACGGCGTGGTTGTTGTGTTGGATCCATCCGCTGGCCAAGAGTTCTTGGCTCATTATCCACACGTTCGACCCTCGCATTTCTAGGTGGAATGCGACGGTTAGCAGCTCCTTGTTGATTGAAAGGATTTATATTGATCGTGGGATCAATTTCTTCTAAAGGAGGCATGGAAGAATCACTATCATCGGTGGATGAGTGGTTTCTTCTTCTAGACCTTGTCCTTCTTCTCGAGGACTTCTTCCCCACTTTATTTTCAAGATCGCTCATCTTTATCGTCATTTGGGCGATCACGTCTTGTAGACCGTTAACTTGAGTTTGATGACGATCCATTTCGTCTTGGAGGAAAGACTCATTCCATCGGAGTTGAGCTTCCTTCTCCGCCAACTTAGTTTGAAGATCGCTTTCGTTTTCTTGAGCCATCCTCTTTTCCTTGCGCTTTTGCCTCAAGGTTTTCTCTAACTCTTGATCAAGAGGTAAGAGATCTCCGGTGTTCCTAGACCTGCGCATACACTCAAAGAAAAATCAAATAACGAGAGCAAGCTCCCAAGCTTGACAACCGGCTACCGGATTCGGTCGAAGCCAAATCCCCGGCAACGGCGCCAAAAACTTGTTCGCCCCTAGAGGTGTGTGCAAATAAGCTTTATATTTATAAAACTGAAATCAAGCAAGCGAACCCGCAGTGTACGGATCGATATAGTTAAGCAAGAATTCCAGAGTATCGAACACAGGGATTTGGGTGGAACGAACTCGATTGCAGGTTATCAAGCGGTTATTATGAGAGTTTTGCAAATATATTGGGAAAACAACAATCCTAAAGATCCAGGTATCCAGCTGTGGCAATCGATTCAAGATATACTAATGATGTAAAGACAGAGTTAAGATATGCAAAGGTATACTAATGTAAGGTAATCGTACGGTTGAGGTTCCAAAAACCTTATATAACTCACCCAAAAGACTCTTCCTATACAGGTTGATGAGGCGCAATATAGAAAGGTTCTAAGGACAAGGATTAACATCAAATACCCAAATCTATAATCTAAAGATCAAGACTAACTTACCCGATTGAGGTTGTTGAGGCTCACAATCGAGGTAGAGGTTGTTGAGGCTTCACTACCACCTAGAAAAGACAAGTCTAAACTAAGCTAAAGCAAATCTTTAACTTTGGATCAAGATAAAAGCAGGCTCGTAAACTTTAAGGAAATTACGGTTGGATCTTGAGATTCCACGGTCGTGGAACTCAAGAACAGCCCGTGATTTAGGGTTTTCGGCGACAATTCTCTAACTCTCAGGGTCTAATCTGTTTACGATCGATCTATCATCATCTAAGCCACAACTATCAACCCTTCACCTTAGAATTGTTAAGGGTTTTTAGCCAATAACAGTCATATTGATATTAATTCAAGATTTAAAGGATAGAAAATGGGAATTTTCAAGAACTATCAATAATCTTCAATCGAATCTCAGAATCACAGCCAAGAACAAGTGTTTATCAAAAGATGTAAAACGAGATAAACAATCACAATCTTAGGAAAGAAAGGAAACGGGATGTCAATCCGATCCTAAATCAAACCTAAGCAAGAAGAGGAATCTTCTTGCGAAATCCTTCAAGAAACTTCGATCTTCCACACGAAGATCACAACAGCGACTCTCCGACACGAACTTTGGAACTTCAATGAATTCTTCCAAATCACCTCCAAGAATGAGGGTTTGTGTGTTGCTAAGCTTGCGTTTTTGCCGCTAAACTTAGGGTTGAAAGGTCGTAAGTGCGGGAGCGAGATGACGGAATCTTGCTTCATCCGTCCTTTTTATAATGCAGGGCAAAACGTCGGCCCGGCCCAATCTTCAAAAGATTATGGCTTCGAAAGTGGCGAAAAGATTCGCCAAGATCACGGTCGTGGAAGTTTCCACGACCGAAATTTTGAGGCGTGGAAACAAACACGGATGGCTTCCACGGCCGTAATATCCCCTGGAATGAACATCGAATTCTGCATCAAGATCCACGGCCGTAATTTAGGGTAAAACCGTGATTCTTGCCTTCATTCGTGCATTCCTCAATCTAATACTCCAAATTGCTTCCAAAAGGTGCCCTTGGTCTATGGACACATCAACTCAACTCTCCTTTGCTCAATTCCGTTCGGAAATAGCTCCAAATCACCTATAATCAACATAGAACTCGTGTAGACATCCATATCGACAATATAGGCAATACTAGCTCATATATGCATAAAGCTCAATCAAAGACTATCAATATGAATCAATTGCGATTAGAAAACGTGCCTAAAATATCACAATATTTCATGCTAACAATGACCTTGGTCATTTTAAGCCATCTTGTCCTAGACCAGTTGTGACTTGTTTTACTTGTGGCCGACAGGGACATCGGGCGGCCTTCTGTAGGCAGGGAGGAGTAGCATCTCAGCAGGGTTCTTCTCCTGCCAGTGTAGCAAGAGGTGGTTAGAGGACACCTCAACAGCAGCCACAGGGACAGCAGAGGGTCCCAGAGCATCCATCTACTCAAGGTTCTACTCCAGGATTGAGTAGAGGTAGATGTAGAGATGTTGGTACTAGTGATGCCAAAGGAGCCCGAGGCCGAGCTTTTTAGTTGAGGAGTATAGAGGATCCACCTGCACCGGCTGCTACATGTACCATTTTACTTCATGGTTTACCTGTTAGAGTTTTGTTTGATACTGGTGCTATATATTCCTTTATTTCTGATACTTGTGTTTAGCGTCTGAGTTTAGCTACCATAGACGGGATACCCTTTACAATAGGGTTACCTGATGGTAGTCGGGTCAGAGGTACCCGTGAGATACGTAGTTGTCCCCTTCGTTTAGGGACTCGTGCTTTACTTGTTGACTTCTTAGTCATGCCATTGATGCATGAAAAAGTCATATTAGGTATGGAGTGGATGCGTTGACACCATGCAGTTTTGGATGTTGGTAGACGGACTATTATAGTCTCTACCGAGGTTGGTCAGATTCAGGTCTTCCGGGGTTGGGCCCTTGGGAAGACAGGTTCGATTATTAGCATCGTACGAGCAGCTAGCTTGATTGCACAGGGTTGTGATGCCTTTTGGTGCTACGCCATGAAGGATGGAGAGAGTCTAGCTCTGGAGGATATTGCAGTAGTCTGCGAGTTTACAGATGTGTTTGCTGAGCCGTCGAGTTTGCCGCCTCAACGGAGTGTGGACTTCAGCATAGAGTTAGAGCTTGGCACGCGACCCATCTCGAAGGCCCCATACCGTATGGCACCTGTCGAGATGTTAGAGCTGAAGAAGCAACTCGAGGAGTTGGATGAGAAGGGCTTCATACGCCCTAGTGTTACACCATGAGGTGCACCTGTCCTCTTCGTGCAGAAGAAGGACAGATCTTTGAGGTTATGCATAGATTACAAAGAGTTGAACAAGGTGACCGTCAAGAACAGGTATCCATTGCCTCGTATTGACGATCTACTTGATCAGCTTCAGGGAGCTACAGTTTTCTCCAGGATTGATTTACGCTCAGGATATCACCAGTTGAGGGTGAGAGAGCAGGACGTACACAGGACGGCATTTCGTACCCGTTATGGACACTACGAGTTTGTAGTGATGCCATTCGGGCTGAGGAATGCCCCAGCAGTCCTTATGGAGTTGATGAACAGTATATTCATTGACTTCCTTGATCAGTTTGTGGTGGTTTTTATTGATGATATCTTAGTGTGCTCTCGTAGTAGAGAGGAGCATGCCGGTCATCTGAGGACGGTTTTGTAGATTTTGATGGATAGAGAGTTGTATGCTAAGCTCTCTAAGTGTGAGTTCTGGATGTCTGAGGTTGCTTTCCTGGGGCACATCGTCTCCGCCGAGGGGGTTATGGTTGACCCGGCGAAGATCGATTTTGTTGCTGCATGGACGACACCGACGAACGTCAAGGAGGTGCGTAGCTTTCTTGGCCTAGCTGGTTACTATAGACGCTTCGTGGAGGGTTTTTCTATGATTGCCCGTCCATTGACGAGTGATGACATGAATTATGACCTATTTTTAGGCATGTATTTATATAGATTTTTCCTTAATTTTGCATGCATAGACATACATTCATGGCATTTATGGTTATATTTACCTACTTTCCAAGAATAGAGGTCTACACAGAGTGTTATTGCATTTGTAGGTAATTTGGCGAATTATGGAGCAAAAATGGCACATTTATGGATTAAGCCTTGAAGCGGAACAAAAAGGAGCATAAAAGGAAGTTAGGACGCGCCCAAAGTATCTTCTGATACCGTCGGACGCGGCCCAAAGTATTCTCTGATACCGTCTGACGCGCCAAAGTATTTTCTAATACCTTATGACGCGGCCCAGAGTATCTTCTGATACCAGCGGATTCGACTTCTTTTCAGCCCAAATATTTAGGGTTTTATCTTTAAACCCTAGAGAGATCCCTACATATATTCGATAGCCTTCAACATTGAAAGGGGACGGTGACAACCCCAGGATTTGGATCCCCAAAGAGAGGGAGGCTTGAAGATTTTATTGCGTACAAGGAATATTTAGGGAAGGACGCACTTTCCTATTTTTGGAGTTGGAAGATCTTAGGGTTTCCATTTGAAAGCGGATTGACATCCCGTTCTTCATTGTCCCTAGAAATTTTGTGAGGTTTTTCTGTTACTTTGATTCTACATCCATTGAACACGGTTTGCGATTATTGTGTGTGATTGACATTTGTTTTGAGTTTATTATTGAGATTTCAAGGTTTTACCTTTTCTCCCTTTCATATTTGATTATTGATATCATAATGATGATTATTGGCTAAAACCCTTTAGCAATTCTAAGGTGAAGGGTTGATAGTTGTGGCTTAGATAATGATAGATCGATCGTAATTTGATTGGACCCTGAGAGTTAGAGAAATATCGTCGACACCCTAAATCACGGCCTGTTCTTAGGTTTCCACGGACGTGATACTCAAGAACTACCCGTGATTTACTTCAGTTTACGAACCTTGCTTTTACTTTAATCCAAAGTTAAAGATTTACTTTAACTTAGTCTTGGCTTGCCTTTTCTAGGTAGTAGTGAAGCCTCAACAACCTCTACTTCGATTTCGAGTGTCACAACCTTAATCGGTTTAGTTAGTCTTGATCCTTGGGTTACAAGTTTGGGTATTTGAGATTAATTCTTGTCTTTAGATCCTTTCTATACTGAAGCCTCAACAACCTTTATAGAGAGTATTTCTAGATAAGTCATATAAAGCCTTGGAACTTCACCGTACATTGCTTTACCTTAGCATACCTTTGCAACTCTTAACTCTGTCCTTATATATTTAGTATATCTTGAATCGATTGCCACAACTGGATTCCTGGATCTTTAGGATTGTTGTTTTCCCGATATTTACAAAGCTCATACATTTACTTGCTTGACAATTCTATAATTGGATTTAACCCCCCAAATTCCTGTATTCGATACTCTGGAATTCTTGCTTAACTACGTCGATCCGTACCCTGCGGGTTCGCTTGCTTGATTCTAGTTTTATAAATTTAAAGCTTATTTGCACGCACGCTAAGTGGCGAACAACGAGTCTTCTAAGGAAGACTACCTGGTTTGCGTGGACCGACCAGTGTTCTCAGAGCTTTGAGGAGTTGAAGAGGCGTTTGACTTCTGCTCCTGTCCTGGCACAACCAGAGGGATCTGACGATTTTGTGGTCTATAGTGATGCATCCAAGCTGGGCTTGGGATGTGTGTTGATGCAGAGAGGTAGAGTGATTGCATATGCGTCTCGACAGTTGAAGACGTATGAGGAGAACTACCCGACTCATGATTTAGAGTTGGCAGCGGTAGTGCATACTTTGAAGATCTGGAGACATTACTTGTATGGTGCTACATGTCAGATCTTCACAGACCATAAGAGTCTAAAGTATATTTTTACGCAGCAGGATTTGAATAACCGTCAGCGTCGATGGCTTGAGTTGATCAAGGACTTTGACCTTGAGATTTTGTATCATCCTAGAGAGGCGAACGTAGTTGCTGACGCCTTGAGAAGGAAGACGCCTCGAGAGAAGGCGATTGCGGGATTGACTGTACAGCCTCAACATCCGAGGGATCTAGCTTGGCTAGAGATGGACATCGAATTTCCTGATGAGGATGCCTAGTTGTATGCTTTAGAGGTTTTACCTGGTCTGTTGGAGGAGATCCAACAGAAGCAAGGGACCTGCCCGACCTTGATGAGGATTAGAGAGAGCATGTCTCGTGGAGAGGCACCACAGTTTTCCATTGGGGCTGATGGAGTGATGAGGCGACATGATCGCATTTGTGTTCCTGCTGATGCAGAGTTGAGACAAATGATTTTACACGAGGCTCACTGTACACCTTACTCTGTATATCCAGGTATGAGTAAGATGTACCATGATATGAGACGTTCATATTGGTAGGGAGGGGTGAAGCCCGATGTAGCCAGATTCACGGCTCAGTTTGCGACCTATCAACAGGTCAAGATAGAGCATTGCAGACCTGGAGGTGAGCTCCATCCACTGCCAGTGCCGTAGTGGAAGTGGAAGGACGTCTCCATGGATTTTGTGACTCGACTGAGACCTAGTAGGAGTTTTGATGCAATTTTGGTTGTTGTTGATAAATTGACGAAGACGACACGTTTCATCCCTATTAGAGAGACGTGGCCAGTAAGTAGATTGGCTGAGGAGTATACTAGACAAATAGTGAGACTCCATGGTGTACCGAGGACGATCATCTCTGATCGAGATGGACGATTCACCTCGAGGTTTTGGCAGCAGATTCAGACTTCTTTGGGGACGAGTCTGCATTTCACGACTGCGTTTCACCCCCAGACTGACAGACAGTCAGAGAGGACTATTCAGACTTTGGAGGATATGCTAGGAGCTTGTGTGTTGGATTGGGGACAGGGATGGTCTGATTACCTCCCACTTGTTGAGTTCTCATACAACAACAACTGGCATGCATCTATTGGATGGCTCCCTATGAAGCACTGTATGGACGTAGGTGCCGTACCCCTTTATGCTGGGATGAGCCTAGCAGTATTATCGGGATAGCGCCAGAGCAGATTCGTGATGATATGCCTCGAGTAGCGCTGATTAGAGAGAGGATGCTGGCTGCGCAGAGTCGCCAAAAGTCATATGCAAACAAGAGGCATCGGCCTCTAGAGTTCAGTGTTGGAGCTCATGTCTGGTTGAGAGTATCCCCGATGCGTGGCGTTAGACGATTTGGCATAAAGGGGAAGTTGAGTCCCCGATATGTCGATCCTTTTGAGATACTAGATTGAGTTAGGAGGGCATCCTACAGATTAGCTTTGCCTCCGAGATTAGAGGGTGTTCACCCTGTGTTCCATGTGTCTCAGCTGAGCGAGTACATACCAGATCCGAGGCACGTCGTGAGTTATGATGATTTGGTAGTGGAGCCAGACCACACCATTGTTGAGCATCCAATTGTAGTCCTAGAACGAGGTGTGAGACGCATGCGTTCGAAGGACATACATATGATGAGGATACGGTGGTCGAGACGTGGACTTGAGGAGGCTACATGGGAGACTGAGGATAGTATCCAGAGGAACTATCCAGAGTTTTATGCCGCGATAGATGCACCTAGGTCGACGAGTAGATCTTAGTGCTATCTTGGTGAGTATGTGATTATGTGATTATGTGCTTTCATGCCTTGATGTGTTTATTGCATGCTAGTGTTGTTATGCCTTATGATCTTATTAGATCTTGCTATACTAGCGTGATGTATGTATAGCTAGAGATGATTATTCCCTCCATGCTATTTGAGTACGATTTATGTTTATAGCGGGAGATGGTTCTTTCCTCTATGCTATCTGAGTGGATTAGGATTCAGCTGGTGATGGTTCTTTCCTCCATGCTACCTTGGTGGACATAGTTTCAGTGGAGATGTGATTCCTCCATACGATGTATATACTTATGGATCAGCTAGAGACGTATTTCCTCTATGCTTGTGTTATGTTTGGCTAGAGATGTGCTTCCTCTACGCCCTGTGATGTGATATAGCGAGAGATGTGATTCCTCTCTGCCTTGGGTAGCGTTATGACCCTGTTTCCTGGATTGGATGATTCCTCGATGTTGATGTTTATGGTTATAGATCTGTTATAGGTTATGACCTTCTAAACGGAGATGTGATACCTCCGATAGAAAGAGTGACTTATACCTCGGCTTATGGGACCGTGAGGACTTGAGATCTTGCAAGTTTCGGGACGAAACTTGTTTTTAGGGGGGATGAGATGTAAGAGCCTAGTTGCCGAGAGCTAAGAGAGGGAGCAGAGGGGCCAGGTTTATGCCTGAGCTACCCCTGCGTGACCCAGGGGGCGCCCCTACGCCTTACCTAGTCCGCCCCTGCGGCTCACAAAGCCCGCCCCTGCGGCTCTTTGTGATGCAGCCGTCTTCTTTGATTGCTTTGACTCGTGCTTTACCCTTTTACGTCCTATTTATACTTCTTCTTCTCCTCTTTGATGAGGGTTTACTTTCAGATCTCTCTCTCTTTCCTTACGTACTTCTCCTCCCTCCTTCTCCTTCCTTGGATCCTTGGTTGATGTTGTAAGGTCCAGTGAACTTGTTGTCAGGATAGGGTCAGGATCCATTGTGTGATCCTAGCCCAATGTGGCACTCCGAGTCCCGCGGATTCGAGGTATTACACTATGAGCTATCTTCAAGGCTAAATGGTAGATGAGCTTAGCCTTGGTGTCGGCCGGTTGCGAACGATCCTCACTAGTATAAATCATGGCTATATCCTCCCAAAAATCCTTAGCATACTCTCCCCCGGGAAACCTACCATTGAAAATCTCATGGAACCCAAAGAAGGTTCCAAAATGGATGATGTAGAACTCATAGTTTTGCTCCATTAGCCTAAAGGAGACCGTTCGGTTCAAGTGGTTGTGCTCAAAGGAAGTCACAAACTCCCTTGTTATCTACTAATATGCATCTTCTCTAATAGCAGAGAAGATGATCAATCCGGCTCTATCCAAAAGCCAAGTCAAGCCGTTCACAACATTGAGCTCCTCAAGCTCCTCTAGGACAAGGTATCTAGGTCCTATGATTGGCCTCTTTTCAATCCTATCTAAGGCTCCTAGGTAATCCTCATGGATAATAGGGATTCTAGGAGGTGGTTGTGATGGTGATTGACTAGGAGGAGGTTGGGAAGAGGAGGAACTATCATCCTTTCGCTTCTTGTTCCTACTAGACTTCCTACTAAACATTTTTCTCAGCAACAGAGAAAACCACGGTCTGTTCTTGATTTTCCACGGCCATGGAAACGTACGGAACCCGCGGAATTGGTATGTCTCTCTCAAATCTCAGAAAATCCACACCAAAATCAACAATCACTGTCCTAGACTAATTCCAATTCCAATTTCGTCCAGTTCTCCTAAAATCTTGCGAAGAAATTAAACCAAATTGACAAAGAATAGAAAAGGGAGTAAAACCTAGGTTTTGGATTTGAAAAATCCAAATTCCTTCTCCAATGTGGATTGTTCACTCAGTTTGTTGCTTGGATCTTGTAGATGATTGAAAATGCTCTACTTTAGGTTGAAGAATCGATCGAATCGGACTCCGGATGAGGAATTACGGGATGAGGAAGGGTAGCGGCGAGATCTGGGCATGGTTCTTGGCGTGGAAAGGGGTTTTGGTTGTGTTTTTGTGAAGGAAGGTGGTTTATATAGTGACCGTAAAAGTTACGGTCACTCGAGGCATTCCACGGCCGAGGAAATGTACGGAACCCATGGTTTTGATGATTTGTGTCAGAATTTGGGAAATTACGGCCACCTGTTACTTCCACGACCGTGGTTTAGGGCGTGGAAGTCTCTGTTATGTGCCAAAATCCAAGTTTCTTCAACTCCTTCCAACTTTAGCTTCTTTCCTTTGTCCATTTCTTATTCCTACATCCAAAAACATAACATATCGGGAGGTATCGAGGGGAAAACAAAACAAAAACAGCTAAACTAAACTAATCTAAGAAAGAAAAACAAAAACGTAAGTGCAATACCTTGGGTTGCCTCCCAAGAAACGCTTGTTTTGGGTCCGTAGCTAGACCGTTCCTGAGTTTATTCGAGGACAATCGGAGCGATTTCCTCAACTGGAAGCTCCGGTGAATACTTCTTAAGACGTTGGCCATTCACCTTGAAACTTCCGCTCTTTTCACCCCATACTTCAACTGGCTCCATGGGGAAAAACACTTTTAATTAGATAAGGTCTAGTCCAATGAGATTTAAGCTTACCTGGAAAGAGCCGAAGTCTCGAATTGAAGAGGAGAACTTGATCTCCTTCTTTGAGGTCCTTTGGAATGATATGCTTGTCATGCCAACGCTTCGCCCTTTCCTTGTAAATCTTTGCGTTCTCATAGGCATTCAAGCGGAGTTCTTCAAGCTCATTAAGGTCCAAGAGGCGCTTCTCGCCCGTTTCCTTCATGCCGAAGTTCAACCACTTCACAACCCAGTACGCTTTGTGTTCTAGCTCCGCCGGGAGATGACGTGACTTCCCATACACAAGGTTGCATGGTGTTGTACCTATAGGAGTCTTGTATGTAGTCCTATACGCCCATAATGCATCATCTAATTTGAAAGAGCAATCCTTCCTTGTCTTTGACACCGTCTTCTCAAGGATGCCCTTGATCTCTCTATTCGAAATTTCCACTTGCCCACTTGTTTGTGGGTGGTAGGGAGTGGCGATCTTGTGAGTCACCCCATACTTAGCTAGTAGAGCTTCAAATCGTCGGGCAATGAAATATGAACCTCCGTCACTAATGATGGTCCGTGGTGTCCCAAACCTTGGAAAATAGTTCTATTAAAGAACTTGACTACTACCATGGCATCATTAGTTAGAGAGGCAATAACTTCAACCCATCTCGAAACATAATCTACAGCTAGAAGTATGTATTGGTTTCCACAAGATGATGGGAGAGGTCCCATGAAGTCGACTCCCCAAACGTCGAAGATTTCCACCTCCTGAATGTTATTGAGAGGCATCTCGTTTCTCCTAGAGATATTTCCTGTTCTTTGAAAAGAATCGCAACAAGAAACAAAGATTTGCACATCCTTAAATAAAGTAGGCCAAAAGAATCCGGAATGCAATACCTTAGCGCTAGTTTTATTGGAGCTAGCGTGTCCTCCACAAGGTAGTGAATGACAATGACGAATGACGCTTTGCATTTCGTCTTCCAGCACAATCTCCTAATGATGCCGCCGGGACCTCTCTTGAAGAGTAGAGGTTCATTCCAAAAGTATTGCCGGACATCCCTAAAGAACTTCTTCTTTTGTGCATAGGATAATCCGGGAGGTATTTCCTGACAAACCAAGTAATTTACAAAATCGGCAAACCAAGGTTCGTTACCTTTAGAAATATTGTCGATACACTCTTCCATGATGTGCAAGTGCTCATCCGGGAAGGAGTCATCAATGGGTAGATCGTCGTCTTCAATGTGTGGTAGACGACTTAAATGATCCGCAACAGAATTTTCCGAGCCTTTCTTGTTGCGGATCTCTAGATCGAATTCTTGTAGGAGAAGAATCCATCTAATCAGCCTCGGTTTTGCATCCTTCTTGGCGAGTAAATACCGGATTGCCGAATGGTCCGTGTATACAATCACCTTCGCACCTACAAGGTAAGACCGAAACTTTTCAAATGCGTATACAATGGCTAAAAATTCTTTCTCCGTTGTGGCGTAGTTGAGCTGCGCTTCATCTAGCGTCTTGCTAGCATAATAGATAGCATGGGTTCAGCCTTCCTTCTTTTGCCCCAGCACCGCTCCAACAGCTACGTCACTTGCGTTACACATAACCTCAAACGGGAGATTCCAGTTTGGAGGTTGGATAATCGGGGCTGAGATGAGAGCTTCCCAGATCTTATAGAAAGCATCTAAACAATCCTGCGAAAAATAAAAAACTGCATCCTTCATCAATAGATTAGTTAGCGGTTTCGATATGTTAGAAAACTCTTTGATAAATCTTGTATAAAATCCAGCATGTCCTAGGAAACTTCTTATCCCCTTCATCGAAGATGGAGGAGGAAGTTTCTCTATAGTCTCTATCTTTGCCTTATCAACTTCGATCCCTCTACTAGAGATCAAGTGTCCTAGTACAATGCCTTCCCTAACCATGAATTGACACTTGTCCCAATTAAGAACTAGGTTAGTGTCTTCACACCTTTGCAACACAAGAGAAAGGATAGAAAGACAATTATCGAATGAGGAACCATAAACAGAAAAATCGTCCATAAAAACCTCCATGATTTCCTCAATATACTCCGAGAAGATGGCCATCTTGAACCTTTGAAAGGTGGCCGGGGCATTGCAAAGCCCAAATGGCATCCTTCTATATGCAAACGTACCCCATGGGCACGTGAATGTGGTCTTCTCTTGATCGTCCGGATGGATCAGAATCTGGAAGAAACCACTATAACCGTCAAGATAACAAAAATAAGAGTGTTGTGCTAAGCTCTCAAGCATTTGGTCTATGAATCGTAGAGGGAAGTGATCCTTCCTAGTTGGATTGTTCAGCTTGCGGTAGTCAATGCACATCCTCCATCCCGTCACGGTTCTTGTAGGAATGAGCTCATTGTTCTTGTTGGTTATAACCGTCATTCCTCCTTTCTTCAGGTTAACTTGAACGGGGCTCACCCACTTGCTATCCGTGATAGGATACATGATACATGCGTCAAGTAACTTAACAATTTCCTTCTTGACAACCTCCTTCATGATCGGATTTAACCGTCTTTGGGGTTGTTGCGAAGGCTTAAAATCTTCCTCCATTAGAATCTTGTGCATGCATAATGATGGTTTAATTCCAACAAGATCCTCTATGGTATAACCTAAAGCTTTCTTATGTTTTCTTCGAATAGCCATTAGTTTCTCATGTTCATCTTCACTTAAATCGGAACTAACAATTACGGGAAAAGTAGAATTAGTTCAAAGAAATGCATACCGAAGATTTGTAGGAAGTGGCTTCAATTCCATAGCTATTGATGCCTTTGATGAGTCTTGAGGTGTGTCCGACGCTTCCTTAGAAGTCTCTAAGGGTGTAGGAGTGATGGAAGAAGACTCAAGAGCATTTGTGGAAAGAACGGAATTGTTCTCAGAAATTCCCAAAATTACGGCACCACTGTTACTTCCACGGTCGTAGTTTTGGGCGTGGAACTCAATTACGGCACAATTGTTACTTCCACGGTCGTGGTTTTGGCCGTGTAACTTACTGTTGCTCTCAAAATAGCAATTTACGGGCAATTTGGGTGAAACCACGGCCGTGGAATAGCACGACTGACCGTGGTTTCTCACGTTTTCTGAGCCATCGTAAAGTTTTTCAAACTCTTTCTCGTGCACTTCCTTTAGCTCCTCCAAGGCTTCAAACTCATCAATGCAATCCTCTTCCTCTCCTTTTTCCATGATGCTCATGGTTATGACCTTTTGCAATGGATCTTTGAATAGAATCGAGCTCACTTCCTCTCTAGACGCTTCTTCGTCATAGATATTGAACATATCCTCTCCAAGAGCTGGCTCTTTCACCAAAGTTGAGAGAACAAACTCAACCTTCTCTTCTCCTATGTCAAAAGCTAGTCTAGCATTCTTGCAATCAACCATACAACCGGATGTTGCAAGAAACGGTCTTCTGAGTATGATCGGAACCGGACAATCTGTAAGAATGTGAAGCACAACAAAGTCTATTTTAATATAAAACTTACTGAGCTTGACTGGGACGTCTTCAATGATACCGACGGGACGAGTTATGGATCGATCCGCCATGTATAACGTCATCTTCACCGGTTTAGGTTCACTTAAACCAACTTTCCTACACAAAGCAAGCAGGATGATACTAACGCTTGCTCCCAAGTCACAAAGAGTGTCATATGCAACTTCTCCCACTCTAATCGGAATGCAAAATGACCCCGGATCTCTCAACTTTGGGGGCATTTTTTTCGTCATTGTTTTGATGAGCTCCGAAGATTCCAAACTCATCTTGACTTCTCCAAAGTCTTCTAGCTTCCTATTGTTAGAGAGGAGCTCTTTCAAGAACTTCCCATAAGCGGGCATACCTACAATTGCATCAATGAAAGGTATATTAATGTGCAGTTTGCTCATTAGTTCAATGAACTTACCGAATTGATTGTCTAGACGCGCTCTTGCTCTAGAATGCGGGAATGGTAGAGGAGATTTGTAAGCTAGAGGAGGAACATAGACATCTTCCTTTTCCTTCTCCTTATCCTTTCCCTTCTCAGCTGGGATTTCCATAAACTTGGGTTGCGGGTCGGTGGTTGTCACACCACTCTTAGTAGTGATAGCCATCACCCTTCCCTTTGGGTTATCCTCTGTCTTCCCGGAAAGCTTCCCTTGATCTCTAGAAACTTCTCCGGCCTTGCTGAATACTTGGTTTCTAAAGCTTTGTGAGCTTTATCAACCGAAGTTATGTAGCTCTCCAACCCTTGGAGCTTTCCTAAGATCGTCTCCAACATACAATCGGGCTTCTCCTTCTCCTTATTGTTTGAACCATTTGATATTTGCCCTTGGCTTTTCAAAGGAGTAGAGGAAGATGGAGATGTTAGTGAATTTCCAGAATTTGGATAGGAATTAACGGAATTTTGTTGTTGGTTGGACCACAAATTGTTGTTGGAATTTCGGTTGTTGTTATTATTTCAATTATTTTTTCAATTGTTGTTCCGGTTGTTGTTCCTATTTCCTTGTGGTTGTTGTTGTTGTTTCCTATGTAGCCAACATCTTGCTCCTTTGTCTTTTGAAGGCCAACTCTAATGATTTCCTTCAACTCCTTGATTTCGGTGTTGACGGTGAATATTTGAGTTTGTGGAGCTTGTGTTAACTTAGCTCCCGGATCCCCTTGATTCCGCCTATTTGGATCCACCTTCTGGTGGGAATACTTCTCATTCACTTGGGCTTGCTTCTCAATGAAGTCCCAAGCATCATCTTCTCTCATGTCCATAAATGTACCACGAGAGAGAGATTGGAGATTGAATTGTGTTTCCACATCCAACCCCTTGTAGTATATCTCCAATAATTCCAGCTTTGAAATGCCATGGTGTCGGCAGTCCAATAAGAGATCCTGAAATTTTTTCCATGATTGAAACAAACATTCGTTAGCTTTCATAGAAAATGCATTAATCTTACCTCTCAATTCCGCCGTCTTGGATGGCGGAAAGAACTTGGTGAGGAACTCCAAAGATAGATCCTCCCATGTGTTAAGCTTTCCAGCTGGAAGAGTTTGATACCAAGCCAAAGCCTTATCCTTCAAAGAGAAGAAAAACGGTTTGATCTTGTAATTGTTGTTGGTAGCCCTCTTCAGTTTATATGTCTCCATGATAATCTCAAAATTCTGCAAATGTTGGTGTGGAGATTCAGCACTCGTTCCACCAAATAGACTTTGGTGAACCATGGTGATAACTTGTGGGCTAAAACTGAATTCCTGGATATCCTCAGCTCCGAAATTCACACCTAGATGGCGTGGTTGCTGAATTGGATCCATTCTTTTCCCAAGAGTCCGTGGTTCATCCCCTTCATGAGCAACTCTCACATCTCCAACGGGAAT
Organism: Fagopyrum homotropicum; assembly: GCA_033239125.1. NCBI lineage: Eukaryota > Viridiplantae > Streptophyta > Magnoliopsida > Caryophyllales > Polygonaceae > Fagopyrum > Fagopyrum homotropicum. The sequence goes on from BSWB01000002.1 coordinate 109,602,540, forward strand.
GCGAGGAACAACCGGTGGTCTATGGTTGTTACAAACGGGATGGATCACCGGATCAATGTCCTCAAGTGGCGGCATATCATCATCCTCATTGTCGGATGATTCAGCTCTAATGGACTTAGTTGGTTTTTTGACCTTCTTCTTCTTAGCATCATTCATCTCCAACTTCATGTCCAGCATCATAGCTTTAAGCTCATCAATTTGGAATTGATGACTTGATAATTCTTCCATACGAGCCTTCTCACTCAGCTTAAGTTGAAGACGAGCTTCATTCAACTCCGCTTAGATGTTTCTCTCGTTGTTTTCAGCCATCTTTTTCTCTTTCAACTTTCTTCTGAAAGTTTTCTCAAGTTCTGGATCGAAAGGAACTAGATCTTTGGTAGATCTAGTCTTTCGCATATACCTAAAAAATATGCAAAAATCACTCAAAGAGAGATATCAAATAACAAGTACAAAGCTCCGAAGCTCGGAAACCGAAAACCGGAATTGGCTTAGACCAAATCCCCAGCAACGGCGCCAAAAACTTGTTCTCCCCTAAAGGTGCGTGCAAATATGTTTTAAATTTTTAAAACTGAAATTAAGCAAGGGAACACACAGTGCACGGATCGGCGTAGTTAAGCAAATATTCCAAAGTATCGAACTCAGGGATTTGGTGAGTCAAATTCAGTTTCGAATAATCGAGCAAGTAAAAGTATAAAATCTTTGCAAATATTGGGGAAAACAGCAACCCTAAAGATCCATGCATCTAATTGTGGCAATCGATTCAAGATACTCTAAAGATATAAGGACAAAGTCGGGATTTCAAAGGTATAACTAATGTAAGGTTATGTACGGTGAAGTTCCAAAATCCTATATATCTCACCCAAGGACACTCTCTATAAAGATTGTTGAGGCTGTAGTATAGAAAGAATATAAGGACAAGAATTACTCTGAAATACCCATGCCCAAATTCAAGAATCAAAGATAGACTAAAACGGTTAAGGTTGTGACACTCGAAACCGAAATAGAAGATGTTGAGTCTCACTAATACCTAGAAAAGGCAAGTCAAGGCTAGGTTAAAGCAAATCTTTAACTTTGGATTAAAGCAAAAGCAAAGGTCGTAAAACAGAGAAAATCACTGTTGGATCTTGAGATTCCACGGCCGTGGAACTCAAGAACAGACCGTAATTTAGGGTGTCGACGATGTTTCTCACATTCTCAGGGTCCAATCAAGTTACGATCGATCTATCATTATCTAAGCCACAACTATCAACCCTTCAGCTTAGAATTGCTAAAGGGTTTTCGCCAATAATCATCATCATGATATCAAAAATCAATTTAAGAAGAAAGAAAGATGAAAACCCTCGAAAACTCAATAACAAATCAAAGTCAATCTCGAATCCGAATAACAAAAGTAGTATATTTATGAATTCAGAAAATGGAATAAGAATCCTCACAGCGATCTTAGGGAACAATGAAGAACGGAGTGTCAATCCGTCTCCAAAAGTGAAAACCCTAAGAAAATCTCTAAAATCACGTCTTTCACAATTCTCCAATGTTCCGAAATCTCCAATCCTTAAGGTAAAATGAACCCTAAGCAGCCGTCTCCAAAGCTCTAAGCGAAGATCTAAGCGAAGGTCCTCGAAACTCCCTTCTCAAGCCTTCTTATTGGGCAAAATAGGGTTACGAGAAAGCCCAATGACGTTGTTGACGTGGCAAATATGACACGTCACAAAATCATGGAAATCACGGTCATAAACAAATTTCCACGGCCGTGGTTTAGACCGTGTAACTTTCTGTTGTGTTTCAAACTCACTTCCACGATCCAATTGCCAAGTCCACGACCGTAATTTTGGGCGTGGTTCTCCAAATTCTTGTGAAAGCCTTTATTTCGTGATGTTCTTCACTCATGCTCCTTCCTTAGCCTCTCCAAAGCATCTCCTTGCCATCAAGCATGATCAAATACTCCTTTCCTTCCACATTTTGCTCCAATCCATGCCTTTATTCGCCTAAAAACAAAACAAAGCTAGTGTAGATCTCTACATCGACAAAGTGGGTGAATGAGCTCACAAATGCCTAAAACTTATATCTATGTACACATAAAAGAGGGAAAAACAACTAAAACAAGTGCCTAAATATAGTCATATTTCATGCTAACACCTTTATCGTTATTCTAATATTTGAATGTTAGCTAACGTTTTTAAAATCGATGTTGTAGATGCCTTGCAGGTTAAGATGGTTGTAGAGAGATCCGGAGGGGATGTTCAGCCTGGTCCAGGTACTCATATAGATGGGAAGGGAGAGTCTTTCCGTTTCTGCATGCACATTAGGTTAATTGTTATGTTTTGTAAGGCTGATCCATCTACACATTCATCATTTTAACCTTTATTGATTTCAAATTATTTTACTACATTTGTGCCTTGTTGTAAGATCTAGTAACGTTGTTGTCAAACTGAGGTCGGGACTCATTGTGAGGTCCTAACTAGTAGCTCCCCGAGTTCCAAGAATTTGGGGTGTTACAATATGGTATCACATCCACGTTGGCAACAATGGAACTTGTAATCTTCTAAAAGACCGAATTTAGAAAATAACTAGAACCCGAAAGGGGTCTAAGAATTTCAAATTGAACTTATGCTTTTACACATGCGCATAGTCGGGTTGTTGGGTTAGTAGTACGTGGACCCCCATCGTCTCCGTGGACCTCTACAGCTTAGCAATATAGGTATGACATTATATGGACTTATAGTTGTGTATTGATGTTTATTATATAGTTATATATATAGCATGTTAGTGACCTAAAGGATTTTATATCCTTGAGTGTAGTTATCATGATGCGATGATCGCCTCATGGTAAACAATAGTAGATTTGAAAAAGTTTTCAATACAAGCAACGGACTCAGACCTCGAGTAGTATATGTTCTAGCAGACTTCTTGTGAATTTCTACAACCCCCGAGGAGCGGGTGGACAAGAAGGAAAGACTACAAGAGAATTTCAACAAGAAAGAACAATCATATGAGCAAGGAATTCTAGAATAAACTCAAATGGAGGTGATAAAAAGCCGTACAAGAAATTTTGCGGTATGAAGACGATAGATGAGATCCGGAGAAGCAGGGAATGATTGACAAATGCACAAACTTGATATAGTAATTGTGAAACACGAATCAAGCAAAGTGGAGTGCAACCACGCTTGGTGAGTTAGAGGACATTACAATCGAGGTGGATGCCCCACAAACACATATGGGCATGGGAGTATATATCTCACTAGAGTCACATTGTCAACTATGAGGATTTAGTGGTAGAGCCAGATAATACGTTTGTATAGCATCTAGTATTCGTGTATGTATGTATGTATGTATGTATGTATGTATGTATGTATGTATGTATGTATGTATGTATGTATGTATGTATGTATGTATGTATGTATGTATGTATGTATGTATGTATGTATGTATGTATGTATGTATGTTATAAATAATTGTAGGGTGGAACGTTGTTTCTCGAGAATAAAGGATAGACGTTTTTGTTATATTGACATAAGGCTACCTCTCAAATCGGCCCGGTGGCCCAACTCTTGTCTTTAAGGGGGAACCGATGTAATAACCGGGAATTTAAATTCGGAAATGGGTTTCCGAATTATAATTAATAGATTTTTATTGTAAGTGACCGGACAAGGCATAACATGATCATAACCTCATCATCACACACTAATATATACCTAGTATGATACTACACACTCATACTAGGAAATAAAGGGACAATGCCGTTCATAGGGAAGCCCGGAAGCAAGACAAACCTGTGTGACAAGTGTAAAGCAAGGCTGAAAATGCAGGGAGGCGTAGGGCGACCCTAGGTGGCGCAGAGGCGGTGACTGGCCGGCGCTGGGGCGGTCCTAAGGTGGAGCAGGGGCGCCTGGTGTGCAGAATGAACACTTCCAACTTCTCCTTGCTTCTTCACTCGATCCTCTTTACACCTTCTTTAGCTAATATCCCCATACATACATATACATACATATATGCATTAAACAAAGCCTATGAAAACTGCCACAAGATCAAACCTTGTGGAATCTTAAGCTAGAAAGGCAAATAAAAGAAAAGAAGAAAGGAAGAAGAAAAAGAGAAAGAACTCACCAAGCTGAACCTAACATAGGGAGAAACCTCACCACAAATTCGAGGCTAGCTCAACATAAGCACAACAACGTCCTCAATCATCATCATCAACATCCAAGCCACAAAAATTCATGAAAACTCAAACAAAATCAAGAAAATCAAGATGAAGATCCAAAGAGGGAAGAAGAAGAGAAGAACAACGTAAGGTAGGAGATGAAGCTGTAAGAGAGGTAAAACACTCATCAGAAGTGAGAGAATAAACTTATAGAGGAAGGAGGAGCTAAAGCACGGGTCAAGAGTCAAACAAGCAGCCTGCAGCAGACCACAAACCATAAGGGCGGCTCATGGAGGCGCAGGGGCGGACCAAACAGGCCGTAGGGGCGGGCTCTGCAAGCCGCAGGGGCGGTTTAAGTCAAACTTCTGCACTATCAACACTCAAAGACTAAGGCTCTTACACTCACAATGGGTCCCGACCCTTAGCCTGACAATAATTTCACTAGATTTTACAACAAGACACAAATAAAGGCAAAACCGACATACATTTTTAATGCAATGATATGATCCCTAGGAATAAACAAAGGACACACTCTAGCCGAGTTCTCATCTCCAAAAACTCAAATGTCAAATACATAACAATATACAATATATTCAAGACTCCACTCCAAACCCATTTTACAATGTACGAACCCCGGTTGCCCACTCTTCTGGATCTCTCGGCAACATCCCTAACCTGCATGCAACTACAACATCGGTATAAACCATTAGCTAACATTCAAAGCATTATAATCATGGTATTGGTACACACACACATAAGTCAACATAAACACACTTCATGCTCCAACACACACAAGCCGGTTTATTATCTTTCCATTTATGTCATTCCATTACTAAATCCAATTATGGTGTGACATGAGAGTCATAACGATCTTGCCCTTGTCCCCTTTTACCAAACGAGTTTTTACTTGATGCAATCAACCGTTGGACTGGTCGCAAGGCACCTCCCAGTCACCCATTTTGGACTGAACAAGCGGTCACAACCCGGTTGTCATACACTTGGGCCAATATACATATAACACAAGGTCATCCTAGTTCCGGTTTTGTTGTTATAAAAATAACCAAACACACACACACAACCAATCACTCTTTAATGCTAATACAAAGAAGTTAGCCAAGGAAGTCCTGAGACTTACCTCGTCCCAACACTAAACCTACCAAAACTGCTCTCCCTTCCCGTAGGAAGATACTCAACTCCTGATCATAACAAGACACAAATCATGAACACTCTCATAAGCTAGAAGACCAAAGACTCCTAGACCTGATGATCTTGCAAGATCATAAACTGTAGCAAGATACTAGGATAGACATGCCTAGTCTCGAAAATCTCAACGGTAGCAACACTATTCTTGAATACGCACATCCAAGCCCACAATCTCAACAACCATGTACTCATAATCTCAAACCTCACAAGCCTCACAAGGACAACCCTACACTCACAACATCCGACTCAAGGTTCGTCACAAAACAAATCTAAGAACATTGATAACCTCTACACTCATCAAAGGTCCAAAGCCACAACATGGCATTCCACAAGGTTATGCTAGATCCAAACTGGCATGCTTCTATCATATATACTCTGTAGGATCAGCTATGAACACATGCTCAAAGGAAAGTACTCACTGGGGCAAAGACGCGGGCGCAGAAGGAGGAAACACAGCCGCGGAAGCAGAAAAAGGCCGCGCCGGATTGCTGGATGATCCAATGGTTGCCCCTGCGGCTACCCACCCTTGCGGCTTTGGTTGGCCGCCGCTACGGCTCTTGTGCAGTGGGCGCCCCAGCGGTGTTGTCCAGCCGCGGGTGCGGTCGAACTCTAGAAAGGTGATCTCGAGCTCTTTTTCGACTAGTTCTATAAAGTGTGGAGGGTCTCCTAGCTTCCTTGCTCCACCATAGATGTCCCACACACAAACATCATGATAGCCTACGATCTAGGCTATATTCATACACACGCAACACAAAAAAGGTAAGAAATCTAAGAATCCATGGCCTCCACCATTGGAGCTCAAGTAAGTAGAAGAAAAAGAAGGAGGGAGAAGAAGGAGGGGAACTTACTCACCAAATTCGGATCTACAATACCTCACAAGCTTGACATTACACATGAGAAGAAGAAGAAGAAGAAGAAGAAGAAGAAGGAGGAGGAGGAGGAGGAGGAAGATCCCCATAGAGGAAGCTACCAAGAGCTTTCAAGGCCAAAGAGAGATGGAGGAGGAGAGAATCACTTTTATGTGAAAGTGAAATGGGAGGAAAGAGAGTGGGAAGGTTGATAGGGTAAGCACAAAGAGGGTAACGACGGGTCGTTTTCCCCAAAACGAAGGGTCGGAAGGTGACGGAATAAAAATCCCGCTCACTCAGCACATCGAGCCTGCGGAAAAACTGAGTTGTGCCTACGAGAAGGTCGCTAAACTACTCAATAACCGGAATTAAAATTCTAGGCATTACATCCAACCCCCCTAAAAACAAGTTTCGTTCCGAAACTTGCTAACGCAGAACTCTCGCCCATAACTACCTCGGTAACCGCTCTGGAAACGTAAACGTGCCAACTCTCTACTCGATAACCAAAACACACTCATATAACCACGTTAAGACCTCGCAAGGCCTACCCACATACTCACATGATCCGCATACCGCATACCAAGTCAAGATCTAACCGATCACACAACGCATTCCCGTCCGGGCCACAAAACACATAAACTTACGCATGTACATAAGATCTAACCCATCGGCCATATCGATGCAACTAGCTCATCGTAAAACTCAACAAAAGATGCTATCCCACGTCCTCCCGGTAGCCTCATCGGCTCCTCCTCTACCACTAGATTCACAAGACTAACATCATGAATCGAGTCATACATGTACTCCCTTGCCTATCACACATGAAACCTGGTGAACGTCCTCTACACTCTGTAACCAGGCTAACGGGTAAACCAATTCCCAACTCGCGCCAAGAGCTCAAAAAGGTCCGATGTATGAGAAACTCAACTTTCCTTTTTCATGTCCACAACGTATGACGCCTCGCGTCCATGGTAATTTTAACCAAATATTCTCCATATCTGAAATCTGGAGGTCTGTGCCACTCATCTATATACACCTTCTGGTGACTCAACATGAATAGCATCCACTCTTGGACCACCACCACTCGAGTGAGGTCATCCCGTATCTACTCCGGGCTATCCCTACATATACCATCCAAATTCCAAAACCTCGGTGTACTATGCTTCCGTCCAAAGTGCCTCACAAAGGCCCATCACAAACGACACATCTCACTATCTTAATACGAAAGCTCGATCAAAGTGGAGGTGTCATGTCCACCCTTACCCCTTAGCTCGCACACATTCCATCTGTACGGCATCCAAGGTCACAAAAGTCCTCTCTAGTGGACCAACTATACGAGAATGGAACTGTCATGAGAGACAATTGGTCTCCTAAGCGGCGTGATCCCGCTGGTCAACAATCCCGGGATGAATCACCTATATCAATCTGAGATAACGATACTCGGTACCCCGGGTAATCTCATCATTAGTTAGTAGACTCCACAACTGGCTTACTTATCGGCCTTATTTCCCAAAAGGATATAAAACGTGTTGTCTCCGTCGGTCGGTCCATAATGACCCAAACACGTCAAACTGTTACCCGGTCGCAAACCGGTAATAACCTCTATGGAGGTATCCTCTCACTTCCACTACGTAACTTGCGGTGGATAAAGTCCTCTTCCCGTCTTATGTTGCTCAAGCTTGACCTGAAGACGGGTCACATACTAGCTTGAGGCCACCTCATTAATGTGATCATCACCAATCCAAATACCTCTTACCAGCACCATGTTGAACAAGTAAGGGTAGTGTGAGCCTCCTAGAGGGCTCTACCCCGGGTCTCCGTTACGAGTACTCATAGACGCTCTTGGCGTCTCAAAAAACGTCAACCCATAAAGGTAACTATGGTGCTTCTCCACGGGACCTTCAATCCCGAATCTTCCTCAAAGCCATACAAATCCCATGAATATGTCAAGTCACTTCACAAGTCATCTAAGTTAATAAGTTGAGGTTGAACCGTCAGTTTAAGTTGTTGCTTCCTCTCGAAGCGTCCACTTACTCAGGGTGTTAGTGACCATAAAAGACTAGCAAGTCACTTTTTAACAAAATACCAACATCAACTTAAGCGCGTGTATTAAAGAGCCTAACTCTCGACCCTTCATTGGTCATTCTTCTTATATGCCCATAATCATCTGACACACAGGCGAAAGCTCTCTCATTACTTCATACCTCTCCCAAGCCCCACTTAAACGTATTCATAATTTCATACAGTCCCATGACTTCAATGTCTGTGCCAAATAAAACGGAATAGAGGTCACTCACCTCTTCCGCTTATATTAAAGCTCGACGTGCACGTCTCGGACCCCCACGATCTAATCGACTTCCTCGGAAAGGAAGAAAGTGTCAAAACCATCCCGCAACTCGGCGGTTATATCCCACCAACTTATAAGATGCATACCTCCTCCACATGCCCTGGAGGTATCACCGAAACTATCACCTCGTTCTCATTGGATCAACTTGATAACTCTCAAAATCACTACGTTTCCTAGGAAGTCACCTCGAACCTCTTAATCCGATTAGATAATTCTCCTTATCATCTTATTCTGCATAACGTGAATTACTTTCGTCCCATGTCAAGCTTGTTCCTCTCCATTCGAAGAGTACCACAAGCCGTTGTCAACAAATGAGAACTCAAAGAACCATTCGTACATCTCGCACATCAACAGTTGTCATGAAACGTTAGGTTACGGTCCACCTCATACAACAACGCTTACCAGTCTACAACACTAACATAAGCTTAGGGTTCACATTGAAACCACCCGAAACCACAAATCGAACGGCACTACCGCCATCTGAATCCGAAACCCGATGAATGCACATCCATATAATCTCTAACTCACCAATCGCACTAGCGATTCATCAAGGCTTCCCTACCAATTCAAGTGACCATACCGGCCCGAAATGCCGTCTTACTTAGGCCCTTTATTTTCTCTACCCTAACCTGGTAGCACTTGGACTTCAAGTTGATCATACAAATATGGAAATCATATGCAACTAGTCTTAACGAGCCTCCACCACGGAGGAGATAACACCTACTTGTCAATCACCTTACACATCTATCGATAATCAAATTACAACTTCTCCAAATCCGTATCTTTCCTAAAAACCGTACCTGTATGTCCCCATGGGGAACGCTACGCGAAATCCTGAACACAATACTAAAAGATCCACCTCGTTACTTTACCATGTACTAAACCTCATCAGCCCAAGGCTTTCAGCGTTACTATACTCAGTGTTCCCGTCTGACACCATAGCCACCATGGCTCCTTCGAGTTAGTCTAGAAACTTGACTCGTCTCTTTCTTGCATCAACATATCATCTGTCTCATAACATTCATCTTCTTATGTACTCCCGTCTACGTACCACCACTATGAAAACCTCACCTTCTTCTTGATCCACTCGATCCCTTTATCATGCTCAAACCTTAAAGGTTCCAATCCGTGCCGTTCCTCCATATGCCCATCTCAAGACTGAAGAAGGTCGCAAAAAGGGTCATGACAATCCCTCCCTGGGAGGTCTATTAATGTCACTTGATTTGATCACATGCAATATTACTTGATTAAGACTATTGTGCTTAAGTTGACATACTTCTTCACTACTTACACCGAACCACCGGAAATCCTCCAAGTTCTTGTTACCGTTCCATTATATTCTCCGCTTGAGGTTATAACTCCCATCTACCATTCCTCCATAGGCAACCCGGACTTTATGCGTTCTCGGTCATCACCGATAAGCTTATGGTTGACCTTCTCTAAGGTCCACAACTTACCATTCTTCTATACTTCATGTCACTATTCTCATGAAGGCTACGCTCCTTGGGGTACTCGACCTCAACTCCGGTAGCTCTTTCCATGTTCCATGCTTTCTTCCTCTTCCATAAGGTTACCATACTCTTCTTGGCCTCGCGCGTTGTATAACTCACCTTCATAGGCTTAACGGCGCCTATTAATATCTTGTAACTGTGTCTTCTCAAAATCTCTAGCGTTACTCAGTAACCGCTCGCATTTCTCTTGGTTGGTATCTTAAGTCTTTCTATAACTAAAAGATCTTGTTGCATCTCTCATCTTCTCGGGATTAACATCTACTCACCCTTCTTTCTTCTTGGCATTTCTTATCCTATCATTATAGCGGAAACCGGTCAACTCCACGTGAACCCCCACCATGTCATTCTTCTCATAACTCTCGTAATGTTGATACTTCACTTATTGGTACCTCGTAAGATTAACTTACAGTATCTTAAATCTTTTGCAAATGGTTCGATCACACCTCCCATCTAGACTCCAATGCTTAGCAGCGCCTATAGAAAACTTTAAGTATGAACGGAATACGACCTTTAACCTTGCTAGAATGTACCCATCTCCTCCTCGATTTGCGTCTTTCATTGTCCACGCGTCCTCTTGAAGAGCCTCAAGTCGTTATCTATAGTTGGTTACACTGCCGCTCAACCATTGCTTCTTCGGAACCACTTCCACACCTTCATTTTACTTTCTTTCTTGTATTGCTTCCATCTCGATTTCTCTTAAGTTGTCTCGTGTTTTTCCTTCTACTTGTTTGTCCTTCGTTTACGTCATCTCTAAATACTAATATGATATCATACTACCGATAATTGAGCGTACACATTCACGTACGAACACTATCCCAAGACAACAACGTCGCCCATTGGCGATGATATCATACTACCGTCTTAACTATAAGGTCTTATATATTCATATGCTACTACATATCATAGATATACGTATATATGACCATATAAGTCCTATGTCCACATCACTACCAACATAGCAAATCCGGAAATCCACAACAACAATACAAGGTCCAAATACTAATATGATCCTATCATACCACATGTAATTGTATATTAATATATAAAGGCCATACCACTACTGTTCATAAAAAGTCCATCATACAAAACTACAATCCACAAAGATACATAACAAGTCCATCATGTATAACTACAATCCAGAAAGATGCATAACAAGTCCATCATGCATAACTACAATCCACAAAGATAACTATAATCCAACAACTAGGTTCCCGAGATCTGCGGAAGGAGTGGTGGTCCGTACATTCTATTCAAACTAACTATGCTCGTGATTTTTTTTAAAAATAAACATAAGTCAGTTTTAAAACTCGGAACCCTTGAGGGTTCCATTAACTTATATTCAGTCTTTAGAAGATTGCGAGTGCCATTGTTGTCAACATAGGGCTCTGATACCATATCGTAACACCCCGAATCCGTTGGAGTCGGGATGCTCGGCAGGAGATCACACATGGGTCCTGACCCTTAGCCTGAAAACAATTTGACCGGAGCTTACAACAAGACAGAAATAAAGGCAAAACCGAATTGAAAACCTAAAAAGAAGTAGGCGTTAAGTCATTATTTGAGGAACGGTCCGACTGAGTTGTATTAGGGAGACAAGATGACCGAAGGTATTTCTATGGTCGTCTATACCCAATCAAAAGTTAATCCCGACTTAGCACTAAGAAACAAGTATAGTGATTAAGTAAGGGTCGAACCAGAGAGAGTTAAGGTGTTTTAGATGCAATTATCGATTATAATGACAAGTGACACAAAGGGGGGGGGGTTTGGTTGAATTGATGCACAAAAACTTATGAAAACGATTAAAGCGACAAATAAGACAATAATGGATGAATCTACAATAGGTTGATTCTAAGCATGCAATTGCTATTTTGGTGCATTCCTTTTACAAGTTTTTAAGTAATCTCCCGTCTCGATCATACATATGTGTTGAGCCAACTGGCATCAACACAACTTAAACTATTAAAGTTCCATAAACCTACAAGAACAAATAACAAGTTAGCATTCAAACAAAGACTAAGGGATATAAAGAGAAGATTAAAACCGTTAAACTTATCTTTATATTTGTGTTCCTTTTCTTTAAGTAATTACAACCCGTTATTACTTAAAGTTGCTACTAGATTAAAGACCCGAACCCGGAACCTATTAATCCTAGTTCTTTACATGCACTTTAGAACCTAAGGTGATCAATCTCAAGTAATAGTTAACATGCAATTAAACAATGGAGATCAAGGAAACACAAAGCATTACTGGATAAAAACTTATATTAAAAGAACTTACAACCAAAGTAACAAAGCAACTTCAAACCAACCCAATGTAGCAAGGGAGTTAGCAACTCATTACAATGGCAAACTCAAGTCTAAAAATGGATTTTTGTGAGGAAAAGCATGGATCATTCTAGCAATCAGCCATGGACTATTTATACTACAAAAGACACTAAATTAGGAGTAAATAGCCGGCCTAAAACAACCACCTTTAATGCCATAAAGGTGGTGTAAACAGCCGGAGTAAAGCTTCTGGTGTTTCACCGCAGGGGCGGTTTAGGCAAAATCGGTTGATCTTCTTCAAAACCGTTGGGGCGGCTACTCAACTCCGTTGGGGCGGATCTTTAATGCACTTCAACGTCTGACTTTTCGCCTTGCTAACGTTTCTGATGTCAAGGCGCAGGGGCGCCTTAAGGCCAACGCAGGGGCGGTGACATAGACTCTTCGCCTTCCAACTCCCAAGGCGAGGTGTAGGCAGGGCGCAGTGGGAGGCGTAGGGGAGCTGGTCTTCGTCTCGTCAAAGCAAGTCACTGCAGGGGCGGCTGGAAGGGCCCGCGGGGTGGTGGAGCAACAGAAACTTTGCTTCTTGATCGGTCTTTACTCCTAAGTGCTTATAACTCCTTCCTTAGCTTCTTTTGATCTTCTTCTTCTGGACCAAGGAGTTAGTAGCATAAACCGACACTAATGCAATAAAAAGACTCTAAAAACTACCCTAAAATATAGTGATTCCATCACTTATCAAACTCCCCCATACTTAGACCTTTTACTTGTCCCGTGTAAAACAAATGACAGCTATTAGACTCAAGGTCTCAAGAAGCAAGGGGAAGAAAGAAAAATAATGGAAAACAAGAGAAAAACCAAGAAAGGAAGAAGAGAAAAGAGAGGAAATGTGAGAAAAAGAGATACTACCATCCTTATTGCTCCAAGAGTGGCCTACCCGGAAAACCCCCTTATGACTCCCCTTCTTATGTCGCCAAAACGTCGGAAGAGAAACCTACACTCGGTGTCGCTCATCTTGCCAAGGCGCCCTTTCGGGTTTTCACCTTGCCACTCTTCTTCTTTTCTCACTTAAGCTCACATCCCTCAAGTCCAATTTTGCACCAACCTAAGGTTGGTCGGACTACCTTCTTTTTACCTAAACCGCCCTTTCGGGTTTTCGGTTTATCCAAGGATTTTCATGCCTTTTTTCACTTCTTTGGCTTTTTCTTTTTTATGTTTTTTTTTCAAACTGATTTCAACAATGCAAAACAAATGTCAAAAAAACAACTAATAAACTGTACAAGCAATGATATATATCCCTCTCCCATACTTGAAGTGCACTTTGTCCTCAAAGATAAAATGAGTCAAAGATAAATGTGGGAGAAGGGAAAGAAATGTACCCCTCACTGGGGTGGTCCGGATGGACCACCAGGACCCTCCTCCGGTGGGTAAGGGAAATGGCGGAAGAAGTGCACTCGCCGGCGGTGAAGGGTGTCAATCCGGTCCTCTTGAGCCTCCATCCTCTCTCGAAATGAAGTCTTATAGCTAGCCTGCAAAGCTAGCTGCTGAGTCTCCAACTGCTGCCGATGAGCCGCCTGCCAAGCGTCCTGACGGCGGTCAAAGTGAGTGGTCATGGAAGAGGCAAAGCTGGACTGCCACGCCTGTTGCTACTCAAGCATAGACCACTGATACTCGGTCTTCCATGCCTGGTGCTGTGTAGTCAAAGCAGCCAGCTGAGCCTACAGACTCTCCATGGTCTGAATGTCATGTCCTGACGTCGGCATATCCTCATCAGTGGTGTGGGTCCTGTTAGAGCCAGCTGCATACCTCCTAACAATATCAACCTGAGGCCGTCTCGGAGGGACAGGGTCAGCTGGTACATATAGGTCAGAGAGCTCTTCTCTCAATGGGAGTCGTCGGGGAAGATATGTGATGTGACTCCCATCAGCAAGGGAGATACAGAACCGATGCTCCCCGTCTCTCCTGAGGAGTCTGCACCTCCTCAATAACCCTTCATTGTATAAGGGTGCCTCCAAACCTTCTTCCAATGGAGGAAGATCCATAAACCGCGCAACTAGAAATGAAATAATACCTCCTCCCACTATGTCACGAGACTCATTCTTCCTAATCCGCTTAAGAGCGGTAAGGAAGAGATATGCCCAATCCGGCACCCAATCATTTGTGGAGAGGCATGCATATAACAATGGAAGGTCCTTGAGAGCGACCTTATTCTCCTCCTTGTGTCCACAGAAGACACTCATGAAGACCTTTGATATGAGCCTCAAGCAGGGTGAGTGAATTTGTTGGAGTACTCACCACCTGCATGGAACTCTAACATAGTGGTGGCCTGCCAAAACTCAAGCAAATCCGGTGTCGGAATGGGTTCCCACCAGTCATCAGAAGCTGCTATTGTCACCCCTAAAGCCTCCGATATTTGGGTGTAATCCAATGTGCACTTCCTCTTGTTGCACTTGAATGAAAGCCCAACACACATTTGGTCTACCGTCTCCATTTTGAATGTTGCTATAAATTGTCTGCTGATGTCGGGGTGTGTTGGAGCGGTCTTTATCAAAAAATCTCCCAACCCGGCATTGTTTAGAAATTCCTGCATACTCTCCAACATCCCTAGATTTTCCAAGCTGGAAACATCAAGGAACCGGGTTGCATGCACCTCCCGGCTTTGAGCAATCCTATATCGATCCTTCTTACCTTCCGTCAACTTGTATTTTCTTTGTGGTTCCATCTCTTGCAATTGATCAAGTAAGAGAGTTAGAAAGTTCAAAAATTTGATCAAAAGACGAACCTTCTATCGTAAAATCTGCAGGGGCGGTCGACGCAGGGGCGGGGGCTTGCACGCGCAGGTGCGGTCGAACAGCAGATGGCGATTTGGTCGTTTCGACGAAGGTGGTGGCGATGGGGCTTTTCCGGCGCTTTCTTTGGTTCATGCGGCTGTCGCCGGAGGTGGAGCAGTCGAGCGAGAGTGGAAGGTTTGTGTGTGGTGGAGGTTGTTCGTGTTGGAAAGAGGGTGGCGCCACCAGGTTGCCGGAGGTGGCGCAGGGGCGCGACGAGGTGGTGGCGATGAGTTGCTGGAGGGCGCAAGGGCGCAGGGGGGTGAGGCGGCTAGGTTACGCAGAGTGAATGGAGACGGAGTGGAGAAGGTGGTAGATGTAGGTTATTTTTGGGAAGTATATTTTTTTTTCTTTCCTTAACTGTACCGCAGGGGCGGTGTGTGTCGCCGTAGGGGCGGTGACAAGAGAGAGGGGGCACGCAGCCTCAGCGCCCGGGGCGGAGCTGAGGGTGTGTGTCAAGGGTGGCCGCCGCAGGGGCGTAGGGTTGGCACCGCGGGGGCGGTGGCTACGTGAGTAGACGCAGGCTCAGTGCCGGGGGTGGCGCTGGCCAGGGGTGTCGCCGCAGGGGCGTGTTTTTAGAGCCGTAGGGGCAATTTTCTTGACAGAAGCTCCTCTTCTTATTCCTTCGGGTTGCCTCCCGAATTAGCGCGTTTGTTTTACGTCGTTGGCTCGACGTAAGGACTCTTCCTCTATGTTTGAACCTCCTCCTGCATGCCTTTTGGGTTTATAACCGTTTGCGATGGTAATCCTCCGGAGGCCCTAGTTTCAATTCGTGTAATGGCTTCCGCCATTTAACCAACCTGCTACTCAAGGTTCTTGATGCTTGATTCTGTTGTTTGGACATGAGTAGCAAAGTGTTTAGTTAAAACCTGCAACATATCTTCAGTTGAGTGATACTTACCTTGGCGGGGCTGTTGTTGTTGGTTTTGTTGATCTCTCCACCGAAAATTCTGTTTTTCACGCCAATATGGCATGAAATTCTGTGCATAGGGATCGTTCCTAGGTCTTTGCTGCTGTGGTTGTCCATAACCCATTGCGTTTACTTCAGCATCGTCATCTTGAACTTGTGGACACATGTCCGTTGGATGATACGGGTCAGCACAAACTCCACAAACTTTGAGCTGTTGCGGTGTTCCCATAAGTGTTAGCCTCTTCACTATTTCCTTTAATTCCGCTAGCTCGGTGGAAATCTCGTTCTTCCCGTAACTCATGGCATGAACTCCTTTCTTAGCCGGGGTCCTTCTAAAATTCCGAGTTCCTTCCGCTAGTTCCTGTATCTTTTCCAAAGCAAGGTCAGGAGTAGAGTTAAGAATATTACCTCCGCAAGCCGCATCGATAAACCTCCTTTCATTGTCTAGCAAGCCATTGTAAAAGTACAAGACTAGATCTTGAGTTTAATATCCGTGGAAAGGACAGCTAGATCAGTGGCGTGCAAACCTTTTGAAATACTCGTAGAGAGTTTTGGTTGCCTCTTGCTCAATTTTGCATATAGCTTTCTTCAAGCTATTTGCCTTTTTAGCTGGAAAGTATTTCTCCAAAAATGCTTTGTGAAGGTTCTCCCAAGTGTCAATGCTTCCGGATGGAAGGTGGTAATACCAATCATCCGCCGAATCTTTGAGTGTGAAGCCGAATGCCCTCCTCTTGATCTGTTCTTCGGTGTTGGCCGGCTTCATGCTCATACAAACGGTGTGGAACTTCCCAAGGTGCTTGATGGGGTCATAACCACTTAGCCCATGGAAGGATGGAAGCAAGTGAATAAGGCCCGGTTTGAGCTCAAAGTTGACTCCTTCCCCTAGTGCCGGTATAGCGACCGCAAGAGGGTTTTGAGCCAAAGTGGGATGCGTAAGTTGACGAAGAGTACGGTCAGCCATCTCTTGTTGTAGTTGTTGTTGTCTTCATTGTTGGATGTGCGTCCTCTCAATTCTGGACCAAAAGAAGCAAAGCCGGAATTAGTAGCACGGTTGTGAACCATAAAAATGGTTCCAACCAATAATCAATAATAACAATAAAACACAAAAACTCCCCGGCAACGGCGCCAAAATTTGACCGAAGGTATTTCTATGGTCGTCTATACCCAATCAAAAGTTAATCCCGACTTAGCACTAAGAACAAGTATAGTGATTAAGAAAGGGTTGAACCCAAGAGAGTTAAGGTGTTTTAGATGCAATTATCGATTATAATGACAATAAGTTGCTGGTAAATTCATAGAATGGTGTGTGAAAAATGCTTACTCTCATGCTATGCATGATTTCAGCTTACAAAACGTATGTCCATGAACAATATCATATGAAGCTACATAACTCCAAACATACCTTTATCATAATAACATCACTCCTATACTCCATGTACTACGTCACCAACATAATTTGGGAACGCTTCATAAAATAACTTAAACATATGGGTTTTAATTAGCCGGATGATCACCTTCCTTGGGATCCTGTTTCCTTCAAACACAAGTGCATTCCTCGCATGCCAAATAAAATAAACCGTTGTCACAAATGCAATCTTCATAGCAATGGTTCGACGATGTTTGTACCTCCGTCGTTGCCTAAACCATCGAACTGTAACATCTATAGTACCCAATCCCGAGGGCATTCCCACCAAACTTCGAATCTCTCTCCAAATTCGGCTCGAAAAGCTACATCTGAAAAAAATATGTTCATGTGATTCATTATGGTGTTGGCATAAGTGGCATATTGGGTCGACCTCCAAGAACGACATTCTATCATGTGTCGGTAATCTGCAAAGTACTGCCATCCATGCAATACATGAATGACGTGGCGTGATCTTGTTATCCCAGATGATGTTGTGCCAGCTAACCCTATCCCCTTTCAACCTTATCAGATTATAAGCAGCAGTTACTTTGAATCGGCCTTTCGGTGATAATAAATTAATAATATTATCCATAGTCATACTCTGATCAACTCTGCTAATCATCAAATCTCTTGCAGACAAGATGGCCTTAACTAATCCAGAATCCCGCTTGTGTACTTGCCATTCTTGCGGTGTCACAATCGATAGGTAACGGTGATGAATCCATTTAATCCACACACTTTCACTGCCTTCATGTATTCGAGTAACCCCAGGCCACCTTCATCTTTCGGCTTACATATCCTGTCCCAAGCAACTCTCGGTCTTCTCCATAAGAACTGACGTGTCAACCGTATAAGTCTATCAATAACCATTCCCGGTATATGCAGCATTGATAGCCAAAAACTATCAACTCCCTGGATGACGGTGTTAATCATCTCTAATCTCCCTGCAAACGAAAGGTTTCTTTTGTTCCACGTATTCACATGCTTACTAACCTTATCCAGTAATGATGTATACTCCCCCACTCGTAAGGTATGCGGTGCAATCGGCACACCTAAATATCTGAACGGGAATACACCATTAACGAACCCTGTAAGTCTCCTTAACTCATCAACTTCATGATTCGGTATTGATGCCAAAAACATAGACGATTTCTCAAAGCTTATTCGCAAGCCACTGACTTCTCCAAATCTAGTTAAAGCAGCCATTAAGGTACCAACCGATTGCTTATCACCTCTTGAAAAGAGCACTACATCATCAGCATAAATAAGATGTGCCAACCGAAGCTCTCTACAATGTTGATGAAACTGAAACCCATCTTCAGCCGTTCCAGTTTTAAGTAATCGGGAAAACATTTCCATACAACATACAAAGAGAAGCGGTGACAAAGGATCTCCTTGCCTTATCCCTCTCTTACCCTTAAAGAATCCGTGCATTTCTCTATTAACTTTAATCGAATACGATGTTGTTGTGACACATTCCATGATCCATTCAATCATTTTAATCGGAAAATCAAGGGTTAGTAGTGCAAACCGAAGAAAACTCCATGATACGGTATCATATGCTTTAGCGAGATCCACATTAAGAAAACATCTTCTTGTATCCCGCTTCACATTATATCGCCTTAAGATCTCTTGCACAAGGAATACATTATCGGACATAAGCCTTCCTGGTACAAATGCTGCTTGTGACGGATCAATAATATGACTCAAACATGGAGCAATCCTTGTTGTCATAATCTTTGAAATAATTTTATAGATAACGTTACAACACGCGATCGGTCGGTAATGGCTAACACGGGTCGGATTCTCATTTTTCGGCACCAAGGAGACTACTGTATGATTTATTCTACTGAGCAACTTGCCATTTGTATAGAATTCTTTTACTGCAGCACATACTTCACTGCCCACTACTTCCCATGCAGACTTGAAAAAAGATGAGGTGTACCCATCAGCACCCGGCGCCTTTTCCTCAGCTATACCCCACAATGCATCTTTGATTTCTGAATTCGAAACCGGCATAATTAACTCTTCTTTCATATTATTCGGCAATTTTGGACCAACAGCAAACTCACTGCCAACTGGTACAGTCACAGTTTCATACGTTCCAAACAGCCCCTGATAGAATTCAACAAATGCTTGTGCTACCTCCTCATTAGACGTAGTGACCTGGCCATTCGTTCTTATTATAGACATGATATGGCATTTCCTGGCTCGAGCTCTCATTAAGCCATGAAAATAACGTGTCGGTCGATCTCCATGCAATGTAAATGTCGACTTCGCTTGCTGTGATAAGAAACTATATTCTGCATCATTCAATCTATCCATACTTCTCTTTGCATGCACTGTTTGCTCCCGTATCTGAATCGAACTTGGATTAAGCCGTAACTCCTCAATCAGCCTTGTATACACATTAGTCGCATGTCTCGCTTTCTCTGTAATATGATCAAACTGTCGCCTGTTTAACATTTTTAATGGACCCTTCATGCCGCCTAACAACATGCAGAGTCGATATTGGTACGTCCCACGTACATGGCATACCCATCGCTCTTTCACAATATCAAGAAAATCTTCATGCCTCGACCACATATTAAAAAATTTGAAACTCCTTCTTGTACCATATATATGCCGTTCTAGATGTGCAATACCCGGCCGATGATCTGAATATTGCCATTTATCAGCATATGTAGCTCGACAATGAAAACCACGTGCCATCCATACCTCATTAACCATCACCCGATCTATCTTGCTCCATATATTCCCATTCGACCACGTATACTTGGACTCACTGTTATACGGTACGTCCACAAGCCCCAGGTCCTTACACACATCATACAATGGCTTGGTTTCATATAATTTAACCCGTGCACCATTGATTCGTTCATCCATATACATCACGTTGTTGAAGTCCCCCAGAACTAGCCAAGGTACCTGTGCATCCGTCATTGTATCTTTCATTCCTTGCCATGCCTCATGCCTTGTCGATACTCGATGCTCTCCAAGGATAAAAAATACCCCAAATATCATTCCTGTTGCTTTGCATGTTACCATGCACGTAATATACTGAATATGAATACATAGTATCGCAACTTCCATGTATGCTGGGTCCCACATAACAAGTATCCGTGATCTGACGTCCAGATTAAAATTATCTACATATCTCCATTGTGAAAATTTTCTTCTCATGAGAACCTGCACATTAGTAACAGATGTATCAATATGTGTTTCTAATATACCGCATAATCTTACCTTGAATTCTTCCAGCAGCTTCTTTAACCCATTCTGTTTGTGAGGATGATTAATCCCCTGAATATTCCAAGCCATCACACTCATGCATGCGCTTTACGTCCACCTTTACGCTTATCAACCTTCTGATGTCGTTCAAGCTCACCAGGGTCAATATTAGTGGCTGTTAGACGTGTAAGACGCCTGACAACTCCATCTTCTTTATGCCGTCCAACTTCCTTCTTAACTTGCTTTTCCAGGGAAGCATTAAGTTTTCGTATGATCCTTTGCTTTGCCCTAGATAGAGCAGGGGTAAATATCTCATCGGAGTCATCGTTACTTTCATCTTCATCATCATTATTTGTTTCAGATGATACATCATCATTCGACTGAATAGCCAAGTCTTCCGACTGGCCATCATCGGAGTCATCCGTTGTTGATGTATCATTATGGACACTCCTTTTATCACAATCCGTTCGTTGAGGGTCAGGTATTTCAACTCCCTCCAGTATCTTTGCTTTACCTTTCTCTTTACGCCTAACATCATCCTTACCCATTACATTCTGTTCATGAGCTACTTGCTCTACTGTAATTTTGGTTCCCTGATCCACTGTCCCTTCTACAATTAACGCATCTTTCTCCACCATCTTACCATGATCCTGAACTGTATTCATTCGTACCTGAATATTCTTATCCATTGGATTCACCATTCCTGCATTTATGTTAGTATCATTATTAACAACAGTACTCTTATTAATACCTGGCTTACCATTTACATTAGGCGTCCTGTTAACTTTGGGTACATTTCGCCGACGACCTTGTGGTTGCCGTATACCTGCCTCCTTTTGCTTTTCATTAAAAGGACACTCACTTTCGTTATGTCCAAACTGGAGACATCGACGACAATACTGCGGTTCATTTTCGTATAACAAAGTGCACTCAAGTGTTATACCATCATCAAAGTCCAACGTAACCTCTCGAACTAAGTCCATAGCAAAATTAACCTCAATTAAAACCCTAGCGTAAGATCCACGTTTCCGGTCCTCCGTAACGTGATCCATAAACAATGGTTTGCCAATGGATGATCCAATTCTACCCAATATTGCTGGAGTCCAATATTCATTAGGGATACCCGTAATACGCACCCATAAAGGCATAGTTGCTACATCTTTACGATTAAATGCAAATTTGTCCGGAACATGTTTCAACAATAATGGTCGATTATATATGAAATATGGTCCATCCCGTAAAACTTTATCCCTATCATCATCATTAAGGAAATTGAAAATCATCCATCCCGCTTCTATTCTAAATTTCACCTTAACCCCCCATGCTTTTATAACATTGTTTATTGCAAAAAAACCCGGATAAAATCCAACATATTGCCCTAACAATGTACTACCCCAAACTTGATTCTTAGGCATTCCCTCGGAACATTTTATTGCAATTCTAGTCGATTTTTGTGGGGTATATTCCAATTTCCCTCCTAGACCCGAGTTCATAAAAATACGAGAAGAATTACCTTGCCATGCCGGACGATTATTTCGGCTAGGTCCTGCCGTACCCAAGGTGGGGAACTCAGTAATGGGTTGACCAGCAATAACACGATTAGCATTTTGCATTTCATCTTGTGCCCCTTCAGCCTCACCATCAGATAACACATCCTTCTCGTTGACAATTACTTCCCTAGTGTTTTCAATTAATGCATCATGATTACCTAAGTCAGTGCGATTATGAGTCACATACCTTCCTTGCGTATTCACACGAGGGACAGCACTATGCCCAGTAACCGAAGGAACGGACATAGATGTTGATTTCACCGGCTGATGCACCCTTTCTTGATTCATGGGTGCTATAGTAGACGTAACCTTTGCAGGCAATGGCGGAAGCAGTACTTGTTGTACTGATCGATCATCTCCTTTATGCGATTGAGTTCCATCTAATGTTGTAGACGTACCTTCCACCAATGGCAATGACACCAACGATTTTGATCCTGGAATTTGACTTTGTTGTTTGTTTGCCGATTTGGTACCTCCTATCGGATTGGATGACCTTCCCATTATCGAGATATCATCCTCGCCAATGTGTTCATCCGGTTGTGTATCCAGTAAAACCATATCTTTCTTGGAACGTTCAACTGCCAAATCTTGCGGTTCTTGATTCGCTCCATCATGCCCATCAGAATCTTGATTTTTCATAACGACCGCCGGGACTTGATCAGATTTTGGCCCGCCAATCCGAGTGGAATCATTATCCGAACTAACCTCCGCACCGCCATCAGCCAAATCTGACGTATACCTTTTCTTTTTGGCCATGATGCCCGGTCAACAATGTCGCCTCAGGCGACAAAACGTAACCAACCCCAATCAAACCAAGAACGGGTGAATGCTTTCCAAAAATGAAAATTATCACCAAAACCGCACAAGTGTGAACAAAATTCACACAATCTCGTAACAATATCACAAATTGAATACAACCAATCAAGAGAACGCAATAACCTCACCAAGGGATAGAGATACGGTGACGAATCACCAATTGAATGATGAGGTGAGAAGAGAATGAGAAAGAGAGACAAGAAACGAAGGTGAGAGTTCTCGCAATGCAACCAAACTCGAGAGGAGAGTGATGGCAAATCTTGGAGCGTTTAGGATACTTTTTTTAGGAAATGTGTGTGTTCGTTTTCCAAACCTGTTTTCAGCGGAACAATGTTGGGACTTTATCGATTATAATGACAAGTGACACAAAGGGGGGGGTTTGGTTGAATTGATGCACAAAAACTTATGAAAACGATTAAAGCGACAAATAAGACAATAATGGATGAATCTACACTAGGTTGATTCTAAGCATGCAATTGCTATTTTGGTGCATTCCTTTTACAAGTTTTAAGTAATCTCCCATCTCGATCATATATATGGGTTGAGCCAACCGGCATCAACACAACTTCACCTATTAAAGTTCCGTAAACCTACAAGAACAAATAACAAGTTAGCATTCAAACAAAGACTAAGGGATATAAAGAGAAGATTAAAACCATTAAACTTATCTTTATATTTGTTATCCTTTTCTTTAAGTAATTACAACCCGTTATTACTTAAAGTTGCTACTAGATTAAAGACCCGAACCCGGAACCTATTAATCCTAGTTCTTTACATGCACTTTAGAACCTAAGGTAATCAATCTCAAGTAATAGTTAACATGCAATTAAACAATGGAGATCAAGGAAACACAAAGCATTATTGGATAAAAACTTATATTAAAAGAACTTACAACCAAAGTAACAAAGCAGCTTCAAACCAACCCATTGTAGCAAGGGAGTTAGCAACTCATTACAATGGAAAACTCAAGTCTGAAAATGGATTTTTGTGAGGAAAAGCATGGATCATTCTAGAAATCAGTCAAGGACTATTTATACTACAAAAGACACTAACTTAGGCGTAAATAGCCGGCCTAAAACAGCCACCTTTAATGCCATAAAGGTGGTGTAAACAGCCAGAGTAAAGCTTCTGGCGTTTCATCGCAAGGGCGGCCTTCAGGAACCGCAATGGCGGTTTAGGCAAAATCAGTTGATCTTCTTTAGAACCGCTGGGGCGGCTACCCAACTCCGCTGGGGCGGATCTTTAATGCACTTCAACGTCTGACCCTTCGCCTTCTTGACGTTTCTGATGTCAAGGCGCAAGGGCGCCTTAAGGCCAATGCAGGGGCGGTGACATAGACTCTTCGCCTTCCAGCTCCCAAGGCGAGGCGCAGGCAGGGCGCAGTGGGAGGCGCAGGGGAGCTGGTCTTCGTCTCGTCAAAGCAAGTCACCGTAGGGGTGGCTGCAAGGGCCCGCGGGGGCGGAGCAACATAAACTTTGCTTCTTCATCGATCCTTACTCCTAAGTGTTTATAACTCCTTCCTTAGCTTCTTTTGATCTTCTTCTTCTCGACCAAGGAGTTAGTATCATAATCCGACACTAATGCAATAAAATGACTCTAAAAACTACCCTAAATGATAGTGATTCCATCACCTATCACAAGACCAAGTGAGTGGCCTTACAAAGAGCATTAGAAACTTAGTATAATGCATATAAATGTGTCAGATCATTGTTTCAGAATCCATAGTCAGGATATTCCGAAAGGTCATAAGTAATTGGATTCAATAGATGGAGTAAAGTTTTGTGGTCATTTTCGGAAAGTCACCAAGAGTATTTGATGTTAAGTGAAGAATTCTAACCATGTGAGATCTTAAAGAAGATTGGGAAGTTAGTTATCGACTAGCACTTTTGTCGATACCGGAGGATCTCCTTCCTGTCTTTCATTTGTCTCAACTTAAAGAGTATATATCGTATCCGAGACACGTCAACAACTATGAAAAGATGATAGTAGATCCAAATCATATTTTTGCAGAATACCGGTGGTTGTCATAGAGCGTAGTATTAAACGTCTATAGCCTAAGGATATGCCTATACTAAAGATCCAGTGGTCTACATAGAGAGCCGACGAGGCCACCTGGGAGATAGAGGAGAGCATTAGACGTAGTTATCCCGAATTCTTTGTGGAATTAGACGCTACCTTTGTATCGACGAGTTAGTATTCGGATGTTGATTTGTCTAAGTTACATGATTGGATATTGAATTGAATAATGACGTTTTCATGTGTTGCTTGACAATGAGACTTGTATGGTTCTTGCATGCTAGAAAGTTAGAGTTGATACTCTAGTTTTTTCTTAGAAATTCCCTTTGGTGAATCTTCTTTTATCTGGAACTTTAATTCTGTTTATTTCCAAATTAACTGGATTCCGAACCGTTGACATTTTTACATGTTACCTAGTGTTATGCATTAACCGAAGTTTTACCATTTATGTGAGTCATTCGCTCACATAAACTAATAAAAAGATCGCAAAACCCTAATGTCGCATATACCGGGTAACGGTTCTGTTTGATCAAGACAACCCACGTACCAGCACACTCTCTATTTGTATGAGAAGGCCCATTTGAGGAGGCCTAATTTTCATGACTCACCTTTCACCCTTTACTTTGTGAAACCTTAACCTCCTTAACCACGTTTAATGTTAAACCTAATTACCATTAACCTAATTACTTCTAGCCTAGTACATCGTCAACCTTCCATCTTACCATGTATACTCCCGTTTTTTACGCCCAACTGGAACACGATTCCCATCCCTCTCTTCGTTAGGCCAACCGTCACAACCGCACCTGATCGGAACTATTACGAGGGTTGCACCATCTCTGCGTAATACCGGTGGCGAAAACGGACCCATCTCGTCTAGCGGTGCTAAGCCCTCGTAGTACTCCAGTCGTCGACAACACTGAGAGCACGCACAGACGGTAACCTCCCAAACTAGTCGACTCCTTCAACCCTCTCAAATACTGGTGCGTCCATCTATTTATCGACCTTCTACATGCCTGATTTCACATATCCTCCTTACCCGTCTACTCTCGAGGAAGACGTTGCTGCTGACACCTCTGCACATAGCCACCGGAAAGACATCACTCTCCCCATACGCTTTACCCAGTGCCGCTAGTGCTCTCTTAAGTGCTAACAACAACAACGGCCAAGGATCGTCACGCAGGAGATCATTGCTTCCTCCTTCGACACACCATCCAACCTCGGGATCTTCCAAGGGAAAACGTAATACGAAGGTCCCCTATTTCCCTCCTTCCGGTGAGTGTATCTTTATTTCTCCTTCTACACAGTTTCAGATCAACCAAATCATAGTCTGATCTACCTCTCTTCCTCTCATCGGTTGTAAAGGTACGAGAAAGGTCTCACCTGTAGTCCGGCTCGCAAACCGGGATATTCCTTCTACTCCGACTACTTGCGAAGCTCGTCTCATCCTTGTTGCAGACGGGTAAGCTCGCCACCACTTTTGTTCTTTCAATATGTAAATGATGATGGGAGTTACGTGTCTCCATGATCTCCGACAAATCGATATAAAGACATGTTGTATATCTAGTTTGAGGGCCTTTGCTTTGCTAATAATAGGTTTTGATCTTAGGATGTTCGAGATGTTGAAAGTTCAGGATTTGTTGACAGTAGGAATCGAAGTATAGATCTTTTGTAATCCCTTATTATTTACCAAAATTTAAGATTGGAACCACATATTTTGAGGATAGTTTTTGATGCTTGAGAATGATCATCCATCGTTTAATTTTTTTACGATGTATGTAGATATGAGTAGTTTGGCATACAAAAATTGGGAATGATCCAACGGTGAAATTGGGAGTTATAAGGTGTCAAAGTAGGACAATTGAGTAGTTTTCCTGCAGAGGCAAAATTGTGGCTAAGTATAGAATTTCTGGATTTTGGAACCATCTTTGGAGATTGTGTAGGGGTTGTTGTTGAGAGTCTTTGATATTTCCTTGATCCTATGAGTAGCATGCATATCGTAGATGAATGGGATATTTATTTCGGAATTTTTATATTTTTATTTGAGCTTTTTATCTTACGCCAAATTTGGACCCTAGTGACTTTGTTTGGAAGTCAAGAATTTGGGTAATCTTCTAGTTTCTACCTAAACTTCCTCTTAAGAGTTAGATCGTGATTTTAAGTTCAAAGAGGAGTGTTTGGAACTATGTTATGGAATTTTCCTGAGTTTCGGGACCAGGGGTAAAATGGTCATTTACCCTTACGAGGGAATTTTAGTATATTATCTTGCTCGATTTGAGTATCTTAGAAGTTGGAAACTTCTAAGAAATTGGGATATATTATTGATCCAATTGTCTTTATAATAGGCGTTGAGTGTCTACAGTTGCACACCGAGTTGAGATTTCGGGAGTTGATATTTGATTCATGTAAGTCCTTTGGACTTACTTAGTTGGCTTCTAGATGTTAGTTGAATGATGATGGTGGTGTCTACTTATGTGTTTAATAATTATAACATGCCTTAGACGACCTTATTATTATGTGGCCCAAGTGTATGTATAATGGCTGGTGACATCACTGCCCAACTCTTTAGAGACTAAGATGTTCTCTATACCCAGACCAAGCAGGTAAATGGGAAGGTGCATCGGATGCACTCATGTTGGTTACACGGGGTGCAAGCGAGGTTTTGGAATCCCTCGTGTCACAAAAATAAGTTGCTTAGTAAAGTGTATGACTTAATTAAAGATAACAAATGGAATTCTCTGAAAGCATGATGAGTGTTTTAATTAAGTATTATGTGTGTGTGTACTATTATCATTTTTCTAACTTTTGGATAGCTAGATAATGGTTGTTTACTTTTGTTGTTTAGACTTACCACAAGTTAAAGCTGCGGCTGAGTGATCCGAAAGTAGTGGTCATCCGGGTCTCCTTACACCCTAGGATGGGGTTGGATAATTCTACTATTGTGTCTTTATAAGTACGTTGTTGGCTGTTGGTAGCATCTTACTTCAATCATGACATTAAACCCTCGTTTTATAAATTTCGGTTTCCTTTTTGTGCCTTGTTGTAAGATTGTAGTGAAAACGTTGTCAAACTAAGGTCGGGACCCATTGTGAGGTCCTAACCATTAGATCAACGTCTTTTGAGAATTGCGGTGTTACAACGGAAAAGTATTCCATATGCGTAGTTTATTGATGATACGCCTGCGAAACGGGTAGTCGTATCGTTTCCCAAAGTAGTTGTTGAACGTTTACAGCTACACGTTCCGTACGCGTGGTGTTGACAACTAGCCGTTTTCCAACGGTTATGTAGCCCAAATACTAGTATATAAACTATGCATTCGACCGATCTCCGACATAACCAATCCATAAAAACTCACCGTCATTCGTTGATTTGTAAGAAATCTCATTCGAAGATGAATTCCAACGATGGAGAAGTGGAGTATCATTCCGGCCATGGAGAAGAGGAGTTTTGCCCCGACGATGGAGATGACGGTGTTGATCTCGGTGGTGGTGAAGACGATGTGGTGGGTGACGAGCATTTGTTCAATCTCGCGATGCTTAGCAACTACGATCTGTATTTTGTTATTGTGGTTAGTTTTCCTAATTTGTTTGTCTTAGCGTAGTTTAGTGTTATGTTATGTTTTAGTTAGTGTTATGCTATGTTTTAGTTATTAGAAGTTAGTTGTGATAGATTAGTGTGAAGTGAAGTAATTTGAACAATGTTAGAACATATGATATAGTCGTACTAAATGAAGTTTTGTGATAATTATTGTAGGCTACTGTTATTGCCGATGATTATGGCTATACTAGTGTGTTTATGGAATATCGTATATGGACGGATTTTGACTCGTTAATTGTGTGGGTTCTTGAGAAAGTCGGAGGTAAAAGTATGGTTCTCATCAAACTAAAGTCCTACAAGTCGGAAGATCATCGTTTTAAAAATGTGATATGTGTGTGTAAGAATTACATATCCGCAAGAGTGAGTCGAAGGAATTGAGGAAAATATGCAAGACCAAGAAGTCCGATTGTCAATGACGCTTGCACGTTGAAGAAGTGCAAAGTGGTGTTTGGGGTGTGAGGCAAGTCCACTGAATTCACAACCATCCTCTCCCACAGAAGTTGCTAGGTGATGCGTTTGTTGGATGGTTGACAAAGATACAAATGAAACGGGTCGCCGTCTACATCAAGGCAGGAATGCCTCCTAGGGAAATTTTTTGCTTTCTAAAGATTAATTTTAAAGACCCCGATAAGATGGTCATTTCCAGGAAGCAAGTTTCCAATGCGGAATAAATTTAGGTTGGTAGCGATGGGAGATCGAACGGTAATCCAAGAAGTATTGAAATTGTTGAAAGTAAAGGATTACTTGTGGGATATTAGGACGGAAACCATCGAAGGAGGAGAGGAAGTGAGCGACTTATTCCTAGCGCACCCTGAATTGAAGCGTTGGGTTGCCATGTTTCCATACATCTCCATCATGGATGCCATATACAAGACGAACATGTTATTATTTAATTTATTTATTTTTTTATATTATACTCTGTTTACAATTACAAAGTCACATACAATATATTTTAAAGGTATGACATGCCATTGTTGGAGATCGTCGGATTAACTAGCACACAACTGACTTTTCCTGTTGCATTTGTGTTCATGAAATGGGAGACGACGGCTCATTACTAGTGGGCTTTGGAACGCCTTTTCATGCTATTCAATGGAAACAAGTCGGAAGTGAAAGTGACGGACAGTGAATTAGGCCACATAAAAGCAATATCTAGAGTCTTCGTAGATGCCAAGCATATTGTGTGTTAGTGGCACGTGTTCAGAAACATCGATCAAATAATTGGTGGAAGTCACATTCTCCATCCATCCAAGCAAAATTCATGAGGGATTGTCATGAGTTGTTTGACTCGACTACTATTGTGGCTTATGAGGCGAGGATCATGTATATGAGGGGTAGTTGGAGGGACAAGTATCATATGATAAAGTACCTCGAGAAGACATGGTTGGACAACTACAAAGAAGCTATTGTCCGTTGTTGGACCGATCACTACCTCCATCTCAGGTCAAGGACGACGGGAAGGTTAGACAATTAGTGATTACATCTTTTATCGTTAAGCTTACTATTAATTATATATTCTATAAGCATAAATGATGTTCTAATTGTAACACCCCGAATCCGCGGGACTCGGGATGCCACATTGGGATAGGATCTCACAATGGATCCTGACCCTAGCCTGACAACAAGTTCACTGGACCTTATAACATGGCACTGACAAATATAAAGCAAATACATCGAACGGTAAAACTGTACAACCAAAGGTAAAACAACAACATCGCCGAGTATTGAAAACGGCATCCTCACACAGGAGGTACAAAAGATCATCCTCACGCAGGAGGGAAACACAACAACCCAAACCAACCACCTAATGTACGAGAGTCCTCGGCCTGTAACCCTGCCAAATCACTCAGCAGTGCCTAACCTGTAAACATCTACAACACGGTATGAAACCGTTAGCTAACCATACATATATGAGGTAATGCATAAGCACAAACACAATCATGAAAAAGAAACACATCAACATGTTATCACACATTTACCCATTTTATCATCTTTATATAATGGTCATTCACTCAAATCGTATATATATATATATATATATATATATATATATCCATAGAGGAAAATATATGACACGAGGGCGGATACATCCTCACCTCTGAGCCTGCTAGTCATCTAGTGTGGAATCGGTCACACAACCCGTGTACCCTAGGGGAGTGGTATTGTGCCCTCCCCGTATACCAGGTTTGGCCTGACTCAAGAGAACCTCCCAGATTCCACGGCGGGATGAAAGGAAAAGATTATCACAGCCACGCATATGGGGCAAACCATATAAAACATAGGTCGGTATCAACGACATCTCATGCTATCATAACAACACCATAAACACATACCACTCATGCAAACACCCAAATATAGGGATGGTAGCTAAGTAAGTCCTACGGACTTACCTCAACCTCGTACACAACTCGACCACAACAACCTCCAATCTTGAGAGAGGGGCACTACCTAATAACAAGGCATAAAGATATATCAACCTCTATTCATCAAAGGGGTCACACCAAGACCCAAAGGGATCCATGAGGATCATACTAAACCTCACAACCTCAAACAACATCAACTTAAGTCCTTAAAGTCATACAAGGAAACGAGGTAACAAACCCCTCCTCACACATCTAGCATGATCCTATACACTCATACTAGGAAAGGAGGTAACAAAGGCATCCTAAGGAAGGCCTAAAAGAAACACACACCTGCAGAACCAATTGCAACACCAAGCTGGTGCAGGTGGACGCAGGGGCGGCTAGGAGATGGCACAGGGGCGGCTCTCTGCTGGTGCAGGGGCGTTCCAGAGATGGCGCAGGGGCGGCTGGTGTGCAGAGACACACTATATACATACGGAAACATACATATATATACATCAACATAAGCCAATCAAGGCTGGAACAAGATCCAAACCTAAGAATCTAAGCTGAGATAAGGAAAGAGATGAAGAGATGAAGAGAAAGGGAAGGAAAGAAGAAAAGCCATGGAAGCTTACCAAATCAAGCTCTCCAGGAGAACAACACACCACCATCTACACCTCAAGCTGGCTCATAAGGCTCAGCAATCTCAAACACAACAAAGCCAAGCAAAGCTAGGCAAGATCTCTCACAAACTCACAATACTCACACATGGATCAAGAAGAGATCCAAATGGGGAGAGAGGAGAAGAAGAAGAGCGTAGGTTGAGAGAGATGAAGCAGGAAAGAGATTGAGGAAACCCTCATCTGAAGGAAGAAGGCAATATAAAGGAGAAGGGGTCAAAAAGCAAGTCTCGGGTCAAAGAAGACGGCTGCAGCACATCACAAACCGCAGGGGCGGCTGGCCTGGCCGTAGGGGCAGCTCACAGACACGCAGGGGCGGCCATACAGGGGCGCAGGGGCGGCCCACTACAACTCCAAAGGTGAAAGGCAACTGCGTCTCTGCTGAGGCGCAGGTGCGGGATCTCTCGAAGAATAAGGCTCTTACATCTCACCCCCTAAAAACAAGTTTCGTCACGAAACTTGCAAAATCTCAAAGTCTCTTGGACCCATAAGCCGAGGTATAACTCTCACTCTTTCTATCGGAGGTATCACATCTCCGTTTGAAAGATCATAACATATAACAATCAATAACCTCAACATCCATGTGGAGGAATCATCAACTCTAGAGAACAAGGTCATAACGCTACCCAAAGGCGTAGAGGAATCACATCTCTCGCCATACCACATCACAAGGCATAGAGGAAACACATCTCTAGCCAAAACATCCCATAGGCATAGAGAAAATACGTCTCTAGCCAAACCATATCACAGGCATAGAGGAAATACGTCTCTAGCCAAATTATAAACATATATATCGCATGGAGGAATCACATCTCCACTAAAATAGAACTATGTCCATCAAGGTAGAATGGAGGAAAGAACCATCTCCAGCTAAATCCTAATCACACTGAAATGGCATGGAGGAAAGAACAAACTCCAGCCATAATATAAAACATATTCAAATAGCATGGAGGAAATAATCATCTCCAGCTATGACATACATCACGCTAGCACAAGATCTACTAAGATCATAACTCACATCATAGCTAGGATGGCAAAAATACATCAAGGCATATAAGCACATAAGCACAACATTCATCAAAACAGCACTACAGTCTATTCGTGCTCCCACAAGTGGGTTTTTCCCAACATATACTCTGGATAGTTCCTCGGGATACTATCCTCAATCTCTCACTTAGCCTCTTTAGATCCTCATCTTGACTACGATGTCCTCAAAATGGGAATGTCTTTCGAATGCAAGCGTCTCATATCTCATTCCAAGAATGTAACTAAATGCTCAACAAAGATGTGGTTCAGCTTAACCACTCGATCATGATAACTCACAAAGTGTCTCAAACCTGGCATATACTCCCTCAGTTGAGACACAAAAAACACTAGGTGAACATCCTCTAACATTAGAGGTAAAGCTAAACATCATGTTGCCTTCACAATATTGATCAAGTTCTCAAATAAACCGACATATTGGAAACTCAGTTCCCCTTCTAGGCCAACAGGCCTGATGTTCCACAGCGGAGATACTCTCAGCTGGACATGAACTCTGAATCTAAACTATAGAGGTCAATGCCTCTTGTCTGCATACGATATCTGGAAACTCTGTACAGCCAATATTCTTCCTCTAATCAGCGTTACTTGAACTTTGAAATCCTGAATTTGATCAGGCGTTATTCCACTAATACTGCTAGGTCAATTCTAGCATAAGATTTATGACCTCTATATCTATATATATTGCCTCATAGGGCCATCCCAAAAAGATGCACATCCATCATTGTCATATAATAAACTCATTAATGGGAGGTAATCTAACCATCCATGCTTCCAATCCAACTTACATCTCATAATACATCCTCAAGGTCTAGATGGTCCTCTCTCACTGACCATTTGTCTAGGGTTAAACGTAGTCGTGAAGTACAGACTCATCCCTCAAAGAAGTCTGAATCGGTTGTCAAACCTCAAGGTAAATTGCCCATCTCGATCAGAGACGACTGTCCTCGGTACACCATAAAGTCTCACTATCTTTCTAGTGTACTCCTAAGCCCATCCATTTTCTGGCCACGTCTCTCTGATGGGAATGAAACCTATCGACTTCATTAATCTGTCACCAACAATCCGGGTAACCTCAATTGTTCATGGGGCCACAATCTACCAACAAGTCCATAGAGGTGTCCTCCCACTTCCACTACTACACTGGTAGTGGGTGAAGCTCATCTCTAGGTCGGAAATACTTCATCTAGTTACATCAACTTCAATCTTCTGTATGAATATAATTATCTCACCTCATGGTACATCTTACTCGTACCTGGATGTACTGAATAAGGTGTACAATGAGTATACAATAAGATTCTTTGTCTCTATTCTGCATCAGCAGGTACACCGAAACGGTCACGACGCTTCAATAATCCATCTACTCCAATGGAGAATTGTGGTGCCTTATTACGAGACATCTTCTTTCTAAATCTCATCAAGGTCAGGAAGGTCCCCTGCTTCTGTTGGATTTCATCCACACCAGGTAGAACCTCTTAGGTATAACTGGGTATCCTCATCAAGGAACTAGTTGTCCAACTCTAGCTAAGCTAGATCTCTCTGAAGCTGAGGTTGAACTATCAGTCTTGCAATCATCTTCTCTTGGAGCGTCTTTCAATTCAAGTGGTCAACGAAAAGGTTCAACTTCTTTTAGACTCCTATGGTCTGTGGAAACCTAACATGTGATAACATGTAGGTACTATCTTCAAAACATCAAGGCTTAAAGTACCACTACTACTCTAGATCATGCATCAAGTAGTTCTTCTTATCCGTCTTCACACATGTCAATAACTCTATTCCTCTGTAGTAATACACGTCTCAACTTAGTTGGGATGTATCACCGTAAATCACGGGATCCCCAAAATCTTCTGACTATGATAGAATGGAAGCAAAGGTCAAATGCCTCTTCAACTCTTCAAGGCTCTAGTATATCACTTGACAACACCCATCTGGTGGTCTTTCTCAAAAGACTCATAAGTAGATACACCTTCACATAAAATTCTTCCTTCAAGCATTGGTAGTAATCGGCTAAGCCGAGAAAACTATGCATTCCTTAATGTTCATCAATATCGTCCGTTTTACAACCTACTTAATCCTTGCCAGGTCAGACATGATTCTAGTGGCCGAAACAATATGGCCTAAAAAGGTTACCACTGGCATCTCAACTCACATTTAGAGAGCGTAGCATACAGCTCCCTACTTCTCAAAATCTATAGAACAGTCCTTAGACGATTGGTTTACCACTTTCAGCTATGAGAGTATACCGATATGTCATAAATGAAAATCACCACAACTAGATCAAGTAAAAGATGTTATTCATTAACTCTCTGAAGACTCTTAAGGCATCCATCAGCACCCAAATGGCATTACTACAACTCGTAGTGTCTATAATGGTACAAAAGGTTGTCTCATGTACATCTTGCTCTCTCACCCTCCATTGGTGATATCCTGAGCGCAAGGGAATCTTAAAAACACAAATACTTCTTGAAGCTAATTCATCAAATCGTCATACGGAACATGGAACACACTAGGGCAAAAGAAGCCCGTCTCAATCAATTCTTCAAATTGTCAGTTACAAAATCTCAACAAGCACCATATATTTGGGCCTTCCCAATCAGTGTCGTATCATACTTCAACTCGATAACAATGTCCACACTCTACTGAGGTGACAACTAGACGATTCAGTAACACGTCTATAAACTGATAGACCACTAGAACATCTTCCAACGTGGAACTATCTTTTTCATGGCATAACAACAAAAAACATCACCTCCTTGTGTTATCATCTTCACTACTCATATGGCACTAATAACAAAACTCATCTCTCCAAAGGTCGTAGCCTCGGAAAACCTCTATCAAATCGATCTTAATAGAAACTGTAACAACCTTCCAGTTGATATCTAACATGACATGATATCTATTCATCCAAACCAAATACATAGTAACTTCCTCATGCACCTACGGAATAACAAAGAAGTCCATAGCCATACACATGTCCCTGAATAAATGGGACAAACACATGTCTCACGGGTACCTCAGACCCCTAACGGATAATCCTGTAAAGAAAAATCTACCTCCTACAGTTACCACAATCCATTATTAACGCATGCATCGAAAGACAAGAAGTGCATAGCACTCACACAAACAAAACTCCGCTAGGTAAACCATTAACAAGAATGGTACCTGTACAACAAACACTAGAAGCTACACTGCATAGCATCATTCAATCTCGGATCCATGCTCCTCAGGGGATCACTGAGTTCGTCGTCATAACCTCTACTTCCACTCTTTCTCACACAAACAAAACTCCGCTAGGTAAACCATTAACAAGAATGGTACCTATACAACAAACACCAGAAGCTACACTGCATAGCATCATTCAATCTCGGATCCATGCTCCTCAGGTATCACTGAGTTCGTCACCATAACCTCCACTTCCACTCTTTCTGCACCGGAAAGAGGAAGGTCTTGTGAAAAAAAAACACCATCTTGCTGACAAAGAGGGGCCAAATGGCCTAGTTCACCACATGTGAAGCAAGCTATTGGTGCCAAAAGGCACTCAGAACGCAAATGATTTGGATAACCACAATTGAAACATAATCGTCCCATTCTTGTACCCTGTGCAGCTAAAGGGTATCTCGATCTTCGTCGTCCACCTTTCATGATCTTACACCGGGAGGGAACTGGTAAAGGCAGCGCCTTGCCCTGTCGACAGAACTTCGTTGTATGCCCTGCTTTACCACACATAAAGCATATGATGGGCGCCTTTGGGCACGCAGCTCGCTGGTGTCCAAACTTTGCACAATTAAAACACTGTAGTTCCTTGCCAGTCATCTTCATGGCTATAGAACCACTTGATTGTCCTACTATCTGACTTGGTTCACCATTCATCATCTTTGCATCTCCACTAATTGATCTAGTCCATTGCTTCTTCTCTTATCCGAAAGCTTTAGTTGGTCTTATCGACGTTGGTAAATCTAGTGTAGGTCTACCCGCTATCACAGCCACATAAACTTGCTGCATATATTCTTGAAACTCATATCTACTCATGGAGACATGACCAGCCTCTTCAAACTCGTTATGTACCATAGGCGAACCAACAGCAGAAACTGGTCCCTGACTTGACCTGACTGGAGGAAGAGGGGGTGTACCCCTACCTCGTCCCACTACAGATACTGCTCTAGTCTCAGCTCATCTGTAGGATATATGCACCTAAAGTTACAAGGCTATATATATGCCATATGTATCGATATATATATATATAATACATCCACACAATCCATAATACACACACACACACACACACAAATATATATATATATATATATATATATATATATATATATATATATATATATATATATATATATATATATATATATATATATATGTATATATATCTACGCTGCAAAGATCCATGGCAGAGGTGACGACTTCTCGTATATTCTAACCCAAAACCACACTTAAAACCAAAAACGTTTTAAAACGTCAAACCCCATATGGCTTCTGTTTATTTTACCTATCAGACCTTATTGCAGGTAGCAAGTGCCATTATTGTCAACCTGGGCTCTGATACCAACTCTGTAACACCCCGAATCCGCAGGTTTCGGGATGCCACATTGGGCTAGGATCTCACAATGAATCCTGACCCTAGCCTGACAACAAGTTCACTGAACCTTACAACATGGCACTGACAGATATAAAACAAATACATAAAATGGTATAAACTGTACATCTAAAGGTAAAACAACAACATAGCCGAGTATAGAAAACGAGATCCTCACACAGGAGGTACAAAAGATCATCCTCACGCAGGAGGGAAACACAACAACCCAAACCAACCACCTAATGTACGAGAGTCCTCGGCCTGTCACCCTGCCAAATCACTCAGCAGCACCTAACCTATAAATATCTATAACACGGTATGAAATTGTTAGCTAACCATACATATATGAGGTAATGCATAACCACAAACACAATCATGAAAAATAAACACATCAACATGTTATCACATGTTCACCCATTTTATCATCTTTATATAATGGTTATTCACTCAAATCGTATATATATATATATATATATATATATATATATATATATATATATATATATATATATATATATATATATATATATATATATATATATATATCCATAGAGGAAAATATGTGACACGAGGGCGGATACATCCTCGCCTCTGAGCCTGCTAGCCATCTAAAGTGGAATAGGTCACATAACTCGTGTACCCTAAGGGAGTGGTGTTGTGCCCTCCCCGTATACCAGGTCTGGCCTTAATCAAGAGAACCTCCCAGACTCCATGGCGGGATGAAAGGGAAATGTTATCACAACCACACATACGGGGCAAACCATATAAAACATAGGTCGGTATAAACGACATCTCATGCTATCACAGCAACACCATAAACACACACCACTCATGCAAACAGCCAAATATAGGGATGGTAGCTAAGTAAGTCCTACGGACTTATCTCAACCTCGTACACAGCTCGACCACAACAACCTCCAATCTTGAGAGAGGGGCACTGCCTAATAACAAGGCATAAAGATATATCAACCTCTATTCATCAAAGGGGTCACACCTAGACCCAAAGGGATCCATGAGGATCATACTCAACCTCACAACCTCAAACAACATCAACCTAAGTCCTTAAAGCCGTACAAGGCATAAACCGATCATAACCTCAACCAAACCCATCCTCACACATCTAACATGATCCTATACAATCATACTAGGAAAGGAGGGAACAAAGGCATCCTAAGGAAGGCCTAAAAGCAACACACACCTGCAGAACCATGTGTAACACCAAGCTGGTGCAGGTGGACGCAGGGGCGGCTAGGAGATGGCACAGTGGCGGCTCACTGTTGGCGCAGGGGCGGTCCAGAGATGGCGCAAGGGCGGCTGGTGTGCAGAGACACACCACTTCAGCTCCTTCTTCACTCCTTTCTTCGATTCCTTTACTCCTTCTTCGTCCAAGACATATACATACAGAAACATACATATATATACATCAACATAAGCCAATCAAGGCTGGAACAAGATCCAAACCTAAGAATCTAAGCTAATATAAGGAAAGAGATGAAGAGATGAAGAGAAAGGGAAGGAAAGAAGAAAAGCTATGGAAGCTTACCAAATCAAGCTCTCCAGGAGAACATCCCACCACCATCTACACCTCATGCTGGCTCATAAGGCTCAGCAACCTCAAACACAACAAAGCCAAGCAAAGCTAGGCAAGATCTTTCACAAACTCACAAAACTCACACATGGATCAAGAAGAGATCCAAAGAGGAATAGAGGAGAAGAAGAAGAGCGTAGGGAGAGAGAGAGATGAAGCAGGAAAGAGATTGAGGAAACACTCATCTGAAGGAAGAAGGCAATGTAAAGGAGATGGGGTCAAAAAGCATGACTCGGGTCGAAGAAGACGGCTGCAGCACACCATAAACCGCAGGGGCGGCTGGCCTGGCCGCAGGGGCGGCTCACAGACACGCAGGGGTGGCCATACAGGGGCGCGGGGGCGGCCCACTACAACTCCAAAAGTAAAAGGCAGCTGCGTCTCTGCTGAGGCGCAGGTGCGGGATCTATCGAAGACTAAGGCTCTTACACTAATCGGGACCGAGGGTGCCCATTCGGTGTTGAAGATAACTATTGACTCAACTCATTGTGGATTAGATACTCTCATCAACGGCATCCATTGAATGATTGGATACCAAATTGATGAGATTCATGGTAGCATAGAGAAGTCACATACTTATACTATCGTAAGCATCCAAGAAGACCCAATGTTTACATTTCTTATCCAAAAGGTGTTCAACAACTGCATGAAGTACTTGACCAAGAATTGGAAATTATCGTGCCAAGGGGCATTTGAAGCTACATATGACGATTGGTATTGGAGGCAATCGTACGGGATCCCTTGTGTGCATGAGTTTGTAGCGGCCCTCCGGGAGACTGACCTATGTTTTTGATTGCGGTACATCCCTTTCTAGAGGTAGGTAGTATGGCATGAAGTCCCCAACAAAGTGGAAGAACTTGAGCCTATCCCTTTGTCAATGGGAGATATTACTCTGACATCCTTTATGACCATGCACCGGGAGGGTAAGTTGAGCCAGGACATTGTGGACAAGTTTGGGGCTAATGTGGCAACCATGTTGAACCCGACATAATCAGTTGCTCGGGAGCCAAGAATTTCACATCTGTCTGACAAGTGAAACAAGCAGAGTCGTGTACCATTTGGATTTGAGCATGCTCGAGCTGATAAAGAATCACATATGAGGAAGTCGTCACAAAGTTATAAAGGAAGAGGTCGAGGACGACATCTAGGACGTGGTCAAGGATGAGCTGAAATCACGATCACCACATGTGAGCCTAGTACCATCCCGAACATTGCACTAGAGTCTAAGACGACTATTCCCGCTCAGCCATTTGAATTAGTGGTACGAGGATTCAACGAGGGTTATCGGAACATCCCAGCATTTATGGTATCTTGGGTCGATCGTGTGATAGATGTTCCATATGATGGACATTAAGGATATTGATCACTTGGTGCACTATTGGGTTACGATCAAGATGAATACATTCGTGTCCAAAAAGAGCTTTCTTGGGAGTTGTGTAGACACATGCATGTATACTCAGGAATACACGGCGATGATGAGATTGAAGAACTGATTGACAACATCAACTTTCTTAACCCCGCACCTTGCGCATCGCAGTTCTGGGTGGAGGTTCCTACCACTACTCTCCCAAACGCCACTTTACATCGCGTGGCGCTTGTGGTCCTCTCAAGGTTAGACTCATAAACTTGCTTGCCCTTGATTACGGATTCTGAATAAGAACAACAACCTCCAACGGAAGTTCAAGCAATCGCCGTACTCAATCATCATCACTGTGTTCTAGTAACTCCATGTGATTATTAATATGTTTTAAAACACAAAAGTTATTTGGCTAACTCCATTTAATCATGAAAATTGTTTGGTTGCATCAAAATGCTCCTTTGCCCCTGATTTGTATTGATTGGATGCGTGGTCAAGATACTTCAGTCGATGGATTTGCCCACTTATATGACCGAAGAATAGCAAGATACAGAAGGTTGCTTCAAAGAGAAGACTCATCATTAGTTTGATGTCTATCATGTTTGAAAGTGTAATTGTTTGTTTTTTTTAATGTAAAGAGGAGAGGAAGTTATGAAAGTGTAATTGGTTGTTTTTTAATGAAATGAGGATTGTGGTTATGTAATAAGGATTTGAAGGTATAAGAATCATAATATTCATACATAATCATAAAACATGTCCATACATAATCATTAAACATGTTCATACATAATCACAAAACATGTACATACATAATCATAAAACATAAATAACTATCAAATCATGTCGTTGAAATGCGCTAACAGGAGGTGGCCACTCTGGTGCCTCGTCACCTCCTAGGACATCAACTAGACGGTGTATAACATCGGCATCGAATGGAGGACCACGAGCTAGAGCCTCTCATGTGATACCTAATGCCATATGTATACGTTATAGAACAACAATGCTTTCATTTCTCAACTAATTCTTAAATAAAAACATAAAAGTATGGATGAGTATGCGGTAATAACTAGTCCGAAAGTACTCATCCATCTGCCATGGGTCACCCTTGTCCCCTTTCACCAAACAGGTTTGTACCTGATGCGAATCAACATCACCTGTTGGACTGGTCACAAGGCACCTCCCAATCGCCCGATTTTTGACTAAACAAGTTGTCACCGCCCAGTTATCATACACTTGGGCCATAATACATCAATAAACGTGGTCTTCCTACTCCGGTTAATCATTATCACAACAATTATAAACGCCTACCATCATCACACATCATACTCATACATCAAAGCTAGCTAAGTAAGTATGGAGACTTTACCTCGTCTCAAGGATCAAACCAATAATACCGTACTCCGTTTCCGGTAGGAAGAAACTCTAATCCTGCCTATGAAGGCACACAATCAATATCACTCTCATATGTTACAAGTTCTAAGACTTCTAGTCCCAACGGTCTCCCAAGATCATAACAAACTACACAAGCTAGGATAGGACTCCTAGTCCACACGAACCCACAAGATTGCAACTATGACAACATGTTCTAGGATACTCTTATCCTAAAATCCAGAATCTCAACTAACATATGAGCACAACTTTATTCCTCACAAGATCAACCTTAACGTTCACAGCCGCATAACCAACTCAAGGTCACCATACATCATGTCTTAGAACATCAACAACCTCGAACATTCACCTAAGGTTCCAAGCCACTACTTGGCATTCTACAAAGTTATGCTAGATTCAATCCTATCATGATACTATCATAAAACCCTTCTAGGATAAGCGATGAACGCAAGATCGAGGAAGGGTACTCATTGAGTAAAAGAAACGGGCGCGGAAGAAGGAAACGCAGCCGCGGAGAGGAGTATAAGACCGCACCGGCTGGCTAGTTGAGCCAGTGACCGCCCCTACGATCCTGGAGAGCCACCCCTGCGGCACAGTGCAGTGGCCGCCCCCGCGGCGCTATTCAGCCGCGGGTGCGGTCGAACTCCAAAATGGCGATCCGAAGCTCTTCTTCGACTAGTTCTTTAAGTTTGGAGGGTCTCCTTGCTTGCTTTCTCCACCGTTGATGTTCAACACACAACCATCAACATGACCCACGATCTAGACTAGATCCATACACATGTAATACAAAAGAAGGCCAAACTTGAGTGAATCCATGGCTTCTACCATTAGAGCTCAAAGGGGAAGAAGATGAAGAAGAGAAGAAGGAGAAGCACACTTAGAGTACGTCAGGTCTGCAGTCCTTCACTTGCTGTACATCACACACACAGGGAAGGAGAACCACCATGGAAGGAGTTGGAGGAAGAGAAGCGAAGAAAGAAGAGAAGTCACGTGAAAGTGAAAATGGAGGAGAGAGAGAATACTCAGTTGAAGGGGTAAGCAAAAGGGAAGTTAACGAGGGGTCGGTTTCCCCAAACCAAATCTACTCCATATCTGAACTCTAGAGGTTTGCACGTCGCATTTATATAAGCATTTTGGCAACTCAAATCGGCTAGCATTCGCTCTTGGACCACTGCCACTCGAGTGAGGTTGCCCCTTATCTTTTCATGGATATCCGCACATGTACTACTCAAAATCCAACACAATGGTGTATGACCCTTCCGCCTATCTGATGCCTCATAAATGGGCCATCACAAATCGACACATGCCGAATAATATAATACGTGAACTCAATTACGGAAGTGTTCGGATCACACTTGTTCTCACTCTAGCACCGAGGATCCCAACACATCCTTTAAGGCCTGAGAAGCCCTCTCTAACTGACAATATGTTTGCGGTTACCAAATTGACATGTAATGCCACTGGTACTCAAAGCGGCGTGATCATGCTGTCCAAAATCCCGAGCTGAGTCACCTAACTTGATCTGAGAGAATTACAATTGGTATCCCAGGTAATCTCACTATTACTTAATAGATTCCACAACCAGCGGTAGTCGCACCCGAGCCAATTATGGATGTTCTTTGGGAGAGAGACGAGTTGAGGTCTCCGAGACCTGATTCATGGTTGAACGCTTTCAACCAACAACATGTACCCTACTTCGATGGGAAGGTAGGGTCAGAGGTCGAGCACTAGATTGGGCATGTGGAGTCGGCATTAGAGGCGATCCGTTGCCGTAAGGAGTGGCATGTTGAGATAGTCCACACGTTATTTCGAGAGCAGGACCAATATTGGGGGAGGATATTTAGGGGAGGTGTGACCAGGATGGATTAGTTGTTAAGCTTCGTCAGGGAGACCTTTTGCCCGGATTCACTGAAGAGATATTGAGTCCAGGACTTCTTGGAGGCAAGATTTGAGGACGTCCCAATCATTGAGGCTATTAGACGATTTAGGGTCTAGGAGAGCAGCACAGTCCGGAGGGCTGGACAATAGGCAGAGCACATGGCCAGCTAGTACGGGGGCAGGAGCCCCAGGGCAGGGATGTAGCCACACTCAAGGGCGATCCGGTCCTCAGCAGTCGATGCTGGCACCCGACCGGGAAAGGCGGTGTTTCAGTTGCAGAGAGTTTATTCACGTGAGGAATGCGTATAAGAGACCACCGGTGACTTGTTGCACCTATGGTCAGGAGGGTCACCGAGCCGCCTTTTGCCGTCGGTGCAAGTCACAATCGCAACAAGGTTCCTCGCCTGTTGGCATAACTGGGGGTAGTTAGAGGCCACCTCAGTTTCCGGCTCAAGGTTTTCAGCAAAGGGGTCAGAGTCAGACTCGTACACAGGGATCAACCCAAGGACAAGGCAGAGGTAGAGGCCACGGTGGAGGCATCTAGGAGAGTAGAGGCACACAAGCCAAGGAATTTGACTTGAGGAGTGTTGTTGATCCAGCGGCCCCGGCAGCCATAGGTACTATTATGATTCATGGCTTTCCGGTCCGAGTTTTATTTGATACGGGTGCTACGCACTCTTTTATATCCGATGATTGTGTAGCTAGGTTTTCCTTAGTTATTGTAGAGGGGAGACCCTTCATTGTGGGGCTACCCGACATGGGTAGTGTTAGTGGTACCCGAGAGGTACACGGTTGTCCCATACGTTTTGGAAACCGAGACTGATTAGCCGACATCTATGTCATGCATTTGGTGCATGAGGAAGTCATCCTA
Source organism: Fagopyrum homotropicum (assembly GCA_033239125.1). Taxonomy (NCBI): domain Eukaryota; kingdom Viridiplantae; phylum Streptophyta; class Magnoliopsida; order Caryophyllales; family Polygonaceae; genus Fagopyrum; species Fagopyrum homotropicum. Next base: position 109,646,929 of record BSWB01000002.1, read on the forward strand.
GGGATGGATTGGATGGACCACAACTGAGTCGTTTTGGACATCAGCTGGTGGACCGTGACGGTTACCATGGAGAGGGGAATTGAGGTGATTTTCCGAGGTTGGGACCTTTGGAAGGCTGGTACAGTCATTAGCGCGGTCCGAGCCGCATGACTTATCCGGCAGGAATGCGAGGCCTTCTGGTGCTATGCCACGAAGGAGGAGGCGGGACCATCGCTGGAGGAGATTCCCGTGGCATGTTAGTTTGAGGATTTTTTTGGGGAGCCTTGATTTTGCTATTGACTTGGAGCCCGGTACGAGGCCAATCTCCAAGGATCCATACCCCATCACGCCGATCGAGATGTTGGAGCTGAAGAAGAAGCTCGAAGAGTTAGCCGAGAGGGGCTTCATACGCCCGAACATTTCCCATTGGGGTGCACCGGTCCTCTTCATCAGGAAGAAGGACGGGTCCTTGAGGTTATTGCGTAAGCTTCTTGGCAGCTGAATTCGTATGAGGAGAATTAATCTACCCATGACCTCGAGCTAGCGGCATTAATTCATGCCCTGAAGATTTGGCGACACTACTTGTATGGGGCTCCGTGCAAGATCTTCACAAACCATAAGAGTTTGAATTATATATTCAATTAGCGGGAGTTGAATAACCGCCAAAGGAGATGGTTGGAGCTGTTTAAGGACTTTGATTTGGAGAATTTTTACCATCCGGGGAAGGGGAACGTAGTCGGCAATGCTTTGAGTAGGAGGACACCTCGAGAGGAGGCTATAGCTTGACTTACGGTTCAACAACAGTTGCAGAGGGATTTGCTAGAGTTTGAGTTGGATATCCGATTTATGGATACGGACTGTCGTTTGTCCAAGTTAGAGGTATTACCTGACCTGTCTGGAGAGATCCGGCAGAAGCAGGAGGGATGTCCCATTTTGATGAGGATCCGGGACAGGATGTCCCGAGGTGAGGCACCGTAGTTTACCATAGGGGTAGACGGAGTATTGAGACGCCAAGGGCGTATTTGTGTACGGTCAGATCAGGAGTTGAGAGAGCGGATTTTGCATGAGGCACATTCTACACCTTACTCGTTGCATCTAGGCACGAGTAAGATGTACCACGATATCATGAGATCTTACTGGTGGGGTTTGCTAAAGCCCGAGTTAGCTAGATATATGGCCCGATGCGCAACTTGCCAGCAGGTCAAGATCGAGCACTAGTGTAACACCCCAAATTCTGAGAACTCGGGCAGCTACTGGTTAGGACCTCACAATGGGTCCCGACCATAGTTTGACAACAATTTTTTTTTACTTGGATCTTACAACAAGGCACAAAAGTATTTAAAACATTTGAAAACTGTAAACAATATATACATGGAGAATATGTATCAGCCTTACAAGAAAAGCTACTAAAATGATGCGTATAAAGAACAGAAGATATCCCCGTCCCCAACTAAATGAGTACGTGGACCCGGCTGACCATTTCCTCCGGAACTCTCTACAACTGTCTTAACCTGCAAGGCATCTGCACGCGGTATAAAACCGTTAGCTAACATTCTATGCATAAGTGTAAAAGGTAAAAGCACAAACACACAACATACACAATCAACATGCAACACTCAATCCTTTTATTATCTTTAATTAGGTGATAGGTTATTACTACTGATACTTATTTTGTGACACGAGGGATTCCCAAACCTCGCCCCTGTCCCCGTTTACCAACGCGGAATGATACTAATGCATCTGACCGTCTACCGGACTGGGCTGGTCGCAGGGAACCTCCTAGACTCTCGCAAGAGCTAGGCAGATGATGTCACGACCCGTTATCATACACTTGGGTCAATTACGTAAATAATAAAGTCGGCCTAATCCGGTTTCGTTGTTTATCATAACTAACAAACACCACTCATACACATTACACTCATACAAGAAGCCAGCTAAGTAAGTCCATGGACTTACTTGAATCAGATCTCGACTTTCTAATTCGCAAATCGATCTGTACAGTAGGGATTCAGTGGCCTGTCAAAGGAGGCAAGTGTGTCAGCACACTTTCTAGGTGATTAGAAGTCTAAGACTTCTAAGATAGTAGGTCTTAATAGAACGGAATTGATTACAGTATTAATTTATGGTAAAATGACTCTTTTACCCTTGGTCCTGAAACTTCTAAAAAATCCATAATTTATGTCTAAACTCTTATTTGAGACTAAAGAGTCATATTCTAACTCCTAAAGATGAGTTTGGTTACAAACTGGCAATTTACCAATTTCCCTATTTTCGGAAAGATCGTTAAGGTCCAACTTCGCCTTCAAATATAAAATTCGAATAATCTTACAAAAATTCCGAAATAATTCCCTAGATCATCTATCATATCTCATATACTCCTAGGAGAAAGAATTTCTTAAAACTGTTCAACCATCACTTCTACAAAAATTTCAAAAGTTGGTTATAACACTTAACAAACAGCACATTGTCTTAACTTTGAAAAATCATAACTCCTAAACTACTCGCTGGATTTATCCCAAATTTTGATACGTTCTACTATAAAATCTTATCTATACTATATTAAAAATTCAGCCGCAAAGGAGATCAAAATCCTATTTAAAACTATCTCACAAAACCGAATTTCAGCACAACAGAAAAACTGCTTACGACTCAATCTTTGAAAAATCATAAATCCCAAACCACTCGTTGGATGCCTCTCAAATTTTAATATGTTCTACAACAATATGTCAACTATAACATAACCAAAATTCAAGCCCAACGGAGATCAAGAGCTTATTCAAAACCATCTCACGAAGCAGCATCACTTGTTGTTTTCCCCAACACTCAGCACATATATACAAACTGCATGAGGCGTCAACTTTGGAATACAATAACTCTCAAACCGTAACTCCGATTCCTCTAAAATTTTAGTATGCTTTACTATGCAATACCGTCTATGAAATATCCGAAAAATAGCCAAAAACAATGAGTTTAGCATACCTAAATCTGGCCCAGAAGTTGGATGATCGTCACTGTCTTAAAACTCAGGAAAAAATGAAGCAGCCCTTGAGATTGTTCCTGGCTGTTATGTCTGGGTTCTAGGCAGTTTGGAGGCAACTATTAGCACATATATATGGAGGGCAAACGTAAAGAAGATAGGTACGGATCTTACTCGACCGACAAAGATGAGGAGAGGCATCAACAACGGTGTTGTGGTTCTTCGATTGATGCAAGGCGAAGGCCATAGGAAGGAGCAAGGCTGTTCTTCTATCAACACCGGAAGAGGAGTAGTTCAGCCTCTTCAGATTGCATCTACTTGGTCTGGAAGCAGTTAGGGTCGAGGGAGTAGCAGCTTTGGCCTGCTCTTCGATTGCACTCAGATGGAGTCTTAAACGCAGCCAAGTACGAGGCTATTCATTTGCTGTGAGATGTTGCCTGCACGGTTGCTGCGTGAGAATTGTTTGAGCGGCTGCTGTGTGAAGATACCGCTTCAGATGGTTGTTATGTACGCAGGAGGTAGAAGGGAAATGTGCAGGCTGAATTTAAGGAACCGTTACAGAACTCAACAGCTATTATGTGTGACGGAAATGGAGAGGAAGGGTCGGCTCTTACTTCTCCATGGCTGAACGTGTAGCTGACCATTACAAACGCAAGGTAACGGGCTGGGGAGGAGCTGTACGGGCTGCATGAAGGGCTGCTACTAGGCTCGTAAACAAGCTGGGCTGTTGTGCGAGGATGTGGGCTGGCTGGGCTCGAAGTGCCACTGGGGTTGCTGTGGGATGCGAAGACAGCTGGGCTGCTGTGGGCTGCGAAGAGAAGTTGTCCTGGCTTTGTCACAGCCTTGTTAAAAACGTGTCATGGCCTTGTCATGGTCTCGTCTCAGGCTTGTCATGATCTCGTCTCAGCCTTGTCATGTTCGCGTCTCAGCCTTGTCAGATCTCGTCTAAAGTCATCGTTAAGAATTAATTATAAGAATTAGGGTTTGATATAGTTCTATCATTTTATGTGAATTAAATTCTACATAAAATGATAAATAATTATAAGAATTAGAGCTTGATATAATTTTATCATTTTATGTGAATTAAATTCTACACAAAATGATAAAATTTGTGAAGAAAGAAATACTAGATAGAATGGAAAACCGTCAACGGCTCGAAGTCCGATTTGCTTCGGAATTAAACTGAATAAAATTAAAAAAAATTCCGGATATTACATCAGTACCCCCTTAAAATAAGTTTCGTCCCGAAACTTAAAAGAAGGCAACATAATGTCAGAATCCATACTAAAGAACTGAAGCGCCGAAAACGTCATAATCGGTCAAGTTCTTATTGTTTTGGGACTAGTCGGAAAAAAATTTTCGGGTATTACATCAATTCCCCCTTAACAATAAGTTTCGTCCCGAAACTTAGGGTAAGACAATCTTGATCGGCCTTTAAGGCACTAAACGGGTATATCTGATCACTACTCAAAAGTCTCATCGTTTCCAAATCTAAGTATCCCGCACATCAAGGTTACCAAAAGAACACATCACTGACTAAACACTCAATCATGAAATAAACAAGTAGTCAAACAATATTACACATACAAGGTCAAGCCCTAACTCGTGTCTGGTAGGTATCTCTCCAACTGAAATTTTCAAACTCAGTTCCCAAACTTAGTCTCCATGGAAAACCGAAGCTACACTCTCCAATAGGGTGAGGAAAACTAGTCTATCAGTCAATTTTAAACCGCTCTAAAACTTCAAATGGTTTTCCTTACAGAAATCACTTCTAGATCCTTTGATGACCCTACGGAAAAATAATCTATTCAACTTCCTTCCCTTCGTTATGACCACTTGCTTCCGGCCTTTTGAAAAGGTTCTGACTACACAAACAGGTCCAAGGTCTTGGACATCCACCAACACTTACCAAGTGCTCAATGCTCTTCGTATCACGACCCACTTGGTCTTATCATTTAATATTACTCAGTCATCTTATTCCTCAGGTAAGGAATTGTCACCTTACCTTTTTCAGGTCTAACAATCGAGATAACTAAAATAAAATCTAGTGGTCATCCTCTTCCTTCATTTGGCATTGTTATATTATTATAGATCTCTAATATATCGTTAGCTCTAACCCAGGCTTCTCACGCATTACCCAAGATCTTAAGTGACATAGAATATGTCCGGAATGATGGTATTAGACACAAAGTGATCTTATATCACAGTTATTTGATCATAAATACTCAATAAATGCTAACACACCGTCAACATTGAACTCTTGTATCCTCCACTTTTATCGGACTAGTAATATACCTCTAACTCAAAACGCAACTAGGCTTTGTTCCGATATAATGTTACACATAAAATCTACTCCGAGATTATGCTTTCTTTAAGCACGGTTACTAGGGTGCAAGTATGCTCTTGTCGTTTCTCTTTCTTATGTATCTTCGACTCAAGATGGTAGTTACTCACTTTGAGCTTTCTAGTGCAGGCCATGCGCAATACTTTTATTGCATCATTAATTCTTTCCTAATCCATCCGGAAAACTCACTCTAGAGTATTCCATTAGTATAGAATTCCAAAACTACTTGTCTGGCAACATGTGACAATGTCATCACTCTTCACTCGGATCCATAATAGGGTACCAGTCTACTTCTATTACCTCTACATGCACATAAGTTCCCGTACAACATTTCCCGTTACTCACATAGCCTAACCCACGTTTCTTCCAACTAGAATGCATTTCACCAACTATCACCATCTTAAACTCGACACGACATCCATCAGTACCCTTGAGCTTCTTGCTTTGTGGGTTAGGTCCCACCACGCTTCCGCTGCGCTACTCTAATAATTCTGTTGTCACTCATTAATTTTAAGGACCTTTTCTGTAAGTATAAAGTGATTGACCCCAAAACTCTTTCTTCCAATCACACCATGAGTCTTATACAGATGAAGTACCAAGTACCTTCTTTACTTGCCTTAAGAAAATAAAACAACGATTAAAAAACAACTTCTTCTGCTTACTTTATTAATTCTTCTACCACGGATCCAAACTCCCTGACTTGACCGGAGTTTGATCTTAACTAGCCAAGAAGTAACCCTTAAAACGTTTCTCTTTATACCTTTAATTCATCCAAGAAGATTGTTGTTACCTACTTGAGGAAATCCTCTAAGACGTCGGTAAAGCTACTCCATAGATCCACAATCACAAATATTTCTTCTTAACGGCACATAACTCGTCAATACCAAACAATACTTGCACGTCCTTGGTTGATGACCACACCGAGGGGACTATTTAGACCTTAGAGGACATGTTACGAGCATGTGTGCTAGATTGGGGGTAGGTATGGCCAGACCACCTCTTGTTGGTAGAGTTTTCATATAATAATAACTGACACACATCGATCAGGATGAAACCTTATGAGGCATTGTATGGACTGAAATGCCGTACTCCTTATGTTAGGACGAGCCGGGGAGTTCTAGCGTTGTAACTCCGGATCAAGTACATGATGACATGGCTAGGGTAACTTTGATCCAAGATAGGATGTTGGCTGCGAAGAGCCGTCAAAGGTCGTATGCGGATAAGAGGCTAGGCCTCTCGAGTTCAGGGTAGGAGTTCTGTGTGGTTGAGGCTATCGCCGACGCAGGGCGTCCGGCGATTTAGCATTAAGGGGAAGTTACCCGAGGCATATCATTAGCCAAGAGAACCTACTGGTCGGTGAGGTGGCATACATGCTAGCATTGCTACCACGGTTGGAGGGGAGAGTAATCCATTACCCGAGGCACATCATTAGCCACCAGAACCTACTAGTCGAGCCAGGGTATACTTTTGGGGAGTATCCAATAGTGGTTTTAGAGCGGGGTACGAGGCACCTACGATCGAAGGAGATACCGATGCTGAGTGCAGTGGTCGAGGCAAGGAGCCGAAGAGGCTACATGGGAGATGGAGGATAGTATCCGGAGGAACTATCCTGAGTTTTATGCAGGTTTAGCGACATCGATAGGACTGTCGGGTAAGTCCCGAGATCTTCCCTTGCTTGTGGTGTATGTTTATGTCATGATGTGTTATGTGAGTTCGTAAGAGTATATGTGTACCTTGCGAGGTCTTGATGTGTTTTTACACGTATACTTGGTTTAGAGCTGATAGTCAACATTTTCTGAGTCCGCGTTAATACGAGTCGCGTTTGGCCGAGAATGCTACGTTTAGCTAGTTTCATGACGAAACTTGTTTTTAGGGGGGTTAGTTGTAACATCCGGAATTTCTATTCCGATCTTGGAACATTTTATTGCCCTTCCCGCCTTAGCGGCTCAATTTTCCCGTTTGTACGAGGTGCTGAGTGCCGGGATTTATTTCCCAAAATGCCACGCCGACATTTTGTTTTCCCCTTTCCGTTTTCCGACCCCTTGTTCCTAACTGAGGTGACAAGTGGCAAGCTGACCCCTTGTTTCCTTCCCAACTTTTCAGCCCAACTCTTCCTTTCTTCTCACTTTTGGATTCCACGCTCTTTACTTCTCCTCTCTTCTCTCTTTTGCTCCTTTCCTCTCTTCTCTTGGTTTCTTTTTTGAGAGCTGCAATAGAGGAGCTTCATGATTCGGTTTGGTAAGCTTCTTCCTCTTCCTCCCTTCTCCTTCATTGATGTTTATCTTTCATTCCCTCTACTTTATCCATTGCCATGTATGAAGCTCTTGCGAAAGATTTTCCTTAAGATCCTTTGCATGCTTGTTTTCTTAGCTCGTTTAGGTTGTGGAGAGGAGTCTAAGTTATGAGGTTGTAGTTTGGAGAAGGCCCAGCAAGAGAAGGAAGCAGTTGGAGCAAAAGTATAGTCGAAGAAACGAAGAAGACGGGCTTTCTGCTGTTCGACCGTGGGGTCGGATCATCAGAGACGCGGAGGCGGATCAGGGCCTCTGCAGGGGCGGTACCAGGAGACCGCAGGGGCGGTGACAGGGCTTTACAAGGGCGCCAGCTTGACTCGGCGTCTGCATTTCTTCAACAGGTAGGCTTCTCCTCTCCCTTCCTCTTCATTCCTTCCTTAGCTTTGGGGTTATATCTTGTTAGTAGCATGCCTAGGTTGGAACTAGAGTAGATTGAGGATGCCATCTAGTTGTTGAGAACCTAGGAGCCCTTAAGGCTCGATGTAGTTGATGGTTTTGTGTTTGATGAGCATGTTTGACCTTCTAGGCTAGATGGTACCTTCTTGGTTGTTGTTTATTTTCTTGTGAGGCTATAGGATGTTGTGAGTTTCCTTTGCTTCTTGAGAGTGTTATGAGTATCTTGGATCCTAGGATGCATTCCTAGCATGAGGGTTAGGTGATCTTGCTTAGATCACTAGAGTGAAGTCTAACACTTCTTGAGTGTGAGCATGTGTTGATACGTATCTTCTTGTGAGCAGGTTGTGGGCTTCTTCCGAAGGGAAGCTAGAGTGTTGTGAGTTGAGAGTTGAGGCGAGGTAAGTCTCCGGACTTACTTAGCTCGTTTTCTACGTAATAGTTTCGATGCGTGTTTGGTGATGTGCACTTATTGTTTATGTTATAACAACTAAACACGTAATAGGACCACCGACCTTTATATATATTATGGCCCAAGTGTATGGTACGGGCGGTGACAACTTGTCTAGCTCTCGTGAGAGGTAGGAGGTTCTTGGCAACTATCCCGTGCTGGTAGACGGTCGGATGCATCAGTACCATTCCCTGCCGGTAAGTAGGGAACGAGGCGAGTTTTGGGGACTCTCGTGTCACAAACCTAAGTTGAATTAGAACGGGATACGACTTAATAATAAAAAGATAATAAACCAAACTTGTGTGTTTCAGAGCATGTTATGTGTTATGTTGATGTATGTGTGTATGTGCCTTCACCTCATTTCTATTGCTTCGAATATGAGCTAACGGTTTTAAAATACTTGTTTGGATGTCCTGCAGGTTAGGGATACAGCCGAGTAAGGTGGAGGAGTGGACAACAGCGGTCGTCGTACATTATAGTTCGGGGACGTTTTTGGGATTTGTTATGTTATAGGATTATGGTTATGTTGTACATTTTCGGGTGTTTATGTTTTGGAGTTTGTGTGTCGTTTTGAGGACTCAGCTAAGTTTCCACCTTATTTCTTTACATTTCAGTTTCTCGCATACATTATAAACGGTTTGAGTTTTGCCTTTATTTCTTCCTTGTTGGAATGGTCCGGTAAAATTGTTGTCAAGCTAAGGGTCGGGAACCATCGTGAGCTCTCGCCCGTGGCGCCCCGAATCCCGCTGATTCGAGGTGTTACAATTGCTGCCAACCTAGAGCTCTTATACCATATTGTAATACCCCAAGTTCTGGGAACTCGAAGCGTTACGGGCTAGGACCTCACAATGGGTCCCAACCATCAGAGTAGCCACAACATCATCGGATCTTATAACAAGGCATAGACAAATGAAAAACATAATTGTTTATAAAACCAAAGTGAAAACTCCACCTTGATTATAAAGGTTTTACAGGTGTTGCTGATGGAAGACTTAAATACAAATGAAGTAGTTTGATACACTAACCAATGAATTATTATATTTCGAGATGCTTGGTTGGTTTGGATTAAGTGCATGTTTTTTCGAAGATTTCAAAGGCCTTGAAATTGATTTCAAGGACACAAGGAAGACAAGGATGCACAACGAAAAGATCTCAAAAACCTTCAAGTGGATTCCAAGGAAACAAGGAAGACAAGGCTGCACAACGAAAAGATCTTAAATCACAAAGAAGATTTCCACAAGAAATTTACTCAAACAAGAAGATTTGAGAAGATATGATCAAGTGAAGATCTCAACAGACCAACAAAGAAGATCTTACAAAGATCCTTAACCGAAAAGCATGAAGATTCTCTCATCTGGATTTGAATATTGTTACAACAATCAACGAGAAGATTAAAGAGCCGAGAGATCAACGTGTTCTCAGGAGATGAAGATCTACAACGTCTATCTCATCTCAACCAGGAAGCGATCTTCATGGAGAAGAAGAATTATCTTCGAACGGTCATCTCTCCAACGGCTAGAAGACCTCTCCATAGAAGACTATAAATGAAGATGGCATTTGTAGAATAGAGATACAAGCTTGCACAGAAACATCTATTGTCTTCAAGCAATCAAGAGTTATCTTCATTCGATAAATAGTTTTTCTTTATCTCTTTCTAAGAAGCTTTTTCCCCTAGAGAGAGATAAAACTCGAGAGCTCCATTGGCATATCTAAAGAGTGTTATACTCGAGTGTGTGTTACTCTACGAAGTAACTAGGCTATTATAGCAAGGTGAAGAGTTGGAGCTAGATCGTAGCATTGGCTACAGTGAGAGAAGAAGGGGATTTCCTCTAGTTTGTATATAGGACTCTTTTAAGCTGATAATAGATAGTTAGATCCTAAGGCTATACCTTGGGACGGAGAGTAGGCTATTTAGAGCCGAACTTCGTAAACATATTCTTGTATCGATCTTTTACATTCCGCACTATATCTTGTTTATTGTGACTAACTTTGTTTTGCAAAATTTCAAAGTCAAGGCCCTTCAAAGTTGTTTCAAAGTCCTTGAAATCAAAGTTTCACAAAGAACTGAGATCGACATCAAGGCCCTTGAAATTGATTTCAAGGCCTTGAGATTGGTTTTGCGAAAAGTTTCCATACTCTATTTAACCCCCCTTCTAGAGTATCTTTATCCTTTATATTCACCTAACGGGTCTTCACAAAGGAAGCGTCAAAGACTCGCAACCGAGTTCAAAACAAAGGGAAAACAACAAACAAAAATATAAACCCGATCCCGGCCTATAATGTACGGGAACCCCGGTTGACCACATCATCTAGATCACTCAGCAGCACCTATATCCTGCAAGGCATCTATAACATCGGTTTAAATCATTAGCTAACATTCTAAATATCGGAAAGATGGTAAAGGCACAAACACACATAAGGTAACATAAACATATAGCATGCTCGCACTCAACCGGTTATAATTTTTCATTAAGTTATCCATAATAATTCAACTTCTTTTGTCACACATGAATCCTTTCGAAACTCGCATCCGCTTCCATCTACCAACATGAATAGTTCAGTATTATCCGTTACCTGCGGGTATGGGTTGCAAGAGCATATTCTTGTCTCCTGAAGAACTAGACAACTGGTCACCGCCCGGTTATCATACACTTGGGCCTATTACGGTATAAAGGGTGATTCCTATTCCGGTTATCCGTTATAAACGATAAAGTACGCAAACAAGCCAATACAGTCAAACCAATATGCGGAATGAAGCTAATTAAGTCCAATGGACTTACCTCACTCGAAGGTAACTCAAAGGGTCAACAAACAACTCAGAAAACAACTCAGTTTCCCTCAAGAAAGATGAACGGAAAGCCTGCTCAACAAGACATAACGAATCAGGAGCGACACGGTTGCTAGAAGTCTATAAATTCAAGTGTTTGATCTCTAAGAGATCTCGACAAGCTAAGGTGTCAACCTTAGTCTTACAGATCAACAAGGGTCAAAAAATCAACACAAGCCAAGGGAAGGAACGAAGGAAGCAACTCACCAAGAACGGGAGTACGGTCCACAAGTTGTTGTCACATCCTTCGACAACAAGGAATCCAGCAAAAGCCAAAGTTGGCCTTTCTCAACACACACACATGTCACGACTCAAGTACGGGAGCCTGTGAACGTCAACGTATCAACAACGGAACGCCTCCACAAGAATCAAGACTCAAACTTGATTCTTGGAGAAGAAGGAAAGGCGGGAACGAAAGAAGAAGGAGACAGAAAAGAAAGGCATGCAGCAACTCATGAACATGATGAAGAACTCAATAAAGGAGACTTACACGTTCAGCAAGGGAAAGAGGGAAGCAAGGTTCCAGCTTCAGTGTTGAAGAACGACATATGCAAGAAACGGAAAAATAAGAGATGACGGGATTTTATAGGAACGAAGGGTAAAGATAGAAGGATAGACGTTCTAGGGTTAAGAACAAGATATGAAAACCGGCTCATAAGATAGAAGATCTAATCTTCTATCTATGGAAATAAGATCTAATCTTCTATCTATGGAAATAAGATTTGATCTTCTATCTATGGAAATAAGATAAAACGAACGAAGAACATATCGGCCCGATCTGTGGTGAATCCGCAGGGGGCAAATCACCCAGCCGCAGGGGCGGCTCCCTTCACCGTGGGACGGTGAAGGCAAAAACTGGGTCATTACAACACATTACCTTCACTAGCTTTGACACAACGAGGAAGAGCCAAGTCCACACCATTTATGTATGTATATATATATATATATATCCATTAATTTTGATATTTTTGTTTTGAGAAGGATCATATTATTGATTTTTTTAGAAGGATAAGATATATATATATATATCCATTAATTTTGATATTTTTGTTTTGAGAAGGATAAGATTATTGATTTTTTTAGAAGGATAAGATTATTTATGAATCTACACTGATTTCTTATCTTCGAATCATGAATAGTTAACACAATCCTTAAATCTAAATTGATGGATTTTTAAGATTCATGAACATAAAAGTAAGCACCTTAATCTTGATCTTTTCTATCCCTATTTTAAAGATTTATACAACTAACTATATAAAATCTCAACTCAACTCATCAAAAACAATACAAACTGAATCAAAGATGGCATCATATCATAATCAACAATACAAGAAGTTCTTGACATCATTATTCATGGTAACAATGGTTTTAACGCAAGCATGGGCTGATCATCAACCAATGAGAAGTACTAATTCGATTATACCTAAGATCACTGTGGAGATGACGAACAATCTTGAAGGACACGAGAATCTACAAATCCATTGTAAGGACAAGAACCATGACAAAGGTGTTAATCAAGTGTCATTTGGTCAAAAATATGCATTCGATTTTGTAGCGTCATCATTTGGTTTTCTCCCGAGCAGCACAGACTACTATTGCGGGTTCGTCTTCAACAACGTTCTCCATTGGTTCGATATATACTTGGGTAAAAGAGACGACAGTGGATGTGGTACCATCCAACTTTGTAGTTGGTCTATCAAGGAGGCTGGACCTTGCCTGGGCAATACTTGTTATCCATGGAACTCTTCTTGAGTTTTCAATATTTTGTTACTTTATATTTAAATTTAGATACATTTTTAATAATACCACCTTAGTGTTCGAACCTTGTACGAACACTTTTATGAAATAACAATATGCATTTACACAATTTAAAATATGTTTTCTTTAAAACTAGTTGTTTATACCAACATGTTTTTAATAGAAACTATCGAAAATAATTAAATAAGTCATTTTGCGAGAATATTGTAAATTATAAATTTAATTCGAAAGAACCATGTATGTACTCAATTATTTTAATTTGTATCTTATCTAAACCGAATTTTTTCATAAAATTATTTTAATATTGTAAATTTGTATAAATATAATAATTTTGATTTAAATGATTAAATTTAAAATAATTATCAAATTAAACGACCTACAATGAAAAATTAATAATATAATTGTTCTCGCACCTCTTGTTAAAATTTGAAATTTACCAATCAATTAATCAATCATATTATTATGACCCATGATACAATCACTTGACAAAATATTGGATACGAGAATATACATTTATTATATGTCAATTACGAATATACTAGTGTAATTATTGGATTTATGCCAGATATTTATTTTTTTAAAGATAATTTTTATTATTTATATAATCATTCATATTATATTTTGTTAATAAATTCACTTACGATTTTATTAAAATTTAATTTAATTGATAGCACCATGTAAAATTTATTTTTTCAAATTGACCCACCTTTATTGTTTTATTTAATTTTGGTGATATTTTGTGCCAATGTTCTAAAAATACCATTATTATAGTTAGTTATAAAATAAAAAACTTATAAAAATTTTAAAAACCAACTAAAAGATACATCAATTAGTTCAAAGGTAAAATTATTTAGAAAAATATTTATTTCAAATTTGTTAAATTTACTTTAATAAGTATTGTATGGGTATTCCAATCAATATGATAAAATATTGCCAAAACGTTTTCCTCAACAAGCAACTCGTGCATATGCGTTGTCGGTCATCACTGATAAGATTATAGTTGACCTTCTTTAAGGTCAACGACTTACCATCTTTCTATACTTCATGTCACTATTCTTATGAAGGCTACCCAACGTTTTCCTCAATAAGCAACCCGTGTCTATGCGTTGTCGGTCATCACTAATAAGCTTATAGTTGACCTTCTCTAAGGTCAACGACTTACCATCTTTCTATACTTCATGTCACTATTCTTATGAAGGCTACCCTCGTTAGGGTATTCCACCTCAACTTCGTTAGCTCTTTTCCCGTTCCATGCTTTCTCCCTCTTCCATAAGGTAACCCTACTCCTTTCTTGATTGTATTGCTTCCATCTCAATCTCTCTTAAGTTGTCTCGCGTTTTCCCTTCTACTTGTTTGTCATTCGCTTACAACATCTCTAATCCTCCTCTTTGATGTCCTCTTAAAAGTGTCCAAGAAACGTCATGGTGTTCGCCAGAACGTAATGCTCAACTCGACACTTGACCGTACTATGAAGACTATCCCTAGTCAACAACGTCGTCCACGGGCGATGATATCCTACTATCGTCTTAACTATAAGGTCGCATACATTTATATGCTACTACATATCATAGGTATACTTATATATGGCTTTATAAGTCCTATGTCCACATCACTACTAACATACCAAATCCGAAAATTCACCACAACAATATACAAGGTCCAAAATACTTATATGATTCTATCATACCATTTATAAGCATATATCAATATAAAGGCCATGTCACTATTATACATAACAAGTCCAACATGCATAACTACAATCCACAAAGATACATAACAAGTCCATCATGCATAATTTCAAATCACAAAGATAACTATAATTCAACAACTAGGTTGCCGAGATTCGCGAAAGGAATGGTGGTCCGTACATTCTATCCCACATTGACTATGCTTGTGAATTTGAAAACGAAATTCATTTTAAAACTCAAAACGCTTGAGGGTTCTGTTTCCTTCTATTCGGCCTTTAGAAGATTGCGAGTGCCATTGTTGTCAACCTAGGGCCCTGATACCATATCGTAACATTCCAAATCTGCGGGAGTTTGGATGCTACGGGCAGAGACCTCACAATGGGTTCTGACCTTAGCTTGACAACAATTTCACCGGATCTTACAACAAGACACAATAAAGGCAAAACCAAAATACATTTTAATGCAATGATATGTCCCCAAAAACAAACAAACGACAGACTCAAGCCGAGTTCTCAACTGTAAAAACCTAAACGTCAAATACATAACGATGTACAAAATAAAATATATACGACTCTAACCAAACTCATCCTAAAATGTACAGAACCCCGGCTGCCCACTCTTCCGGATCTCTCGGCCGCATTCTAACCTGCAGGGAAACTACAACAACATCGGTATAAAACCGTTAGCTAACTTCAAAGCATTAGAATCATGGTATTGGCTGTATAATCGGGAAAATTTTATCTTTTCTTTCAATCAATTCCGAGTCAAACCGAATTTCGATCCGTTGATTTTTTTCATTTCACCTAACTTTCGGTTTCATCACAAATTCTATCATTTTATGTGAGACCTTTCTCACATAAAATAATAGAAAAATAACACTAAACCCTAACTTGCAACCATGAGTTCAAATCCTAAACGAGATCATGACGAGGCCATGACGACGCCACCGACGAGTTTTGACAAGACCACGATGAGTCCATGACAACGTCACCGACAAGCTTAGGACAAGCATTGTCAAGACCTTACACTCCAGCCCATTTTTACCTTGCACCTTGATCTTCTCCAGCCCATTTATACCATGACAGTCGGGCCTTGCTTCAGCCCGTGCCACGCACCACACTCCTCACCTTGTTTGGGCCGTCTGGCTTACTTTCACTCCTTGATGTCGCCTTCTACACGAGCCCAGCAAGAGAGATGTGCACCAGCCCAGTGGAGACGCCAACCGTTCTTCCTCCTTCGTACGTGAGGCATCCCTCATCTCCCGTAAACACTATCCCTCCCCTTGGTAACCTCATGTTGTACCTATCTCGCACGTAACAACCACTAAGGGCGTCGGCGAAGCCTCTCCCTGTGTCAACAATGAAGAAAGGCCATAGAGGCGCTGGCAAAACCCCTCCTTACGCCAGAGTTGAAGCCTCGTTTGTGCCGGCCAAAGATAGTGAATCCAACTGTGAGGCGGGCTCGACCACTGCTCGAGGTGTCATCAAGCCAACATCCCGGGGTCTACACTCGTGTTCCTTCACCCTTCATTTCATGGAGTTCATCAACCGGTAACCCACTTATCGATCTTTCTCCCTTTGTCCACGCCAACACGTAGTAGCAAGTGTAGAAGTCAGCGATCTCGCCGTCCTGCCCTGGCCATGGGTACGCCCTTACCTACCCCTAGTGTGCCTTCTGGGGAGACCTAGGCACATGAATCTCCTCTTCCAAGCGACAGCAAGCTCGAGTAACTCTCTCTCTCCCTCGTCGAGATTCGTAGTGAGTATGACATGCTCTTCCTTCCCTCCATTTATATATATGCTTATTTGCTGCTAAGCCATCCTGGAACCCATACATTACAGCCAAAGGAACAACTACAAGGAGCTGTTACATCTTTTCCAGCTTTCCAACATTGACGAGCAGTCAACTTCAGGTCCAATTTTGGGTGAGTTAGACTCTTCCTTTTTGGCTGGTTTTCGAATATGTCATAGACGGTATTATATAGTAAAACATACTAAAAATTTAGAGGAATCCATGTTACAATTTGAGAGTTATGGTGTTTCAAAGTTGACTCCTCATACAGTTTTTATAAGTGTGCTGAGTGTTGAGAAAAACAGCATGTGATATTGTTTTGTGAGATAGTTTTGAATAAGCTTTTGATCTCGGTTAGACTTGAATTTGGGATATGATATAGTTGGCATATTGTTGTAGAACATATTAAAATTTGGGAGGAATCCAGCAAGTGGTACAGGAGTTATGATTTTTTTAAGTTCGGACCTTAAACAGTTTTCTAGATGTTGCTGAAAATATCTAACTGCTAGAAACATTTTGTGCTGTGTAGTCATGTTTGACTTACGTTTAGATAACTTAGAAATACAATTTATCCAACGGTTGGATTTAGATCTATGAAGGTCCAAAGTGGACTTGTTGAGTAGTTTATAAATACTCAGTTTTTGGGTAAGTCTGAATTCTCTAGTTTTGGAATCGACTTTGGGAATTTGTGTAGAATTGATTATTAGGTATTTTTGAGAAGTTCTTGCTTCTATGGATAGAGTGCATAACATGGAAGACTTAGAGATTTTAGTTAGAATTTTTATATTTTTATTCGGGGCTCGTATCATAGGCTAAAGTTGGACCTTAGTGACCTTGTTAAAAGTTAAGAAAAATGTGTAATCTATAAGTTTTACCTAAACTAGCTCTCAAGAGTTAGATTATGAATCTAAGTCCTAAAGAAAGGTTTGGGCATATATTATAGGATCTTTGAGAGTTTTCGGGACCACGGGTAAAATGCTCATTTACATGTATATGGGTATTTTGGTAATTTATCTAATGATAGAGTTAAATATCTTAGAAGTCAGAGACTTCTAATTAAGTGGGATACATTATTGATCCACTTCCCTTCTATAACAGGCTGTGGAGTTCCTGCGGTTACAAACCGAGTCGAGATAACGGAATTATGTTTGGATTCAGGTAAGTCCTTTGGGCTTACTTAGCTGACTTCTAGATATGAGTGTGGATAATGATAGTGGTGTGTGAATGAGATGTTTATAGTTATATTTTAGTATTGATTATCTACCGACCTATACTTTGGTCTAAGAGTAACGGGCGGTGGCATTCTGCTCAGTTAGCCTGAGGGCGCTGGGGGTTTCTTTAGGGACTAGTCCACGCTTGGTTTGTAGTGATGCTTCCGGATGAGGTAAACTAGACCTACACCAAGTTGGATAAAGAACGGAGGCAAGAACTCTTAAGATTTCTCGTGCCACAACTTTAAAAACGGAATAAAGTGAATCACCTAAGTTATCACATAATAACCGGTTGTGTGCTAGCATGATGATTGTTTTATGTTATCTTGGATGTGTTTTGTGCTATCTTTATTCTTTTTATATTTTTAGAATGTTAGCTAACGGTTTATCCGTGTTGTAGTTTTTGTAGAGATAAACAGTTGCAGAGAGATTCGGGACGGATGGTCAGCCGGGTCCACGTACTCATTAGATAGGGACGGGGAAGTCTTCCATACGGCATGCATGTTATATATATGTTTTGTAAGGCTTTAACATGTGTACATTCATAAAATAAAATATTATGTTTTGAACTTTTTTTGATTACATTTGTGTCTTGTTCTAAGATCCGAGTAAAGTTGTTGTTAAACCAAGGTCGGGACCCAATGTGAGGTCCTAACTAGTAGCTCCCCGAGTTTCGAGAACTTGGGGTGTTACAACATGGTATCAGAGCTCTGCGTATGCAACAATGGCACTTAAAATCTTCTAAAAGACCGAATAGATAAAATAAATAGAACCCGAAAGGGGTCTAAGATTTTCAAAACGATTTCTATTTTTACGCACGTGCATAGTCGGGTTGTTGGCATCGGTTAGTAGTACGTCGGACCACCATCGTTCTCCGTGGATCTCTGCAACTTGGAATGATAGGTGAGTTAGTATATAGACGTATATTGATATGTTTTAATGTATGATTATATATATACGTGTATGTGTAGCATGTTAGTATCCTAAAGGATATCTTATATCCTTTAGTTGTGATATCATGAAACGATTATCGACTCATGATAAGTCGGTAGCGGACTTGAAGAGTTTTCAACACGAAACAATGGATGCAGACCTAGGATTGAGTATTATACTCTGGTGGGCGTCCTGGTGACTCTATAAATTACCCGAAGAACGGGTGGGCAAATAAGTAATGGTGTTGAGATAATTTTCACCACAAGTACAACCCGATGAGAAGGAAATTCCCGAGTCAGCTCATATGGAGGGAATAGGAAGTCATGCAAGAGACTTGGTCGTATGAAGCTGAGAGATGAATTATTAGAATCACACAAGATACGACAAGAGATTGGATTAGAGATAACAATAAGGGAACCAGAATCGTATATAACGGAGTACAACCAAGATTTGCGGAGTAAAGGACGTTAAAATCGAGGCGGACGTCGCCATCTGCAAGCATGGGCATGAGAGTACAAAGAAGATAGGGTGTAACCATGGAAGCATGTGGAGTCCTTCAAGGATACGAGAATTTTGAAAGAAACTTAGACATCAGTCTCAAAGAAACTAGAAGTCTAAAACCGAAACAATGAATTCCCATAAAGATTTAAGTTACCAACATTAACGGTCATATGAGGGAACCGCAAACAGACGATAAACAAAGTAAGAAGAATTATGAAGGCACGCTTAAAGGTTATTGTAGATGACTTGATAAACTCATTGACGACAGATGACGGCTAGGACTAGACTCAAAAGAATATAGTGATCTCATAAGAGAACAAAAGAAGTACACACCGTGGAAGGAACTAAAGGGGTATTAATAGAGAAACAACAGGAGATAGATGCGCACTGATAACACGATTTATGACTTAGGATTAGGCACTTATTTAGATAATTTTTCCGCTCATGCATGCATGGTTTGCACTAGTTCGTAACAATTTGCACTCAATTCATGTATTTTGTCGAGATAGACGTCTACACGGACTTTTGCATGCTTTGTAGGTATTTTGGGAGATTTAGGAGCTTAATCGATACATTCGAGGATCGTTCCTTGAGATGACACACCTTCGGACCCATTGGGATGCAAGCTAGGGGCTAAGGAGGACACTTGGGACCTTATTGGTGCATGTCATGCACCGAATTGTGGCTAAATGATCCATAGAATGTAGAAGCACCAAAACCACGGCCATTGGGACTTCCACGGGCGTGGAAATGGGCCGTGGTTTTGGCCAGACAGTTGTAACAGCTATCCCACGATCTTCATGGCCGACTCTTGCAAAATTTGGAGGATAAAAGGTGGTCCTGCAAGGCTGTTAAGGGAGCTATCACTACCATTCTCTCATACACTCTCAACAAGAAAGATTCTCTCATTGGAAGATTGGATTGGAGCTTCCATTGGAGAAGAAGGAAGGCTTCCATTGGAGAAGAAGAAGAAGAAGCACACTAGTTCATAGTTCCAAAGTCTTTTTGAGTGATTTTGAGTCAAACGTTTTGCAAGGTTTTGTAAGAATCGATTGAACCTTCTTTTGAAGGGTTGTAAGTCCTTCTTGAACCTTGATTTAGCTTGTTTTACTTGTTTCATTTGCTTAATCCATCTTTCATTTCATCTTCTTACCATGGATCCTATGATTTTATGCTTGTTGAGTTTGATTGTTAAGATGCATGTTGTAGGCTAAATAGATGCGATTCTAGGGTAAGGAAAAGATGGTTATGGCTTGGACTATGATAGAATGGACTTAGATGTACCTTTGGATGAATTGTTTGGTCGAACCTAGCCTCTGTTGTAAACCACAGTTTGTTCTATACATTCCACGGCCGTGGTTCTTGATGAACAACTCGTGATTTTGGCTGACTTGCTTGTTTTGATGAATCTAAGTGCTAGGATGTTAGATTTTTGAAATCCTAGTGTTTGTTGAGCTAAACCTATCCTAGGGTGACCTAGTGTTAGCAACTAAGTGTTAGAAGAGACCTACCCGGTAATTCTTACTCTTAGATACCAAAGATGACGAACTCTAGGTAGTAGTGAGCCTCACAAGCCGCTATTGGACTGAGTGTGCTAGGATAGGTATTTAGGACTTGCCTTCCCGAGACTTACCCGGTAAGGAGAGGTTAGATCCCTAGAATACCATCCGGTTTGTGTAGAATTCCTATCCTTAGGCTCTTTAAGACTTACCCGGTGATGAGACCTTAGGAATGGACTAGTGGACCATGAGACCTACCCGGTGATTGATCCCAATCTAGAAACGCTCACTCCCAACATACTATAGTTGATCCGAGGAATGATTAGATAGCTTGAGTCCAATGCCATAACCGGAATTTCCAACCCCTAGAATCCGCTTTTCTCCCTTTGATTACATATTTCGTATTTGCATATTTACTTGTGGTGTTAGCTTAGTTGATTGTTGATTTCGCATGATTTGTGATCTTTGATTGATCACCTAAAAACCAAACCAAAAACATTGAGATTTTCATTTCTTTATTCCTTTCTCTTTTCTTAGTCTAGATCTTCACTATCCTTAGTCACTAATCGATTCAATCTCACATCAGTCTTTCTGTTCGACCTCGGAATACTATCCCTACTACAAAACGTCCCGTACACTGCGGGTTCGCTAGGAGTTAGGAGAAATATATCGAGTTATAAATTTAAATCTTTTGCGTGTCACGTTCTTAGCGTAACATGCACAATGATAGCATGTATTGTAGTCTATATTTTAGGGCTAGTTTAGATGTTTTATCTTCATGAATTTGCATGTATGGATGTACATTCTTTGATTATTGTTGTTTTGTCTACCTTTGCGGGGATCGAGGTCTACACCTAGTTTCGTTGTAATTGTAGGTAAAATGGCACGTTTTGGACCGAAATGGAGCTAAGGAAGCTAAGGGGTCATTGGAGCTACATTCTGGAGCTTTGAGAAGATCTCAGGAAGCATGGAAATGATTAAGAAGAATTATTTTAGACCAGATTCGAGATGATTTAAATTCAGTTGAGATTCACCTCGGTCAGCTACAGTACCACCTCGACCGAGGTGATCTTGAGGAGCGTCCCAACCGAGGCGAACACCCTGTCGCCGGTGAGATCTTTATTTTTGGATGAGATCTTTTATTTTTGGAAGGAAGATATCTTATAATTTTTTGCTAGATTTCTGGAAGGAAGATATTATATTTGGCTGATTTATTTAAAGAGATATGGATATATTTTCTAGGAAATTATCTTTTTAAGATATTTTATCTTTGGAGATAATTCTCCTAAATAAATGGTTGGATTTTCTACAATTCAGCCATCTTCGGATCACGAAATATTAGATCTTCGGATCAAGGATTTTCTGGAGATTTTCTGAGAGTTTTGAAGGAAGAGTTGAAGGAAGAATTGAAGGTTGAAGTTCAAGGATGGAAGGAGTCATAGTTGGTGTTGACTTTTTAAGGAGTTTGTAAGATCTTCTTAGAATTCTTTTGGTTTGTTGTCTTTGTTGATTTGTGACTGAGGAACGCTCGTTTGTTACTTGTTCAATTCAGTTATTGAAAACTTTTTCTTAAAGTTTTCTTGTTTGAATATTGATTCCTTTTCTATAAATTTGATTATTATTATCATGATGATTGTTCGCTAAGTTTCTTATGAGATTCTAGGGTGATTGGCTGAAGTTGTGGGAAATACGATGATAGAGTGATCTTAACCCCAGCAGGACCCTGAAAGCTCCGGTCTTTACCTTAACCGTAGAACACCTCGGTCAGTCATTGAACATCTCGGCCGGGATGGAATATAACTGAACGAGGTATACCTTTCATGAACCTTATCTGAGTTAAGAGTTTCAGTTTGCCAAATCCTATCCTTATTATACCTTTCCTGGTTCAACACAAGTTTAGGATGAGACTTACCCGATGATTCCTTTGTTTGTTTACCTAAGATCATGAGTGTAGGTAATAAAGGTTTATCCTTTATTGGGGTTTGAGTGTGCCTTCATCCCATCTTTGTGAGTTAGCCTGAGACTTACCCGGTAAAGGTTGATTCTATTCCCTTGGGTGGTGTGTTGGTTTGAGATTATAGGTCCTTTCCTTAGTACCTTGAGACTTACCCAGTAATAGGAGCTTTGGTTTTGGATAGTGAGTAGTGAGACTTACCCGGTGATCTATTCTCACCTTAGAAACACCATCTCTTTGCAAACCTCAGCTTCGTCCGCATTATCCTTTAAGATCTTGAGTCAGAACCACAACTGGATGTTTTAATCCCTAGAATCCGCATTCCCTTTATCTGAATTTTTATCATCTTTGATTGCTTTAATTCGTAGTTATTAGCAATATTTGACTACATGATTTCGTGCTTTGTTTCACCATTGTCCCTGTGTTCGACCCCTGGAATTCTTGCTTTTATTACAATTGATCCGTACACTGCGGGTTTGCATATTGTTCAAGCATACTTCTTGGGTTATAAATTTTAAAGCTTGCACCACCTCTTGGAGCGAACAAGTTTTTAGCGCCGTTGCCGGGGACTTGGTCTAGACCAAGCCGGTTTCGGTAGTCTTTCGGGACAATTGACCTTGTTGCATTTGACTACTCTACTTGAGTGTTTTCGCATGATCTTTCCTTAGGTTTATGCGAAGAACTCGTGCTGGAAAGGAAATTGTTCCTTACGATCCTGAACCAGAAAAGACTTACAAGCGAAGATTAAAAGAAGCTAAGATGGACAATCAAGACAATCGCGATCTTGAAGCAGAATTGAAGGAGGCATTGGAACAACTACGCCTCAGTAGAGAAGAACTGCAGCGAGAGAGAGAAGAGATGTAACGCCCCAAATTTTTGGCGCGTTTGCGATATTTTTTTTCCCGGCTTCTATCGATTTTATAATAGTTTAAATATTTTTACGAGTATTTTCAGTTATAAATTTAAATTTTACGAGAGTATAATATATATACTTGATCATATATTTTCCGTAAATTATTTTACGGAAAAGTTCGGAAAGTTTTCGAATCCGGTATTTTTTAATCGACTATATATCGTATTTATTTTCTTTTGTTATTTTATTTATTTATTTATTTTAATTCCCTTTTTCCCCCTCTCTCTCTCTCAATTGGCTGATGAGCCGACCTCTCACTCCCCGACTCCTCGTTCCCATGCAACCTCCTGTCACTTGTGATTCAACTAAGCTCTTTCACCCTCCCTTGCACACTCAACCTCATCTCTATACTCTCCTGCCATCAGTCTCAAGCTCCCAGCCTCCCTGCTATCTAGGTAACGCCACCGGATCGGAGAGCCGCCTTCGACCCTCGTTTGTCAATCTCTACAGCCTCTCAACCTCGTTGCGCGCCACACCAGGATCAAATCTGCAACCAGGAAACATCGAGCCGGTCTTCCTCCTTCGAGCCTCCCCACCGGCAACCAGGCACCTCCTCCGTCGCGTCTCGGTTGCAGCTTCTTCCAGTCCCTCCGCCTCTCTCGATCCACCCTTCGCAGCCTCTATCACGCAGGAAAAGGGTCTCGCTCCTCAGGAATGCCACCATTTGCTGCCTTGCAGCCGCCTATATCCTTGCCGGAGCCTACTGCAACCGCCATTGAACGCCACCAGTAAAGAAAACGGTCTCCTCCACTCCTCTGTTTTCTCTTGCGAGTCACCAGATCTGTTGTCACCGGAGAAGAGAGAGGGAGCTTCTCCCTGTTTCGTCACCTCTGTGCAGCTCGCCGGAGAAGAAGGGTTGCCATTGTCGCCGTTAGAGATAGCCGGAAGAGCCTCGCCGTAGCCTGCGCCATCGCCCCTGCCGCCTTCGTCCACCGGCACTCCTTCAGGAAGCCCTAGCCGCCGCCTCTCACATCTAATTCTCCTTCTGCGTTTGTTCAAGGTTGAAGATTGACCTTGTTAGGGTTATTCAAATCTGGCCCCTCTTTTGTTGATAATTACAAATGTCATCCAGTATTTTGTATTTACATTTTCGACCCAGATTTTGGAAAATTGTAGATATACCCTCTGTTGAATTAATTAAAGCATTGGCCGAGAAAATTTAATTGCAGAATTTTGACTCATGTTTATATAAGTATATAATGTGCCCGGAAAATGTTTTAGCGGTTTAAAACCTTGGATTAAATTATGGGATTTTAGCGTTAGCTTTAAAATCGAGTTTACCTTGGGTTTACGATGTTATACAATTTGCCCGGATTATAAATTTATGGTTTGAACTTGGGTTTTAAAACTGGGGTTTTCCTTAGATTATATATGTTCTTTATTCCGTTCAAATTTAGCTTATAAGCTAAATTTGTTTAGTTTGGTGCTAGGTTCGGAAGCGCCCCGATAAAGGCCTAACGAGTCCAAGTCGACATCCGTTGAATGACTTCCGTCTTTTGACGTCGTGTGAGTATTCTTTCCCCTCGATCTAGTTATGTTAAGTTTTCGTATCATGCTAGGATGGATCTAGCATAACTTAGAGTTAATGCCAAGTAGTGGCTTTGAACCTTAGGTGAGTTTCGAGGATTTGATATTATTTATTGGTTTGATGCTGATTCTAAGCTTGAGGCGTTGGTTATCTTGTGAGGTTGTTATAAGACTTTAAGTTATATGGTTGATCTTGTGAGCGTTTGAGGCTCGAGGTGGGTTGTATGATCTTGTGGAATTTTGGATTATTAGGTTTGGCTTATCCTAGTTGCGTTATGAGTTATGATCTTGCGAGATCCGAGGATTGAGAAGTCTTAGGACTTCTAGCTTGTGTTGAGTGTGATCTGAGCATGAAAGATTCTATGATGTGGTCCTAGAATTGAGAGTCAAATGGTCTTGCGTAACTCATTTGTATAGAAGTCTAAAACTTCTATTGTGAGTGGGTTGTTGTTGATATAGTTATCTTCTTGTGAGCAGGTTACGGGCTTCCTCCCTTAGGAAGCGAGAGTGTTGTGAGTTGAGTATGGTGACGAGGTAAGTCTCCGGACTTACTTAGCTCGTATTCCTTGTATTAGCATTAATTTGTGTTTGGTGGTGTTTTTTTATTGTTTATTGTTTATCACAGCTAAACCGGAATTAGGATTACCGACCTTTATATTATTTCGCCCAAGTGTATGATATCGGGCGGTGACATCACTGCCTAGCTCTTGCGTAGAGCTAGGAGGTTCTTGGCGACTAGCTGTGCTAGTTAGACGGTCGGAGGTATCCGCACCACTTCATGCCGGAAATGGGGACCGAGGCGAGTTTCGGGAGATTCTCGTGTCACAAAAGAAGTTGAATTAGAACGGGATATGACTTAATAATTAAAAGATAATAAACCGGACTTGTGTGATTTGGTGTATATTGTGTGTTATGTTGATTTACTTGTGTTTGTGCCTTTCATCTTGATTCTAATGCTTCGAATATGAGCTAACGGTTTTATACCGATTGTTGTAGATTGCCTTGCAGGTTAGGAATGCGGCCGAGAGATCCGGAAGAGTGGACAGCCGCGGTCCGTACATTTTAGGAAGGGTTTTTGGATGGAATTGAGTTGTGTTTTGTCCTTCTATTGTTTCCTTTTGTATGCCGTGTATTTGGCGTTCGGTTTTGTGTTGTATCTCGGCTGAAGTCTTTTTTTATTTTCCTTCGGGTTTCTTATCATTTGCATTAAAAGGAATTTCGGTTTTGCCTTTATTTGTGCCATGTTGGAAAGGTCCGGTGAAATTGTTGTCAAGCTAAGGGTCAGGACCCATTGTGAGGTCCCAACCCGTAGCATCCCGAATCCCGCGGATTCGGGGTGTTACAAAAGTGGTATCAGAGCCCTAGGTTGACAAAAATGGCACTCGCAATCTTCTAAAGGCCGAATGAGGAATAAACAGAACCCACACGGGTTCTGACTTTTCGTTTTCAAAATCACATGCATGAGTCGGGGTAGAATGTACGGACCACCACTCCTTCCGCGGATCTCGGCAGCGTAGTTTATTGGATTTTTAGTATATATATATATATATATATGTAGATATGTATCGTGGACATAGGATGTATTGGACTATTGTTATATGTTAATTATATTAATGCATGCTGGACTTGTTAAGTGATAATGGTGGCATGATAAGATTATATTAGTGTTTGGATCTTGTTTTATGAGAGTGGTTTCCTTGGATGTGTGATGTTGGTAGTAATGTGGACATAGGACTTTTATAGTCATATTTACGTATACTAGGATATATAGTGGCATATGGATGTGAGAACTTATAAGTTGAGATGATAGAAAGCTATCATCGCCCTTGGACGACGTTGTTTCACATAGGATAGTGTACATACGAGGACGAATATGCTTAAGTATCGAGTTGAGAGCTACATTCAGGTGAACACCTTGGAGTTCTTGTACTTCTTTAAGAGGATGTCGAAGAGGAGGAGTAAAGATGATGTAAACAAAGGGCAACCAAGCAAAAGAAAAATTGGAGACGACTTAAGGGGGATCAAGATGGGAGCAATACAAGAAAGGGGAGCAACATTAAAGTGTAGAAGCGGTTCTAAAGAGGCCATGATCGAACGACGACGAGACCAAGGGAGAGAACAAACTTAAGTTCTTCGAGAAGAAGCGTGGACAACTAAAGGTGTAAATTGAGGAGGACTACATGAAGAAGATTCACATAGTAGAATTACCTTGTGGAGTCAACCGTTTTCCATCATTGAGATGAGACTGAACAACTCTAGGGAGGAGGGAGTGTGTGAGGATGATGATTTTCAGAAGATGAAAAATGAAACAAGGAGCTTGGATCGAAAGACGTAAGACACCAACCAAGAGGGACGCGAGTGGAGGCTAATTAACGTCAATTATTTGAGAAGTGTTTTTGCAAAATATCATGAAGAGAGGTTGAATCTACGAAGGTGGGTCATATGACACGAAAGAATCGGGAAGGTATAGTTATCTATCGAAAGCGGAGGGAAGAGAGGAGCGTAATAGGAGCTAACGAAGTTAGAAGTAGAGTAAAAAGAGCTAGTGAAGTTTAAGGCAGAATACCCTGAGATGGTAGACTCCGGAGTATGGTAACATGGAGAGTAGGAAGAATGTTGAGGCGTTGGACTTAGAGAAGGTCCGATATAAGATAATCGGTGATAGTCGAGAACGCGCATGTGTGGGTTGTCTATGAATGAGTGTAGATGAGAAGAGTAACCAAGAACGTGGATTATAAAGGAACGGTAACAAGAGCTGGGAGTTCTGATGGTTCAATGTCGATAATAGGGAGGCATATCAATAGGAGCACAAATATCTTAATCATGTAGCATTGCTGGAGTTCAAATCAAGTAAATGTAACAGACCTCCTAGGGAGGGGATTTTAACGAACCGGTACGACTTTCTTAGTTCATGGGATCGGCATAAGGGGGAAACGACACGTATAAGAACTGTTAAGGTTTGATAAGAGTGAAAAGAATAGATGCGCAAGAGGAAAGTGAGGCTTTTATGGTTGTTGTACGAAAAAGGGGAATACATAAAGAGGATTCATGGTATGTTGGTACCAATGATAGGGATGCTACGTTTTCGCGAGCAAAAGCTGAGTCAAAGTTTTCTTGACTCCTACGGAGAAGCCATGGTAGTGATGGAGTGAGACGGGGAACCTGGATTATAGTAACACTACAAGCTTTGAGCTTATGACGTTAGTAATTGAAAAGTAATGAGTTGGATATTTCATTGGTTGGATTTGGAGATATTTCGCCAGCTTTCTCTATAGGGCATACTAATACGGCTGTGAAGTTGTTCATGGAATACCTAGAGATACATAAGGTGGCCAACAAGAGTAAGAGAAGATCGAGGTTTTGAAGTTTGATGTCGAAATGAGATGTACGAGAAGTATATGAAGGATTGAGGTTAGAACCTATGCGGTCGGATTAACGTTACATAAGGAAGGGAAGTAAGTTCTACACCTACTTGAAGAAAGAATGTCTATGGTAAGAGCTTATGTAGAATATGAAAAGCTCTTCTCATCTGTTGGGGCGTCATGGAAAGCAAAGAAGATAAGGTCAATCATTTTGAAGCACGGTTAAGTCCTGTAGTTTGGATAATTATGGTGTTACATAAGTGAGAAACCTTAGAAGATTTTTACCATCATGTCATCAAAAAGGGAAAATGAGATTAAGTTAAAGAAATACTTAAAAAGGCCCCAAGAGTCAGAAGACTCGAGCAAGTCTCTCGATTTCAGATGATGAAGGATCTTTAAAAGAAGACGATCAACACTGTAGCTAAAGATGGAGCAATACACGTGTATTAAGGAAGTCACCCCAACAGATCAGGGTAGATCATTAGTGCCATGACCACCTGTCAAATGTTTTCTTGAACTCTTGATTTGAAGTTCATATTGGAGTATACCTTAAACTCTTGATTGAAGATGTTGTGGAGAACACCAGCTTGCAAAAAGGAAGACGGTTATCACCGTTTATCGATTACCGTGAGTTGAACAAGAAAACAATGAAGAACAAGTATCCCTCACCGCAGATAGATGATCTACTCGACCAGTTGCAAGGGTCGGTAGTCTCTTCTAAGAATGATTTAAGTTCTTTTAGTCACAAATTGAGAATTCGAGGTTGCGATTACGGCATTCCGGACGAATCACGGTCACTACGAGTTGTAGAGATTCCATATGGGCTTTGTAACACCCCAAATTCTGAGAACTCGGGGAGCTATTGGTTAGGACCTCACAATGGGTCCCGACCTTAGTTTGACAACAATTTTACTTGGATCTTACAACAAGGCACAAATGTATTTAAAACAATTTCAAAACATATTATTTTTAATGTATGAATGTACACATGTGACAGCCTTACAAAACATATATATATAGATACATAACATGCATGTCGTATGAGAGACCCCCTGTCCCCATCTAATGAATACGTGGACCCGGTTGACCATCCGTTCCGGATCTCTCTGCAACTGTCTATCTCTACAAATCAACAACACGGATAAAACCGTTAGCTAACATTCTATGTATAAGTATAAAGGTAAAAGCACAAACACATAACATACACAATCAATATGCAACACTCAATCCTTTTTATTATCTTTTAATTAGGTGATATGTCATTACTAATGATACTTATTTTGTGACACGAGGGATTCCCAAACCTCGCTCCTGTCCCCGTTTACCAACGCGGAATGGTACTAATGCATATGACCGTCTACCTGACTGGTCTGGTCGTAGGGAACCTCCTAGACTCTCGCAAGAGCTAGGCAGATGATGTCACGACCCGTTATCATACACTTGGGTCAATTATGTAAATAATAAAGTCGGCCTAATCTGGTTTCGTTATTTATTATAACTAACAAACACCACTCATACAAGAAGCCAGCTAAGTAAGTCCGTGGACTTACCTAAATCAGATCTCGACTTTTTAATTCGCAAATCAATCTGTACAGTAGGAATTCAGTGGCCTGTCAAAGGAGGCAAGTGTGTCAGCACACTTTCTAGATGATTAGAAGTCTAAGACTTCTAATATAGTAGGTCTTAATAGAACGGAATTGATTACAGTATTAATTTATGGTAAAATGACTATTTTACCCTTGGTCCCAAAACTTCTACAAATTCCATAATTTATGTCTAAACTCTTATTTGAGACTAAAATGTCATATTCTAACTCATAAAGATGAGTTTGGTT
Source organism: Fagopyrum homotropicum (assembly GCA_033239125.1). Taxonomy (NCBI): domain Eukaryota; kingdom Viridiplantae; phylum Streptophyta; class Magnoliopsida; order Caryophyllales; family Polygonaceae; genus Fagopyrum; species Fagopyrum homotropicum. The sequence continues at coordinate 109,677,162 of BSWB01000002.1, forward strand.
ACAAACTGGCAATTTACACATTCTTCTTATTTTCGGAAAGATCGTTAAGGTCCAACTTCGGCTTCAAATATAAAATTTGAATAATCTTATAAAAATTCCGAAATAATTCCCTAGATCATCTATGATATCTCATCTACTCCTAGGAGCAAGAATTTCTTAAAACTGTTCAACCATCACTTCTACAAAAATTTCTAAAGTTGGTTACAACACTTAACAAACATCACATTGTCTTAACTTTGAAAAATCATAACTCCTAAACTAATCGCTGGATTTATCCCAAATTTTGATATGTTCTAATATAAAATCTTATCTATAATATATCCAAAATTCAGACGCAAAGGAGATCAAAATCCTATTTAAAACTATCTCACAAAACCGAATTTCAGCACAACAGAAAAACTGCTTACGACTCAATCTTTGAAAATTCATAATTCCCAAACCACTCGCTGGATGCCTCCCCAATTTTAATATGTTCTACAAAAATATATCGTCTATATCATATCCAAAATTCAAGCCCAACGGAGATCAGGAGCTTATTCGAAACCATCTCACAAAACAGCATCACCTGCTATTTTTCCCAACACTCAGCACATTTATAAAAACTGCATGAGACGTCAACTTTGGAACACAATAACTCTCAAACCGTAGCTCGGATTCCTCTTAAATTTTAGTATGTTAGACTATACAATATCGACTAAAACATATACGAAAATCAGCAGTAAAGGTGGAGTCTAACCTACCCAAAACTGGGGCTGAAGTTGACTGTTCTTCACTTCCGAAAACTCAGCAAAACCCTTAGCTGTCCAAGTTATTCTTCTGAGGTTGTTAAGGTCAGCTTGGAGACACAACGAGTGCTCACATCAACATATATATATTAATGGTAACGCAAAGAGAAGGGTTAGGAAGGACGATATGGATCTTACTTGATTCCGTGTTTCGAAGGGGTGAAGGGAGCAACACCGGTTGCTGTTGTTAGAGTCCGTGACTGCGGTAGAGGAAGGAGCGGCACTGGCCCTAAACGCACACCCCCAGCCAAGAGAAGGCCGCACCAGCCGTCCCTGCAGTGGAGGCTCCTGGGCACTTGTTGTGGTCGCACGACATGGAGGATCGGAGAGAAGGCCCGTCCGCCAGCCTGCTGGAGTCGACAGAGGAGGGAGAGCAGCCTTCCTGTTGCTGCTGGAGTCTGCTGAAGAGGAGCGCAAGCCTTCCTGCGCGGTTGGGAGTCTGTTGCGCACACGAAGCCTGCTCGGACCCCTGGTGGTGGACGGTTGCACCGGCCTGGCGTGGAGGAGGAGGCGGACAGCTGGAGCAGTGCAAGTGAGGGTTGCGCCTGGCGTGAAGGAGGAGGTGGACGCTGGTACGTGACAGCGAGAGAAGGAAGAGAGATGTTGTTAGGGTTTACGTGAGAGAGGGAGAGAGCATGGGCTGGCCTGTAACATCTCCTTATCGGGCCCGGATGGTAGGGTTTCAAAGGCCAAACTCAGCTTCGTAATGGGCCCGGATGGCCTTGTCATAACTTAGTCATGGGTTTGTCAAATGGGTCAATTACTATAAGGCTTGCAAGAGTGTTTTAGGAATGATTTTATATAATTAAGTTTCACATAAAATCATCAAAGTTGGGAAAAGAATATTTTATGTGATTAATTCTTCGCATAAAATGACAATATTTTAGTTGACTCAGGATTTACCGGAAATTAAATTTCCGGGTATCACATTAGTACCCCCTTAAAATAAGTTTCGTCCCGAAACTTAAAAGAAGACAACATAATGTCGGAATCCATACTAGGGAACTAAAGTGCCGAAAAAGTCATAATCGGTCAAGTTCTGATTTGTTTCGGAAATAGTCGGAAGAAAATTTCCTGGTATTACATCAATCCCCCCTTAAAAATTCCGAAATAATTCTCTAGATCATCTATGATATCTCATCTACTCCTAGGAGCAAGAATTTCTTAAAATTGTTCAACCATCACTCCTACAAAAATTTCCAAAGTTTGTTACAACACTTGAAATTTTCTATACTTAGCCAAAATCTGAGTATGATTTCTAACTGTACCACAAGTCCACTTTGAGCCTCTATAATTCTAAATCCCACCGTTGGATTCATCCCAACTTTTGACATATTAACCTATACATGGCACTAAACAACATCTCAAAAACCGAACGGTGGATCTTATCTATAAGGCATCAAAAAGTATGCTCAAACTTGACTGATCAACACAGTTTCTGGAATTTCAGCGAACACTTAACAAAACAGCACACTGTCTTAACTTTGAAAAATCATAACTCCTAAACCGCTCACTGGATTTATCCAAAATTTTGATATGTTCTACAATAAAATCTTATCCATAATATATCCAAAATTCAGCAGAAAAGGAGATCAAAAGCCTAGTTAAAACCATCTCACAAAACTGCATTACATGCCGTTTTTCTCAACGCCCAGCACACTTATAAAAACTGCATGAGGAGTCAACTTTGCAACATCATAACTCTCAAACCGTAACTCCGATTCTTCCCAAATTTTAGTATAATCTACTATGTACTACTGACTACAACATATCCAAAAACCAACCAAAAAAGAGGAGTCTAACTTACCCAAATCGTGACTCTAAGTAGACTGTTCGTCACCTCCGAAAACACAGAAAAAATCCCAGCCCTTCTAGCTATCTTCCATGGCTGTTATGAAAGGTTCAAGGATTCAAATGGCTCACATCAGCACATATATATAGAGAGTTCAATGTAGAGAAGGGAGGGGAGATGTTTACCCAACAAGAGAGACTCGACAAGCTCAAATATACGAGTAGGAAGAGGAAGGACGTTGGTTGTTGTGTTATTGTGTGCAGGAAGGATGAGATGGTTGTTGTCCTTGGAGGCCCACCAGTAGCTCGAGCCCGCCGCACTAGTAGTGCCTGAGAAGGCTTCAACCACAGCTCACAAGTCCGCCCTTGCGGTCCGGTTCCTTCTTGTCGCGCGGCTGGAGCAGAGAAGACTCTCCCATGGCCGCCTGTTGTTGATAGAACGATGCCCTGCACTGTTGGGTATGCCGACTAAGGAGGCCACGAGGAGGGGATGTGCTGGCACGAAGTGGGTGTCGGATGTGCGTCTACAGGTGGCCGAATCCGTCGATGTGTCAAGGGGCGAAGAGGGAAGCGGTAAGTGGAGAGGACTTCGGCCTGCTGCGTACACGAGCGCTTGCTGCGAGCCCTGGTGGTGGACGGTAGCGCGCAAGAGGGGAGGCAGTTGTCGTCGGCGCCGGCATGGCGTGGGAGGGGAGGAGAGCCCTGGTACGTGACAACGGGAGAAGGAAGAGAGATGTTGTTAGGCTTTACGTGAGAGAGGGAGAGAGCATGGGCTGGCTGTAACAGCTCCTTATCGGGCCCGAATGGTAGGGTTTCGAAGGCCAAACTCAGCTTCGTAATGGGCACGGATGGTCTTGTCATAACTTAGTCATGGGTTTGTCAAATGGCTCAATTACTATAAGGCTTGCAAGAGGGTTTTTATTTTTTTAGGAATGATTTTATATGATTAAGTTTCACATAAAATCATACAAGTTGGGAAAAGAATATTTTATGTGATTAACTCTTCGCATAAAAATACAATATTTTTGTTGACTCAGGATTCTACAGGAAATTAAATTTCCGGATATTACAAGTATGACATGCTCTTCCTTCCCTCCATTTATATATATGCTTAGTTGCTGCTAAGCCATCCTAGAACCTATACATTGCAGCCAAAGGAACAACTACAAGGAGTTGTTACGTCTTTTCCAGCTTTCCAACATTGACGAGCAATCAGCTTTGGGTCCAATCTTGGGTGAGTTAGACTCTTTCTTTTTGGCTGGTTTTTGGATATGTCTTAGACGGTATTGCATAGTAAAACATACTAAATATTTAGAGGAATCCATGTTACAATTTGAGAGTTATGATGTTTCAAAGTTGACTCCTCATAAAGTTTTTATAAGTGTGTTGTGTGTTGAGAAAAACAGCATGTGATGTTGTTTTGTGAGATAGTTTTGAATAGGATTTTGATCTCGGTTGGACTTGAAATTGGGATAAGACATAGTTGGCATATTGTTGTAGAACATATTAAAATTTGGGAGGAATCTAGCAAGTGGTTTAGGAGTTATGATTTTTTTAAGTTGGGACCTTAAACAGTTTTCTAGATGTTGCTGAAAATCTCTAAGTGGTGGAAACATTTTGTGTTGTGTAGTCATGTTTGAACTTACGTTTAGATAACTTAGAAATACAATTGATCTAACGGTTGGATTTAGATCTATGAAGGTCCAAAGTGGACTGGTTGAGCAGTTTATAAACACTCAGTTTTTGGCTAGTTCTGAATTTTCTAGTTTTGGAACCGACTTTGGGAATTTGTGTAGAATTGATTATTAGGTATTTTAGGAAGTTCTTGCTTCTATTGATAGAGTGCATAACATGGAAGACTTAGAGAATATTGTTAGAATTTTTATATTTTTATTCGGGACTCGTATCATAGGCTAAAGTTGGACCTTAATGACCTTGTAAAAAGTTAAGAAAAATGTGTAATCTATAAGTTCTACCTAAACTAACTCTAAAGAGTTAGATTATGAAACTAAGTCCTAAAAAAAGGTTTGGGCATATATTATAGGATCTTTGAGAGTTTTCGGGACCAGGGGTAAAATAGTCATTTACCCGTATAAGGGTATTTTGATAATTTATCTGATGATAGAGTTAAATATCTTAGAAGTCAGAGACTTCTAATTAAGTGGGATACATTATTGATCCACTTACCTTCTATAACAGGTGGTTGAGTTCCTGCAGTTACAAACGGAGTCGAGATAATGGAATTATGTTTGGATCCAGGTAAGTCCTTTGGGCTTACTTAGCTGACTTCTAGATATGAGTGTGGATAATGATAGTGGTGTGTGAATGAGATGTTTATAGTTATATTTTTGTAATAATTATCTAGCGACCTATACTTTGGCCTAAGAGTAACGGGCGGTGGAATTCTGCTCGGTTAGCCTGAGGGCGCTGGAGGTTTCTTTAGGGACTAGTCCATACTTGGTTTGTAGTGATGCTACCGGTGGAGGTAAGCTTGACCTACACTAAGTTGGATAAGGAACGGAGGCGAGAACTCTTAAGATTTCTTGTGCCACAACTTTAAAAACGAAAAAGTAAACACCTAAGTTATCAGATAATAACCGGTTGTGTGTCAGCATGATGATTGTTTTATGTTATCTTGGTTGTGTTTTGTGCTATCTTTATTCTTCTTATATTTTTAGATTGTTAGCTAACGGTTTATCCGTGTTGTAGTTTTTATAGAGATAAACAGTTGTAGAGAGATTCGGGACGGATGGTCAGCCGGGTCCACGTACTCATTAGAAGGGGACGGGGAAGTCTTCCATACAGCATGCATGTTATATATATGTTTTGTAAGGTTGTAACATGTGTACATTCATAAAATAAAATGTTATGTTTCGAACTTGTTTTGATTACATTTGTGCCTTGTTGCAAGATTCGAGTAAAGTTGTTGTTAAACTAAGGTCGGGACCCATTGTGAGGTCCTAACCAGTAGCTCCCCGAGTTCCGAGAACTTAGGGTGTTACATTGGCACACACACAATAAGTCAACATAAACACACATCATGATCCAACACACACAAGCCAATTTATTATATTTTCATTTACGTCATTTGTTACTAATTCAACTTAGGTTTGTGACAGGAGAATCCCCAAGACTAGCCTTTGTCCCTACTTACCGGTAAGGAATGGTACTGATGCATCGGACCGTCTACCTACCCGGGCTAGACGTAGAGAACCTCCTAGCTCTCGCAAGAGCTAGGCAGTGTTGTCACCGCCCGTTATTATACACTTGGGCCAGTTACCAATATACAAGGACTGTCTTCTTTCTGGTTTCGTTATTTATAAAACATAACTCAACACACACAACCAATCACATCGATGCTAATACAAAGAAGCTAGCTAAGTAAGTCTGGAGACTTACGTCGTCCCAACTCTAAACCGACCAATACCGCTCTCTCTTCCTGTAGAAAATACTCAACGCTTGATCACAACAAGGCACAAATCAGCAACACTCTCATAAGCTAGAAGTTCTTAGACTTCTAGACCCGATGATCTCGCAAGATCATAAACCGTAATAACACACTAGGATAGACATGCCTAGTCTCGACAATCTCAACGGTAGCAATACTATGCTAGGATACCCACATCCTAGCCTATAATCTCACAACAATATATGATAACATGAAATTGACGTAGTTTAGATGTTCATATAGATAGTTTTTCCCTTTCTTTTGAGTACATGGCATGTTTTCATAGCATTTATTGAGAATATGCACCTATTGTGTCGGAATAGAGATCTACGCGAGCTTTATTGTGATTTTAGGTGAATTGGCGCTAAATTGGAGTAGAAATGGAGCATTGATCCATGTGGAGTCCATTGGGAAGCATTGGTGAATCATAGGAAGGAGTATAAAGTGAAGCAAAAGAAGAAAAGCATCGAAAAGGAAGAATCACGGTCAAAGGAAGAACTTCAATGGCTGGGGTTTTGGTAATTCTTTGATTTTTTACACGTGGAAAGGAAGGTCGAGAGCCATCACGGGAGGAACCACGGTCGTGGTTTTGATGATGCCACTCGCAGTTTTCTTCGGGAAAGTTCGTTCTGTTATTACCACGTCAACAACGTAAAAGGAGATCTTTTTCTAACCCTGAATTTATCTTATAAAAAGAGGTTACGGAAAAGGAGGAGGCTCGCTTATACTCACTTAGACTTCCTTACTACCGCTTAGGACAAGCAAGAGACGACAGATTCTTGGAAGACGAAGATTGATTGCTTTGGATTCATACATTCGGCTACTTTGGAGATTTGAGAGACATTTGTGAGATCTTTGTTAGTCTTTAATTTTGATCATTGAGAACAAAAGAACGTGCTTGTGGATTAGTGAGTTTTATGCAGATTTGATTCATTGCATTGGAAAACCATTGTTCTTCTTGTGATTCTTGGTTGCATGCTATTCTTGATTCCTTCTTTTAATCATGAATTGAATATGATGATGATTGTTCGGTAAATCACCCTGCGATTCTAAGGAGAAGGGTTGATGGTTGTGGTGTTGATGATGATAGATTGAGCCTTAACAGATTGGACCCTGAGAGTTGTGAGTCAAAACCCTCGCAAAAGATTTTCCACGGTATGTTCTACAGGAACCACGCCCGTGGTTTCCCATGATCCAGTCGTGGTTTCCTCTGTTGTGCACGTTTCGCTTTTGCCTTTACTCAAAGTTAAAGAATGCCTAAACCATAGCGTTGTTGAACCATTCTTACCCATATCCTTGCTTGGTTGTAAGCTTTTACGAGTGTTATAGCGTTGTTGAACCATTCTTCTTGACGAGACTCAACAACCGTTAAGTATAATCCTTTTGGTGAGACTAAAAGGGTGTTGGAACTTCACCGTACGATATCCTACCTTAGATTATACATCCTTGCTATCCAGCTCTGTCCGTTACACGTCTTTAGACATCTTGAAACGAATGCCACAATCAGATACTTGGATCTTTAGAATCCGCATTCTAATTATTTTTACATGTATATTCATTACATTGATCATTTCTTTGCTTGCTTTACAACTTCGATTTCTTTACTATTTTGTTCTCACTAATTCCCTCGACTTCGGAATATCAACCCATACTACGATTGATCTGTACACTGCGGGTTTGCTATCGTTAGGCATTATTCTTGGATATAAATTTATAGCTTTTTTGCGCACACACCTTTTGGAGCGAACAAGTTTTTTTGCGCCGTTGTCGGCTAATTGGTCAAGATCAATCCAGTGTACGGTTGTCTAACTTGGTAGCTTCTTGATTTGCTACTGATCATTGTTCTTGAGTGTTATTGCATGATCTTTCCTTAGGTTTATGCGAAGAACAAGAACTAATATAGAAATCGTTCCTTACAATCCTGAACCGGAAAAGACTTACAAGAAAAGGTTGAAAGAAGCTAAGAAGATGGCCGTTGCCAAAAATGAAGAAGTAGAGGATCTTAAAGCTGAATTAGCTAAAGCTCGGGATCAAATAAGGTTGCAAGATCAAGCTCTAAGGAAAGAGAGAGTTGAACAACTTACTCAACATGAGCAACTTCGAGCTGACATGGCCGAATTGAGAGAGCAGATTCGACTAGCGAATCAGGAAAGATAGAATGATGCTAGAGTTGTGGTTAACCCGCCAGCTCCCATCTATGTGCCACCACCACCACCTCCACCGAGAGTGGTACCAGCTGATCCGTTTGTGGGCATTCCGCAAACACTTGGACAACGGATGGATCCAGTCCGGCAAGCACGCCGTCCGGGCGTTAATTTGGGAAGTCCGGCTTAAAGAGATTATGAATTTGGGCCTCAAGTCATTAAAATGATTCAGTAGAATCGTTTTGGGGAAATGGAGAGAGAGTCACCACACCAACATTTGCAAAATTATGAGATTTTGATGGAAACTTTGAGACCTTCTAGATGTGAAGATAACGATTATAAATTGCGTGTTTTCTTTTTCTCTTTGAAGGATAAAGCACTTGCGTGATACCAATCACTTCCTACCGCAAGGGTGAACACATGAGAGGATATGATCGCGGAGTTTCTTGTAACGCCCCAAATTTTTTGCGCGTTTTCGATATTTATTTTTTTTCGACTTCTATCTATAATTTTATAGCTTAAGTTTCTTTTTATATTTTTAAAAAGGATTTTACAACGAAAATGGCTTTCCCGAGTATATTTATAATTTTTGTTTACTTTCGAAAAAAGTCGGAAGGTTGTTCCGATCCGTAAATCTCGTTCACGTTTGAAAACGAGTCTAATCTTTTATTATTTCTTTTTAGCTTCAATTTCTTTTCCTTTTCTTTTTTATATTATCTCTTTCTCTCTCCTTGCTGGCAGATGAGCAGCTTCTGTACCCCGAGCCCTCGTTCTTCTGCTTCCCCTCTATTCTTTTGCCCTCTCTCACGCACGCCTCCCCATTCATCACTCTCACTCTCTCAGTACTCTCTTTCTCTGAGACTCACACAGTAGCCTTCACCCTCTCTTCACCTAATGACCTTCTGCTCCCCTGCGACTTAACCTTCCAACATCACCCAGGCTGCAAAACCTTGAGCCGTCGAGAGGAGCAACTTAGACGCCGGAGGAGAGCCAGCGGCAGCCGCACCCCATCCCCTCTGTCTCGCTGGGAACCACCTTGTGCTACTCCCCTCTGTTACGCCTACCTTCTGTTCTCCTTCAGCCCCCCATCTGCATCTCCATCTGCGTCCCGCCTCACGCCGACGCTTTTGTTCCCCTTTTGTCTCTCCTCCGCCGGCAAGGGAAGCATACCCACCAGGCAACGCCGTAAGTTCGTGCCGCCGATACTTTCATCCTCGCCCTTGCCGTAGATCGAAGCCTGGAGCACCGGAACCTCTTCTCTCGCTCTCTCGATTTCCTCTCATTCCCCGCTCGAGTGAATTCCACCGAACTGAGAGAGCCACCTATCTCCACGCTGTGCCGCCAAGGACGACGCCGGAGCACCCCTGCCTCTCCCTATCCTGCCGGAACTCTAGCGTTGCCGCCGCCCTGCGTGCTGGTGCTTGTTGAAGAAACTCTTCTTCCCTTATTACAATCGGGCCCCCCTCCTTTTTGGTGAAATTACAATTTATAACCACTATTTTGTATTTGCAGATTTGGCCCTAATTTCTGAAAGTTGCAGATTTGCCCCTGTTGGTATAATTAAAAAATATGGCTCAAGGTTTTAATTACGGATGATGACCCCTATTTCTGAAAATGTATCATTTGCCCCGAAAAATGTTTTAGCGGTTTTTAACTTTGGATTTTAATTACGGGAATTCTTATATTTACATATACTATACATTATGCCTTTGTTGGATTAAATTCGGTTTATGGCTCAAAGATTTAATTACGAATTATGACTTATGTTCATATAAGTTTATTTTGGCCCGGATAATGGTTGAGCGGTTTTCTTTTAACCTTGGTTTTGAAAACGAGTCTTTACCTTATATTTATATAAGTTATCTTCCGTTCAAATTTAGCGTATAAGCTAAATTTGTTTAGTTTTGGTGTTAGGTTTGGAAGCGCCCCGATAAAAGCCCAATGAATCCATATCGACATCCACAGATCGTCTAACGTCTTTTGACGTCACGTGAGTACCCTCTCCACCGAGCTTATCATCTTACTCGATCTAGTTATGTTTAGTAGTATCATGCTAGGTTGGATCTAGCATAACTTAGAGTGAATGCCATGTAGTGGTTTTTGGGACCTTAGGCGAGTGTAATGAGCGTGTGGGACCTCATAGGCTTTTACGTTATTCTTGGTTATTGAGTGTGATCATATAAGAGTTAGTAGGCTGTTGAGAGATCTCCTCATGCGTTGAGTGAGATGTGAGTATGACAGATTCTAGGATGCGGTCCTAGAATGAGAGTCAAATGATCTTGCGTAGATCATTTGTTTAGAAGTCCTAGACTTCTTGAGTTGAGCGGATTTTGATAGATATCTTGTTGGGAGCAGGTTGTATTCTTCTTCCCAAGGGAAGTGAGAGCGTTTTGTGAGTTAGCGTTTGGGACAAGGTAAGTCTCCGGACTTACTTAGCTCGTATTCCTTTTATTAGCATCTATGTGTGTTTGGTGATGTGTGTTTATTGTTATATTAGGTGTGTGTTTATTGTTTATGTTATAACAACTAAACCGGACATAGGGCAACTTTATATATTAATATTTAACCCAAGTGTATGATAAAGGGCGGTGACAACACTGCCTAGCTCTTGCGGAGAGCTAGGGGCTTCTCGACGACTAGCCCGGGCAGGTAGACGGCCAGATGCATCAGTGTCATTCCTTGACCATGAGTAGGGACCGAGGTGAGATCATGCGGTGATTCTCGTGTCACAAACAAAAGTTGAATTAGTAACGGGATATGACTTAGTAATAGAAAGATAATAAACGGGACTTGTGTGTTTTTGGAGCATGTTGTGTGTATATGGTTATTTGTGTGTGTGTGTGCCAATCACCTTGATTCTAATGCTTTGAATATTAGGTAATGGTATTATACCGACATTGTAGTTGCCTTGCAGGTTAGGAATGCGGCCAAGAGATCCGGAAGAATGGGCAGTCAGGGTTCCGTACATATTAGGAGGGGTTTCCTTTCATTGCATAAAAATGTAATTTGGTTTTGGCCTTTATTTGTGCCTTGTTGCAAGATCCGATAAAATTGTTGTCTAGCTAAAGGTTGTGACCCATTGTGACGTCTCCGCCCGTAGCATCCCGAGTCCCGCGAATTCGGGGTATGACAATATGTTATCAGAGCCCTAGGTTGACAACAATGACACTCACAATTTTCTAAAGGTCAAATAGAAGAAAACAGAACCCTCAAGGGTTTTGAGTTTTAAAATGAATTTCGTTTTCAAAATCACGAGCATAGTCAGTCGGAGTAGAATGTACAGACCACCACTCCTTCCGCGGATCTCGGCAACTTAGTTTTTTGGGTTTTGATATATATATATATATATATATATATATATATATATATATATATATGTGGATTGTAGTTGTATGATGGACTTGATTTATATGCATAGTTAAATAAGAGGACTATAATACCTTTTGAACCTTGTTTTGTTGTAATGCATTTCCGGATGTGTTATATTAGTAGTAATGTGGACATATGACATATATAGTCTTATATACGGAGTTTTATATATAGTAGCATATGGAGATACGAACCTAATAGAAAGAGGATAGTATAATATCGTCATCTTTAAGACGACGTTGTTGGCTTGGGGTAGCATTCATACGTGGAGAAGTACACTCAAGTATCGAGTTGAGCAGTTCGTGTTAACGACACCATGGAAGTTATCAGTGTAACATCCGGAATTTTTATTTCGGGTGTTGAGAGGTTTATCGACCTTCCCGTAGGCGCGGCTCAGTTTTCCCGCAGGCACGAAGTGCTGTGCGTCGGGTTTATTCCAAAATCTCGTTCCAACCTCTCGTTTCCACCCTCGCTTTTGGACCCCTCGGTTCCTAGCGTTTTTGGGAGAATGGGTCAGCTGACCTTTGAGCTCCCCTTTTGGTGGCAGCCTTGCCCATTCCCTCTTTCTCCTCTCATTTCACTCTTATGTGAAATATTTCCTCTTTCTCCACACTCTCTCTATCTTTGGCTTGGAAGCACTTGGAAGCCCTTCTTGATGATCTTCCCATGCTTCTTCTTGTTTGATGTCCAGCAATGAGTTGAGCTACAAATCCGGACTGGAGATGGTAAGCCCTTCCCTCCTTCTCCATTTCTTCCTCTTCATCTCTTTCCTTGAGCTCCAATGGTGGAAGCCATGGATCCTTAGCTTTCTTCCTCTTTGTGTTGCATGTGCTCGGATCTAGCTTAGATCTAGTGTGTTGTTGTTGTTAAGTATGGTGATCTATTTGGATTAGAACAAGCCAGCCTGGAGTAGCCGGGAACACCAAGAACCAGTCGAAGAAGAGCTCGAAGTCACCTTTCTGGAGTTCGACCGCACCCGCGGCTGGACAGCGCCGCGGGGGCGGCCATGCACCTAAGCCGCAAGGGAGGCCCTGTGAGCCGCAGGGGCGGCCACTGGCTCAGCCAGCCACCCCGTGCGGCCTTCTTCTCCTCTTCGCGGTTGCGCTTCTTTCCTTCCGTTCCACGCCTTCGCCCAGTGAGTATCCTCCCTCGAGCTTGTGTTCTTAGCTTCTCCTAGAGTGTAGATATGTTAAAATCGTGCTAGGATGGCTTAGATAACCTTGTCGAATACCATGTAGTGGCCTTGGATCTTAGATGAGCGTTTGAGGTTAATTATCGATGTGAAGTTACAGTTTTCTTGGATTTGCTAGTCATTACCGAATTTGTGGAGAGATTCTCCAAGTAACACCATCTATGGCTAACCTACTCCGTATGACAATGAAGTATTGAGTGAGACGAAAGTTGACAATGGAGATGTTGAGGGTTAAGAGGAGATTCATTGGCACAACAGTTTTGAAATTGCCTCGAGGAATGATGGGTTTAAAGTGTACAAGCGATTCTCCAAGACAAGGTCTTAATGGAATATTGAGGAACGATAAAAAAAGTAATAGCATACGTGTCTCGTTAGTAGAAGCAATGTGAAGTAAAGTACTTCCTTCATTACTTGGAACTTGCAACAAGAATTGAGGAAACGTAACATCAAAGTTGGCTTGGCAAGAGCCAAAACAAACTGTGTAAATTGGAAGTTTGACCATCTTGTTGGAAACAATCAAGAGAAACATAATGGAAATCTTGCATTGAGAAAGACCCGAATAAGAAGTTGAGTTTCTGATATGGGGAACCTTTTTGAGATCTTAACGCAAGTTGGGAAAGTTGTTTATCGGTTGGCGTGGCCGACGAGAGTAGAGGGTGTCAACCCGGTGTTTCATGTGTATCAATCGAGAGAGTACATACCTGACTCGAGACATTTTGTCAGTCATGATGATCTAGTGACAGACGAGGAACCGATGAGGCCAACTAGAAGACGAAGAATACTATCTTTGGTTGAGTTTTACGCTTAGCTAGTAGCATCGATAGAATCGTCGGGTTAGACCTAGTTCTTTTCTTGGTTGAGTAATGTGCATGAGTGATGGATGTGTAGGTGTGTCGTGTGCGGGAGTGTGTTATATGACCTGATATATCTTGTGGTGGTACTTATAGATGATACAAGATAGAGTAGATGCCGAGTGATGTAACACCCCAAATTTTAGGAACTCGGAGCTATAACACCCTAAATTCGATGGACTCGGGATTCTACAGGCTGGGAACTCACAATGGATCCCGACCCTTAGCTTGACAACAACTTCACCGGACCTTACAACACAGCACAAATAAAAGGCAAATGAAAGAGTTTAATACATGATGAATATTTGAAATACAACTGAAAAACATAACTTCAGCCGAGTTCTCAAAACCATAACAACATAACAAACGTCTTAACACAACAATAAAAGAAATCCGATCCCGTCTTATAGTGTACGGAACCCCGGCTGCTTACTACCGCCGGATCACTCGAACGCCTCCCTAACCTACAAGGCATCTACAAAGCGGTATAAAACCATTAGCTAACATTCTAAGCGTTAGAATAAAGGTAAAGGCACATAAACACATAAAAAAGATAACACATACAACATGCAAAACACTCAAGTCCATTTAATATTATTTATTTACGTTATTCTTTACGAATTCAACTTTCGGTTTTGTGACACGAGAATCTCCCCGAAACCCGCCTCTGATGCATCCGACAGTCTACCTGCCTGGGCTGGTCGCAGAGAACCGCCTAGCTCTCGCAAGATCTAGGCAGTGATGTCACCGCCCGGTATCATACACTTGGGCCAATTATATAATATATAGGTCGTCCTATTCTGGTTTTGTTGTTTTAACATAACTAACACGCACCACCAATACACAACATACTAATACAAAGAAGCCAGCTAAGTTAGTCCATGGACTTACCAGGCCCCAAAGCAAAACCCGATCAGAACTCTCTCAACTTCCCATGTGAAGGCACGCAACGCCTGTTCATGACAAGGCACACAGGTCAACATCTCTTTAGCAAACTAGAAGTCCTTAGACTTCTAGTTCTAAAAACCCTCAGAAGATCATAAACGCATAAGATAAATCAACACTCTCGGCGCACTACCTTATAGGCTCTCAACATGATCACTCTCACATACAAATTACTATCCTCAAAGATCCAAGAGATCTTGTCACAACACCACGACCAACAAACTAATAACTCTCAAAAGATAACCCTAAGGGTCAAGCCACTACTTGGCATTCCATATCAACCTTGCTAAGCCAGCCTAACATGCTACTAAGATGGATCAAGTTCTAAGAAGCGGAAAGGAAAGGAGGGAACAAGGGATCGGGAACTTACTGCTGCAAAAACCGCCCCTGCGGTGAACAGATGCCGCCCCTGCGATGGTCAAACGTCGCCTCTGCGTTGGCCAGTCGCCGCCCCTGCGGTGGTCATTCGCCGCCCCTGCGGTGCACAGGATCCGCCCCTGCGGCTGAAGTCCAGAAACGTCGGCTCTTCGGTTCTTCGATGTGCAACAACCTTCCTATCGATTCCCTCGATGCTGTGAACGTCTCTTATCTCCCATCAAAAGATCCTAGCCTTCATCCATGGTCTAAGAATGCAAGAACACAAGAAGGAACAAGAGAAGACTCTCTTGAGTGAATCCAAGGATCCCACTCTTCAACGGTGCAAGAAGGAAGAAGGAAGGAGAAGAGAAGAAGGAGAAGAAGATGACTTACATTGGATCACGTCTCTGCAGTCCACACTTGCTTGGCAGCTTGAAGAGGAGGAGAAGACAAGGTAAATGATGTAGGAGAAGGAGGGAAAGGAGAAGAAAGAAAAGGAGAGGAATTAACCTGAATTGAATATGGAGAGAATATGGTTGCATCAAAGGGGAGGAGACCAAGGGTCAAACAACCCAAGGATCACCACATAATAATATGGTCGGCATAAATGATCGGGGAGGTGAAAGGTCGTGAGCAAATGGACCCGACTCCCCCTCTATCGTGTCACAGCCCTCGTGGGGCGTCTATGCCGCAGTCGCAGACGTCCGCGAGTGCGAGGCTTCTAAGCCGCATAACATGCTCGCACAAAGATCCGATTATTATCTCAAATTAAGTGATTCACTTCTAATTCAACTTATGCTTGTGGAACGAGAGTTTCCCGACTCCCGCCTCCCGCCTCCGTCCCTGTATACCAACTAGAGCGGTTCACTGCATCTACCCGTATACCATGCCTAGATTGGTCGTAAAGAACCTCCCAAACTCATGCCAGATCTAGGTAGTGATGCCACGACCGGAATTATTTTGGTTGGATCTCCAATGGTTGTTGTGATTCCGGTTGTTGTTGTAGTTATTATAGTTGTTATTCCTATTCCCTTGCTGATTCCCTTGATTATTTCCTCTTCCAGCATTGCTAGCATTCTGTTTTGATGCTTGCGTTTGATTCTTCAAAAGGTCCTTCAAAGCCTTTATCTCGTTGTTGAGGGCGTTGATTTGATTAACGTTGTTGGTAGTAAGATTCACTCCTGGAGTTCTTGCTCTTGGACTCCTAGTATCGGGTCCTCGTTGGGAGTATTTCTCAACAATTTGAGCTTGCTTTTCAACAAAATCCCAAGCATCATCGACTCTCATATCCATGAATCTTATAGCTGAAAGAGATTGGAGTTTGAACTTGGTTTCTCCATCCAAACCCTTGAAATAAATTTCCAACAGCTGTAATTTCGTAATGCCATGATGGGGTCAATCAAGAGAAGGTCAATGAATCTTTCCCATGACTTCTATAGGCTTTCGTTGTCCATCATGACAAAGGCATTTATCTTGCCTCTCAACTCCGCCGTTTTTTATGGCGGGAAAAATTTGGTGAGGAATTCCGAAGTCATCTCCTCCCAAGTGTTCACTCTTCCAGTCAGGATTGAATTATACCAAGCAAGCGCCCTATCCTTCAAAGAAAAATAAAACGGTCGCATTTTATAGTTATTGTTAGTTGCTCCTGCATGTTTTATATTCTCCATGAGAATTTCATAATTTTGCAAGTGTTGATGTGGAGATTCCCTCTCCAATCCTCCAAATTCGCTTTGGCGGATCATAGTAATAGCTTGGGGTGAAAATCTAATATTCTGCTCCATTGGATCGATCAACACACCCGGATAGCGTACTTGTTGAACGGGATCCATTCTTTCACCCAACGTTTGCGGTATTCCAATCGGTGGATCTTCTATCTCAACCCTTGGAATAGGTGCAAGTGGTGGAACAACAAGAGGTGCTGGCGGATTTCCTGCAGCTCTACCATCTCTTTCCATTCGTTCCTTTAGTAGTCGAATAACTTCTCTCATCTCAGCCATGTTGGCTTGATGCAGATCTTCCTTAGATATTCCTTCATTCCTTAGCCTAACGAGAGCTTCATCTCGTTCTCTTACTCGATCAAGAGCTTCATCCAATTCAGCTCTAAGGTTAACTTCTCCTTCATTATTTGCGGCAGCCATTCTTTTTGCTTCTTTCAATCTCCTTTAGTAGGTCTTTTCAGGTTCGGGATCGTAGGGTACGATTTCTTTACTCACTCGAATAAATGCAATTTAAGCAAACCCGCAGTGTGCGGATCGATTGTAATAAAAACAAGAATTCCAGGGTTGAACACAAGGATTTGGTAAATCAAAATCGGAATAAGAAATCTAACAAGGAAAGATGCAACTATTGATTTAAAAGACAAAAGACTTTGTGTATTAATTTGGGAAAACGGATTCTAAGGATCAAAGTATCCAATTTTGGTTTTCGATTCAAGACTTCTAAAGATTATACGTACAGAGTTGGGGTTTGCTAAGGTTTGTGTTCGAAAGCGGTATAATGTATGGTTAAGTATGCACCGCCCATATCCAAACACAAAGGCTCTAAATAAAGGATGTTGAGTCTCAATAAGATAGAGGATCTAAGGGAAGGATAATATTCTCAAGACCAAACACAAACCCAAGGGAATCAGGTTAACTCACAATGGTAAGGGTTTATGGCACACTCAACCTTAATAGAGGGGTTTGAATCCTCTATTACCTAGGACTTGTAATCGTTGGCAACCAAGGATGAGAATCACCGGGTAAGCCTCTTCCCACACTCGGATATAGGTTAGAAAGGTTCAACAAGGCTAGGGTTTAAGAAATCTTTAACCAAGAATCAAGGATAAGGCAAGATAGGTACGCCAGAAGGAAATATCGGGTTGTTCATCCCTACAAATCATCCGATCTGCTCAATGAACACCCCAATTTTCGCTTCCGTTAAGGTTAAACTCAACTCTAATGGTCCAATCTATTTATGAAGATCATTCTATCATCATCTTAACCACAATCTTCAACCTATCACCCTGGAATCACAAGGGTTTTAGCCAAGAATACACATTATCAAAATCAAAGAAGATATTAAATTAAGAAAGCAAAGAATGATGAGAAAACTTTAAATCTTGAATAAAATCAAACCAAGAGTGTATGAACAACGTTTAATCCTTCAAAACCCAAAGAAAAACACAATAACAAACTCCAAATCACGTTCACAAAGACAGAATATAGAATCAAACTCACAAAACTTCCAAGAACTCTATTCTTGGACTAGAACTTCCGAACTTCCTTCGATCTTCTACTTTGAATGCTCTCCTCAACGCCTTTGATCTTATGACTCAGTAGTTTTGGATGGAATTGGATGCCTTTGAAGGTGGTGAGACGTCCTCCTTTTATAGTGTATGAGACATGATCTTATGGTTATAATCCTACAACCAATCGGATTATATATGATAAAAATCGAGTCATCTATGAAGGAGATTGACCGATCTATACAAATAATCATCCGATTTTTGCCTCAGATCGTGTGATATCTTTTAGTTGCAACTTCTATCTTCTCTTGTGATCTTTTCTCATATCTTTTCATACCTTTTGGATCCTCTCTTGATCTTCAATGATGTCATGCTCCATATTATTCCTTTTTCGTGCCACATCATCACCTTTTACCTACAATTTCACAAATAAAAGTGTGTACACCTCTATTCTTGAAATGTAAATGAATATGAACTAATAGTCATACAATCTTCATCAAATGTATGTAAAATTGAGATGATACACTCTTATAATGCATGAATATGATGGTATATAATTCATGTCATCATTACTCACTGGGGCAAAGACCGGGGCGCTGAAGGAGGAACGCAGCCGCGGAGAAGGAAAAAAGGCCGCAACAGCGGGCTGGCTGAGCCAGTGGCCACCCCTGCGGCTCAAGCTGGCCGCCCCTGTGGCTCAGGTGCAGTGGCCGCCCCCGCGGCGCTGTCCAGCCGTGGGTGCGGTCGAACTCCATAGGGCAATTCCGACGGGCTTCTCTTCACTGTGCACTCGATTCCGGTCACTCAAGGCTGGTTTGCTCCATCTAGAATGATTTCCACACACAATCATCAACATAACACACGATCTAAGCTAGATTTGAGCACATCAAACACAAAAAGGAAGAAATCTATAAATCCATGGCTTCCACCATTGGAGCTCAAGAGGAAGAAGAAGAAGAAGAAGAAGAAGAAGAAGAAGAAGAAGAAGAAGAAGAAGAAGAAGAAGAAGAAGAAGAAGAAGATGAGGAAGAAGGGGAGCTTACTTAACACATCCGGATCTATAGAACCTCACAAGCTGGACATCACACCAAACAAAGGAGAAGGAAGGAGGATCATCATGGGAGAAGCTACCAAGGGCTCAAAGCCAAAAGAGAGGGAAGGAGTGAAGAGCATGAAGATCACAATGGAAGAGAGAGAGAGAGAGAGAAGGTTGTCCCATTTTGGGGAAAGAACCAAAGATCAAGGGAATCAAGGGGTCAAGGTAACGAGAGGTCGAAGGCACAAGTGGGGAAACGAAGGGTCAGAACGGAATTGGGGACAAATCCCGTCACTCAACACATCGTGCTTGCGGAAAGACTAAGTCGCGCCTGCGGGAAGGCCGCTAAACCTCTCACTAACCGGAATAAAAATTCCGGGCGTTACAATACCTCCAACAACAAGCATGAGAGAGCTCTTCTGGGTTGACCTATAAAATGAACTAAATAACCTCACGAAGCCTTTTATTATCGGAGGAGATTTCAACTGCATCTTATTCTCCCATGAACGTATCGGAGGAAATGGAGCTCTTCACTCATACACAGCTGACTTCCATAACCTGATGAACAAACTCGGTTTAATCGACCTTGGGTTTACAGGTCCAACTTCACATGGGACAATGGAAGAGTGCACACTGCCAAATTTCAAAAAGACTCGATAGGGTCCTAATGAGTCGACACTGTAAAATGGATTGGTTTGATGCACAAGTTAGACATGTGGCTCATTTCTCCTCAAACCACTGCCCACTACTCCATATTTTCAATCCGACTCTTAGACAAAAGAAAGAAAGGTGTCCCTTCTATATGGAAGTTGCATGGATGACTCACAAGGACTTCCAACCTTGGGGTTGAAGCTCACCCATGTCTAAGCCCACCCATGTCTTAACAACAAGCTAGTTGCAGTCCAAACGCACCCATGTCTAAACTCATCCAACCGCTTGCAGAAGAGAGAAACCAAATTGAAACGAGATTAAGAAAGCACTCTTGAACAAGAAGAACTTATATGGTTTCAAAGTCCCGGGACCAATGGCTCGTTGGTGGAGATCATAATACTTCCTACTATCACACCTCTACAGTTATTAGAAGATGTTGAAGCTGTATTATGGGATTGAAGCTCAAAGATGGGGAGTGGTCTGAAAACGTTGATCTTCTTGAAAATCATGCCATTAGCTTATAATCTCGGTTGTATAGTCTAGAGGATGCACGCTCATTACAACCTCATGACCTGGAGACTCTTGACTTCCCTAGGTTAGAAGACGTCAATTGGAATGAGCTAAGCAAACCAGTATATATATGGGAGGGTTCTGGAAAGCCACTAGAAGTATGGGTGCTTTCAAAGCAGCAAGGATCGATGGCTTTTAACCCCTTTTCTACAAAAAATGTTGACACACGGTTGGTACTTCTATTCTCAATAAAGTGACAGATTTCTTCAATAATCTCACATTGCCTACAAGAGCAATGATACACTCATTACTCTCCTCGCCAAGATAGGAAACCCGGAGTTGATAAGTCAGTTCCGACCCATAGCTCTGTGCAACGTCAACTAGAAAATTATCTCCAAAGTCCTTGTCCAGAGAATGCAACAAGTTATTGGTAATTTAGTTGGCCCAACACAAGGAAGATTCATTCCGGGAAGACCTATACAAGACAATATTGTGCTCATGCAAGAGATAGTTCATTTGATGAAATGGAAAAAATCAAAAAAGAAATGGATGATACTCAACCTGAACCTAGAGAAAGCCTATGACAGAAGTCGTTGGGATTTTGTTATCTACACTATAGGAAAGTAGGCTTCCCTACCAAATGGAGTGATATGATCAACCAATGTATTAGTTCTACAAGGATGCAACTTTTCTAGAATGGGAAAGTCACCGATCATTTCATTCCAAAACGTGGTATAAGGCAAGGAGATCCCCTATTTCCCTATCTCTTCGTGTTGGCAGTGGAGAGACTAAGCCATATAATCATGGAATCGGTGAAGAATAAAGATTTGAAACCAATTCAACTTTCGAGAGTTGGCCCTAAACTCGCACATGTTTTTCGCTAATGACATCACCCTTTTTGCGGAAGCTTCACCGGCCCAGATGAGAGTCGTTATGAAGTGTGTGAAGAGGTTCTGCATGGCTTCGGGCCAAACAGTTAGCCAAGATATATCTTGAACTTTTGTCTCACTCAATGTGTCTCCTAACCTCATCTTCAATCTTGAAAGGATAAGTGGAGTTAAAGTCACCAAAAACTTAGGCAATTATTTGGGTATGCCCATCATCCAAGGGAGAATCTCTAGAAAAACCTTTGAACCGTTACTTGATAGTATCAATAGGAAACTTAGTAGTTGGAGGTGTAACACTCTCAACTTTGCCGATAGAGTCACACTCACCAAGTCGGTTATCGGCTCTCTTCTTGTTTATATTATGAGCACCATGACCCTACCCTTTAGCATTTGCAACTATATTGACAAAATCTACAGAAGCTTTATTTGGGGTCATGAAATGGGAAGCCACAAACTCCATATTGTGAATTGGAACACCATTTGCCTTCCGAAAAGAAAAGGAGGTCTGATAGCATGTATAATAGTATATATTTTGGAATTGTTTTAGACGTTTTATCTTCATAAATTTGCATGTATGGATGTATATTCCGCTATTATATTGTTGTTTTGTCTACGTTTGTGGAAATCGAGGTCTACACCTAGTTACGTTGTAATTGTAGGGAAAATAGCACGTTTTGGACCAAAATGGAGCTAAGGAAGCTAAGCAGTCATTGGAGCTATATTCTGGAGCTTTGAGAAGATCTCAGGAAGCATGGAAATGATTTAGATGATTGATTTTGGACCAGATTCGAGATTGTTTACATTCAGCTGACATTCACCTCGGTCAGCTATACTATCACCTCGACCGAGGTGATCTTCAATGCGTCCCGACCGAGGCGAAAACCTTACCGCTGACAAGATCTTTATTTTTGGTTGAGATCTTCTATTTTTGGAAATATAATATCACATATTTTTGGCTGGATTTCTGGAAGGAAGAAATTATATTTGACCGATTTATTTTGAGAGATATGAATATATTTTCTAGAAAATTATCTTTATAAGATATTTTATCTTTGGAAGATAATTCTCCTATATATATGGGTTGATTTTCTACAATTCAGCCATCTATGAATCACCCATTATCTTCGGATCAAGGATTTTCTGCAGGATTTTCTGAAGAATTTGAAGGAAGTTTTGAAGGTTGAAGTTCAAGGAAGGAAGGAATCAAGTTGAAGTTGGCTTTGAAGGAGTTTGTAAGATCTTCTTAGTTTGGCTTTTGGTTTTGTTATCTTTTCTGATTTGTGATTAAGGAACGCTGATTGTTGTTTGTTTGATTCAGTTATTGAGACCTTTGTGTTAAGGTGTTCTTGTTTGAATATTGATTCCTTTCTTATAAATTTGATTATTGTTATCATGATGATTATTGGCTAAGTTTCTTATGCGATTCTAGGGTGATTGGATGAAAGTTGTGGGAAAGACGATGATAGAATGATTTTTATCCCAGCAGGACCCTGACAGCTCGAGTCTTTGCCTTAACCATACAACACCTCGGTCAGTCATTGAACATCTCGGCCGGGATGGAATTTAACTGAGCGATGTGAACCTTTCCTGAACCTTATCTGAGTTAAGAGTTTAAGTTTTCCAAATCCTATCCTTGTTATACCTTTCCTGGTTCAACGCAAGCCTAAGATGAGACTTACCTGGTGATTTCTTCGTTTGTTTACCCAAGATCATGAGTGTAGGTAATAAAGATTTATCCTTTATTGGGGTTTGAGTGTGCCTTCATCCATCTTTGTGAGTTAGCCTGAGACTTACTCGGTAAAGGTTGATTCTATCCCCTTGGGTGGTGTGTTGGTTTGATATTATAGTTCCTTTCCTTAGTACCTTGAGACTTACCCGGTAATAGGATCTTTGGTTGGGGATAGTGAGTAGTGAGACTTACCCAGTGATTTATTCCACTTTAGAAACACCTTCCCTTCGCAAACCTCAGCTTTGTCCATGTTATCTTTTGAGATCTTGAGTCGGAACCACAACTAGATGCTTTAATCCCTAGAATCCGCATTCTCTTTACTTGACTTTTACATCATCTTTGATTTGTTGCGTGATTTGTTGATTGACAACCTATTTACCGAACTTTGTTTCACCATAGTCCCTGTGATCGACCCTTGGAATTTTTGCTTTTATTACAATTTATCCGTACACTGCGGGTTCGCATATTGTTCAAGCATACTTCTTGGGTTATAAATATTACAACTTGCACACACCTTTTGGAGCGAACAAGTTTTTGGCGCCGTTGCCGGGGACTTGGTCTAGACCAACTTCGGTTTCGGTTGTCTTTCGGGGCTATTTCCCTTGTTGCTATTAACCACTTTACTTGAGTATTTTCGCAGGATCTTTCCTTAGGTTTATGCAAAGAACTCGTGATGGAAAGGAAATCGTTCCTTACGATCCCGAACCAGAAAAGACCTACAAGAGAATATTGAAAGAAGCTAAGATGGCCGATCAAGACAATCGCGATCTTGAAGCCGAATTGAAGGAGGCATTGGAACAGCTACGCCTCAGTGAGGAAGAACTACAACGAGAGAAAGACGAGACTCGCGCCAGAACAGAAGGAATTGAAGCAGATATGGCCGCTCTAAGGGCCCAGTTTCTGCCTCGACCAATCCCAGATCCTCGACCGAGGCAAAACCCAGTTCAAGTTGCCCCGGCCGAGATACACCAACCACCTCGGATGCCTATCCGAGGTGTTCTTTTTGCTTGAGTTCAACAAACCCTAGGACAGAGGATGGATCCTAATCAGCAAGTCAGGCGTCTAGGAGTCAACCTAGGTGATCCAGCTAAGAATGATTATGAACTTCGACCGCAAGTTCTAACTATGATTCGACAATGTCAATTTGGAGGATTGGAGAGAGAGTCTCCGCATCAGCACTTGCAATATTATGAGATTCTGATAGAGGCTTTGAGACCTTCAAGAGTGGAGAACAACAACTACAAGTTGAGGCATTTCTATTTCTCTTTGAAAGACAAGGCGCTTGCTTGGTATCAATCTCTTCCGGACAGAAAAATCAACACTTGGGAAGAGATGACGACGGAGTTTCTTACTAAGTTCTTTTTCTCCTTCCAAGACCGCTGAATTGAGGGGAAAGATCAATGCTTTTATTATGAAGGACAAAGAGAGTTTGTCCAAGTCATGGGAGAGATTCAAGGATCTTTTATTGGATTTTCCACATCATGGGATTCCAAAGATCGAGTTGCTGGAGATTTACTTCAAGGGTTTCGATGGAGATACTCAATTCAAGCTCCGACTACTTTCCGCCGGCACATTCATGGATATGCAAATAGATGAAGCTTGGGATTTCATTGAAAAGCAAACTTTACACATGGAGAAGTATTCCCATCAAGGAACTGAAAATGGAGCAAGGAGAGTTACCTTCCAAGACACATCATCAAATGGAGCTCAACTCTCCTCGCTTAGCAATGAAGTAAAGGCATTGAAGGAGCTTTTAGTAGCTCAAACGAAGAAGGAGAAAGATGGAGGATATCAAGGAAGAAACAACTATCAAGGGTCGCGGAACAACAATTACAACAACAATAGAAACTCCAACAACAACAATTGGAGATCTAATCAACAAAATTCCGATAACCCTTATTCTCATGCTAATAATGCTCTTAACGCCCCCTCTTCTTCTTCTACTCCATTGAGAAGCCAGGAGCCTGCATCAAGTTCATCCTAGCCAGAAAAGAAAGATGATGTGCTGGAGGCAATATTGATCAAGCTCAACGCTATGGAGACATCAATGAATTCATTTTCGAACGCACAAAAAGCCTTAGAGCAACATTCAAATCATGAAGGAGAAGATGCCACCTAAATTGAGGGATCCCGGTTCATTTTGCATTCCCATTCAAGTTGGGGATGTAGCCTATATGCATTATGTGATCTAGGAGCCAGCGTGAGTATCATCCCGCTGGAGCTATGTGAGAAAGTCGGCCTTGGAGAGCCCAAGCCGGTGAAGATGACGCTATATACATGGCGGATCGCTCCATTACCCGTCCCGTGGGTATTTTGGAAGACGTTCCCATCAAGTTAGTAATTTCTACATACCTATAGACTTTGTTGTACTTGACATTCCCGCAGATTATCCCATTCCCATCATTCTCGGGAGGCCATTTCTAGCAACTTCGGGTTGCAACGTGGAATGTAAGAACGCCGAGTTGAAATTCAACATTGGTGGCGATCATGTGGAATTTGCATTGCTTGCTGCAATGAAGGGAGAGCCGCTAGAGGATGACATCTTCAGCATCTATGATGAAGAAGAATTGGTGAGCTCTATCCTTATTAACGATCCTCTTGAAAGAGTTCTTAGTTTCAGTTTAATGGAGGAAGGTATAGATGTCTCTTGTGATGAAGATATACGCAGCTTAAAGGCATTGGAAGTAGATCCAGGAGCTAGATTTGATAGACTGCTTCAGGAGAAGAAAAGCACGTTAGGTTTCGGTCCCAGTTCCAGTACCTCGACCGAGGCACTTCCTGGACCAAGCGAGGTGTTCTTATTTGAAGAACATTTCGGTCACCCACCTCGGACACTAACCGAGACAGCAAGCGAGATGTTGTCAACTAAGGACAACAAACTTTCTGAGAGTCACTTACAGTTGGTGGAGCACTGGCTTCACCAAATTTCTGATGGTAAAGAGCCTTGGTATGTTGATATCGTCAATTACCTTGTTTGCCAAGAAATACCACCCGGATTGACGTACGCTCAAAGGAAGAAGTTCTTCAAGGATGTTCGTCACTACTATTGGAATGAGCCTCTACTGTTCAAAAGAGGACCGGATGGGATGCTTCGACGATGCATTCCGGAGGATGAAGTTGCTAGTGTCATACGGCATTGCCACTCGCTTCTTTGTGGAGGACATGCTAGCACTCACAAAACGTGCGCTAAGGTATTAAGTTCTGGTTTCTTTTGGCCTACATTATTTAAGGATGTGCAAACGTTTGTTGTTTCATGTGATGCACGCCAAAGAACAGAGAACTTGTCTAGAAGAAACGAGATACCACTCAACAACATTCCAGGAGGTTGAGATTTTTTATATATGGGGAGTCGATTTCATGGGACATTTCCCATCATCCGCAGGGAACCTCTACATTCTCTTAGTTGTTGATTACGTTTCTAGATGGGTGGAAGTCATTGCCTCCCCACTAATGACGCTATGGTGGTTGTGAAGTTCTTCAATCGGACTATCTTTCCATATTTTGGGACACCACGCATCATCATCAGTGATGGAGGGACACATTTCATCAACCGGAAGTTCAAATCACTTCTATCAAAGTATGGGGTAACCCAAAAGGTAGAAACCCCATATCACCCTCAAACTAGTGGGCACGTTGAGATCTCGAATAGAGAAATCAAGGCAATTCTGAAAAAGACCGTCTCTAGGACGAGGAAGGATTGGTCCATGAAGTTGGACGATGCTCTTTGGGCCTATAGGACCGCATTCAAGACTCCCATTGGTATCACCCCTTACAATTTGGTATATGGGAAGTCTTGTCATCTACCCGTTGAGCTGGAACATAAGGTATATTGGGCAATCAAGTGGTTGAATTTAGACATCAAGGAAGCAGGAGAGAAGAGACTTTTGGACATTAATGAGCTGGAGGAGTTGCGCTTAAATGCTTATGAGAATGCCAAAATCTACAAGGAAAGAACGAAGAGATGGCATGACAAGCATATCAATCCTAAAGAGCTCAAAGAAGGAGATCTTGTTCTACTCTTCAACTCCCGCCTCCGCCTCTTTCCAAGTAAGTTGAAATCTAGATGGACAGGACCTTATCTTGTGAAAACTGTTTTTCCCTATGGTGCAGTTGAGATATGGGGCGAAACTAGCGGAAGTTTTAAGGTCAACGGTCATAGACTAAAGAAGTACCGACCAGAAGTCCCGGCTGAGGAGATTGCACCATTATACCTTGTTTGAGGATGATGTACGGTCCAGCTAGCGACCTTACATCAAGCACTTCTTAGGGAGGCAACCCAAGGTATTGCTTTCTTTTCCCTTTTTCTAGCTTAGTTTTAGATAGTTTGCTTCGGTTTTTTTTTTGCGTCCTCTAGACAGGAACCGGGTACTTTCCAAGGAAGGATTACAGCTCAAGAACTGCACTGGAAAGACAGAAGTTCGAAAAATTAAGAAGACGGAGCTTGACTGAGACACATCTCGGTTGCTGTCACAATGCCTCGACCGAGATGTTCTTGGTCAACCAAGGCGACTAGGTCTGACATCCAATCAGACACCTCAGTCCGGTCGGAACCACCTCGACCGAGGTGTAATCAAATTCGGCGAGGGCTATAAAAGGCGAGATGGTTTCTCTCTCTTCATTTTTTCCCTCCCAAGTGCAACCTCGACCGCGGCGGCTCCCAACCCTCAAATCTTCAATTCTTGCTCGTTTCTTACGATTCTTGGCTCGATTACACCGGAGGAAGCAAGAGGATCAGTTTCCAAGCATCAAACAGCAAGGAAGACGCTCCAAATCTGCAGAATCTGGGTACTTCATTCCAAAACCCTAACTTCTTCTTCTTTTACTGATTACAAGCAGATCTGGCTTTGGTTGCCATTGTTTGTTGTTGAAAAATATATAAGTACCCCTTAGGAAGCCTTTGGTAGTGATTTGGGGGGAAATAACTTACAGATTTGAGATTTACGTACGAACAGCAGTTCGCCTTGGTCTAGTCGCCTGTGTCTCAGCCGAGGTGTTCTTGCGGCAACCGAGGTGACCTTGTCAAAAAATATGAGCAACAGATTTGATCGCCAGTTGGCCTTGAGGGATAGGCCTAGCAGTTCCCATCAGTCTTCCCCTTCCTCTGCTTCTCAGTTCTCTATTCCGGTGATCCATGAGCGTCACCAAAAGGACTTTGATTGTATATGCGGGCATCCGATCATTGCCCCGCGTTTTCTGGATGTTTCTGCCTTCGAGTGCCTCCATGTGGTGGAGGACTTGAGGAAGATGATCTCCATGGTTGGGATGGAGGAGTTTATGGATGTTAGAGTGTCGGCTTATTTGGAGCCGACGATGGAATTTGTCAGCTCGGTGACATACGTGTCGGAGCATCAGGGGATCAAGTACCGGTTACTGAACCGGAATTATGTAGTGCTCATGGATTAGTTTAGAGAGATTTTCGGCTTCCCTACTCGCACAGTTTCTGATTTTCCTTCCCGAGCTGTAGCTCGAGATTTCTGGGGCGAGATAGCCCATATGACAAAGTACAGTGACAGGTGGAGACCCGGGGATTCCCGGGAGCATATTATTTTTCATCTTGCTTTCCGCCTTGCTCACAGGATTTTTAGTGAGACTCTTCTGGTGCGTATTGAGACGCCCCAGAAGGTCCGACAGGGGGAGTTGCTGAGTCTATTCTGCATGGTGACTGGAGGAGTTCCTGATTTTGCTGCTATGCTGGCTGAGGACTTGCACAGGGTTAAGGGCAAGTCAAAGGGCGATATCTGTTGTGGTGGGTTGGTGAACCACATCGCCACTGCTATGGTTTTGGATATTTCTAGTTGTACACTGGTCGCGGCTACAAAGCCGTTGGGACTTCAAGAGATGATCACGAGACGTATTCTTGTTCCTCATGGCCTTGGCACGCCCTACGTTGTCATGCAATGGGAGAAGACGGCTCCACAGGGTATTATGTGGTCATCTCAGTTCTCTATCTTTGACCGTCAGTACTGGCCTGCTGCCTGGTTTCCCTACATACAGGATGCCAGAGATGTTGCTGACGATGATGATGATAAGGAGGGGTATGATGGAGGAGTTGCTATGGAGACAAGTACACATACCGGCGGCCCTAGTGTTTCCGTTGTCGATCTTGATGATAAGGCGACGGAGGAGGAGACAACAGCACCACCACCACCACCTCAGCGCAGATCCCGTCGCAGATTCAAAGATCCCGAGGCCCACCAGAGGATTGATGATCTCACTGACCAGATGATCGATGCCTACGCGGCCTTGACAGTCGACATGTCCGAGCGCTTTGTTGACCAGCGCCGAGATATTGAGGGTTGGACGCATCAGATGTTGGAGAGCCAGCACTACACTAGACGCATGATGAAGATCCAACATCAGCAGATTATGGGCTATCCTTTTGATCCGACCCAAAACCCCTACATTCCACATCCACCACCGCCAGCTGACGAGGACTAGAGCTGCATGGATTTTCTATTCTTATTTATTATGCAGTTCAGCTACGTCTGGTGAGTATTCTGTTCTTAGACTTATATTTGACCCATTGGGACAATGTGTCCCAAGTATGGGGTATTTGGATGTATTTGCTTGACTTATGTGTGTATGGTTTGTATGACTCTTGGATATTATTGTTTATTGTGCTTTATATGCTTATCTGTCATTACATGCATACATACAGGTTTTTGTTTGAGAAAAACGTTGGAAACTGGTTTGAAAAAAAAAATTTATGACCTCGACCGGGACGTTCATGGCCGATCGAGGATGAACACCTCGGATGACGCCAGAACACCACGAACGAGATGGCTTAACTGAAAGATTTTTGAAATGATTTTTGTGCTTCTTCTCTAGATATGACCTCGATGAAGATATTGTTTGCAGATTGGTTTTGAAATCTTTATATGATCAAAAGGTTTTAGGATATGTTTAAGTCGCAAAATACTTTGTTTGAAGTTTTAGCATGTTTAATACTTTGTTTTTATCAAAATTATGTTGGATTTGAAGGTTGACACCACATGATGAGTTCTATCACATTTTTCCTGGGATGATTCAGGAAATTCATTCTCTTCTCTTCTTCTTCTTGACCATGCTTTAGCCCCTCATATATATTTTTGCCTCCCTTTACCTAACCGGGAATTTGGAAGCAAATGAAGAAAAGCAAGTGAAAGTGAAGTTGAGATGTTGGCTGAAAGTGTTAGAAAGAAACAATTAGGTTTGGGGAAGTCAATCATGATGATGAGTAACTTGGCACCATTCACATAGCCGGGTGTTTGTGTCTTGCCATAAACGGATTGAGCGATATTCCTAACGGGTCATGGTATGTGCATCAAGGGTTTGAGGCATCTCGAGAAATTGTTGATTGTTGATCTCCTAGGCTTCGGTTATTGTGAACCTCTGTCCATGCATCCCAAAAAGTAAAGTAAAAATAAGCAAAGCTTATTGGTGGAAGATGTTGTGATTCAAAGAAAGTGAAGTAAGATCCTATTCCCGGATTCTAGCACCACATACCCTATATACATCCCACCCTTACACGTTTCTTGACCTCTTTTGGAAGCCCTTGAGACCTCGAGCTTGTTGATTGACTTGGTGGTTTAAACTAGATTATACATGATTGATTTCGATAAATATGATTTATTATGCATTCTATGATTTTATGCAAAGATGAACATCTTTCTTATATTTATAAAATGTTTTGATCATGTCTTGATTTTATTTTCCATGAAGCATTCTCTTAGGATGATCTATGAGTGGATCACACCACCAAAATATTTTGAAATGTTTTTCATTGATCTTTCTGACTTATAATCCATTCTATCTTGTATCTAAGATTTAAAACTTGCTTGGGGACAAGCAAGGGACAAGTATGGAGTATTTTGATAGGATGTATTATAGTCTATATTTTGGAATTGGTTTAGACGTTTTATCTTCATAAATCTGCATGTATGGATGTATATTCCGCTATTATATTGTTGTTTTGTCTACTTTTGCAGGTATCGAGGTCTACACCTAGTTTTGTTGTATTATAGGGAAAATAACACGTTTTGGACCAAAATGGAGCTAAGGAAGCTAAGGAGTCATTGGAGCTAGATTCTGGAGCTTTGAGAAGATCTCAAGAAGCATGGAAATAATTTAGAGGATTGATTTTGGACCAGATTCGAGATTGTTTACATTCAGCTGAGATTCACCTCGGTCAGCTATAGAATCACCTCGATCGAGGTGATCTTCAATGCGTCCCGACCGAGACGAACACCTTACCGCCGACAAGATCTTTATTCTTGGTTGAGATCTTCTATTTTTTGGAAAGAGAATATCACATATTTTTTGCTGGATTTCTGGAAGGAAGAAATTATATTTGGCTGATTTATTTTGAGAGATATGGATATATTTTCTAGAAAATTATCTTTATAAGATATTTTATCTTTGGAAGATAATTCTCCTATATATATGGGCTGATTTTCTACAATTCAGCCATCTACGGATCACCCATTATCTTCGGATCAAGGATTTTCTGGAGGATTTTCTGAAGAATTTGAAGGAAGAGTTGAAGGAAGTTTTGAAGGTTGAAGTTCAAAGAAGGAAGGAATCAAGTTGAAGTTAGCTTTGAAGGAGTTTGTAAGATCTTCTTAGTTTGGCTTTTGGTTTTGTTGTCTTTTCTGATTTGTGATTGAGGAACGCTGATTGTTGTTTGTTTGATTCATTTATTGAGACCTTTGTGTTAAGGTTTTCTTGTTTGAATATTGATTCCTTTCTTATAAATTTAATTATTGTTATCATGATGATTATTGGATAAGTTTCTTATGCGATTCTAGGATGATTGGCTGAAAGTTGTGGGAAAGACGATGATAGAATGATCTTAATCCCAGCAGGACCCTGAAAGCTCAAGTCTTTACCTTAACCATAGAACACATCGGTCAGTCATTGAACATCTCGGCCGGGATGGAATTTAACTGAGCGAGTTGAACCTTTCCTGAACCTTATTTGAGTTAAGAATTTAAGTTTACCAAATCCTATCCTTGTTATACCTTTCCTGGTTCAACGCAAGCCTAGGATGAGACTTACCCGGTGATTCCTTTGTTTGTTTACCCAAGATCATGAGTGTAGGTAATAAAGGTTAATCCTTTATTGGGGTTTGAGTGTGCCTTCATCCATCTTTCGGAGTTAGCTTGAGACTTACCCGGTAAGGTTGATTTTATCCCCTTGGGTGGTGTGTTGGTTTGAGATTATAGTTCCTTTCCTTAGTACCTTGAGACATACCCGGTAATAGGATCTTTGGTTGGGGATAGTGAGTGTTCGCCCTAAAACGTGCGTGCAAATAAGTTCTAATTTATAAAACTAGAATAAAAGCAAGCGAGCCCGCAGTGTACGGATCGGCGTAGATTAGCAAGTATTCCAGAGTATCGAACTCACGGAATTGGTGAAACAAAATCGGTTCCAAGTAATCGAGCAATTAAATGTATAGAAGCTTTGCAAATATTGGGAAAAACAACAACCCTAAAGATCCGGATATCAAATTGTCGCAATCGATTCAAGATATAATATATATATATATATATATATATATATATATATATATATATATATATATATATATATATATATATATATATATATATATATATATATATATATATATATATATATATAAGGACAGAGTTGAGAATTGCAAAGGTATACTAAAGTAAGGTAATGTACGGTGAAGTTTCAAAACCCTATATGTCTAACTCAAAGACTCTCTCTATAAAGGTTGTTGAGGCTGCAGTATAGAAAGGATCTAAAGGTAAGAATTAATCTCAAATACCCATGCCCAAACCCAAGGAATCAAAGACAAGCCAAAACGGTGAAGGTTGTGACACTCGAAACCGAAATAGAGGATGTTGAGTCTCACTACTACCTAGAAAAGGCAAGTCAAGGCTAGGTTAAAGCTAATCTTTAACTTTGGATCAAAGCAAAAGCAAAGTTCGTAAACCAGGGGAAATCACGGCTAGATCTTGAGAATCACGGCCGTAGAAACCAAGAACAACCCGTGATTTAGGGTGTTGATGAGGTTTCTCACACTCTCAAGGTCCAATCAAATTACGATCGATCTATCACCATCTAAGCCACAACTATCAACCCTTCACCTTAGAATTGCTAAAGGGTTTTAGCCAACAATCATTGTCATGATATCAATAATCAAATTAAGAAGAATGAAAGATGAAAACCCTCGAAAACTCAAATAAAACTCAAAGTCAATATCGGAATCCAAACACAAAGCAATATGTTTATGAATTTAGAAGAATAGGAATAGAAATCCTCACAAAGATCTAGAGAAGTCACAAAGAACGGGATGTCAATCCGTCCTTCAATGAAAACCCTAAAATATCCAAAAGTACACAATCTCCGAAAATACGTCATCCACGAATCTCCAATCTTAAGGTCGAAATGAAACCTTAAGGTCGTCTCCCAACTCTGAACGGAACTCTAAACAGCGGTTAAGCGAGGCTAAGCACCGATCCCAAAAACTCCTTTCTCAAGCCTTTTTATAGGGCGAGGTAGGGTTACGAGAAAGCCCAATGATGTGGCTGACGTGGCAAAATATGACACGTCACAAAATCACCAAAATCACGGCCAAGAATAACTTTCCACGACCGTAATTTAGGGCGTGGAACCAGATTACGGTGCCGTATGATTTCCACGGTCGTGGTTTAGACCGTGTAAATCTCTGCAGTGCTCCAAACTCACGTCCACGTTCATGTTGTCAAATCCACGGTCGTGGTTTAGAGCGTGGACTTCAAATTCCTCTTCCACGGTCGTAATTCAGGTTGTGGTTCTTCTAAATCCTTGTTTTTGCCTTAGTTTCGTGACATCCTTCATCCATGCTCCTTCCTTAGCCTCTCCAAAGCATCCCCTTGCCATCAAGTGTGATCAAACACTCCTTTCCTTCCACATTTTGCTCCAATCCAAGCTTTATTCACCTAAAAACAAAACGAAACTAGTGTATATCTCTATATCGACAAAGTGGGTGAACTAGCTCACAATTGCTTCAAACACATATCTAAGAACACTATAAAGAGGGAAAAATAACTAAAACAAGTGCCTAACATATAGTCATATTTCATGCTAACAAAATACCACATACTTGCCACTTGCTTGTCCCCAAGCAAGGTTTTTAAAAAAGCTTAGAACATAAGGTAGAATGAAATATGAATGCAAAATAAAACAAAACAATCTTTTTGATTGGTGTGCTTCTAGTCAATAGATCATCCTCAAACCTTTCTTCATTCATCCTTGAAAACGCTCATATTCATAAACTAAAGTATGCAAAGCAAAGAAAACTTCATAAATTGCAAATACTTCAAGACAAACATCATAACCTTCAAGCATTGTCAAAATCAAGCATGTGAAACTTCAATTTAGATCACCAAGTCAAATAACACTCTTATGATCTCAAGGACTTTCAAATAAGGTCAAGAATGCGGAAAAGGTGGGAAATTTGTCCAGGAATGTGGTGTATGACAACACAAACTCTTTTCTTTTTACCATTTGAACTTCCACCAACTTAGAGCTTTGCTCTAGACTTTTTGCACATAATTTTTCGACTTCACTTTTGGAGTTATGGACAGCGGTGCACAATAACCGAAGGCTAGGAGATTGGCGTTTCTCAAATTCGAGATGCCTCAAACCTTTGATGCACATATCATAATCCGTTAGGAATATCGCTCAATCCGACTTTGGCAAGACACAAACACCGGCTATGTGAATGGTGCCGAGTTACTCATCGTCATGATTGACTTACCCAAACCTAGAATTTTCCTACACTTTGAAAACAATTGCTTTCATGGCCCTCCCACATAAAACATGCCAAAATCAATTCTTCCTAAATCCCGGATAGGTAAAGGAGGCAATTATTTCATTGAGGGGCTAAATGATCAAAGAAAGAAGTAAGAAAATCGAGGTGTCTTAATCATTTCATAAAGAAGTATAAGAACTTATATTGTGATTTCAAACTTTGTTTCTCAATATGATTTAGATAAAACCTTCACATTATGTAATTTGAAAGAAAGGATAAACAACATAATCTCTTCACAATTCATAATTCAATTTAAGCATACAATTGTCATCAAAAACTCATTCCTCAAGTAGTTTTCATCATAGAAATCATCTCTAATCTTAGAAGCACAAATATTTTCAAATTTTTCAAATTTTTATGGGTTTTTCAAAGCCTTTTTCATGCAATGCAATAATGAAATGTGTGACAATAAAAGGAAACATGCAAGTGTTCATAGAATCATCAAAGCAAAGTAAGTAGAGTTATTACAAACCATAGTCACTCCCCACCCCATACTTGAAACATACAATGTCCTCAATGTTCAAAAAAAATAAAGAAAACAAAACAAAACAAAGAAACTCACTAGACGGTGGTGGGGCGGCTCAATCCATCGGTCAATCATCGTCATCACTGTGGAGGAGGCGGTGGTGGATACGGGAAGAAATCCGAGCTAAAAGGCCGCCCAAACTGCTGGCGGTAGATGTCTCTCATCATGCGATCATGCTCCTGGCTCCGGGTGTCATGAGTCTCCTGGCGGATCTCTAGATCTCCCACTCTCCTGGATAGATCGGTGGCCCACTTCGGAAGCTGCGAGTACCACTTTGGTGGCTGTCCATACCAAGCTGGAGCGTCCTGAGGTGGGGGAGCTGTCGGTGCCAACGGTGCCTGCTCGTACCATGGTGGAGGAGCTCCCATCCAGTCCGGCTGTGCTCCATACCAAGTGGAAGGAGCGTCCATCCAAGTCGGCCTCTCACTCACGCTAGCACGGCGTGAAGAAGAGGAACCGGAAGCTCTAGAAGGGCGGGGAGAACGTCTAGGTGGGTCAGGAAAGGCATTCGGCTGATCCGGAAATGTACCAAATGTATGCTCATCACCTCCTACCTCATGATCATCACCCCCTCTCATCTCCTCATCATCATCCCCAACTGGGATATCATCCGGCACATATGGAGGAGCTACTAGCCTATTGGCATGCATAGCCGCGAAGGTCGCCTTCCAATTATGGCGTCCGGCCATAATGGAGTACTTGGGGAGCCAAGGGATACCTCTACCACCTATTTCCTCCCATGGCATGGCTGCGGTAGGTGGAGCTTATTGGCGGGGAAAGATGATGCCTCTAGTCATAAGGTCGTTGAGACCCAAAGGTCTCGCCGCTATCCTAGTGCAAGCGGAGTAATCTATCCCTAGTTGGTTGGCTATGTGAGTCACCATGCCACCATAACCCATGTTCCCGGCCTTCTTGTTTTCAGCTTACTCATAGTGGAGCCAAGGAGGGTAGCACAATCAGCTAATCTACCATAGAGCATGCAACAAAGGAGAAAGAGCTCATCGATCTTAATCTTTTGGAGGGTCTTGGTCCTAGGGAAGAGACACTCGGAAAGGACCCTATGAGCTATCTTCAAGGCTAAGTGATAGATGAGCTTAGCCTTGGTGTCGGCCGGTTGCCAACGATCCTCACTAGCATATATCATGGCAATCTCCTCCCAAAAGTCCTTAGGGTACACACCACTAGGAAATCTCCCATTGAAACTCTCATGGAACCCAAAGAAGGTTCCAAACTGAACAATGGAGAACTCATAGTCTTGCTCCATTAGCCTAAAAGAAACGGTTCGGTTCATGTGGCTATGCTCAAAGGAGGTGACAAACTCCCTAGTGATCTCCTCATAAGTGTCCTCTCTAATAGCGGAGAAGACTATCAAACCAGCTCTATCTAAAGCCATGTCAAATCATTCACAACGTTGAGCGGCTCAAGCTCCTCAAGGACTAAGTATCGAGGTCCTATGACCGGCCTCTTCTCGATCCTCTCTAAGGCTCCTAAGTAGTCTTCATGAATGGTTGGGATTCTAGGAGGTGGTGGTGATGGTGGTTGGCTAGGAGGGGGTTGGGAAGAGGAGGAACTATCATCCTTTCTCTTCTTATTCCTGCTAGACTTTCTACTAAACATTTTTCCTTTCGACATAAGAAATTACGGCCTGTTCTTGAAACACCACAGCCGTGGAACGTACAGAGACCGTGGTTTTGGTATGTTTTTCTCAAATCTCAACAATTTAACACCAAACTCAGTAATTACTATCCTAGACTAATTCCAATTCAATTTCAATCAGTTCTCCTAAATTCTTGCGAAGAAATTGAACCGAATTGACAAAGTAGAGAAAAGGGAGAAAAACCTAGGTTTTGGATCTTTAAAATCCAAATTCCTTCTTCTGAGTGGATTTTTCACTTGTTTTGTTGCTTGGATCGTGTAGATGATCGAAAATGCTCCACTTTAGGCTCAAGAATCGAACGAATCGGACTTCGAACGAAGATTTGCGAGATGAAGAAGGGTGTCGGCGATTTGGGCGTGTTTTGGGGCATGGATTTGTGATTTTGGTGTGTTTTTGTGAAGGAAGGTGGTTTATATAGTGCCCGTAAAATTTTTGAAAATCATGGTCACTCGGGGCAAACCACGGCCGTGGTTTTGTACGGAACTTGTGGTTTTGGTGAATTTTGCTTGATTTTTGGGAATTACGGTCACCTGTTACTTCCACGATCGTGGTTTTGGGCGTGGAAGTCTCTGTTTTGTGCCAACATCCAAGTTTAGTCAATTCCTTCCAACTTTTTCATATTTCCTTTGCCCAATCATTATTCCTACATCCAAAAACATAACATACCGGAGGTATCGAGGGAAAAACAAAGCAAAAACAACTAAACTAAACTACTCTAAGAAGGAAAAACAAAAACGTAAGTGCAATACCTTGGGTTGCCTCCCAAGAAGCACTTGTTTTGGGTCCGTAGCTAGACCGTTCCTGTGTTTATTCAAGGGTAATCGGTGCGATTTCCTCAACCAGGAGCTCCGGTGAATACTTCTTAAGACGTTGGTCATTCACCTTGAAACTTCCGTTGTTTTCACCCCATACTTCAACTGAGCCATGGGGAAAAACACGTTTGATTAGATAATGTCCAGTCCAATGAGATTTAAGCTTACCTGGAAAGAGACGAAGTCTCGAATTGAAGAGGAGAACTTGATCTCCTTCTTTGAGATCCTTTGGAATGATATGTTTATCATGTCAGCGCTTCGCTCTTTCTTTATAGATCTTGGCGTTTTCATAGGCGTTCAAGCGGAGTTCTTCAAGCTCATTGAGGTCTAAGAGGCGCTTCTCACCCGCTTCTTTCATGCCGAAGTTCAACCACTTCACAGCCCAGTACGCCTTGTGTTCTAGCTCAACCGGGAGATGACAAGACTTCCCATACACAAGATTGTATGGTGTTGTACCTATGGGAGTCTTGTATGCAGTCCTATATGCCCATAATGCATCATCCAACTTCAAATACCAATCATTCCTCGTCTTTGAGACCGTCTTCTTAAGGATGCCTTTGATCTCTCTATTCGAAATCTCTACTTGTCCACTTGTTTGTGGATGGTAGGGGTGGCGATCTTCTGAGTCACCCCATACTTAGCTAGTAGAGTTTTGAATCGTCGGGCAATGAAGTGTGAACCTCCGTCACTAATGATGGTTTGTGGTGTCCCAAACCTTGGGAAAATAGTTCTATTAAAGAACTTAACTACAACCATGGCATCATTAGTTGGAGAGGCAATAGCTTCAACCCATCTCGAAACATAATCTACAGCTAGAAGTATGTATTGGTTTCCACAAGATGATGGGAAAGGTCCCATAAAGTCTACTCCCCAAACGTCAAAGATTTCCACCTCCTGAATGTTATTGAGAGGCATCTCGTTTCTACTAGAGATGTTTCCTGTTCTTTGACAAGCATCGCAACACGAAACAAAGGTTTGCACATCCTTAAATAAAGTAGGCCAAAAGAATCCAGATTGCAATACCTTAGCGCTAGTTTTATTGGAACTAGCGTGTCCTCCACAAGGTAGTGAATGACAATGACGAATGACACTTTGCATTTCGTCTTCCGGCACACATCTCCTAATGATGCCGTCAGGACCTCTCTTGAAGAGTAGAGGTTCATTCCAAAAGTATTGTCGGACATCCCTAAAGAACTTCTTCTTTTGTGCATAGGATAATCCGGGAGGTATTTCCTGACAAACCAAGTAATTTACAAAATCAACAAACCAAGGTTCGTTACCTCTAGATATCTTGCCGATGCAATCCTCTATGATGTGTAAGTTCTCGTCCGGAAAGGAGTCATCTATAGGTAGATCGTCGTCTTCAATGTGTGGTAGACGACTTAAATGATCCGCAACAGAATTTTCCGAGCCTTTCTTATCACGGATCTCTAGATCAAATTCTTGTAGGAGAAGAATCCATCTAATCAGCCTCGGTTTCGCGTCCTTGTTGGCAAGTAAATACCGGATCGCAGAATGATCTGTGTATACAATCACCTTTGCACCTACAAGATAAGAACGAAACTTTTCAAAAGCATATACAATAGCTAAGAATTCCTTTTCAGCTGTGGCGTAGTTGAGCTGCGCTTCGTCTAGCGTCTTGCTAGCATAGTAGATAGCATGGGTTCGGCCCTCCTTCTTTTGTCCTAGCACAGCTCCGACAGCTACGTCACTTGCATCACACATAACCTCGAACGGGAGATTCCGGTCCGGAGGTTGGATAATTGGGGTTGAGATGAGAGCTTCCCGGATCTTATAGAAAGCATTTAAATAATCCTGCGAAAAGTCAAAAATTGCATCCTTCATCAATAGATTAGTAAGAGGTTTTGAAATCTTAGAAAAGTCTTTGATGAAACGTCTATAGAATCCAGCATGTCCTAGAAAACTTCTTATCCCCTTCACCGAAGATGGAGGAGGAAGTTTCTCTATGGTCTCTATCTTAGCCTTGTCTACCTCAATCCATCTACTAGAGATTAAGTGTCCTAGCACAATACCTTCCTTTACCATGAATTGACACTTCTCCTAATTAAGAACTAGGTTAGTGTCTTCACACCTTTGCAACACAAGAGAGAGGTTAGATAGACAATTATCAAATGAAGAACCATAAATAAAAAAAATCGTCCATAAAAACCTCCATTATCTCCTCAATGTACTCCGAGAAGATGGCCATCATGCACCTTTGAAAGGTGGTTGGGGCGTTGCAAAGCCTGAATGGCATCCGTCTATAGGCAAACGTCCCCCATTGGCACGTGAATGTGGTCTTGATCGTCCGGATGGATCGGAATTTGGAAGAAACCACTATAATCATCAAGATAGCAAAAATAGGAATGTTGTGTTAACCTCTCAAGCATTTGGTCAATGAATGGTAATGGGAAGTGATCCTTCCTAGTTGCGTTGTTCAGCTTGCAGTAGTCAATGCACATCCTCCATCCAGTCACGGTTCTTGTAGGAATGAGCTCATTGTTCTTGTTAGTGATAACCGTCATTCCTCCTTTCTTTGGAACAACTTGAACGGGGCTCACCCACTTGCTATCGAAGATAGGATAGATGATACATGCGTCAAGCAACTTAAGAATTTCCTTCTTAACAACCTCCTTCATGATCGGATTTAACCGTCTTTGAGGTTGTCGCGAAGGCTTAAAATCTTCCTCCATTAGAATCTTGTGCATGCATAATGATGGTTTAATTCCTACAAGATCATTTGTAGTATAACCTAAGGCTTTCCTATGTTTCCTTAGAACAGCCATTAGTCTCCCATGTTCATCTTCACTTAATTCGGAACTAACAATTACGGGAAAAATAGAATTAGTTCCAAGAAATACATACCGGAGATGTGTGGGAAGTGGCTTTAATTCCATTGCCATTGATGCCTTTGATGAGTCTTGAGATGTGTCTGATGATTCCTTAGAAGTCTCTAAGGGTGTGGGAGTGATGGAAGAAGACTCAAGAGTATTTGTGGAAAGAACGGAATTGTTCTCAGAAATACCTAAAATTACGGCACCACTGTTACTTCCACGGCCGTGGTTTAGGGCGTGGAAGTCAATTACGCCATCACTGGTGGTTCCACGGTCGTGGTTTTGACCGTTGTTTTAGCCGTGTAACTTACTGGAGCTCTCCGAATAGCTGATTACGGTCATCCTGGGGGAAACCACGGCTGTGGAATAGCACGACTGGTTGTGGTTCCTCACGTTTTCTAACCCATCATAGAGTTTTTCAAACTCTTCCTCTTGCACTTCTTTTAGCTCCTCCAAGGCTTCAATCTCCTCATTGCAATCCTCTTCCTCTCCTTTTTCCATGATGCTCATGGTGATAACCTTTTGCAATGGGTCTTTGAATAGAATCGAGCTCACTTCTTCTCTAGATGCTTCCTCATCATAGATATTGAACATGTCCTCTCCAAGAGCTGGCTCTTTCACCAAAGTTGAGAGAACAAACTCAACCTTCTCTTCACCTATATCAAACGCCAATCTAGCATTCTTGCAATCCACTATACAACTGGACGTTGCAAGAAACGGTCTTCCGAGTATGATCGGAACCGGATAATCTGCAGGAATGTCAAGCACAACAAAATCAATTGGAATGTAAAACTTACCGAGCTTGACTGGGACGTCTTCAATGATACCGACGGGACGAGTTATGGATCGATCCGCCATGTAACGTCATCTTCACCGGTTTAGGTTCACCTAAACCGATCTTCCTACACAAAGCAAGCGGAATAATGCTTACGCTTGCTCCCAAGTCACAAAGAGCGTCACATGTGACTTCTCCTACTCTAATTGGAATGCAAAATGACCCCGGATCTCTCAGCTTTGGGGGCATCTTTTCAGTCATCATTTTGATGAGCTCCGAAGATTCCGAACTCATCTTGACTTCTCCAAAGTCTTATAGCTTCCACTTGTTAGAGAGGAGCTCTTTCAAGAACTTCTCATAAGCGGAAATACCTACAATTGCATCAATGAAAGGTATATTAATATGCAGTTTGCTCATGAGTTCAATAAACTTACTGAATTGCTTGTCTAGGTGCGCTCTTGCTCTAGACTGCGGGAATGGTAGGGGAGGTTTATAAGCTGGAGGAGGAACGTAGACATATTCATTCTCCTTCGCCTTATCTTTCTCCTTCTCAGCTGGGACTTCCACAAACTTGGGCTGCGGGTCGGTGGTTGTCACGCCACTCCTAGTGGTGATAGCCATCACCCTTCCCTTTGGGTTGTCCTCCGTCTTCCCGGGAAGCTTTCTTTGATCCCTAGGAAATTCTTCAGCCTTGCTGAACATATGGTTTTCTAAAGATTTTTGAGCTTTATCAACCTTAGTTATGTAGCACTCTAGTCCTTGGAGCTTTCCTAGAATCGTCTCCAACATAGGATCGGGCTTCTCCTTCTCCTTATTGTTTGAACCATTTGATGTTTGCCCCTGGCTTTTCAAAGGAGTAGAAGAAGAGGGAGATGTTAGTGAATTTCCAAATTTTGAATAGGGATTACCGGAATTTTGTTGTTGTTGGTTGGAACGCCAATTATTGTTGGAATTTTGGTTGTTGTTGTTCCAATTGTTGTTGTTGTTGTTCCAATGGTTGTTGTTCCGGTTATTGTTCTTATTCCCTTGGTGGTTGTTGTTGTTGTTGTTGTTGTTGCCTAGGTAGTCAACATCTTGCTCCTTTGGCTTTTGAAGGCCAGCTCTAATAATTTCCTTCAACTCTTTGATTTCGGTGTTGAGGGAAAAGATTTGAGTTTGTGCAGCTTGTGTTAGCTTCACTCCCGGCTCTACCTTCCGGTGGGAATACTTCTAAATCACTTGGGCTTGCTTCTCAATGAAGTCCCAAGCGTCATCCTCTCTCATATCCATGAATGTACCACAAGAGAGAGATTGGAGGTTGAATTGTGTGTCCACATCCAACCCCTTGTAGTAAATCTCTAGCAACTCAAGCTTTGAAATGCCATGGTGTGGGGAATCCAATAAGAGGTCCTGAAATCTTTCCCATGATTGAAACAAACTTTCGTTAGCTTTCATAGAAAATGCATTAATTTTACCTCTCAATTCCGTCGTCTTGGATGGCGGAAAGAACTTGGTGAGGAACTCCGAAGATAGATCCTCCCATGTGGC
Organism: Fagopyrum homotropicum; assembly: GCA_033239125.1. Lineage (NCBI taxonomy): Eukaryota > Viridiplantae > Streptophyta > Magnoliopsida > Caryophyllales > Polygonaceae > Fagopyrum > Fagopyrum homotropicum. The sequence continues at coordinate 109,720,020 of BSWB01000002.1, forward strand.
AAGCTTTCCAGCTGGAAGAGCTTGATACCAAGCCAATGCTTTGTCCTTCAAAGAGAAGAAGAACGGCTTGATCTTGTAGTTGTTGTTAGTAGCCCTTTTCGGCTTCAATGTCTCCATAAGAATCTCAAAATTCTGTAAATGTTGGTGTGGAGATTCAGCACCAGTTCTACCAAATTGACTTTGGCGAACCATGGTAATAACTTGTGGGCTAAAACTGAATTCCTGGATGTCCTCAGCTCCGAAATTCACACCTAGACGGCGTGGTTGCTGAATTGGATCCATCCTTTGCCCGAGAGTTCGTGGTTCATCCCCTACATTAGCAACTCTCACATCTCCAGCGGGAATGCGAGGAACAACCGGTGGTCATGGGTTGTTACGAACGAGGTGAATCACCGGATCAATATCCTCAAGTGGTGGCATATCCTCATCCTCATCGTCGGATGATTCAACTCTAATGGACTTAGTTGGTTTCTTGGCCTTCTTCTTCTTAGCATCATTCAACTCCAACTTCATGTCCAGCATCATAGCTTTGAGTTCATCAATTTGGAATTGATGACTCGTTAACTCGTCCAAACGAGCTTTCTCACTCAACTTAAGTTGAAGTTGAGCTTCATCCAACTCAGCTTGGATGTTTCTTTCATTGTTTTCGGCCATCTTTTTCTCTTTCAACTTTCTTCTTAAAGTTCTCTCAAGTTCTGGATCGAAAGGAACTAGATCTTTGGTGGATCTAGTCTTTTGCATATACCTAAAGAATCTGCAAAAAGCACTCACAAAAAGATATCAAATAACAAGAGCAAAAGCTCCCAAGCTCGACAACCGAAAACCGGAATTGGTCTTGACCATATGTTCGGCAACGGCGCCAAAAACTTGTTCGTCCTAAAACGTGCGTGCAAATAAGTTTTAATTTATAAAACTAGAATAAAAGCAAGCGAACCCGCAGCGTACGGATCGACGTAGATTAGCAAGTATTCCACAGTATCGAACTCAGGGAATTGGTGAAACAAAATCGGTTCCAAGTAATCGAGCAATCAAAAGTATAGAAGCTTTGCTAATATTGGGGAAAACAACAACCCTAAAGATCCGGATATTAAATTGTGGTAATCGATTCAAGATATACTATATATATAAGGACAGAGTTGAGAATTGCAAAGGTATACTAAAGTAAGGTAATGTACGGTGAAGTTCCAAAACCCTATATGTCTAACCCAAAGACTCTCTCTATAAAGGTTGTTGAGGCTGCATTATAGAAAGGATCTAAAGGTAAGAATTAATCTCAAATACCCATGCCCAAACCCAAGGAATCAAAGACAAGCCAAAATGGTTAAGGTTGTGACACTCGAAACCGAAATAGAGAATGTTGAGTCTCACTACTACCTAGAAAAGTCAAGTCAGGGCTAGGTTAAAGCTAATCTTTAACTTTGGATCAAAGCAAAAGCAAAGTTCGTAAACCAGGGGAAATCACGGCTAGATCTTGAGAATCACGGTCGTGGAAACCAAGAACAACCCGTGATTTAGGGTGTCGACGAGGTTTCTCACACTCTCAAGGTCCAATCAAATTACGATCGATCTATCATCATCTAAGCCACAACTATCAACCCTTCACCTTAGAATTGCTAAAGGGTTTTAGCCATTAATCATTTTCATGATATCAATAATCAAATTAAGAAGAATGAAAGATGAAAACCCTCGAAAACTTAAATAAAACTCAAAGTCAATATCGGAATCAAAACACAAAGCAATATATTTATGAATTTAGAAGAATAGGAATAGAAACCCTCACAAAGATCTAGAGAAGTCACAAAGAACGGGATGTCAATCCGTCTTTCAATGAAAACCCTAAAATATCCTAAAGTACACAATCTCCGAAAATACGTTCTCCACGAATCTCCAATCTTAAGGTCGAAATGAAACCTTAAGGTCGTCTCCCAACTCTGAACGGAACTCTAAACATCGGTTAAGCGAGGCTAAGCACCGATCCCGAAAACTCCTTTCTCAAGCCTTTTTATAGGGTGAGGTATGGTTACGAGAAAGCCCAATGACGTGGCTGACGTGGCAAAATATGACACGTCACAAAATCACCAAAATCACGGTCAAGAACAACTTTCCACGACCATAATTTAGGGCGTGGAATCAAATTATGGTGCCATATGATTTCCACGGTCGTGGTTTAGACCGTGTAACTCTCTGCAGTGCTCCAAACTCACGTCCACGTTCATGTTGCCAAATCCACGGTCGTGGTTTAGAGCGTGGACTTCAAATTCCTCTTCCACGGCCGTAATTCAGGGCGTGGTTCTTCTAAATCCTTGTTTTTGCCTTAGTTTCGTGACATCCTTCATCTATGCTCCTTCCTTAGCCTTTCCAAAGCATCCCCTTGCCATCAAGTGTGATCAAACACTCCTTTCCTTCCACATTTTGCTCCAATCCAAACTTTATTCACCTAAAAACAAAATGAAACTAGTGTAGATCTCTATATCGACAAAGTGGGTGAACTGGCTCACAATTGCTTAAAACACATATCTAAGAACACTATAAAGAGGGAAAAACAACTAAAACAAGTGCCTAAAATATAGTCATATTTCATGCTAACAGTGAGTAGTGAGACTTACCCGGTGATCTATTCCACCTTAGAAACACCTTCCCTTCGCAAACCTCAGCTTTGTCCATGTTATCTTTTGAGATCTTGAGTCGGAACCACAACTAGATGCTTTAATCCCTAGAATCTGCATTCCCTTTACTTGACTTTTACATCATATTTGATTTGTTGCGTGATTTGTTGATTGACAACCTATTTACCGAACTTTGTTTCACCATTGTCCATGTGATCGACCCTTGGAATTCTTGTTTTTATTACAATTGATCTGTACACTGCGGGTTCGCATATTTTTCAAGCATACTTCTTGGGTTATAAATATTAAAGCTTGCACACACCTTTTGGAGCTAACAAGGTCTCGGAGTCAAAAATATGGCAAGCCTGAATAAAGCCATCATCGGAAAGCTTAATTGATGCTTCGTCATAGAGGAGCATAACCTTTGGTCGATGGTCCTCCGAAGTAAGTATGTACGGTAATATGGACTGGAGCATTCCAACCCGTCTTGAATTTGACGAGACATCCAAGAAGGGCTAAGATTTGTGGTCCGGCATGATGAGAAATGGATGCTCGGGGATGGAAAAGTTATCCAGTTCTCGAATGATGTATGGATAGGAGATCAATCATTGAGGAATATCACTGTGACTCGTCTAGATGATAACAATATGAGCCTAGCCGTTAGTGGCTACTGGATCGAAAACATGGGTTGGAATGGGAGATTCTGGGCAGCTTACTCCTCTTCACCTGGCTTCTAAGACTCGCTATTGTATGCCCTAAACTGGGAGGTCAAAATGATGAGGAGGAGAATGTTACACAATTAAGAACTAGAGACGAGATCGGGTTGAGTTTCACTGTTGATGGGGACTTCACAGTCGCCTCTGCGTATGCCCTCATCAACACAACACATCAGCTTGCACAAGTAGACGAAGCTTGCTTTAAAAAGCTATGGAAGTTGCGTGTACACGAGAGAGTGAATGTGTTTATGTGGAAAATCATCCATGGAGGATTGTTAATCAACGAAGAAAGGAGAAGGAGACACATGAGCGACTCAGATACTTGTAGCCTCTACTCCTCCATCGTTGAGTCGGCACTCCACATATTCAGGGACTGCACTGAATCTAGTAGGATGTGGAGAGTGCTTCTTTTAGACATGTTTGTAGACGACTTTTTCTCGATCCCTATTGCGACTTGGATCCGAGGTAACCTTCTCTCTAAACGTAATTTCAATAGTAATGATCCGTGGAGTGAGCTATTTGTAGTTAGCATATGGTGGACTTGGAAATGGCGGAACGAGGAAGTGTTTTGGAATAACAACACAAGCAACACCCGCTCCAGACTTGTGCAAGAGAACGCGTTATAGTATGTTACTACATGAGACAAAAGTAAGCACAAGCTCACAAACATTACTCTCAGACCAATCATCTTCCAAGTGAAGTGGGAGCCTCCACCCGAAGGTATAGTCAAGATTAACACGGACGGCGCCCGGAGAGAAGACGGTCATGCCACGGCTGGAGGTGTGGTAAGAAACAGTGAAGGTGGATGGCTACTTGGTTTGCGGCAAACTTGGCCCATGTATATTCCCGATGACTGAACCATGGGGAGTTGTATATGGGTTGAGAGTATCTTGGGAAAGAGGATATAGATCCGTTATAATCGAAACAAACTCCAAACTGATCACCACTCTTCTCAACAAGCAACTCCAACGACACCATCCACTTTCGAGCCTGGTATTCGATGTCAAGATTATCTCAGTAGAGACTAGAATATTCAGTTTAGGCATGCTTTTAGGGAGGCTAATTTATTGTGTGATGCAATTGAGGGTATTAAAGATATTATTGCGGATGATGTAAGGGGTCAGACTATCCCCCGTTTGTAGATTACTTAGTCCTTTTTTCATTTATATAAAAGTGCGGCTAGATGCGTCGGAGACCACTACCTCTCTTTTACCTTAAAAAAAATTAATGTAGGTTTTAGTGAAAAGTTAGGATTGTTGTGGATAGGTGCGTCGGTGACCACTACCTCTCTTTTACCTAAAAAATTAATGTAGGTTTTAGTGAAAAGTTAGAATTGTTGTGTTAGGTTCTCATGTTTACGGGATTTTTAGCACATTAAAGACATAATGAATATATACCTTAATTTAAATAGTTATAATGATAATTAAATAAAATTAAAAATATTATTATCTTAATAAAAAATATTTTTTAGTCGCAACTTGATAGCCACCGTATAGACTAGAAATTAACATGTACAAATTATACGAGGGTAAATATAAAAAAATTTGTACATGTACCTACAAATATATTTTATTATGATAATAATCTTTTTATTATTATATTTGTTTATCATTACAACTATTTAAATTAAGTTACACACCCACGATGTTCGTAATGTTGTAAATAAATCCGTAAAAAAAAAACAACCAAACAAACCAATTTTTCACTAAATCACATTTAATGGATTAGATAGTTTTTATTTGTTTTAAAAAATATTTTGACTTAATTTATTAGTTTAAAATCTTAACAATCATAAATATTCATGAAAATGGATAAAATTAATAAATAGGCTATGTAGTTTAGTTTATCAAAACCTGGTGGACAACATGTAAATTTATTTTAAAAAATGATTACCAAATAAAACTACCAAAACTCGTGGACGCCATAAGAAATTTTCCTTCTTTTTTACAAACTAGTTAAGTGTCCGCACCTTGTGCGGGTTTTGTTTAAATAAAAAAGTATTATATTTTTAATTTTATACATTGTATTGAATATTAATCTATAAAAAAAATATTTAAGACTAAGAAAAACCATTTCATTCAACTTAGTCATTTTTTTATTAACTAATACGACTAATTGTATAGATAATTTTAATTTATATTGTTATAACTAAATAATTAAGTAAAAATAATTACTTATGATATTTATCGTTAAAAATTTTTAAATGTACGTTGAAAATTTTGTAGCATGCGGAAAGTATCAACGAAAATTTTGTTGGATGAGATTTATAAACTAAAATAAATTATGTCAGGATATATAAAAACATATGGATGTATCAACAACAATTTTGTTGAATTATAATAGACGAATTTATTTATTTGGATTGGATTAATAAAAATTATGTTATTAAATTTCGAAATTAAAAATTAAATGCAATAATTAACTTAAAAAATTATATTTTGAAAATTAAAATAAGGTGAAGAAAATGAAATAAAATTTTAAAATGTGCATATATTTTTTTTTTTGAAAAATTATAAAAACTGAGTTTAAAAAATATGAAGAAGATTTCAAAATCTCGTTTGTTAAAAATTTGAAGATCTAGTTTGTTAGCAATATCTTATGTTTTTTTTATTTTAAAATTTTGTTAGATATATTTAACCAATTTGTTAATAAGCCAAACAAATTCTTACGTGGCAATTTTAAGATGTGATATGGCATTGCTGATTGTTTATTAGTATTTTTAAATTTTATTTTATAAAAGAAAAAATGGCAAATCTGTAAATATCTTGTGGCATTTATGTAAATATATTGAAAAAATCCTAGGTGGCATACCTTACTGATCGACATGTGGCCTTAAGGGGTTCTGTTTTAGTATGTTATATAGATTAGGGATAATTTGTATAATTTTAAAAAATAAGAAATGATTTTATGCAATTTATCCTCCAAATTTTGAATTATTTTAAATAAATAACTAGTGTAATACCCGCATTTTGTGCGACTTTTAAAAATTAAGGGCTAAATTAATTATCATGTTAGTGTATATATATATATATATATGAATTGATAAGTAATTATTTTTTGTTTAAATATTTTTGAAATTCCAAAAAAATATGTTCACATATAAATTTAGTTATTAATTAGTTCTATTTTAAAAAATGATACGTGTATGTATATATATATATATGTGTGTGTATATATATATATATATATATATATATATATATATAGTATAGATCCTATGAGAACACCCCCTAACGTGAGAACATGAGAACAAATTCGTAATTATTATCAGTTTTATTACGAATGTGTCATATCGTTTAATGTATTATTCGTAGTTATTGTTGGTTGAGTGAATTATTCGTAGTTATTGTTGGATTCTTAATTATTATTATTCGTAGTTATTATTATTTTTGATATCTACTCTAAATCTCAACCATTAATACTCACATCCAACGGTATACGATTGTTCTCATGTTCTCACGTTAGAGGTGCTCTCATGGAAACCACACCCCCTCTCTCTCTCTCTCTCTATATATATATATATATATATATATATATATATATATATATTATGATTTATGGAGATTAGTCAATCTATTGGGAGGATAAAACTACAAAGTCATTCGTTTTTAAACTAATCCTACTATTAAAGAAAAATATTTTGGTTTAAATATTTATTTGTAAACAAATCTTAATAAATATAATTAATATATATATATATATATATATATATATTTATTGTGAATTAAATTCTTATTTATTTATTTATTATTTTATATTGACTTAGGAAGAAAAAGCAGCGTTCCAATCTTATCATAACAATCAAAATTGTGTTTTTTTTTTAACTATTTAATCATCTGAAAATAAAAATCTTAATTACTGATATCAAATCTTATCAATATTATCGTTTAAATTTTTAATAATTTATTTTTAAAAAATTATTAAAATTAAAATTTTTGCAATAAAATTTTAAAAATTTGAGAACCGTGGGTTAATACATGGTAAAAAAAATATTTATGCTTTAATAGATATAAGATTTTGAAATAAATCAAATTTTAAAGATACAAACGTAAAGAAACTGATTTAATAACAAAGTTTTACAAAAGAGCTACTAAAGTGTTATTAAGAAACTTATAGATATAACTTTAAAAAACATATAAATAATAGTTAAAATATAAAAAATGCTGTAGAAAGAAATATTTTTTCTTGGTACTAAAATAGTTTATTAGAATCGACTTTTCTATATCAATCGAACTTTTTTCCCGAAAACAATAAACACAATATATTTAAAAAAATTATGTATAAATCGGATTTTCATTTCGAAATTATAAACAAATATCGATGTTTTTAGAAAAAAAACAAATACTGTTTTAAAAATAAATCTCAAAATCGACTTTGTAATCACTTTTAAAAATAAACAAATTACGTGCCGTTAAAAACTGTGAAAGTAATTAAAATTTCGAAATGTAGCAAATTTTAAAAAAATATAAACTTAAAGAAACAGATTTCAAAAAAAAAAATTGTTACTAAAAAGCTACGGAAAAATAGTAACATTTATTTAAAAAATAACACTGCAGATTTATAATTTAAAAAGCAGATACTAAGTCAATTATTTTAAAACAATTAGTAAACAAACTCATTTTTTCAAAACATAAATTATGAGACTAAAGTGCTACTAAAAAACAGTAACAATCTATATATACTACGAAACTACACTACACTAATGTTGACGTGTCATTCTCATAAATTTTGTAGGGTTAAATCTTTTTTTAATTAATTTTTTAAACCATAAAATTTTTTTATTAATCTTAAAAATAAAACAAAATTTTGTAAAATCAACTAACAAGATCTCCTAAATATTTTTAAATAATTTGGTTTACGTATTTCTTTTATTTTTAAGCCGTCGAAATTTAAGTAATTTATTTATTGGGAAGATTTTTATTTTTTTCTTAATTTATTTTTGAAGGAATATAAGTTCAATCTATTTAGTTAAAAATTTTTATGGAATTTCCTATCCCACATCGATTATAATTAAGTCTGACAGTTAGATAACTTGTATAAATTGAGAGTTTGAAGGTTAAACAAATCACACATTTCTTGACCTTTTGGCTAAACTTAAGTATAATTTTTATTCATAACGGATTAATATCTGTTTGTGAGTCGTTGACCTACTGTTTTGTGGGTCACTGGCCTACTGTTTTGTGGGTCGTTGACCTACTGTAATCTATATATACTATTAAACTAGACTACACTAATGATGACGTGTCATTCTCACAAATTTTGTAGGGTTAAATCTTTTTTTAATTAACTTATTAAACCATAAAATTTTTTTATTAATCTTCTATATATACTACTACACTAATGTTGACGTGTCATTCTCATAAATTTTGTAGGGTTAAATCTTTTTTTAATTAACTTTTTAAACCATAAAAAAATTTTATTAATCTAAAAATAAAACAAAATTTTGTAAAATCAACTAACAAGATCTCCTAAATATTTTTAAATAATTTGGTTTACGTATTTCTTTTATTTTTAAGTTGTCGAAATTTAAGTAATTTATTTATTGGGAAGATTTTTATTTTTTTCTTAATTTATTTTTGAAGGAATATAAGTTCAATCTATTTAGTTAACAAATTTTACGGAATTTCCTATCCCACATTGATTATAATTAAGTCTGACAGTTAGATAACTTGTATAAATTGAGAGTTTGAAGGTTAAACAAATCACACATTTCTTGGCCTTTTGGCTAAACTTAAGTATAATTTTTATTCATAACGGATTAATATCTGTTTTGTGAGTCGTTGGCCTGCTGTTTTGTGGGTCACTGGCCTACTGTTTTGTGGGTCGTTCACCTACTGTAATCTATATATACTATTAAACTAGACTACACTAATGATGACGTGTCATTCTCACAAATTTTTTTATGGAATTCCCTATCCCACATCGATTGTAATTAAGTCTGACAATTAGAACTTGTATAAATAGAGGGTTTGAAGGTTAAACAAATCACACTTCTTGGCCTTTCGGCTAAACCTTAAGTATAATTTTTATTTATAACGGATTAATATCTGTTTTGTGAGTCATTGACCTGCTGTTTTGTGAGTCATTGACCTGCTGTTTTGTGAGTCATTGACCTGCTGTTTTGTGGGTCGTTGACATACTGTTTTGTGGGTCGTTGACCTACTGTAATGTGCCTACTGTTTTGTGGGTCGTTGGCCTACTGGTCCTTGGCCTACTGTTTTGTTGATCCTTGGCCTACTGTTTTGGGACTAGCTAAGTATTTTCAGCGATTTTTTACTAATTTTAAGTATAATTTTTATTCATAAATTAATATCCGTTATATGGGTCGTTGAAGTACTAAAAGTGATGGTTTGATAACTTGTATAAATAGAGGTTAAACCATAAAATTTTTTTATTAATCTATCTATATATACTACTAAACTAGACTACACTAATGCTGACGTGTCATTCTCACAAATTTTGTAGGGTTAAATCTTTTTTTAATTAACTTATTAAACCATAAAAAAAATTTATTAATCTAAAAATAAAACAAAATTTTGTAAAATTAACTAACAAGATCTCCTAAATATTTTTAAAATAATTTGGTTTACGTATTTCTTTTATTTTTAAGCCGTCGAAATTTAAGTAATTTATTTATTGGGAAGATTTGTATTTTTTTCTTAATTTATTTTTGAAGGAATATAAGTTCAATCTATTTAGTTAGAATTTTTTACGGAATTCCCTATCCCACATCGATTATAATTAAGTCTGACAGTTAGATAACTTGTATAAATAGAGGGTTTGAAGATTAAACAAATCACACAATTCTTGGCCTTTTGACTAAACTTAAGTATAATTTTTATTCATAACGGATTAATATCTGTTTTGTGGGTCGTTGCCCTGTTGTTTTGTGGGTCGTTGCCCTACTGTTTTGTGGGTCGTTTGCCTACTATTTTGTGGGTCCTTGGCCTACTGTTTTGGGGCTAGCTAAGTATTTTCAGCGATTTTTGAGTAATTTATATATACTACTAAACTAGACTACACTAATGTTGACGTGTCATTGTCACAAATTTTGTAGGGTTAAATCTTTTTTTAATTAACTTATTAAACCATAAAAAGTTTTTATTAATCTAAAAATAAAACAAAATTTTGTAAAATCAACTAACAAGATCTCCTAAATATTTTAAAAATAATTTGGTTTACGTATTTCCTTTTATTTTTAAGCCGTCGAAATTTAAGTAATTTATTTATCGGGAATATTTTTATTTTTTTCTTAATTTATTTTTGAAGGAATATAAGTTCAATCTATTTAGTTAAATTTTTTTTACGGAATTCCCTATCCCACATCGATTGTAATTAAGTCTGACAATTAGAACTTGTATAAATAGAGGGTTTGAAGGTTAAACAAATCACACTTCTTGGCCTTTCGGCTAAACCTTAAGTATAATTTTTATTTATAACGGATTAATATCTGTTTTGTGAGTCATTGACCTGCTGTTTTGTGAGTCATTGACCTGCTGTTTTGTGAGTCATTGACCTGCTGTTTTGTGGGTCGTTGACCTACTGTAATGTGCCTACTGTTTTGTGGGTCGTTGGCCTACTGTTTTATTGGTCCTTGGCCTACTGTTTTGTTGATCCTTGGCCTACTGTTTTGGGACTAGCTAAGTATTTTCAGCGATTTTTTACTAATTTTAAGTATAATTTTTATTCATAAATTAATATCCGTTATATGGGTCGTTGAAGTACTAAAAGTGATGGTTTGATAACTTGTATAAGTAGAGGTTAATAATGGATATTGAAGATTAAACAAATGATACATTTTTTGGCCCTTTAGCTAAGTTGACCTATAATTTTTTATTCATAACGGATTAATATATGTTTTATGGGTCTTTAACCTACTTTTTTATGGGTCGTTTGCTTACTGTTTTCAGCGAATTTGTTATCCCACGTCGATTATCAAGTATGACTGATATTTTGAGAACTTGAAAAATGTTTATAATTGTCTAAATTAATACTAATTTATTTGTTATTATATGAGATTTTATATAGTTTTATATTATAGAATTTTTTTATCGTCATCTATATATTATTTTTAAATTTACAAATTTGTTATCCCACGTCGATTATTAAGTATGGCTGGAGCCTTATCAAGTTGGATTTTTTAAAATAAAATTATTACTCTACGGGTATTCTTTTTTATTTAAGTATTTTGTTGTCCTATTATGTTTTTTAATCATAAATGACGGGTATTCTTTTTATATTACGTCGGTCGTTACAAGAATAAAGTTCCAGATTTTAAATTTCGTTAATCATAATTTGTTTTTGCTTTTTCTTGTATTTTTAAACTTTATTTCAACTTTTTATGTATTTATTTTAAAAAAAAACTTTCAATTTTTATTTTATTATTTATCACACATCTAATTCTTTTTTTTACAAAATTATATTACGGGTTCCATTTAGATAATTACAATATATTAAAGTAATTTAGTTATAAGTCTATAACGGAGTTGTGCATTGTATTTTTTTTAAAAATAAATTGTGCATTGTTTAAGGATTAAATTTATGAAGTGTAGAATAATAAAAAAAATCTTTATTTGTGACTATTTTTTCGTTTTGAGAATAATCAAATCCGAATCATTATTATAAAGTTTCATAAATATATATTAAGTTCGTACAACTAATATTATAATGATACCCGCACAAGGTGCGGGCTATACACTAGTTACGTAAAAATATAAGTACATATTTGGGATCGATAAGTCAAAAACAGATGGTATCTTCTTTTAAAAAAAATTAACAAATACGTTAAAAAAAAGGGTAATTTTGGTAACTAGATTTTTTTGAAAAATTAGAATAGGAACTAGGATTTTTAATGTTTTAATTAACTAAATATACCCAATTTTTTGTATTTATTCTCAAACTCTATACACTCTTCTCTCAAGAGTTATATTTACTAAACACAAAACTAGAAAAAGCCTAGTAAACTAAATTGTTTCTAAAAAAAATAATATTGGAGATTTATTATGTTTATTAAGTAAAACTGATACATAGAAAATTCTAGTTATAAACATGATGTATCAGTTGGTTTCTAGTTGTTTTTTGATTTTTTATTACTTAAACATATACGCGTTAAGACACTGTAATGTTAAAAGCGTTGTATCAATCAAAATTTTATTTGGAATAAAATAAAAAATTCTGATTTTATTTTTAAATACACAAAATCTGAAAACACTTTATTATTAATAAAAATACATTTTTCTCATTATAAAAACTGTTGTACAAAGGAATAATACTAAATAGAAGCAAACAAAATTAAGAAATCTATTTTCCGAAAATCATAACAGTTTTTCTTAAAATTGAATTTTCTATATCAATTGTTTTTTCCAAAAGCAATAAACGCAAATTATTTAAAAAATGCTGTTTAAATTGGATATTTATTTCGAAATAAAGAAAAAAATCTCAATTTTTTAAAAAATAAACAAATTCCGTTTTAATAAGTTTAGCTTTGTAATCGTTGTTTAATTAATATAAAAATATATGGGTGTTCTTGTTACACAAAAATTTTAATAAAATCCATTCACCGAAAATCTTAGCAATTTTTTAATTTAACAAAAAGTGTTGTATACTGTTAACCAATTGACTCTTTGCACCAATTGAGGAGATATTCCGAAAAATAAACATAAATCTCGCATAGTTTTTTTAAAAAAATAATCGTCAAATATATAATTCATCCGTGTATGTAGATAATCGAAACACGAACACAGTCACAATCGGAATACATAAAAATGATTGTTAACCTTCCAAAAATTCGAAGTCTTTCGTGTATGTAGACAATAGAAGTTGAGAAAGTTAATAAACTAACACAACATTGAGTAATTGGTAACATACCACATTGATGAGCAACAACTTGACAATCACGTTGTTCCGGTGTCGATACTCGCAAATAAGAGCAGGTAAAAATTAGTATAAGAAGGGAGTTAAACTCTCTTGGATTAGTATATATATAGAGTAATGAGAAAGATAATTAGTGGCATCTTCCGGAATATGCTCACCTAAAAAAATCACTATACAATTTGGTGATATCAGTAACTAAGATGAGATCGTTAGTTTCTTTTAAAAAAATTTAAAGCATATTATAAAGTTATATAAAATCGAAAAAAAAATTAAAAAATCAAGGATCCAGATCGTATCATGATATTGTTTGGGTTAAGTTCATATACACGTTATTTTAAAAAAAAATTGTTTTATTGAAAAAGGTTGTAGTCTGAATTTAATCTACAAAAATATCAACAAAATTAGTCATTAAAATTTGGTGATATCACTAAGAAAGATAAGATCGTTTCCTTTAAAAATTCATTAAGCAAATAGCATCCATTAGATAAAATGGAACAAAGAAAGTAATTAAAAAAATTAGGAATCCAGAGATTGCGAAATGTTTAATCGATATATATATATATATATATATATATATATATATATATATATATATATATATATATATATATATATATTAGTTTGTTTTAATTTTTTTACTTTAATAAAAAAATTTAATAGCTTAATTATTAATTTAATAAAAAGATTTAATCCGAAAAAATTGTGGAACGCCACATCATATATTATATTGAAGTATATAAATTATTAGTACAAAGTTTGTTTGTTTTAATTTATTTGAGTGATTTAAAACTCGTATTATTTTAGTATGAGTAAAATAGTTTGAATTATTTACATTTGAATTTCTTCTAAAAAAGAATAGTTTTGTTTTGAAAAGAAAATGAGAGTATTGGAAATGATTACGACTCTTTGTTCTATTGTACCGCCCAACTCCTTTATTGAAAAGATAGAGAGCCGACCTTTCATCCTCTCTATTCGCTTGCTGCCAACCAGTCTTATAATATTGCATTATTTTCTTCCTTTCTTTAATGTACGAACTAGTGTATTATCCACACTTTATGCGGGTTGAGTTTTAATAATTATTTAATACTTAAAAATTTATATGTATATTTTTTTAAAATAAAAATTCGGAGAATAAACTATAATCATTATTATGATTTCAATTCTCTTTTAAGTATTTATTTCTTCTCATTTTTATTATATTTTTTAATTGATTTGTTAACATATGGTCGTTGGTAGAAAAAATCCATAAAAGTTTAAAAACTATTTTTATAAAAATATTGATTTGAATATTTTTATAAAAAAATGTAGAAATCAATTTTCAATTTATATTAACATTTAGAAATCACTTTTTAAAATAATTTTTTAGGCTTCGAGAAACATAGCGTTGACACGTGGCAATAAATGTTTCCGCTTTAATAGATATATAAGATAAGATATTTTACACTTATTCGTCATCAAAATTTTGAGTTAACCGACTCCATACATATTTATAGTGCGCACCCAAATGTCTAAATCTGAATTACAAAAAGTAGTTGTACCAATAGGCCAATTTCTTATATGTAGCACTAATTTTTTTGGATTAATTAAAACTTTTATACATTTCAATAAAGGATGAGTAATTTACAAACTTACTCAACTCCTCTCCTCGCTTACAAGGCTATTGCTGCCTCTATCTCTGAAATTAGGTACATTGCTGCCTCTCCTCTGTATCTTTGTAATTAGGTACATTGTTTACGACTGAGCCCTAAGGGATGTGTATCTTATTTGCATAATAATACATTATGCATGAGTTTTTTTTTTTTTTTTTTGATACATAGGTAAACAATTAGGCGGATTAGTTTCTAGAAATCGATCGGCCTAAGGCATCCTTGCGGATGAGGTATTGAACATCTTCCGGAATGACATCAACATTCATCTTGAAATTTAAACTATTGTAGGTGAAGTTTAAACTATTATTCATTCAATTCTAGATAAAGGTTTTTTTAAAAATTTTACAGTAAGTAAACCATTCTCGAAGAGCCATCTAAGACCAATCTTGAACGTCATACTCATATATGGCTACCATTAATTTTAAATTGATACACATGACATGTTGATGGTTCATAATTACTTAAACATTTATGCAAGGGTTACACATTAGGTAGCGTAATTTAAAAATAAAATAAGGAGGACATTATAATTAGATTTTATATACATATAACGTGATCAATGCTAGTAAGTACGTAGTCTGACTTTTCATACACAAGTTCCAAACACGAGGAACAGTAAACACCCAGCAGGGGCAAATTCGTCTTCTCATAATTCTAGCCTTTTTGGTGTATTGTGTTTTCTTGGTTAGATGAGAATACTTGAACTACTCAAGAACAGCATAATTAAATCATTTCTTAATCAATATCATATGCATGAAAGCGGATTATCAACTAATGAGGACAACCAAATCCAAATTATTCTAATATTAAATATTTTATTCTACTTAAAAAATATTAGTTTTCTTTTCCAAGGGTTTGGCAGTCCAAAGGCTTACGGCATGACCAAACAATCACTGTACCCGAAAGCAAAGAATAAAAAGCAAAAGCAGAAAAGTTAGGAAAGAGAACAACTGTTAGCAAAGGAAAGACAAGAGAGAGAGGGAGATCCGCGAAAGATGGGGTAACAAATGAATCTCAAGTATACCTGAAATGGTTTGTCTCTCCCGGCCTTAGTTACAGCTGCCGTGGTTGGCACCGGAAACTTCGATTTCGCCTTTTTCTTCTCATTTTTAGGGTGAGTTTCTCGATTCGCGGATTCTTCGTACGCTTTCTTTTTTAATTGTTGCTTCAAATTCGCTTCTGAGCTGCCTTTTATGCTTCTTATCTTTTTAATTTTGATTTTCTTGAGAAAGCGTGATTTGGATGGCAATTGCGGCGTTAGGTGTGAAATTTTTTGAAAATCTTCATGCGTTTTCTGGAGTAACGTAGATCGTCTTCAAAGCAGATATCAGCGATTTTGGTTTGCTGAGTTGTCTAGCCTTGGGATCTTAGTCTGGACTGGAGATGATATACAGCTGTTCTTGCTAAGCATAGTTTTTTTTTTTGGATTAGTGTTAGAACATTAATTCAATATAATTCTCTCTTGTTGCTGTGTGGTCTCTTATCATAATGTTTAGGTGCTTCGTTGTTTGCCTCTCTAGAAAATTTCAGTTTTATTTGAATAATTTGATTGCTTACAAGTCGCAAATTGATGGTCCTTTTGCAGTTGTACCGGTTAGGTGTTAGGGCACAGCTTATACTAGGCTTTCCTTACCGGCTTGCAACTGGATTGAAAATTGTGATTGAAAGCTTGGGTAATTTGATTGCAAACATGGCAACCATGTCAAGATCAGAGTCAAAGCATATGTATTCATGGTGGTGGGTTAGTCATATAAGCCCCAAGAATTCAAAATGGTTGCAGGAGAATCTTACAGGTACTGGTGATGCTGGCTCTCTTTTTTTTCAAAGTTAACTACATGATTGATATCATCTCATTTTTCCTTGCATAATGTATGATAATACAATGTATTGCGGGCTTGCGGCAGACAACAACATACTTCGGTCTAAAATATGAGATTGTGTTTAAATGGAGCCTTACCGTCCCTTCAAAAGTCCAAACTTAACATAGCTTCTACTTCATTGTGTACATGCTTATGTGTTAGGAAAATTCATGATTGGTTCAGATGTTAGTGTGTCATGATTATTCTTGTGATAATTCTTCATGGCAATTCTATTGTTCCTCATAGTTCGCACTCAATCAGTGCTGAGTGGCACTTCGTTTAGTTATATGAAATGTTCATGTTCTTACAATTCAGTTTGCTATTATTTTTTTCTTTTTGTAGATATGGACAGCAAAGTCAAGGTGATGATCAAACTCCTTGAAGTGGATGAAGATTCTTTTGCGAGAAGGGCTGAGATGTATTACAAGAGACGCCCTGAACTTATGAAATTAGTTGAAGAATTTTACCGAGCATACCGTGCCTTGGCTGAAAGGTACGATCATGCAACCGGAGTAATAAGGCAGGCACATAAGACCATGGCTGAAGCATTTCCCAGTCAAGTCCCTTACTTAGAGTCTGAAGACGGATCATTTGGCTCACCTAATGATTCTGATCCCCGTACACCAGAGATGTCATCTATGATAGGAGATATCTGTGACTCTAATCAATTACAGAAGGGTGCTTTTGGGCTTTCTCCTTCGGAATTCCACTCTGTAGAAAGAAGTGGACCAGTTGGCTCACCGTTTGCCAAGTTCACTGAGGGGAGAGCTAGAAGAGGGTTAACTTTTCATGATGCTGAGAGGAAAGGTCTTTCTGAGTCTGAGCAGCTGGGGAAATCTGATACTGATAGTGATATTCAGACCCTGAAAGAAGCCCTTTCTAAGCTTGAAGCTGAGAAGGAAGCAGGGTTACTTCAATATAAACAAAGTTTGCAAAAGTTATCTAACCTGGAGTCTGAAGTACTTCGTGCTCAGGAGGATTCAAGGGGATTTCATGAACGAGCAAGCAAGGCAGAGGCTGAGGTAGAAAGTTTGAAGGAGTCTCTTGCGAAATTAGAAGGAGAAAAAGAAGAGAGTCTTCATCAATACCAGCAGTGTGTTAACAAGATATCCAGCTTGGAGAGTAATTTTTCAGGTGCCCAGGAGGATGCTGAAAGACTTAACAAACGGGCTTGTGAAGCTGAAGAGGAGACTCAAGCCTTGAAGGAAGAGCTTTCTCAACTGAAAAGAGAAAAGGAAGCTGATCTTGCTAAATATATGGAAGCACTTGAGAAAATTGCAAACCTGGAGAACAAACTATTGCTAGCAGAAGACAAAGCTAGTTTGAGCAGTGAGAGAGCACAAAATGCTGAGAAGGAAGTTGCAGCTTTGAAAGAAGCTCTCGCTAGAATAACTGAAGAAAAAGAAGTTTATGCTCTTCAGTACCAGCAATGTCTTGAGAAGATTGGAAGACTGGAGATTGAAATTTCTAAACTCAGAGATGAGATGGATCAGGGAATTGCGAAATTGAAGGGTGCTGAAGAACAATGTCTTCTACTGGAAAGATCAAACAAATCTATGCAGACTGAGCTGGACTCTGTCTTAATTAAGTTGGGGATCCAGAACGAAGAACTTTCAGAAAAGCAGAAGGAACTCGGAAAATTGTGGACATGTATCCAAGAAGAGCGTGTTCGGTTTGTGGAAGCTGAAGCTGCTCTGAGGACACTACAGGGCTTGCATTCCAAAACCGAGGAAGAGCTAAGATCTGTTGCTGCAGAGCTTCAGAAAAGGGTACAACTTTTGAAGGACATGGAAACTCAGAATCAGAACTTACATGATGAAGTCCAGAATATTAGTAATGAGAACAAGAGATTGAATGAGCTTAGTATATCTTCTGCTATTTCAGTGAAAAACATGCAGGATGAAATCTTAAACCTAAAGGAGGGCAAGGACAAACTTAAAGAAGAGTTGGAACTCCGTCTCGATCAAAGAAACGCTCTTCAACAGGAAATTTACTGTCTGAAGGAGGAACTGAACAGCTTAAACAAGAAGCATCAAGGTATGTTGGAGCAGGTGGAGTCTGTAGGCTTTGAACCAGAAAGCTTCGGATCATCAGTTAAAGGCTTGCAAGATAAGAACACCAAGCTGAAGGAAAGCTGCCAGAGTAGAGAAGCTGAGATATCTGCCCTTTTCGAAAAGCTGAGTGTGATGGAAAAACTTATTGAAAAGAAAGCCCTTCTGGAAAATTCTCTCTTAGAAATTAGTGCTGAGTTGGAGGATGCAAGAGAGAAGGTGAAGACGTTGGAGGATTCGTGTCAGTTGCTCATGAATGAGAAGTCTACAGCTGTTGCTGAGAAGGCTATATTGATCTCCCAGTTAGCCATAACAACTGAGAATTTAGAGAAACTTTCAGAAAGAAACACATTCTTAGAGAACTCTCTTTTTGATGCAAATGCCGAGCTTGAAGAATTGAGGACAAGATCAAAGGACCTTGAAGTTTCTTGCCAATTGCTTAGTGATGAGAAGTCCATCTTGTTTAATGAGAGGCAAGCTTTAGAGCTGAAGCTGGAAACTGCTCATCAGACACTGGATGAACTGGGGAAAAAACACGCAGACTTGGAGCAGTCTTACCTTTTCATGGAAGAAGAACGATCTTCCACCCTCAGACTGGTAGAGGAATTGCGAATCTTGTTGGCTGCTGAAAGGAAAGAGCATGAGAACTCTACTCAACTGAGCAATATGCAAATGGGTAAGATGGAAAGCAAGATTTATGCGCTACAGGAGCTGCTTGAACACACTAGGGGCCAACTGGGTGAAGAACTAGAGAAAACTGTAAATGCGCAGTTTGATATCTTCATCTTGCAGAAAAGCTTACAAGATCTGAAAGAAACAAATTCTTGTTTGTTGAAAAAGTGTGAGAAGCTGTTAGAGACATCCATGTTATCAGAGAAGCTGATCTCGGAATTGGAGTATGAGAATACCGAACAACAGGAGGAGATGAGTTTCCTATCTGATCAAATCAAGAGACTGAGAATGGGGATGCTCCAGTTGCTGAAGGTGCTAGAAGTTGATTTGGATTATGTGTATGAAGATAGTTTGGATGAAGACCAAATTGTTCTGCGTCACATACTTATTAAACTTGATGATACAAGAAACTCCCTCTGCAGAGCCTGGGATGAGAATCAGAAGCTTGTTATTGAGAAGTCGGTTCTTCTGACACTGCTTGGGGAGCTTAAAGAGGAGGTGGCAGAGTTGAAGGCTTTGATTGGCACTCTCCAACAGGATTTCAGGATTAGGAATGATCAGTTGTCGTCTTTACAGAGGGACACGCTGAAGCTTCTTCATAACAATGAAGAACTGCTTCTAAGGGTTAGAGAGGGAAATCACAAGGAAGAATTACTTGCTTCTGAAATGGAGAGTCTCAGGGCAAAGCTTAAGGAAATGCAAGGTATTTGCGAGGATCTACAAACTGAAAATTGCAGAATTCTTGAGGAGAATAGAACCTTGAATAAGGCACTTACAGATTTGGATGAAGAGAAAGACAAAATAGAATATGATAATGCTGGCCTGGTTGTTGAAGCAGTTACTCTGGATACTCTCACAGTGATTTATAAGCACATCATTTTGGAGAGGTCTGAATTGATATACCATTTGACTGATGATATAGTCAAACTTTACAATGACAACAATGCGCTCGAGGACAAGATGAGAATGATGGAGATTACGATGGGTGACTATCAGACGGAGAGTATGAGCCTGAAAGCTTCTTTGGAGAAATATGAATGTGAACTGAATGATGTCAAGACAGAAAACAGTGAATTGGAGCATGAAATTGCAAATGGGATGTCCCAAAAAGTAGTGGAGCTTTTGGAAGCAGAAGCTGTAAAAGATAATCAACAGAATCAGATCCATGAACTGTCAGAGAAATACAATCAACAGCTCAAAGAGAGTGAATGCCTTCGAGAATCCGTACGAAGTCTCGATGCTGAGGTATGCAGAGTGCATGAGAGAGACATAGAAACTAATAGAGTGTTGGAAGTGCTGCGATCAGATCTCGTAAAGGGAAAAGATGAATCTGAACTGTGGGAGACTGTTGCTGGGACATTTTTTGTTGAGCTGCAGTCCTCATCTGTTCGTGAAGCATTATACAGAGAGAAGTTTGCTGAACTTATGAAAGAATATGAGGCCCTTGAAGATAAAAGCAATGCCAATGATTTGGAGCTTCTGCAGCTAAGAGAAAGATTTCGATCATTGGAAGGTGAAAATAGTCAAATTAAAGCTCAATGGGATAGATGTGTCCCAGCCATGCTGTCTCTAAGGGATTCAACTGCATCTCTAGAAAGACATGTTATGCATACTGAAGTTGACGATGGCGGTGACCAGGTATTTTCTTTTTTAATTCTTGATAGAACAATTGGAATTTCCTAGATTCTAGCTTATGGGTGGTGGAAACTAATCTACACTGCCAAGTGACCTTTTTGAAGCACTGAAATATTTTCTGAATCTCAATTAACCTTCTGATTTTCTAATTATTGAGTGGAAAGGATACTAAGAATTTAAGTATGATGCCAATGGGCAGTATATATTCTTGTTAAAGTGCAAAACTTGTGTCGGTCTGGATTCTAGAGGAAGTGTAATAAATGGGATTCCCACACTTGAAACCAATGTATAATGGGTGGAAAATGTGTGGAAAAAGGGAGGGGATGAGTTGATACTGAATTTGTGACGGATAAAAATTGATTACAAGGGGAGTAGATTAATATCCTCTCCCTTTCCATTTTCACGATTTTGAATCAAACAGGTCCTTGTGTTGGTTCTTCATTTCTACATCTTTGTACCTTTGTTCTGTATTGGCGCAAGCAGAAAATCTATGAAATTTCTAGCTTAGCTTAGGTTTCTCGTGTTACAAGATAAATTTGAATATTTTATCAACTTGTACTCTTCTGTGTCTTTCCAGGATTCTTCCAACTCTTACAAATTGAGCAATGGTGAAGCAGTCACAGCAACATCATCAGATAGATTTTCGGACCTGAAGGATATATCAGAGAGGATCAAAGCTGTTGAAATGAAGGTGGTGGAGACAAAGAAGATTGTTGAAGAGAGAAGTCTAAGAGCACTAAAATCTCAAAGCAACAGCAGGTCACGGCGTGGAAGCGGCAGGTCCAGTAGGCACTTCTCATCAGAACAAGTGGAAGATCAGCTTCGGGATGAGCATCAGCTTGATGGTATCAAGCACAAGAAGCAGACTTGTGATCCTCAAGAAGCTGAAGGCGAGCTTTTGATGAAGGATATCGTGCTTGATCAAGCACTGGAATCCTCATCTCACGGAAAGAACAGAAAAGGAGGGTATAACAGTGCAAGCGGTGATCAGATTCTCGAGATATGGGAAACTGTTGACCAATCTGGTAGCATTGACCTCACAGTTGATAGGACTCAGAGAGAAGCTCCATTTCCTCCCAAAATCTATTATAACCACCAAGACACCAATAAAGAGCGGAGTAAAAGCCGGAATTTCTCATCAGATTCACTGGTTGAGAAGGAGCTCAGGGTTGACAGCCTGGAGATATCCAAGAGATTCTCAGGACACGGCGAGGTGGACAGCAGCAAGAAGATCTTAGAGAGGCTCTCTTCCGATGTTCAGAAGCTGACCAATCTTCAAATAACTGTCCAAGATCTGAAGCAAAAAGTGGAGGTCACTGAGAACTCGAAGCCAGTCAAGGGGAAGGACAGTGAATACACAGGTGTAAAAGAGCAGCTTGAGGAAGCAGAGAGGGCCATTGCTAAGCTTCTAGATGTGAATGGCAAGTTGGTGAAGAACGTTGAAGATTGCTCCAGTGGTTCTTCTAGGGTTCCTACAGCGTCATCGTCCTTTGGGGAGTCATCGGAGATTGGAGGGAGCAGGAGGAGTAAAGTCTCTGATCAGGCAAGGAGATTCTCGGAGAAGATAGGGAGGTTGCAACTGGAGGTTCAGAAGTTGCAGTTCCTCCTACTGAAGCTGGATGGTAGCAACAAGACGAAGGGGAGAGCAGGCGGAAACCAGATTGTGGAGTACGACAGGAAGGTGGTGCTTCGAGATTACCTGTACGGTGGGGCCCGCACTCCTCGGAGACGAAAGAAGAGTCGCTTTTGCGGTTGTGTGCGGCCTGCGACGAGTGGAGATTGAGGTAAGCCTAATAATGAAAATGTTTTAGAGTGCTGAAGCGTTTGTGATTCTTGTACATTGTACATTTTAGGAAGACACTCTTTTTGAAGTTGATTAAAGGTTATATTATGTTGTAGTCTTGATAATCGGAACTCGGTTAATAAGGTCCGGCCCGCCATGCTATAATATAGAGGTTTGTGTCTCTCTTGCAGCTTAGTTGAAGGTAAAAGAGCTTTGTTGTATACTTGTATCCATCTGACCTTGCTCCCTACCATTTGTTCGAACCAAGTCAAATTTAAGACTCAAATAGAAGAAGAATATGGGAAAGATGTCAAAAACAATCCTGGAAATTCTTTGGTTTTTATCAAGAGACAGATAATGAACATAAAAGTCGGTCAATATTAGATCTGAGTAGGCAGATTGAGATGGGTCATGGATAAAATGAGCATTTATCCGTTATGCTTAGTCCTTTCGTGAAAGACAAGGCTAAAAATGAGTAATTGGGTTGGGTAATTTATTGTCGCAGCAGTGCATGAGAATGGGTAAGAGAAACGTCCAAATACCCGAGTAAGCCCTAAAGCCAAACAACTTTATGATTGTGGTTGACATAACACGGTACTCCCTTTCCGACCGAAGATTTGGAGATTGTTTTCCACTTCTTGGCTTTCCATGACAAGTGAAAGTACATGATTCCCATTTAGCATCACTTAAACTTAAAGATCAAACTTTGAGGGATAAGAGAGCCATATACACAACCCCTTTACGATAACAACGCAAGTATATAACTAGTTGTCAGTTGGGAAGACGAGGACAAGCTTCAATTGTTGAACAATATATATGCAGCATCTAGTTGAGTAACATACAATAGCTTCCCAGCTAGACATTTGATATTTAAAAATAAACAAAATTCATTCAGCAATTGTTCACAATTTAAATCGTTAGTTAGAATATTTTGGCAAAACTTACAATCGGATTGATTTCAAAAGAGACACGGAACCTATCAAACTAAAAATTATACTTCAACTTAGCCAAAAGGCCAAGAAATGTATGATTTGTTTAATTTTCAAACTCTCTATTAATACAAGTTATCAAACTATCACAATGCAAATATTAATCCGTTATGAATAAAAATTATACTACAACTTAGCCAAAATGCCAATAAATGTATGATTAATGTTATATTCAAACCTTCTATTTATACAAGTTATTAAACTATCAACCTTACTTGAGTCGATGTGGTATTGAAAATAGTTAACAACCCACAAAACATTAGGTCAACGATCCACAAAGGAGATGTTAATCCGTTATGAATAAAAATTATACTTCAATCTATGCAAAAAGTCAATAAATGTATGATTTGTTTAATCTACAAACCCTCTATTTATACAAGTTATCAAACTATCATTCTTACTTGATAAATGATATGGGGTTGAAAATATTTAGCAACCCACAAAATATTATGTCAACGGCCCACAAAACAATAGACAATTCGTTATGAATAAAAATTATACTTCAATGACCCACAAAGCAGTAGACAATTCGTTATGAAGCGTCACGTCAGCTTTAATGAACTCTACTTTAATATATAAATATTGATTGGGTTATATCATCATGGATCAAGCCCACTAGGTTCATGGTCCGATTCAGCTTAATAAAAGGTAGCTAGTATGGAAAGTTTAATATAATTCAAGAAGAAAATAAGACAATAATTAGTGGAAAAATCTAGAATTGTTTAGTATTAACTTAACTAGGGGTATATTCAATTAAGATTTTAGAATAATTTTTTAAAATTTAAAAGTTGATGGGTATTCAATATAGATTTTTAAAAGTCCATACAAACTTTTTGGTATTCAATTAGGATTTTAAATTTTCCATAAAATTTTTATGATATTTAAAAGTTTGTTGATTTTTAAAGAATCTATTATTTTATTGATTTTGTAGGACTTTTTATTTTTATTTTTATAAATATCTAAAAGTCTTCTCCCAACACAAAGTTTTCACGTCAAATCAACGTCTTCGAGCGTTTTTTAGTGCTTGGACTCGGTGCATCGTTGGAGGTTAGTTTTTTCTCATGTTTTCTGTCATGTTGATTGTTTTCTTGCTCGTGTGTGCCATGTTGATTGTTTTCCATCATGTGTCATGTCTATAATTGCTTGTTTACTGATTTACCTTCCCTTCCCAAATTTCTCACTTCCCACAAATTTCTCCCTTCAACCTTCAATCTCATCAATCTCGAATATAATCCAAGGTTGTCAAAACATAAAAGAAAAAGATTTTAAATAAATTCAAAATTAAGACGCTAAATTGAACGAGCAGAAATCGAGCCAACGACGGCGTCTCTCTGTTTTGAGAAACCCGTTTGGCAGTGACCGTATTTCCCGTTCCTTCGAGATTTTTGCATGTATTAATCCGAAAGAATCTGACAAAATCTGTATTAACTATATATAGAATTAAAATATTCCACAAAATCAGCAAACTCTATGGATTATTAAAAATCAGTCAAAATCTTTAAAAATCTAGATTGAATATACCCCTTAATTATCTACTTAGTAATTAGTGAAAGTTGGCTATGTGGATGTGATTTCCAGTGGCAATTTTGGTAACTAGGCCTTTTTGAAAAACTATAGTAGTAACTAGGCATTTTAATGTTTCAATTAAATAAATATACCCCAACCTTTTGTATTTATTCTCAAACTCTACACACTCTTCTCTAAAGGGGTACATTTACTAAACACAAAACTAGAAAAGACCTAGTAAACCAAATTGTTTCGATTTCCACCGCCCCATTCATTATATATATACATGTATCAGTAGCAAAAAAAATGAATAAATAGTGAGTGTTCGATCAAAAAGGCTATACACAAACTGAGGTTTGCAAGTGTGAGTGCGTAAAAACATACCCACTTATATATGCTCGGTGTGAGTTAGGAAACACACATATTTTCCCCAACAACTGGTATCAGATCCAAGGTTACGGTGGTGATGATCGGGTAAGCTTTGTTGTTGAAAGAATCTCGTGTTGACGTGATGGCGGGCGAGGCGATGAAGGTGTATGACATTTCACTCTTTGATGAGAAGATCAACTTCACTTTGTGGAAGAGTACGATTAAAGACCTATTGGTGTAGTAGAGTCTTGACCAAGCTCTAGAGGAGGAGAAGCCTAGATCCATGAGCGAGGAGAAGTGGCGAAGCATCCAAAGTAAGGTGGTGAGTACAATTCGGTTGGCGTTGGCTCCTGAGATCAAGTATGGTGTGTTGAAGGAGGTCACACCGAAGGCGTTGTGGGAGAAGTTCGAGAGTGTCTACACGTCAAAGTCGTTGACCAACTGTTTGTGCTTGAAGATGGAACTTTACTCGCTCAAGATGGAGGAATGCGGTAATCTTTATTACCATATTAACTCGTTTAGTCATTTACTGTGCGAGTTATTGAATGTAGATTATACATCGGAGAAGAAGAGAAAGCTTTGTTGTTGTTAACATCATTGCCGAAGTCCTAAAAATCTTTGGTGCATATGCTACTTGTGGGAAGGAAATCTCTCACTCTAGATGAGGTGATCGCTGCTTTGCAGGAGAGAGGGAGAATGATGAAGAATGGTGCTATCGACAAAGGAGAGGATCGCATACTAGTTGTAGGAGAGCGAGAACGAGGGTGGAGTCAATGAAGGAGGCATGATGACCGGAGACAAAGATCAGGCTCGCAGCAATATTTGAGTGAGGTTGAGTGCTTCTACTGCGGGGAGAAAGGTCACATGCAAATCCGGTGTCTTCGGATGAGGGAGGACCTGAAAAGGTTGAGAGAGATGTCACCGGGACAGAAGAGAGGAGACTCCTACACCAATGTGGTCGGTGATGTTGAGAGTGAAGTTGATTACGGAGATGTTTACTTGGCAACAAGTGAGGAGACCAACAAGTCCGAGTGGGTAATGGACAATGCTGCCTCAATGCATGTATGTCGAGACCAAACCATGTTTGACACCTTGAACATTGGTGGAGAGTTTGGTCACTTCAACTCAGTGAGTGGTGAGAAGTTGAAGGTCGAAGGTACCGGAAGCGTGACGATGAGGCTTTACAACGGTACAAGCCACACTCTACACAATTGGAGATACGTGCTATCGGCAAACGTGAATGTAATCTCGTTGGGTGAGATGACAATTGAGGGGTACAAGTTCGTTGACACGAGAAAATGGTGCAAGGTGTTCAAGGGGAGACGCTTGGTAATGCAAGGCCGCAAAGACGAGAAAAATATTTGCTTCTTAGACGGAAGAGCGGTGCAAAAACGAGGTGGTGACGCCGAATCTAAAAAGCACAATAAAAGTAGGGAGATTTTCGGACATCGTGGAGATATTTGAAAATACTAATTAAGGGAGGATATGTTAGAAGTTAATTAGTATTTTCATGTACTATTGGGTTATATCATCATGGACCAATCCCACTAGGCCCATGTTCCAATTCAGCTTAATAAAAGGTAGCTAACATGGAAAGTTCAAGATAATTCAAGAAGAAAACAAGACAATGTTAGTTGAAAAATCTAGAATTGTTTAGGATTAGCTTAACTAAAAAATTTACTTAGTAATTAATGAAGTAAATATGAATAAAAGAGTGAGTGTTCAATCAAAAAGGCTATACACAAAGTGAGGTTAGCAAGTGTGAGTGTGCAACAAAATACCCATTTATATATACTCGGTGTGAGTTGGAAAACACGCGGATTTTCCCCAACAGAAAGTGATCGGATCGTATCTTCTCTTGTCTGCAGTAATTCAACAACCGAAATTTGTTCGTAGTGTTCTTCTTCCTCGGCATTCTAATTGGTTTGTGGAAGTGTTTAATTCGATTCATAAGGAAATTGTTATTGTCTCCATTTGGAGACTTGTAATTGGAGATTAGTTGTATTCCTTGGGGATTAGTGGATTGGATCTTGTTATACAACAATGGGCTTTTATGTTTCGCTTTCGAGGGCTTTTTCTCACTATGAACAAAAACGATTAGTTCGAGACTAATTAAGTCAATGACTTAATTAGTCTCGAACTCACTTATATTTATATGAGAAGGAAATCTACAAGATTTTGTGAGCACTCTCACAAGTCACAACTTATACTTAGCTTGCTTGAACTCAATTTTTTGTGGATGATGCAAATGTACAACTTTTCTACCTATTTTTAGTGGGAGGATATCACATTCCTACACAATAATGTAGAAAGATATTTGAGAAAAGAATTATAGAATTACACAAATTCTTATAAGATATTTTAGAGGAAAATTATAGATTAGTTCTAAACTAATCTTCTCTTGGTCTTTTCCATCTTTTTTTTTTTCTTCTCTAGACATTTCTTCATAATGAACTCCTTCTTTTTGGATCTTAATTCATTATACTTAGCATGAAATCATTCCCGTCTTCTAGTGAAGGAAAGAAGAAGATGGTCACCATTCCTTACTCATCAACATATTCTCATGTCGTTGAGTTAGTTAACAAATTTCTTCCTAATCCAAGCAATTATCATTTGGAAGTTGTGCTTTGCAGTTGTTAGTCGATTCTTGAGAGCTTCAAAATTCGGATATGTTGCAAAGAATTTGACGGGAAATGGTCCACTGCAAGGTATGTGTTCGCTTTTTGTTCGGGGAGTTGTTTCTTGGCAATCTAAGCTGCAAAAGTGTGTTACTTTGTCTACTACGTTACACTAACGTACATGATAAAAACGTGCCAAGAAATGCTTTGGGGGAAAATATTTCTCCAAGAGTTGGGATTGAGACATGAAGAGCAAGTGGTAAGTTATGATAGACAAATTGCTCTAGATTTTTGAGCAAGAATGCTACATACCATTGTCGGATGAAGCATATTGCTGTAAGGTATCATTAGATACGTGCTGCCATGAGTGAACGACATTTACATAGAAACTGTTGTTTGAGACACCAGAAGATTATGAATAATCCCATTAGCTTAAACATCCATTATGGGATGAAGAAGACACCAAAACCTTCTGAAATTTAAAATAAGATGGAGCTCAAATGATTTGATATACACATATAGAACACGTCTAGACCGAATGTTGAGAAACCGGATCGGGTTTTCCTATGTGGTAGAGCATGAAGTTCCCGCATGCCCCCACAGCCTCTCCTATAGTGAGGTAGAGCCACTCTTGGCCCAGAGAGTCGATGAATCTTGACCTCTCCAGCTTCTTCATCACCTCACCCCCAGGGTTAGCCAATGCAAGCTGCATATCACACATCACTCACTCAGCCTTCCACACTTATTATATTATTAACAAGTTGAGTTGTCTACCTTAATTCCTCTCCTGTCAAGGATCTTCTTCACTTCCTCCAGCATGCTTATTCCACTCGTATCAATGCAACCCACAGCTGCACCAACAAATTAACAACTTACTTCATCTAGAGGATAATACATATGAATTGTTGAGTTGAGTTGAGTTGATTGATTACCTCCCAAATTTAGTATGAGATACTGCAATCTAGGTTCCCCCAAAGACTTCAGCTTCTCTTCCTCCTCATCAATCCACCTCACAATCCTCTCCCTCAGATAGCCTGCATTGGCGAAGTAAATCGGAGCACCAATCTCAAGTATAAGCAAGCCGGGGACGGTTTGAGCACCCGGGTACTGATCAACACTTCTATAGCACTTGGAATCATGAATGTTCCCCAGCAAACAAGTCTTAGGCCGAGCTATGAAAAGCAGAACCCTCATTACGGACAACGCAACCGCCACAACGAGTCCAATCTCGATGTTCCCGAAAACAACTCCGAAGTAGGCGCTCATGCAGACGAGGAAGTCGAACTTGTCGAGACGCCAGAGGTGGATGGCAGCCTGGTAGTCGATGAGGCCGAGCATGGCGGACATGATGATAGCGGAGAGGACAACAAGGGGAGTGTAGTGGAAGAGAGGGGTGAGGAATAACAGTGTTATCATGACGGCCACCGCCATCACTATGTTGGAGCCCGCCGTCTTGCATCCGGCGTTGTAGTTGACCGCAGATCGCGAGAATGGACCGGTGGTGAGGTAGCAAGAAGTGCAAGAGCCGAGGATGTTCATCATCCCGAAAGCAATCATCTCTTTGTTTCCGTCGATGTTGTAGTTCTTTAGCATCGCAAAGCTTCTTCCCGCCGCTATTCCTTCCTGTAAATTAATATATATTAAACTACAATTGAATTCATATTATATGAATTGATATGTATAATAAGGGGGACGTACAGCTAGAGCGATGACACCGGTGACAATGCCGGTCTTGAGAGCGGTGCTGAGATAAGCTGAACCGAATTCCAGTTCCGATATGGATGGTGGATTCAGACCCTTCTTCAAATCTCCTATCTGTAATATATTTCATACCTTCAATACGTATTATCATAGTATAAAATGCTTCATTGCCATTGGTGGTACAGTTTTGTAGTTAAATCCCACCATTATTGGTTGGTGTTGAATAGGGGCCCTCTTATGTGCCAACCCCTCAATTCATACCAGTTTTTGGACCTTCAACTGGTGGTCCATGACACTCAACAAACTTATTTTTTTTAATTTGAAATTTTCTGACAGTGCCCCTGTAATTTGAGATTTTTCGGATTTTGTCCAAACTTTTTTTAGTTTCGGATAGTGCCCATGTGCTTTAATATTTTTCGAAAAATGCCCAACTCGTTTAAATTGTAAGGGGATGTCAACTTAAAATATTTTATAAAAAGACCTATATACAAAATGTTCTTATCAATTTTTTTAAAAAGAATGTTTTTCAATTAAAATTTTTTTTTATTGGACATCCCTTTACAATTTAAACGAAATTGGACATTTTTGAAAAACACTAATATACGAGAGACTATCCGAACTACAAAAAAACCTTTGGGCAAAATCCGAAAATTTCCAAACCACGGATCACCATCCAAAATTTTCCTTTTTATTTATCTTTATGGTAATGATTTATGGATCTACTTTTATTCATATTCACATAAAGTCTTACAAAAAAAGCTTACGATTTGAACGCCGTGTCTTTCGGCATGGGTGAGGTAAACAAGGAGGCTTCCTAGCACCACCGAGGTTAAAGGTGCCATAGCCGATATCCAGAACAAGTTTGGCTTCTTCTTGCTCTTCAATCATTCAAATTTAGACCCACAATTTAGAAATATATCAGAAATGTATTCCAATAGAGTAAATAAAACAAGTGACTTACAAAGTGTCTAGTGAGAAGAAGGTAGAAAAGGAAGCAACATCCAAGAAGGGCACTCTCCCACCTCCACTGCATGCAACGACAACACATGAATTGATTATTGATTGATTAGTACTATTTAATAATAGATGAGACGAGATGAGTCAAAACGTGCCTGGTGGACTTGGGTGAAGACGGATCGCATGACAGAAACAAGATCAGTGGCATGTGTAAAACGGTCAAGTCCTAATATGCCTTTGAGTTGCTGCAGGCACACCACCGTCGCCGCCCCTCCCATGAATCCTACTATTGTTGCGTGTGACAGGAAATCCACTATGAACCCCAATCTATACAAAACAATTTCCGACAACTCTACTATAAGAGACAAATTAACCCACTTGTATCACTAGAAAACAATAACACAGCCTTTCAATCTTCAAAGCAAGAACGAACTAATTGGTCGTTTGGTATGACTATGTATTAGGTATGAGTATTAGATATGAGTATATATCATATGGGTATTTGATATTTCAGTTTGGTATTAAGGTATGGGTATCAAACAACCTCAAATGTCAGATTAGGCAAGGAAAGGGACAAGGGCGATCGATCAACCCATGCCAGATTATGTCGGGACAAAGACGATCAATTCAAACAGCCCCAAAGTGCAAGTTATACAATCGATTTCAAATCCCTCAAAATACAAAACGACCCTGAAGGAAACCTTCTTTTGATAAACAACAGGTGGTCGGGTTCCTTTCTCCGGTCGAGAGTAGCACTAGGTTGGTGGAGGCAGTAGGAATGAGAAGGGAAGCAAAATGTGCAGAGAAGAAATGTTAAGAGAAGGAATATCCTGAAAGGAAGGTGATAGGGTATCATTTTAATAACGATACCCGAAATACTAAACATCGAATGTGCATGAGTGATAATACCCATACCTTCTTTAACCACATATGAATACCAAACGACCCCTAATCTGTTGGCGGAATGATTCAATTATAAATTACACACCTTAGGAAGCCCAAAGTGGCTTCGAGAACACCAGCGAAGAAGGTGGAAGTGAGAGCGAGGTGAAGGTATAACTTGGGGTTCTCAAAAGCATTAACTTCACGGCCGAGCATATTAGCCATTAGAAGAGAACCCACGGCGACTGTCCCAATCGCTAGATCTCTAGAGCTACCCATCATTGCGTATACCAACGGCGGCACAAAGCTTGAATCTACACACACCCAACAAAATGCAATTCATTCAATTTGACTAGCATGTCCCAATCAATTCAATTTCACTGCTCTACACCTACTACAATTGAATGCTTAGGAAGGTAGGCACACTGCCAAAAATACATCACTTTTAAATGATTCCCCTCTGTCCTTTTCCCCATATTCACCTCTTTTGTTCTCTACCCAGCTCTCACCCAATCTCCATTTATCATTTCAAATTTTGTTTGCTTCACTTCAACCCAGAAATAAACTACAGGTTCATGCATGGCGACAACGTTTGCTCTATTGGATCATCAACAAATACAGTACTGTACAAAGACCATTAATTTATCAACCCAAGATTGATACTTCAATTTTGTATTTTTTAATTAAATTAGGGAAGAGCATAAAATGCACGTGAACAACAAGACACAAGTACTGGTATAATAAGAAACTATATTAAAAAAAAATATATATAAAATGCAGAGAAGAGGATCGGAGCTTACAAAGGCCAAGGATGGGAGGCAAGTTAGCGAGCTTAGCGTAGCTGATGCCCTGAGGGATGGCCAGGCTGGCGATGGTAATGCCGGAGATGAGGTCAGACTTGAGGAACCCAAATGAATACCGTGGGGCCCACTCCATGAACGGGAAGAAGTACTGCAACCCCAGAAGGATTCTCCGAGCAACCCCACGCTCGTTCCGGAATTGCCTCAGGGGGTCGTCCGGGAACAGTGTTTCCTTCACCGTCGCCTGAAGAGACTTCATGAACGGCTGAGCTGGCGGTGCCGACACCCTCTGCTTTCGCTCGCCGGAGTTCTCCTTGTCGCTGTAGTCTACGCTTCCCATTTTTGGAATTAATGTGTTGGTGAACTGTGAAGACATTGAATCAGTGTGTTGGGTGTTTATATATACATAAGAAGAAGAAGGATGATGGGTTGGGGGAGGTGGAGCCCACTTCTGGATATTACATCAACTTGGACACGTGGCTTGTTTCAGGAGATTTGATTGAGGTGCCTTTGATGTTTATAATTTGGGTGGTTTATTTGTTCATAACGAGATTATGACTGGTCTTATACTTTTTAAATTATTCTCTTCTGCCGTTAATCCGGGAGAGATCGGGTTTAGACATAATGATACGAGACCACCCACAATTAGTATGATGGTAAAGAATCGATGAAGTAAAAAATATAAAATCACTAATTTTAGTAGAAATTGAGGGAGGGATAGATTAACCGTGTGTTCTGTGCGGATAATGGGTTCGTGCTCAACCGGCATGCGTTTATTATTATTAATTGTACTAGGGAGGACTTGGAGGCCTTTGTTGCTTCTTTTGGGAAGCCTTCATCCGGGTTGCGTTAGGAGTCTCTCTTGGATAGACTACTCCTCCACCGGGATGGGTTAACTTAATTCGGATAAAAAGTGATGAGCATGGTGTTTGGGGACGTGGCTTTGTGGCTAGTGTGGGTATGGGATCAGCCCCGGTGGCGGAGTTATGGGTTCTCATTTATGGTTTGGAGATTGTTTGGGATTGAGGGTGAAGTCGTCTTTCGGTCGTGCTTGACTCTAAGCTTATGCTCGAGCTTGTTCAGAAGGGAGTGGATGCGAGACACCCACTCTTTAGCCTGATGCTTCAGTGTCAAGACTCTATTAATAGATACGGGATCATCCGGCTTGGTCACACATTTCGTGATGACAATAGAGTAGCTGACTCACTTGCGAATGTTGCCTTCTCTTTTTCTTTAGGTATTCATTTTTGTTTGGATCGTCTTAATATTGTTAGGAGTTTTATTTTCGATAACTTGCTCGGGGTTTGCTTCCCCATATGACGTTGGTTTATTTTTTTTGGTTATTTGAGCACCCTTTGCGGT
This sequence comes from Fagopyrum homotropicum, assembly GCA_033239125.1. Lineage (NCBI taxonomy): Eukaryota > Viridiplantae > Streptophyta > Magnoliopsida > Caryophyllales > Polygonaceae > Fagopyrum > Fagopyrum homotropicum. Next base: position 109,754,048 of record BSWB01000002.1, read on the forward strand.
GCGGAGAGCGCCAACACCTCTCCACTTTTCATATAAAAAAAGTAATGAAGAACGATAAATTTGTCGGTGTAGTCCTATTTTGAAGGGAACAACTATACATGAAACAATAGTTGAGGATTACTTGATTTCTAATAGGGGTAACAAAATTAAAGGTTGAAATTATTGTTTAATGTTCAATCAATTTAAATTAAAAATTAAATTAAATGTGGGACAAAACGAGCACATAAGGACAATGGTATTTTTTTGAACGGGATGTGACGAGAATGTAGTTTTTTGGATGAATTCCACCCGGTTCGAGATGAGACTGGGTAGGGACCAAAATTTGGTTCCGCTCCTAGATCGAATCGATTGCATGGATTTAGTTCCTAAATACTTATAATCGAATAACTAGCAAAGGTCATCAACAAGAAATTGATACATGTTTTTATTATATAATAAAAAACATAAAATAATACGAATTTGCCGGAGAGCCTTCTCCATATTAATTGTCCTTCAATCCTATCTTGCATTTAACACGTGGTTGAGTTTATGTTTCAGGAATAATGAGATGTCTAGAGATAGACTACGCATAACAAATGATATGAGGTTAGCGGTAGACATTCGATCTTTACAACTAGAACAACAAGATGCGATGTTGAACTCGAATGTGACACCTATTTCATTTCTAGTTGATTACCAGTTAATTAACCCTGTTTAAAACAATAAGCGGAAAAGCGGAAAACGTAAATTTTTAAAACTTTATCTTACAACCATATTCACAACATATATACATACTAACATACGTCATAAACTCCATTTAACCAAAACACAACTGTTTTAAAACCATGCAAAACATCCTAGGCGGTAGCATCCCATAACAGCCCACCTGATATGATCTCAAATCCAGGTGTTGGGTCCAACGTCCTTGCCTTGATCAGACCGAGTCTGAGTAGCTGAAAAAAATATGTGGATATAACAACAATGAGCCACACGCTCAATAAGGGTATACAAATCGCACTCTCCCAATATATATAAGTATCTAATATCCCGTCCCCAAAGGACACTCTATACCCTTCCTCACATTTCAAAGCATACATACATATCCACATTCACATATAATTCCACAACCATTCATATCACATTTCACATAAACATTCAAGCATGTTATCACACATCACATATAACCATATCATCTCATCACATAAAAATAATCATAACATAACATATAACATGCTAGACTCGATCGCATCGATGCATAGGTGATAATTAACTAACTAGCCCCAACTGATCGTACGATATATTTTCTCATTGCTTTCGTATTTCTTTTCTTTCTTTCTTTTTTTTTTTTGGTTGGCTAACCCGATAGCGTCCTAGGCCCCCTGTAGATCAGGTAACGACCTTGGCCATCTTGTCCTAAGACCCCCTGTAGATCAGGTTGCGATCTTGAATTATTTTTCTTATCTTGAGGCCCCCTGTAGATCAGGTAGCGACCTTTGAGGCCCCCTGTAGATCAGGTAGCGACCTCGTCCCCCGGAAACCCGTGCGGGACCCAGTTGGGCTAATTAATCAATTACCATCCTATATTATCACTTTCATATCATAACTCAATTTCATGCTTTCATCATATTCTTTCATCACATTCTTTCCACTATCATCTCATGTACCTCATGCATGCTTTCATAAGGAATATCAAGTCATCATCATCGTCTCACTCATATAGATATAAGCATGCATACAATCATAACAAACATATATATACACTCAAGCATGCATAAAATCATAGCATATTAAATACATAATATATATTAAGCAAGTGTAATTCATATACACTTACCTCGCAGGTAAGAACAATAAAATCTCACAAACCAACTATTGAGTCCGTTTCCCACTCGGACTATCCTCCTTTATTGTGCTTGGATACGCTCACAAAGCAACTACGTTATAGTTAAACAAAACCTTCAACAACACCTGCGGAGAATATCATATTCCTCGTATTAAACTTCTCGCTTCAAACACCAGTTAAATTCATTCCTTTGATTAAATTAGCTTATAGCATTTTCTAGAATCCCAATTTAATTAATTAACCTTTAATTAATTAATTAAATTTCACCAGAACAACGTTTTGCCCGCAGGCAATTTCTGAACCCACCTGTCATCAAATCTTATCAAACAAACAACCCATAATCACCAGAATAAAGTAACGAGCATAATGGAATTTCCAATTATCCATTTTGACAAGCCTAAGGTCAATTTAGGCTAAATCGCAATAAGGAAAACGAATAAATTCATAACTTATTCGTTACTGTTACGCTCAGGATGTGATACGCAATGGGTTTTAAATTTATATTCTCGTTATATTTATCCTAACTCCTAGCGAACCCGCAGTGTACGGGACGTTTGTAGTAGGGATAGTATTCCGAGGTCGAACACAAAGACTAAGGTGAGATTGATTCAATTAGTGATTAAGATTAGTGAAGATCTAGGCTAAGAATAGAGAAGAAATAAAGAAATGAAAACTTCAATGTTTTTGGTTGGTTTTTAGGTGATCAATCAAGGATCACAAACGACGCAAGTAAACATCAACTAAACTAACAATCAATGCAAACAAACAAACTAGACACGAGATATAGATCAAAGAAAGAAAAGCGGATTCTAGGGGTTGGAAAGTCCGATTATAGATCAAGCTATCTAATCATTCCTTGGATTAACTATGATATGTTGGGAGTAAGCATTTCTAGATTGGGATCAATCACCGGGTAGGTCTCATGGTCCACTAGTCCATTCCTAAGGTCTCATCACCGGGTAAGTCTCTAAGAACCTAAGGGACAGAATTCTACACAAACCGGATTATCACCTAGAGATCTAACCTATTCTTACCGGGTAAGTCTCGAAAGGGTTAGTCCTAAGCAACTATCCTAGCACACTTAGTCCAATGGCGGCTTATGAGGCTCACCACTACCTAGGGTTTGTCATCTTCAAAATCTAAGAGTAAGAATCACCGGGTAGGTCTCTTCTAACACTTAGTTGCTATCACTAGGTCATCCTAGGGTAGATTTAACTCAACAAATTCTAGGATTTCAACACTCTAACTGACTAAAGCTAGATCCATCGAACCAGGGAAGATCACGGGATGTTCTACCAAGTCCACGGCCGTGGTTTGGCAAGAACAAACCGTGGATTCTAACAGAGGCTACGTTCAAGCACACAAGTCATCCAAGGGTTAATCTAAGTCCATCCTATCATAGTCTAGCCATAACCATTCCTTCCTTACCCTAGAATCACATCTATTTAGCCTATAACATACATCATAGCAATCAAAATCATCAAATATAAAATCATGGCTTCCATTTGCAAGATAATGAGGAGAAAGAGATGAACAAGTTAAGTAAACAAAACCAAGCTGAAAATGGAATTAGAATGACTCACAACCCTTCTTAAAGAAGGTTCAAATGGTTCATACAACTCAAGAAATCGATTTCGAAATTCTTCACTACAAAGCTATCCAAATCTATCAATGGTGTGTTCTTCTTCTTCTCAAATCAAGCTCTTCCTCCAATGGTAGCTTCGTTCTACCTTCTTCCCCAAGAATCTTCTTGTTGAGAGAATATTTTTGAGTGGATGATAGTGGATAATGGAGAGCTGCTCCAAGATGATTCTCTCAACCAATGCAGAACCACTTTTATACTCCAACTTTGCAAGAGCTGGCCAAGAGATCGTGGCACAACTGTCACGAAAACCTGGCAAAATCCACGGCCATTTCCACGGCCGTGGAGTGTCAGTGAACCGTGATTCTGTGCTTCAGCTTTGCCTTTGATCATTAAGCTTCGATTTGGTGCATAACTTGTGTTGGCAAGGTTCCATGAGTCCTCCCTAGCCTTTAGATTTCATCCTAATGAGTCCGAGGGTGTGTCACCTTGATGAACGATCCTCAAACGTATCTTTTAAGCTCCTAAATCTCCCAATATGCCTACAAAGCAATGCACAAGTCCGTGTAGACGTCTATCTCGACATAATACGTGAATTGAGTGCAAACGTCGTTAACTAGTGCTAAACCATGCATGAGTGAGCGAGAAATCTATCTAAATGACTACCTAAACCTAAGTCATAAATCGTGTTATCAAAAATACCCCATACTTAAGGTTTGCTCGTCCTCGAGCAAATTCCCAACTATAGACTAAGAGATGACATGATTTATGTATGCAGAAAAATGGTAAAATCTTTTTGGGTTTGTGCTTCTACTATTGGATCACCTTCATAGTCATGTTTCATGGCAATGGACAAGCAATTATTGTTAGCATGAAATATTGTGATACTTTAGGCACGTTTTCTAAACGTATTTGATTCATATTGATGGTCTTTGATTGAGCTTTGTTGCATATGTGAGCTAGTATTACCTATATTGTCGATATGGATGTCTACACTAGCTTTATGTTGAAATATAGGTGATTGAGAGTCATTTCCGAACGGAATCGAGCAAAGGAGAGTTGATTGAATATGTCCATGGATTGAGGGCATTCTTAGGAGCAAATTGGAGTTCAACTTGAGGAATGCACGAGGCTAGGGAAGAATCACGTTCTTGCCCAAAACCACGCTCTAAAATACGGCCGTACTACAAACCACATTTAGTTCCATGGCCGTGGAAGTATGCAAAGAGAGGCGTGATGCATTCCAATAACTATTACGGTCATGGAACATATGGTCCAAACCGTGACACATTCCACGCTCTAAATTACGGTCGTGGAATCTTCCACGACCGTGATCTTGGCGATCTTTTTCGCCACACTTTGAAGCCACGATCTTTTGAAGATTGGGCCGGGCCGATATTTTATCTTGCCCTATAAAAAGACGGACAAAGCAAGATTCCGTCATGCCCGCTTACAAGCCCTGCTTACACCACGCTTAGATCCTCGCTTAGCGGCATTCATCTCCGCTTAGAGAATCGGAACGCCCGCATTATCCCTCGCTTGGAAGCAATTGACATCTCGTTGGAGATCGAAGTTCGCATTAGGGAATTGCCCTAATCTCGCACCTTTGGTGGAGATTGCTATTGAGATCTCCGGATTTGCGGAAGATCGAAGCTTTTGGAAGATTGTTGCAAGAAGACCTCTCTTCTTGTTTAGGTTTGATTTGGAAAACGGATTGACATCCCGTTTCCCCTTCTTTCCCAAGATTGTGATTGTTTGCTTTATTCTGCATCCATTAACAATATTTGTTCTTGGTTGTGACTTTGAGATTGGTTTGAAGATTATTGAAAGTTTTCGGAAGTTTTCATCTTTCTATCTTTTAATTCTTGAATTTGATATCAACATGACTGTTATTGGCTAAAAACCCTTAACAATTCTAAGGTGAAGGGTTGATAGTTGTGGCTTAGATGATGATAAATCGATCGTAAACAGATTAGACCCTGAGAGTTAGAGAGAATCATCGACAAACCCTAAATTACGGTTTGTTCTTGAGTTCCACGGCCGTGGAGTCTCAAGATCTGCCCGTAATTTCCCTTAAGTTTACGAACCTGCTTTTACTTTAATCTAAAGTTAAAGATTTGCTTTAACTTTGTTTAGGCTTGCCTTTTCTAGGTGGTAGTGAAGCCTCAACGACCTCTACCTCGATTGTGAGTGTCATAACCGTAATCGGCTAAGTTAGTCTTGATCCTTGGATTACAAGTTTGGGTATTTGACATTGATTCTTGCCTTTAAAACCTTTCTATATTGAAGCCTCAACAACCTGTATAGAGAGTGTCTTGTAGGTGAGTCATATAAGGTTTTTGGAACTTCACCGTACGATTACCTTACATTAGCATACCTTTGCATATCTCAACTCTGTCTTTATATCATTAGTATATCTTGAATCGATTGCCACAGCTGGATACTTGGATCTTTAGGATTGTTGTTTTTCCCAATATTTGCAAAACTCTCATATTTACTCGCTTGATAACCTGCAATTGAATTTGTTCCCACCCAAATCCCTGTGTTCAATACTCTGGAATTCTTGCTTAACTACGTCGATCCGTACACTGCGGGTTCGCTTGCTTGATTCTAGTTTTATAAATTTAAAACTTATTTGCACACACCTCTAGGGGCGAACAATTATATATCAAATAAATAACGGCATGGAAAGACAATTGTACTTAACTCAAAAGCATGCATGAAATGTAAAAATGAAGAAGCCAAGAAGATCAAGAGCATATCCAATCTAGATTACTAAGTCTTACAAACATGCAAATAGGTCATAAGGTCTTATGAACTAAAAGGCCAAGAAACGTTGTGATTAGGTGGGGATTTTCTTCTAGGCTATGTGGTGCTAATCCGGGAATGGAACTAACTCCACAATCTTGTCCTCGATCAACTTCCCTCAAGTGTATATTTTTCTCTATCTTTTCTTTCTTTTCTTTTTCTTTGACTTATTTTTGAGACAATGACATTGGTGTACAAAAGCCGAAACCTTGGTGATTAGCCGTCCTCGGGCTTTTTCTATTTTTTCGAGGTGCATCCACACCGGGCACACATACCAAAGCTCGTTAGGACTATTGGTTTATTTGACTTTGGCAAGGCACCAACACCCGATTATGTGAAGTGTACCGAGTTACTTGTCATCAAAGCCAACGTCCCCAAACATATGTTTTTGTCTACACTTTCACAACAAATTCAGCATTTTATGCATGATATTCTTTCATCAACATCTTCACCTCACACTTGCTTTTTATACACATCAACACACTATCATGCTCCTATTCCCGGATGGGTCAAAAGAGGTCAAATTTATATCAATTGAGGTGCTCAAATAATCATGATCAAGATGAGAATTAGAGAGAGATGAATTGCCTCATTCATTCCTAGATGGTATGCAAGAACTAGCATGTAATTTCGACTTTCAATACTCAATCCATCCTAGGCAAACATCATTATCACAAATCATCCATGGAATTCAAAAGAAGTACTTCAAGTCCACATATGCACTCATCAATCTAACACATAAGGCCATCCATAGTCAATCCACAAGACAAGGTTCATCATTAGGGTCATATCCAAGCCTAGAAAGCACAAAAATTTTTAAATTTTCTGATTTTTATGGGATTTTCGAAATGAATATATACAATGCAAGACATGTGAAAATATTAAACTACCCTAGATGCTCATCATGCAAAGGATCGTGCAAACCCCACCCCATACTTAGAAACACATTGTCCCCAATGTGTAAATGAAGTAAAGAAGAGTGAAAGAAGGTTCTCACAATGTAAAAATGGTTTGCTATGGTATTTGGGGTTCTCAAGTGGAATTGATGTTGGATGATCCTATCTACCATGGTAGAGAGCTCTAAGTATTCATCAAGGCGTCGGGACCCGCGCTAGACACCGCTAGCCGTCCAAGTTCCGCGTCCGCTCCACCCATAATTGATGAGGGGTTCATCATCATCATTCACTTGCCAAGCAAGGCTTCCAATGCTACTAAGATTCTAGCACACACAAAGCACACACAAAGCACACACAAAAACAGAAAAATCTAAAACAAAAACAAAACGAGAAAAGGAAAATGTTACCGATGGGTTGCCTCCCATCAAGTGCTTCTTTAAGGTCATTAGCTTGACCAAACTCGGGGGCGTCTACTCAAGGTAAAGTGGGGCAATCATATCCACCGGAGTTCCCGGGATATACTTCTTCAACCGGTGCCCATTCACCTTAAAGTTTTCACAATGCTCCCCTCCTATCTCAATAGCTCCATGGGGAAAGATCTTCTTCACCACATATGGCCCGGTCCATCTTGATTTGAGCTTTCCGGGAAAAAGCCGCAGCCTCGAGTTGAAGAGAAGGACAAGGTCGCCTTCACTCAACTCCTTGGGGATGATCTTCTTGTCATGCCACCGCTTGGTCCTCTCTTTGTAGATCTGGGCATTCTTGTATGCATCCAACCGGATCTCTTCAAGTGCGTTCATATCAAGCAATCTCTTCTCTCCTGCCTCCTTGAGGTCAAAATTTAGCCACTTAATGGCCCAATGCGCTCTATGCTCTATTTCTACCGGAAGGTGGCAAGACTTGCCATAGACCAACTTGTAAGGAGTAGTGCCAATTGGTGTCATGAAAGCGGTCCTATATGCCCACAAAGCATCATTGAGCTTCATAGCCCAATCCTTTCTAGTTCTAGATACCGTCTTCTCGAGAATGACCTTTATCTCCCGGTTGGAGATCTCCACTTGGCCACTAGTTTGAGGATGGTAAGGTGTTGCCACCTTATGAGTTACCCCATACTTAGCCAAAAGTGCCCCAAAATTCCTATTGGTGAAGTGTTTTCCTCCATCACTTATGATTACCCTTGGTGTTCCAAACCTAGGGAAAATCACTCGGTTGAAGAACCGCACCACAACCTTGGCGTCATTTGTAGGAGAAGCGATCGCCTCCACCCATCTCGAAACATAGTCAACCGCCAATAGGATGTAGAGGTTGCCACAAGAAGAGGGAAATGGTCCGATGAAGTTCACTCCCCACACATCAAATATTTCCACTTCTTGTATGTTGTTCAAGGGCATCTCGTTCCTCCTTGAGATGTTGCCCGTCCTTTGGCAAGCATCACAAGCTACCACAAAGCCTTGCACATCCTTGAACAAACTTGGCCAAAAGAAGCCCGATTGCAACACTTTCGCACATGTCTTGTGCGAGCTAGCATGCCCTCCACATGGCAAGGAATGACAATGGAGGATCACACTCTCCACCTCATCCTCCGGTATGCATCTTCTAAACATTCCATCCGGCCCTCTCTTGAACAAAAGTGGTTCACTCCAATAGTAGTGCCTCACATCTTTGAAGAACTTCTTTCTTTGGACATATGTCAAACCAGGAGGCACTTCCTCACACACTAAGTAGTTCACAATGTCGGCAAACCATGGCTCACTTCCTCTAGATACTTGGAACAAGCACTCCTCCACCATTTGCAATTGCTCATCCCAGAATGAATCATCAATCGGGATGTCATCTCTTTCAAGCTCCAATGGTGGGAGTCTACTAAGGTGATCCGCCACAGAGTTCTCGGATCCCTTCTTGTCCCGGATTTCCAAATCAAACTCTTGTAGAAGAAGGATCCACCGAATCAACCTTGGCTTGGCGTCCTTCTTTGTAAGTAGATAACGGATCGCAGCATGATCCGTATAAACTATGACCTTTGCTCCAACAAGATATGAGCGGAACTTCTCAAATGCGTACACAACCGCTAGCAACTCTTTCTCGGTGGTAGCATAATTTAGTTGGGCATCATCTAGCGTCTTGCTAGCATAGTAAATAGCATGAGTGCGCCCATCTTTCCTTTGCCCCAAAACAGCCCCTACGGCTACATCGCTTGCATCACACATGATCTCAAATGGTAAACTCCAATCCGGAGGTTGCATGATAGGTGCGGAGATCAAGGCGTTCTTCAACCTACAAAAAGCCTCAAGACAATCTTTGGAAAAGACAAAGTCAACATCCTTCATTAGTAGGTTAGTAAGAGGCTTAGAAATTTTAGAGAAGTCTTGAATAAACCTCCGGTAAAAACCGGCATGCCCTAAGAAACTCCTTACCCCTTTCACCGAGGTAGGTGGTGGCAACTTCTCTATCGTTTCAATCTTGGCTCTATCAACCTCAATGCCACGATTGGACACCAAGTGTCCCAACACAATACCTTCACTTACCATGAAGTGGCATTTTTCCCAATTCAAGACAAGATTTGTCTCCTCACATCTTTGCAATACCAATGACAAGTTAGCCAAGCAATTATCAAAGGAAGAACCATAAACAGAGAAATCATCCATGAACACTTCCATGATATTTTCAATGTATTCCGAAAAGATGGCCATCATACACCTTTGGAAGGTGGCGGGTGCATTACACAACCCAAATGGCATTCTCCTATAAGCAAAAGTACCCCATGGACATGTAAAGGTGGTTTTCTCTTGGTCATCGGGGTGGATAGGGATTTGGAAGAATCCACTATAGCCATCTAAATAGCAAAAATGAGAATGTTGAGCTAACCTCTCTAGCATTTGGTCAATGAAAGGGAGAGGGAAGTGATCTTTCCTAGAGGCCATGTTAAGCTTCCTATAATCAATGCACATCCTCCAACCCGTAACCGTCCTAGTTGGGATTAGTTCATTGTTCTCATTAGTCACTACGGTCATCCCACCCTTCTTAGGTACTACATGAACGGGACTAACCCACTTACTATCCGAGATAGGGTAGATAATTCCCACATCTAGCAACTTAATGATTTCCTTTTTGACTACCTCTTTCATTATGGGATTCAATCTCCTTTGATGTTTAATAGAGGGTTTATGATTATCTTCCATCATTATCTTATGCATGCACAAAGAAGGTTTTATGCCAACCAAATCATCAATAGTATAGCCAATGGCTTTTTTATGCAATCTTAGTTCATGCAACAACTTAGCAAGTTCATCATCACTCAAGCATGCATTCACAATCACCGGATATGTTGAATTATCACCAAGGAAAGCATACTTCAAATGAGAGGGGAGGGGTTTAAGTTCAAGTTTAGGAGGACCTTTGTCGAGCGGAGACAATCCAAACAACGTTGGATGAGATGAATCCAAAGCAAATGAAGACCCTTCAAGGCTCCTTGAAGCTTGATCATCAATAAGGTCCGATTCAAGGGAAACCACGGCTGGAACCACGGTTGGCTCGACTTCCACGGCCGTGGACCTTGCCTGGCTCCTTTGTTGTGGCTCTGCAGAGAGTTCTACGGCCGTGAAACCACTTCCACGGCCGTGGAACTTGCAGCTGTTCAGCTCCTCTTCGTGGTCTTCATCTTCAACTCTTGCCTCCTTTTCCAATGCTTCTAAGGCCTTGATCTCTTCATTGCAAGCCTCCTCAACACCTTCCTCCATCATACTTAAGGTAAGAACCTTCTCCAAGGGGTCCTTGATCAAGATCGAGCTCACAACTTCTCTAGATTCCTCTTGCTCGACTATGTTGAAGACATCCTCATCAAGGGTTGGCCCTTTCATCATTGTGGATAACTTGAACTTGATGTTCTCTTCTCCAATGTTGAAGGAGAGAGTCCCATTCTTGCAATCCACTAGGCATCCGGAGGTGGCTAGGAAAGGTCTTCCTAAGATGATGGGAACCGGATAGTCCGCCGGAATATCCAAGACCACAAAATCAATTGGCACATAGAATCCTCCTAGCTGCACCGGAATGTCTTCTAAGATCCCAACCGGATGAGTGATAGATCGGTCCGCCATATAGAGGGTCATCTTGACCGGTTTTGGCTCTCCTAGCCCGACCTTGTTGCAAAGTGCAAGCGGTATGATGCTTACACTTGCCCTAAGATCACAAAGGGCCTCATACTTCACATCTCCTACCCCAATTGGGACACAAAAGGAACCCGGATCTCTTAGCTTGGGAGGCATCTCCTCCTTCATTATTTGGATCAACTCCGAAGATCTCTTGGTCATTCTTATCTCCCCATACTCCTCCAACTTCCTTTTGTTGGAGAGTATCTCTTTCAAGAACTTGCCATATGCCGGCATTCCTAAAATAGCATCCATGAACGGAATGTTAATATGCAATTTAGACATTAGTTCAAGGAACTTACCAAAGTGATTGTCCAAGCGAGCTCTTGCTCGTGATTGAGGGAACGGTAGTGGTGGTTTGTATGGAGGTGGTGCCACATAAGTTGGCTCTACATCCTTGCTCTTGCCTCCATCTCTTTGCAAAGTCTCTTCCTCTATCACCACTTGTTTCCCCTTAACATTCTCCTTGGACAAAGGATCTTTCATGCTCAACCCACTCCTTGTAGTGATAGCCAACACTTGGCCTCTTGGGTTGTCTTCGGTTCTTCCGGGAAGCTTTCCCGGATCTCTATGGGCTTCACCCGCCTTTTGGAACACTTGTGCTTCCAACACCTTTTGAGCCTTAGAAATGGAAGTCACGGTGCTCTCAAGACCACTCAACCTTCCAAGAAATTGCTCAAACATCATTTCGGTTCTATCCTTTGGAGGTTGAGTAAATCCGGGTGGAGGTTCTTGTGAAGCTTTTGGTGGTGGAGTTGTGCTTGTGGAAGCGGGAGGGTTCAAGGCTCCATCCGGGTTAGAGTAGGAAAATCCGGGATGGTTGTGGTTAGACCGGTAATTGTTGAATTGCCGGTTGTTGTTGAAGTTCCTTGGGCCTTGATAATTGGTGTAATTGCCCCTTCCCATGTAATTCACATCCTCCTCCTTGGAAGATAAGTTAGCTTGTGGAAGCACTTGAGGAGTTGCTTGGTTCTTCAAAGTAGTAGCACACAACTCTCTCAAAGACTTCAATTCATTGTTGATGGCGTCAAGCTTGAAATTGCTCATGGTGACCTCACTCACCTCATATGCTCCCGCCTTTCTCCTTTCACTCTTCCTATGGGAGTATTTCTCAATCACTAGAGCTTGCTTCTCCACAAACTCCCAAGCTTCATCTACATGCTTCTCCATGAAAGTCCCACCGGAAAGAGATTGGAGCTTGAATTGGCTATCTTCATCAATTCCTTTGAAGTAGATCTCTAATAGCTCAATTTTCGGTATGCCATGGTGTGGACAATCTAGGAGAAGATTTTTGAACCTCTCCCAAGACTTGAATAAACTCTCTCTATCCTTCATCACGAAGGCATTTATCTTCCCTCTTAGCTCGGTAGTCTTGGAAGGTGGGAAGAACTTAGTCAAAAACTCGGTTGTCATCTCCTCCCAAGTACCAACTCGCCCTTGTGGAATAGATTGATACCAAGCCAAGGCTTTATCCTTAAGAGAGAAGGAAAAAGCCCTAAGCTTATGGTTGTTGCTCTCCAATCTTGGCGGTCTAAGAGTCTCCATCAAGATCTCATAATTCATCAAGTGTTGATGAGGAGACTCTCCTTCCATCCCTCCGAATTGATTATGCCGGATCATTTGTAGAACTTGAGGGCGGAGTTCGTAATCATGGGCTGCGGGATCTCCTAAGTTCACACCCGGACGGTGTGCTCTTTGTGCCGGATCCATACGTTGCCCCAACGTTTGTGGCTCTTCCATAGCAATGGGCACAACCCTAATATTCACCGCCGCCGGCTGCGGTTGTGGTGGAGGTGGAGGAGGTTGTTGACGGTTAAGCTCTCTTTGCACAAGAGCTTGCCTAATCTCCTCAATCTCCCTCCTAGTTGCCTCTTGCCTCTCATTGGAAGTCTCCTTTCATTCTCCAAAGCTTCATCCCTTATCCTTATTTTCCCTAAGGCTTCATCCAATTCAGCTTGGAGATCTCTTCCGGCCATCTCTTTTCCCTTTTTAATACTCTTGGATCTAGATCTAAGGGTTTTCTCCGGTTCGGGATCCAATGGAGCTAAATCCTTGCCACGAGATCTTCGCATACACCTAAAGAGTAAGAGACGTCCTGAAAAGCAAAGACACAAACCAAAAAGAGATCAAAAGCAACAAGAAAGATCTACACTACAAACAATCACAAAATAGACTCAATCTAGACCTAGTCCCCGGCAACGGCGCCAAAAACTTGTTACGCTCAGGATGTGATACGCAATGGGTTTTAAATTTATATTCTCGTTATATTTATCCTAACTCCTAGCGAACCCGCAGTGTACGGGATGTTTGTAGTAGGGATAGTATTCCGAGGTCGAACACAAAGACTAAGGTGAGATTGATTCAATTAGTGATTAAGATTAGTGAAGATCTAGGCTAAGAATAGAGAAGAAATAAAGAAATGAAAACTTCAATGTTTTGGTTGGTTTTTAGGTGATCAATCAAGGATCACAAACGACGCAAGTAAACATCAACTAAACTAACAATCAATGCAAACAAACAAACTAGACACGAGATATAGATCAAAGAAAGAAAAGCGGATTCTAGGGGTTGGAAAGTCCGATTATAGATCAAGCTATCTAATCATTCCTTGGATTAACTATGATATGTTGGGAGTAAGCATTTCTAGATTGGGATCAATCAACGGGTAGGTCTCATGGTCCACTAGTCCATTCCTAAGGTCTCATCACCGGGTAAGTCTCTAAGAACCTAAGGGACGGAATTCTACACAAACCGGATTATCACCTAGAGATCTAACCTATTCTTACCGGGTAAGTCTCGAAAGGGTTAGTCCTAAGCAACTATCCTAGCACACTTAGTCCAATGGCGGCTTATGAGGCTCACCACTACCTAGGGTTTGTCATCTTCAAAATCTAAGAGTAAGAATCACCGGGTAGGTCTCTTCTAACACTTAGTTGCTATCACTAGGTCATCCTAGGGTAGATTTAACTCAACAAATTCTAGGATTTCAACACTCTAACTGACTAAAGCTAGATCCATTGAACCAGGGAAGATCACGGGATGTTCTACCAAGTCCACGGCCGTGGTTTGGCAAGAACAAACCGTGGATTCTAACAGAGGCTACGTTCAAGCACACAAGTCATCCAAGGGTTAATCTAAGTCCATCCTATCATAGTCTAGCCATAACCATTCCTTCCTTACCCTAGAATCACATCTATTTAGCCTATAACATACATCATAGCAATCAAAATCATCAAACATAAAATCATGGCTTCCATTTGCAAGATAATGAGGAGAAAGAGATGAACAAGTTAAGTAAACAAAACCAAGCTGAAAATGGAATTAGAATGACTCACAACCCTTCTTAAAGAAGGTTCAAATGGTTCATACAACTCAAGAAATTGATTCCGAAATTCTTCACTACAAAGCTATCCAAATCTATCAATGGTGTGTTCTTCTTCTTCTCAAATCAAGCTCTTCCTCCAATGGTAGCTTCCTTCTACCTTCTTCCCCAAGAATCTTCTTGTTGAGAGAATATTTTTGAGTTGATGATAGTGGATAATGGAGAGCTGCTCCAAGATGATTCTCTCAGCCAATGCAGGACCACTTTTAGACTCCAACTTTGCAAGAGCTGGCCAAGAGATCGTGGCACAGCAGTCACGAAAACCTGGCAAAATCCACGGCCATTTCCACGGCCGTGGAGTGTCAGTGAACCGTGATTCTGTGCTTCAGCTTTGCCTTTGATCATTAAGCTTCGATTTGGTGCATGGCTTGTGTTGGCAAGGTTCCATGAGTCCTCCCTAGCCTTTAGCTTTCATCCTAATGAGTCCGAGGGTGTGTCACCTTGATGAACGATCCTCAAACGTATCGTTTAAGATCCTAAATCTCCCAATATGCCTACAAAGCAATGCACAAGTCCGTGTAGACGTCTATCTCGACATAATACGTGAATTGAGTGCAAGCGTCGTTAACTAGTGCTAAACCATGCATGAGTGAGCGAGAAATCTATCTAAATGACTACCTAAACCTAAGTCATAAATCGTGTTATCAGTTACTAACCCGATTGACGATCCGAAAGAAGATTCGGAATCACAACGACGCAGGCTACGCTCGGACACCATCAAATTAACCGGAATCTGAGCGACGGAACCTCCCTAGTATCATATATGCTCGACCAAGCCTTCCCTTGCGCGGAAATGTAGAAACTCGGTACCAAAATGAAGAGAATGAAGAGAGGAATCCAAAAACTCAAACGGATTTGAAATCAGATTAGAAACGGAGAGTAGAGCTGAGTTTGAAGGTTGAGAGAAATCAGAGCTTTTTCGAGGAAACGTGAAAGAAAATGAATTAATAAGCGTTATTTCCTCTATTTATAGCGAAGACGATAATTATCCTTTAGCGGAGTCGATAATTATCCTTTCACCGATCCGAAAGCGGTTTAAGCCCCTTTCTCCAAACTTCTCGAAATTGGAACAATAAATCTGAAATATTGTATGGATAATTATTCCGCAATTGTCTCGAAAAACGCGTATTCCTAAGCCGTCTTTCTTAGCCGCTAAGAAACAAAATAGCGACTCTTTTGGCCGTTTTGCCTTTCCATGTTTTTTCATATCTAGGACATGTCCGATGTCCTGATCATTTCTCTCAACTGCATTTTTATTAATTGAAGCTTCCAAATGCTCCAAATAACACCTGGGTGTAATATCATCTAGGAGGAGGTTACCTCGATAGGTATCTCGTGTTAAAACGGATTTAATTCCTTAAAATTCTCGATTAGGTCATCTTCGATTTTTGACTGTTACAAATATCTCCCACTTTAAGAAATTTCGTCCCGAAATTTAAGAAAGGACGTAGAACCAAACTCGTAGATATATAAAAAGGATGCACAACCGGATCACAATTTCTCGAGGTTATTACTCAAAAAGATCGGGGTATTTCACTCTCATATCTCGCTTGGTCTCCCATGTAGCCTCTCGAGCTGAATGATGTCCCCATCTAACCTTCACCATCGGAATCTCCTTGTTTCTCAATCTTTGAACTTGCCTGCCTAAAACCTCAACTGGTTCTTCTGGGTAGGACAAGTTCTCAGATACTTCTATCTCAGGTTCGGGAATGATATGACTAGGATCTGACCTATACCTCCGTAGCAACGATACATGAAAGACGTCATGCAATCTTGATAAATCTGGTGGTAACGCCAACCTATACGCAAGTGGTCCGATCTTCTCTAAGATCTCATATGGACCAACGTATCTCGGTGCTAACTTCCCATGCCTACCAAATCTCATAACTCCCCTCCAAGGAGATACCTTCAAAAACACTCTATCGCCTATCTCATATGTCATCTCTCGTCTATGGCGATCAAAGTAGCTCTTCTGACGATCTTGTGCTGCCTTCAAGCACTGCTTTACTACTTGTACTTTCTCTATTGTCTGTTGTACAAGTTCAGGACCCTCTATCTGTCGCATGCCCTCAAAATCCCAACACACAAGTGTGCGACACTTCCTTCCATACAAGGCCTCGTAAGGGGCCATACCAATACTTGAATGGAAACTGTTATTATACGCAAATTCGAGCAATGGCAGGTTAGAATCCCAATTACCTTTAAGCTCCAAAACACAAGATCTCAACATCTCCTCCAAGGTCTGAATCGTTCTCTCTGATTGCCCGTCTGTCCGAGGATGAAATGTCGTACTAAAATGCAATCTTGTACATAAGGCATTTTGCAGACTTCCCCAGAAGTGCGATGTAAACCTTGGATCTCTATCAGATACAATCGATACAAGGACTCCGTGCAGTCGAACAATCTCTCTCACATACAACTCTTCCAGCTCATCTAAGGAGTTATCTTGTCTCATCGGTAGAAAGTGAGCAGATTTCGTCAATCTGTCTACAATCACCCATACCGTGTCATTCTTTTTGAAAGTCCTAGGAAGTCCAACAACAAAATCCATTGTAATCCACTCCCACTCCCACTCAGGAACTGATAAAGATTGTAACTTTCCTGCTGGTGCTTGGTGTTCAGCCTTCACTTGCTGACACACTAGACATCGAGCCACAAAATCAGCTACCTCTCGTCTCATCCTGGGCCACCAATAGATCTTCCTCAGGTCATTAAACATCTTCGTACTCCCAGGATGCATGGAATACCTCGAGGAATGTGCCTCTTCAAGTAGATTCTTCTTTAACTCCTCAGTGTTTGGCACGCATATCCGTGCACCTCTGTATAACACTCCCTGATCAGACAACTGGAAGTGTGTAGTGGTAGAATCTCCCACTTTAGCTTTCAACTTCTTCAGTGTAGTATCCTCATCTTGTCTAGTTGAAATCTCATCGAGAATCAACGGTCTAACCTGAATGTTCGCTATCAACTCGGATCCTCTTACATCCATCTCTACTCTCATAACTCTGAGAGCTAATAGATGTTCAACTTTGTAGTTGACCTTACTGCCTTGGTCACTGCTCTTTCTACTAAGAACGTCAGCTACCACATTCGCCTTTCCTGGATGGTACTCTATAGTACAATCATAATCCTTGAGTAACTCCATCCATCTTCTTTGCCTCAGATTCAGATCCCTCTGAGTGGGAATATACTTCAGGCTTTTATGGTCGGTAAGCACCGGAAATGTATCACCATAAAGATAGTGCCTCCAGGTCTTAAGAGCATTAACTATAGCAGCAAGCTCTAGGTCATGTGTAGGATAGTTCTGCTCATGAGGTTTCAACTGTCTAGATGTATATGCTATTACCTTCCCTTCCTGCATTAGAACTCCTCCTAAGCCACTCCCAGATGCATCGGTGTAAACCACAAAATTACCCTTATCTGAGGGTACAACCAGAATAGGGAACGTAGTCAATCTTTTCTTAAGTTCTTCAAAGCTCTCTTGACAATTGTTGTCCCATACAAACTATTGATTCTTCTTCAGCAAGTTAGTCAATGAGCGCGCGATAATCGAGAAGTTCTTTACAAACCTTATGTAATAACCCGCAAGTCCTAAGAAGCTGCGAATCTCCGTAATGCTCTTCGGAATTTCCCATTCTGTAATAGCCTTGATCTTGGATGAATTAGGTTGTATACCATCTCGTGATATCACTTGTCCTAGAAAGGCAATCTGGTCCGTCTAAAACTCGCACTTGCTGAACTTCGCGTACAACTGTCTCTCCCTCAGAATCCCTAAGATATGTCTCAAATGTTCTTTATGAGTATCTGCATCTCGGGAATATATCATCAATGAAGACCACGACGAACTGATCTAGATAAGGTTAAAATATTGAGTTCATCAACGCCATGAATGTTGCAGGTGAATTCGTCAACCCAAAAGGCATAATTGTAAATTCATAGTGTCCATACCGAGTACGAAAAGTTGTCTTCGGTATAAAATTATCTGCTATCCTTAACTACCAGTATCCCGATCAAAGGTCAATCTTCGAAAATATTGTAGCACCCCTTAATTATCAAGTACATCCTCTATCTTGGGTAAGGGATACTTGTTCTTGATTGTGTTTTTGTTCAGCTGACGGTAGTCTATACACAATCGTAAACTACCGTCCTTCTTCTTCACAAAAAACACTGGTGCACTCCAAGGAGAAATACTCAGGCGTATAAAACCCTCCTCGAGTAACTCCTCTAGTTGTTTCTTTAACTCCTTCATCTCTTACGGAGCAATTGATATCGGTGTTGCACCTGGTAATGCCTCAATCTCAAAGTCTACCTCTCTACTCGGAGGTAAACCTGGTAAATCATCAAGGAAAACTTCAGGAAATTCTCTGACAACATCCACCTCAGATACTCCGGGACTAACAATAGTCGAATCTGACACACTAGCCAGATAAGCTTGACACCCTTCTCGAAGTAATCTAAAAGTTTTCACAGTAGATATGAAGCAAGCAGGAATCATTTCCTCTCACATGTTAGAATCACCTCTCTCACCCCATCTACCTCCATGGTGACTTCCTTTGTAAGAATCAATAGAAAAGGCAGATCCCGTCTCTAGTTGCTCCCTCAAGCAAGGATATAACATATTGTACACGTCTCTCATCAGCGTAGATAACTCCATCTAGAATGGACGCAGTGTTCCTCAATCACTCATCCATTACTAATGGATCAGTAGTCCCCTCAAATGACTTTTCCTCTTGGCGGAAAATCTTCTCAAAATTCTTGTCCATCTTTACTAGAATAATACCCGCTTGAGACACTGTTGTGTCTATGGTGGTATAACTTCTCTCAAATATATCACTAAATCAGATATACAAGCCATATCCGATGGTGGTAGTGATATTGGCTAAACTGGCACCTTAGGGTGCTCTTGATCATTTCTACCCTGAGCATGTACACACTCAATCGACCCTTTGGCTGTGCTCCGCCATCTAAAAGAAAAAGAAACTTTCAAAAGCTTTTCAGAAAACTTCCCACAACCCAAGCCAAGGAATCATATCCCTCCTCTGATACCAACCAAATGTGACACCTATTTCATTTCTAGTTGATTACCAATTAATTAACCCTGTTTAAAATAATAAGCGGAAAAGCGGAAAACGTAAATTTTTAAAACTTTATCTTACAACCATATTCACAACATATATACATACTAACATACGTCATAAACTCCGTTTAACCAAAACACAACTGTTTTAAAACCATGCAAAACATCCTAGGCTGTAGCATCCCATAACAACCCACCTGATATGATCTCAAATCCAGGTGTTGGGTCCAACGTCCTTGCCTTGATCAGGCCGAGTCTGAGTAGCTGAAAAAAATATGTGGATATAACAACAATGAGCCACACACTCATTAAGGGTATACAAATCGCACTCTCCCAATATATATAAGTATCTAATATCCCGTCCCTAAAGGACACTCTATATCCTTCCTCACATTTCAAAGCACACATACATATCCACATTCACATATAATTCCACAACCATTCATATCACATTTCACATAAACATTCAAGCATGTTATCACACATCACATATAACCATATCATCTCATCACATAAAAATAATCATAACATAACATATAACATGCTAGACTCGATCGCATCGATGCATAGGTGATAATTAACTAACTAGCCCCAACTGATCGTACGATATATTTTCTCATTGCTTTCGTATTTCTTTTCTTTCTTTCTTTTTTTTTTCGGTTGGCCAACCCGATAGCGTCCTAGGCCCCCTGTAGATCAGGTAGCGACCTCGGCCATCTTGTCCTAAGACCCCCTGTAGATCAGGTTGCGATCTTGGACTATTTTTCTTACCTTGAGGCCCCCTGTAGATTAGGTAGCGACCTCTGGCTGTTTTTCTTATCTTGAGGCCCCCTGTAGATCAGGTAGCGACCTCGTCCCCGGGAAACCCGTGCGGGACCCAGTTGGGCTAATTAATCAATTACCATCCTATATTATCACTTTCATATCATAACTCAATTTCATACTTTCATCACATTCTTTCATCACATTCTTTCCACTATCATCTCATGTACCTCATGCATGCTTTCATAAGGAATATCAAGTCATCATCATCGTCTCACTCATATACATATAAGCATGCATACAATCATAACAAACATATATATACACTCAAGCATGCATAAAATCATAGCATATTAAATACATAATATATATTAAGCAAGTGTAATTCATATACACTTACCTCGCAGGTAAGAACAATAAAATCTCACAAACCAACTATTGAGTCCGTTTCCCACTCGGACTATCCTCCTTTATTGTGCTTGGATACGCTCACAAAGCAACTACGTTATAGTTAAACAAAACCTTCAACAACACCTGCGGAGAATATCATATTCCTCGTATTAAACTTCTCGCTTCAAACACCAGTTAAATTCATTCCTTTGATTTAATTAGCTTATAGCATTTTCTAGAATCCCAATTTAATTAATTAACCTTTAATTAATTAATTAAATTTCGTTAGAACAACGTTTTGCCTGCAGGCAATTTCTGAACCCACCTGTCATCAAATCTTATCAAACAAACAGCCCATAATCACCAGAATAAAGTAACGAGAATAATGGAATTTCCAATTATCCATTTTGACAAGCCTAAGGTCAATTTAGGCTAAATCGCAATAAGGAAAACGAATAAATTCATAACTTATTCGTTACTAACCCGATTGACGATCCGAAAGAAGATTCGGAATCACAACGACGCAGGCTACGCTCGGACACCATCAAATTCACCGGAATCTGAGCGACGGAACCTCCCTAGTATCATATATGCTCGACCAAGCCTTCCCTTGTGCGGAAATGTAGAAACTCGGTACCAAAATGAAGAGAATGAAGAGAGGAATCCAAAAACTCAAACGGATTTGAAATCGGATTAGAAACGGAGAGTAGATATGAGTTTGAAGGTTGAGAGAAATCAGAGCTTTTACGAGGAAATGTGAAAGAAAATGAATTAATAAGCGTTATTTCCGCTATTTATAGCGAAGACGATAATTATCCTTTAGCGGAGTCGATAATTATCCTTTCACCGATCCGAAAGCGGTTTAAGCCCCTTTCTCCAAACTTCTCGAAATTGGAACAATAAATCTGAAATATTGTATGGATAATTATTCCGCAATTGTCTCGAAAAACGCGTATTCCTAAGCCGTCTTTCTTAGCCGCTAAGAAACGAAATAGCGACTCTTTTGGCCGTTTTGCCTTTCCATGTTTTTTCATATCTAGGACATGTCCGATGTCCTGATCATTTCTCTCAACTGCATTTTTATTAATTGAAGCTCCCAAATGCTCCAAATAACACCTGAGTGTAATATCATCTAGGAGGTCACCTCGATAGGTATCTCGTGTTAAAACGGATTTAATTCCTTAAAATTCTCGATTAGGTCATCTTCGATTTTTGACTGTTACATCGAAAGAGCAAGATCCAAAAGAGATGACATTGGGGGTTCAGGCGAAACAAAAAGGGGATGAGATGGGAATTAATTGTTGGATAGAAAAGGTCAAACCTCTTAAAACCACGTAGTGAACCTTGATCCTGATTGATCAAACTCCAAGACGAAAGTCAAACCTCCCTTGTACAACCTAACACAATCAAATAGTAAATCCAAGGTAATACTAGTAGGAGACTTGTGAATGTTTGGTAGCACTAAATTCACAATGAATTGACACACAATCAAGAACAAACTAAGCTAAACTAGATTAACAAGATTGTCTCTTACTCAATCCTCCTCAACTACATATGAGTAGAACACGATGTAACAAAACGTTTCTAAAGTCAAATTTAATATTCATAATGCCGAAAACACATGTGTCATGCCCTTGTATAATCCAAATTAGGGCTGAAAAATAAGAAATAAAATAACTTAAGTCATTGAGCTCAAAACAAGGACGAAAATAAACAAATAACCCAATAATCTAAAATCCTAAATAATGTAACTTGGATTAAGTTAGAATAATTTCAAGACCGATAATTATTCTATCAACACACGTGCATGGTAGTAATGATTGTCATATATGTCCTCTTATGTGTCAAATTTAATCAGATTGGTTTTGACTCGAGTCATAGACATTTTATTCTTGATGCTTTCACTCTTCTAGATATAATCTTTCTTCCTCTTTTTACATGGAAGTATCTCATCTCGACCCATCTTCTCCTTAGAGTGAATTTCCCTTCTTCGCATGGTTCTATGTCCTTGGCCCTTCGTCATTCCCCCTTCTTTGAAAGCATACGACAACGAATCCCGGTCTTAATTGTCCAAGCAAGCATTTGGTTATAGGGTGTCATAATTTCTCTTTCCTAGTATGGTAGTGCATCCATCCTCACGCCATTTTGATGCGTGTACACGTAAATGATATAAAAAAATAAGAAAGTATATAGCCATTTTATCTCTTAATCAAATACTCAAAACTAGGTGTGAAGAAAACCTCCCTTAAAATCTTCTCTTGTGCTCCTAAGATAGTGTTGTTCTTAATGATGTTAGTAAACTTAATAACCACACAATTAGAAATATAATGATTAAGAACATCAAATGATAATCCCAAGAGGGAGCTAGATGAAGTAGGTAATGGCGTGTACACTCACATTCTTCCGCTCATCCTTAAGATCACTATTTTTCCCAAACACCATAATAAACACAAGCAATAATCCTATAACCACAAGTAGTGTATAAGCATATCCAAATTCATATCTACCTCCAAAGAGCCTCTTAGAGTAGAAAACTTTTTAAGATCCTCAAATCCAAAAAAAGTAGCACACTACAAGTCTTCAACATTGCTTGAATACTTTTAGTCACTATGCCCTTCCTAAAAGGATCTAATATATTCCAAACATGACATTCTCTTTCATAAGTCTCCATCAAACATCTCCTATAGGTAATCTAAACCTCTAATGGTTGACACATCCAAGATAAACCCTCAACAAACACACTTAAATGGCTTCAAGGAATTTGGCACTACCAAAAGACGATTAATTCATAAGGGTGTGTTTCGGTCGGCATGGGCCAGTTTTAGTTCGGTTTCCTATTATAAAAACCCTCCAAATTGCTCCTAATTTGGTTTGTCTCAAATAATTCATCCACTTTCGTAGGAGTCAAAGGGTCAACCACAATCTTCTTATCCTTAAAAGTAAAAATAATATCGGGTGGTTTTACCCTTATGGGTGGTGTGTCTATCATATCGCCAAGGACATCCCAAAAAAAGATGACATGAGTGCATAAAGGCTACTGATAGCATATTTTTATTCTAGTCTCTTGGAGCATTTCTAGTGTAGTTTAGTATAGTTTTGCATGATTTAGACACCCTTACATGAGATTTTGAGCACATTATTGATATATGAATGTCTACTCCATTTTCCTTTAATTTTGTAGGTATTTGAGGCCATCTTGTGCTTAAGAGAAACATATACCCTCATCTAACATATGAAGTGAAGAATGGCGCCTCCTTGTGTGGTCTTCAACTCCCACTATGATCAACAAAGATGTTATTGATATTTTATCACCCTCAAATCCAAACAAGCCCCTACAGATCCAAATGACTCCCTAAAGATCCAATATGAATGGCCTAAGAAGCACCAATAAGGTCAAATTACCCCACATAAACAAGGAAGCATTAGAAAGAGATAGCTTGTGATTTTGGTTCTACCTTAGGCATATGATTCTCTCTTTTTGTTAGAGGAAGCTAGGAAAAATACTTATTTTCAAATCTTCTACCTAGTTTTTAGATTAAACACTTTACTTTTGCAAGAACACCAAGAACTACTTTGTAAAGATGATGCTTATGAAACGTGTCCAATTTGTATTTCTGATTTTCCCTATTAATACTCCATGCTTATTTTTTCAAAGTTTATTGACCATTCAACTTGTTTATTATGATGCATGCTTTAGATTTCATTGCAATCTTTACTATGAGTAACTAAATCCCTCCTCTAAGGATTTGGGGTGAACGCTCCATCTATTGGTTGATTTATAATGACTCAAGTATATATATTGGAACCTTGCATGCATGATTAGCCATCTTCCTAGATGAGTATAACCTAAGTGTTTGAATGCTAAAATTTGTAGAAACGTTTATAACAAACGTACCAAAATTGTTGAGGAAAGTATTCATGTCATATTTGATGAAATCAATGATGCTACTTTGAGTGAAATTTTGCAGATCTTAATCTGAATCAACGAGAAGATCACAATTCGGATGAAGATGAAGATCCTAAAGATCAAGAAAACAATATGAAAGAAAATATTCAAGATACCAGAGAAAACCCTCAAGACCTTGAAACACATCTTCAAGACCTTGAAACAGAAACCTGCAATGTCAGAACTCCGTTTCAAGGCCTTGAAACCCAACTTCAAGGCCTTGAGATAGGATCCAAGGGCAATACATCAACGGTACCCGAATCTAGTCAAGCATATGAGCCTCAACCTTCGGGATCTGTTCCATCTAACAAACAAAGGAAATTTCAACACTCTTCTTACCATTTACAAGAGAATGTTATCTCATATCCAAAGAGTTCAAACTCGATCTAAAGTAAATAACCTATGTGTATTCTCTGCGTTCGTGTCTCTTATTGAGCTAAAGAATTATGTTCAAGCTCTTCAAGAACACGATTGGATCATTGCTATGCAAAACGAACTAAATGAGTTTGAGAGAAACAAGGTTTGGACTCTTACTAAAAGACCAAAGCATCAATCCGTCATTGGCACGAAATGGGTTTTTCCAAACAAGTTGGATAAAAGCGGAAAAGTGATACGAAATAAAGCACGACTTGTAGCACAAGGCTATAACCAAGAAGAATGTATTGATTATGAGGAGACTTTTGCTCCGGTTGTCAAGTTAGAAGCCATACATATGCTACTTGCATTTGCATCCTTCATGAGTATAAAGCTATTTCAAATGGATGTAAAATGTGCTTTCCTAAATGGCTTCTTAGTAGAAGAAGTCTACGTTGCTCAACCTCCTGATTTTGAAAATGATGAATTTCTTGATCATGTATTTAAAGTGGACAAAGCTCTTTATGGTCTTAAGCAAGCCCCTCGAGCTTGGTATGAAAGATTGTCTAAGTATCTCCTCAAAAACAATTTCAAAAGAGGTTTGATTGATAAAACTTTATTTATCAAAACCAGAGGCAACGATATATTAGTTGTACAAATCTATGTTGATGATATATTATTCGGTGCTACTAATGATTCCCTATGCAAGGAATTTTCAAATATCATGTGCTGGGAATTTGAAATGAGCTTAATGGGTGAGCTAAATTTCATTCTTGGACTTCAAGTTACACAAGCAAAGAAAGGAATTTTTCTTAATCAAAACAAGTATACTAAGGACTTGCTTAAGAAGTATAAGATAGATCAATCTAAGGTTGCAAAGACTCCTATGAGTTCGACATTTTCACTTGACCATGACAATAGAAAAGGAGTATCGAGGTATGATCGGTTCACTGTTGTATTTAACCGCTAGTCGATCTGACATTATGTTTAGCATGTGCATGTGTGCAAGATTTCAAGTTGATCCTAAAGAGTCACACTTGATAGCTGTGAAAAGAATTTTTCGGTATCTCAATGGCACTAAGGATCTAGGGTTATGGTACCCACGTCAAAGCTCGTTTCACCTCGTTGGCTATTCAGATGCAGACTTTGCAAGTTATACGGTCGATATGAAGAGCACTTCTGGATGTTGCCAATTATTAGGGTCATCCCTAATCAGTTGGCACTCCAAGAAGCAAAACTCCGTCGCTCTATCCACAGCTGAAGCCGAATATATAGCTGCGGGAGCCTGTTGTGCATAATTTCTATGTATAGCTCAACAACTTCGTGATCTTGGCTTTGATTTGAAAGGTATTCCTACAAAATGTGATAATACTAGTGCTATTTCAATTACTAAAAATCTTGTGTAGCATTCAAGGACTAAGCATATCGATGTAAGACATGACTCTATACGTGATCATGTTGAGAAAGGTGATGTTTCGATCTCTTTTATATCAACTAACTTGCAGCTTGCATATATCTTTACCAAGCCCCTACCTGAAGATCAATTCAATTTTATTAGATTAGAGCTTGATATGTTGAACAAGGAAGCATTAACGTAGGGGGAGTAAATTATTATATTTTCTCTTTCGCATTTAACCCACTTGTCTTTTTCAAGGGCATTGAAAGGCAATTCAAGGGCCTTGAAACGAGAGTCAAGGGTAAATTAAAAACTATGGATCTATTTAAGGATTAATATCTTTTAGATATTTTAAATTCTTAAATTGTTTTTATGTTTCTAAATCTTTTATTTCGGGGTCAAAGTTTTAAAAAAGAATTGTTGAGATTTTATCGGAAACATTGTTGGTCTTTAAAGAGCTTGATCTTATCAAGATATTGTTATTGTTGTTTTCATTCTTTTAAAAGGCTAGAATCTCCTATCTTTTTCATTTTCCATATTTACAGAAATCCTTTTCAAAAACCCCTTGTTTTCTCTCTCAATATCATCTATGGCTCCTAGAAGTAAGAAATCTGCTCCTCTGGCCTCATCTTCCAAAAAGAAATCTGTTCAGATCTCCTTTGCTGCAAAAGAAGAAACACCTTATGAGGATTTGGAAATTTCTCAGACGATCGGTCTTCCCACATCTTGGTTCATCAACTTTCAAGCCTCTGGATCTTGGCTCGATGGTTTTCACAATCGACCTCTCTATATGTTTGATTTGGTGGATACAACATTTCTCAAAACACTTCAGATCCCTTGCATAGACTGACTCAAGAGTTCTACAGTCTGGAAAATCTTAAACCTTGGAGATTTTTCTTTCCCAAGGCTCACAAGGATGTTCTATGTCAATCTCGTCACAAAACGGGACAAAGGAGTTATCACCCTTGAATGTTCTGTAAAAGGTACCCCAATCTCTCTCACTTCTTCTGTTTTGAGTGAGATTCTTGGAATTCCTACAAATATTTCTTTTACTCATCCCTCACGATCAGAAAGTGTTCGACTTGCTAAGGAGAATTTTCTAGTTCCCAATTCAACCTCACGCCAACTTACTCATACTTTCTTAACCCTAGACACTAAAATTGTTTTTACCATTCTAGTTCGATGTGTTGTTCCTCGTGCAAAGTCAAGAGAGCTTTTGATTGATGAGTCCTTGGAACTAATTCATCTGATTATGTCTGGTTAGACATTGATGTACCTAATCTCATCCTCAACCATATGATACACTCCACTAACTCTAAGCGAGCCATCCCTTTGCCTTATGGAAATTTGTTGCCTATTTTACAATTGATACATCCTCTGAAGATCGACAACCCATTCCTGGCAAGATTGATGAGTCCTTCTTAGAACGACTAGGAATAGAGAAGACTTTTGCAAGAGCATGGACTTTAAAAGGGAAAGGAGCTATTCCAGTGCCAGCTCAAGAAGCTCCAACATCTTCTACTCCCACTCCTGAAATCAGGCTAGATGGATGTGAAAAAGAACTAGTCTGTCTGAATCATGAACTGTCTGATTTCCAATTTGACACTAAAAGAAGACTATATGCAAATCATGAACTACTATCTACCATGAAAGCTAAGGTCAATAAAATGTATCTGATGAATGCTCTTATCCTGACCACCATGGGAAGGATCCTACCTATGACTGAAGATGTAGCTCAACATACTCAAGAGAAAGTGGAAAATGTTCTAATGAATTGCAAACGTCGTGTACAAAATAACTTTATTTTGTATCCAACTCATGTTGAGCCAACTATTCTGCCAGTGATCGAATATGAGGTGGTTAAGGAACGAAGAGCTGGAGAAAAAAGACGACGCTTAGCTACTGAAATGATTGATTGGAGCCACAATGTAACACCCCGAATTCTCGGAACTCGGGGAGCTACTGGTTAGGACTTCACAATGGGTCCCGACCTTGGTTTAACAACAACTTTACTAGGATCTTACAACAAGGCACAAATGTATTTAAAACAATTTCAAAACATAATATTTTATTGTATGAATGTACACATGTGACAGCCTTACAAAACATATATATATTTATATAACATGCATGCCGTATGGAAGACTTCCCTGTCCCCATCTAATGAGTACGTGGACCCTGCTGACCATCTTTTCTGGATCTCTCTGCAACTGTCTATGATGCGCCCTTGGATGTCCCTTTTACGTTGACCATAGACGAAGAGGACGAGGCTCTTAGAGTTCGTTCAGATGGACCGATCACCCGATCCCGAGCTAAGGTCATTGCTCGAGCCACCGGCTCCATCATCGCCCGCATTACTTCTTCACTTGGTTCCATTACCGGCATGCCATGTCTCTACACCACCATGGCATAGGCTACCGGTTCCGTTAGCGGCATGTCTCGTCTTTCCGACTCAATGGCATGAAGCTAACTTATTTTCGGACTATATTTTCATGTTTTCCTTTTTATGTAATAAAAGGGATATTCCGTATAAGAATATTCCCTTTTGAACTTATCCTTTTAGGGTTTTCCCTTTTGGGCTTTTCTTCATGTATTTTTGTTTGGCCCGTTGGCCCATAGGTAGGCAAGACTCTCTATATAAGAGATATCTTGCCTCACTTATTTTCCATGTTCAATATTACTAAGTTTTGAGAAGAATTTCCTCCTACTTAGCTTGGGCATCAAAACCTCTCTTCTATCCCTCAAATTTCTTCCTTGGATCTCGTCTTTGATCCTAGAAATCCATATTCGAGGATTCTTCTTAAGAATCAACCTTCGATCCACACAAAAAGGTTTATTCGATCTCTCTAGATCGAAGTCACCTTTGTTTCTTCATCACTTCCGCCTCTTTGGATCCGAAACGATACAACGTTGCACAAAGAATCAAGGAGTAGTTGGAGTTTTGCTTGATCTAGATCCGGAGTTATCCTTGGTTACCTCCAAGGACGCATCAGTCTATCTCTACAAAAACTACAAAACGGAATAACCATAAGCTAACAATCCAAATATAAATAGAATAAGGATAGCACAAACACACCCAAGGTAATATAAACACTCATCATGCTGACACACAATCCGGTTATTATCTGATAGCTTAGGTGATTCACTTTATTCCATTTTAAAGTTGTGGCACGAGAATCTTAAGATTTCTCACCTCCGTTCCTTATCCAACTAGGTGTAGGTTTAACAAACCTCCGCCAGTAGCATCACTACAAACCAAGTATGGACTAGTCCCTAAAGAAACCCCCGACGCCCTCGGGCTAACTGAGCAGAATGCCACCGCCCGTTACTCTTAGGCCAAATGTATAGGTCGATAGATAATTAACACTAAGTACAACTATAAACACATCATTCAAACACCACTATCATTATTCACACTCATATATAGAAGCTAGCTAAGTAAGCCCAAAAGACTTACCTGAATCAAACCTCGACTCCCTTAATCACAACTCGATCCCCAACCGTAGAAACTCAATTGCCTGACATAGGAGGCAAGTGGATCAAAATACATCTCATAGTCTTAGAAGTCTATAACTTCCTAGATGTAGAATCTCATCCTAAGGGAAATTAATAAAATACCCCCTAAGGTAAAATGACCATTTTACCCTTTGTACCGAAACTTCCAAAAATCTCGTAATATATACTTAAACTCTTACTTGGGGCTAAATATCATATTCTAACTCTTAAGAGTGAGTTTAGGTAGAAACTAGAAAACTACACATTTTTCTTACTTTCTAAAAGGTCACTAGGATCCAACTTTGGCTCAAGATATGAAGCCCGAATAAAACTATAAAAATTCTAAGGAAATTATCCAAGTCTTCTATGATATGCATACTAATCATAAGGCCAAAGATCTCTCTAAAACACTAAAACAAACTCTCTATATAAATCTCCAAAGTTGGTTCCAACATCCAGTAATTCATACTTAGCCAAATTAATCACTTCTTTTCCCAAAAAACTGTGTTACTACCCTACTTCGGAACCTAATAAGTCCGAAACTAACAGTTGGATCATCCTCAAAACTTTACACGATATACTATAGTATATGAACTCTAATCCATCAAAATTTCATGTTCATCAGAATCATCTAACTAATTCAAATCTAGATCCTAAAACGGCTTTAACACACAGTTTTTCCAACACAGAATATTTCAGCAACATCCAGAAAATTGCTTACAGCCTCGACTTTGAAAAATCATAACTCCTAAACCTCTTGATGAAATCCTCTCAAATTTTGATATGTTATACTATGTAATCCTAAATGTGACATATCCGAAATCCAAGTCCAACAGAGATCAAAAACCTATTCAAAACTATCTGACAAAACTGCATCATACGCAGTTTTTTCAACACTCAGCACACTTATAAAAACAGCACGAGGAGCCAACTTTGGGACAACATAACTCTCAAACCCCGATGCTTCTCAAATTTTGATATCTTCTACTATAATATGCCGAATACATCATATAAAAATTTCAGCAAAAAAGAAGGAGTTTTGTATACCTAAATCTGGACCTGAAGTCGGGTGCTCGACACAATTTTGCAAAAACAGAAAAGTAACAGATTCTCACTGCTTCTCCCTCCTTGATCTGATTGAGTTTAAGTCAGATTTGTAGAGTCTATTTGTACATATTTATGGAGGGAAAGGTGTTGAAAAGAGGTAAGGGAAAGAAGGAGGTTTGCAAAGGCTGAGACGGATGCCACTAGATCCGATAGCACCCCACTGCATACATCGATGATGGCTGCTGCACATAAACATAAGGGAAAGAAGGAGCCCCAGCTGCTGGTTGCGTGCGAGTTCCTGATGACAAACAGCGAGGGCGGTGAGAGGTCTCCGTAGGAGCGGTGAAGGGCTCAGCGGTCCTGGCGTTGCTGCTTCTAGCGTGACAGAAAGAGGAGAAGAGTTGCTGCGTGTAGGAGGCTGCGGTTGGTGGTGGTTGTCGACAGATATGCGCGCAGGAAGGGAGAGGCAAAAGGAAATTCTGCGTGAGAGAGGAGAGGAGAGGAGAGACGCGGCTAGGGCTGGCGTGAGAGAGTAAGGAGGCAAGGAGAAGGGATGAGTTTCATATCGGCCCAGCTGGCTGCTCTTGACGGGCCCAAATGGTAAGGTTCTCATGGGCTGAAACTTGGCTTCTCATATTGGATAAAATTCAAACAACGGATTAAGAACAACTGGATCACATTTGCGTACTTTATGTGAGTAAAGTCCTCACATAAAATAATAGAAATATCGAAGAACTCAGTGTCACATAAAATGACGAAAAGGACGGAAAAGTCCAAACCGGTCGGTTTGTGTCGGAATTAAATGGAAATGAAATTTCCGGATGTTACACACAAAAAGTCTTCATCCAAGGAAAAAAGGAGGTGTTATGAGGATTCAGATTAAGTTGATGATTGAGGGAACTTGATCTGTTTTTGTGGGTTTTGTGAAATACTTTTCTGGGTTGTAAACTTTCAAACTTCCTTGCTTTAACTATTTTTCTCCCTTGTTGAAAGACAAAGGGGGAGAAATAAATGATCCGACATTTCGATATTTCTGCATTTTGCATTTTAAAGTAGTTTGATATTCATATATGCATCGCTAACTTTACAATGCAGGAACGAGGCATTTGTGTTGTCTTCTATCAAGGGGGAGACTGAAACTCCACCTTGATTATATATGTGTATAGGTGATGATGATGGAAGACTTAAACACAAATGGAGTGGCTTTATATACTAACAATCTATTGGTTATATTTCGAGTTGCTTGATTGGTTTGGTGTTTTTGTTTAGAATGTGTGCAGTTTTTGAAACGCATTTCAAAGGACCTTGAAAGACCTTGAAATCGGATGCAAGGAAAGGCGTTGGAGTGATTAAAAGACGGAGGCCTTGAAAGTCATTTCAAGGGATCAGAAGTCAAGACACGCCAAGGCTCTTGAATCTCATCAGAACAAAGCACGCTGAATGAATTCAAATTCAACAAACTAATCTACCAAGCAACAAAGAAGATCTTCTCGAATGATATGCCCAACAAGAAGATATGTTCAAAAGAAGATCTCAACTGACCAAGGAAGGTTTGATTCGTAAAATGATCTTGCAACGATCCTCAACCAAAAGCACAAAGATTTTCTCTCAAACAAAATTTAATATCTTCACAACAAATATGAGAAGATTATAGACAAGAGAGATCAACGTGTTTCTAGGAGATGAAGACGGTAGAAGATCCACAACGTCTACCTCATCTCAACCAAGAAGCGACTTTCATGGATAAGAAGAATCATCTTCAACGGTCATCTTCCCAACGGCTAGAAGACCTCTCCATAGAAGTCTATACATGAAGATGTCGATTGAAGAACAAGATACACAAGCGTACACGGAAACATCAAACGTCTTCAACCGATCCAAAACATCTTCATTCGATTAAACAGTTTTTCTTTCTCTCTTTTACTTAAAGCGTTATTCCCTAGAGAGAGATAAAACTCGAGAGCTCAATTGGTATATCTAAAAAGTGTTATACTAGAGTGTGTGTTACTCTGCGAAGTAACTAGGCTATTATCGCAAGGTGAAGAGTTGGAGATAGAACGTAGCATTGGCTATAGTGAGAGAAGAAGGGGATTTCTTCTAGTTTGTATCTAGGACTCTTTGAAGCTGATAATAGATAGTTAGATCCTACGGCTAAAACTTGGGACAGAGAGTAGGCTATTTTTGAGACGAACTTCGTAAACATATCCTTGTGTCGATCTTTTACATTCCGCACTTTATATGTTTTATTGTGACTAACTTTGTTTTGCAGGTGAACAAAGTCAAGACCCTTGAAATCAGTATCAAAGCCCTTGAAATCAAAGTGTGTCACAAAGAGTTAAGATCAACATCAAGGCTTTTGAAATAAGTTTCAAAGCCTTGAGATAGGTTTTTGCGAAAAGTTCTCATACTCTATCCAACCCCCCTTCTAGAGTATCTTTTATCCTTTATATTCACCTAACGGTTCTTCAACGATAATCAACAACCACTCACACAAGCCAAAAGTCTAAGTCCTATACGATCTTACACGATCATATCCTCTCACAATCTAGGATGGCACTCCTAGTCCTAACAACCGATGTGTAAACACAACCATTAAAGCCTCACAAGCTTCATAAGAACAACCATACACGCACCACATGATAACCAACTCAAGCTCCAACACTAGTCAAGTCTAAGAACATCGATACTTCCAATACTCATTTAAGGTCCAAAGCGACTACATGAGATTCACTCTAAGTTATGCTAGATCCATCCTAGCATGTTACTACTACTAAACAAAACCAGATCGAGGAAGAAGGTACTCACACGAGGTCGAAGGCGGAAGACGATCTACGGATGTTGAGTTTGGATTCGATGGCCTTTATCGGGGCGCTCCCGAACGTAGCACCAAACTAAAAAAATTTAGCGTAACGCTAAATTTGGGCATAGTATATAACCTATATAAAATAAGAACAAGCCTCGTACTAAAAACCGAGTTAAAGTCATTAAAACACTTTCCGGGTAAATTATCCAATATATAAAACATGGTGATAAACCGCAATTAAATCTTTGAGCCATAAACCAAAATTAATCCAACAAAGGCATAATATATAGTATTTTAAAATATAAGAACATCCCGTAAGTAAAATTTAAGGTTAAAAACCACTAACACATTTTCCGGGGCAAATTATACAATTTCAGAAACTTGGGTTATATTCTGCAAATAAAATTTTAGGCCAACTTTTGTACTTAAACCAACATAGGCATATCTGAAATTCCTGAAAATATGGGCCAGATAGTGTAAATATAATACAGGTTACTTTCTGTAATTTGACCAAAAATAAGGGGGCCGATTACAAATTGCAAAAGGGGTTTCTTCATCCCCAACTTTGCTGGCGGCAACGGCTGCGCAGGGAACAAGAACAGAGGAGGCGGCGACCCTGACCTTTGGTGCCTCCGGTAAGGCAAAGCAGGGATAGCGTGGGTTCTCCTTCGACTACTTTAACAGGGCGAGTCGAGGCGGAGCTCCAGGCCGATGGGTGCAACAGTCACGATTTGCAGAGGAAGGAGATCCAGATTGAGAGAGAGGGCGGCGATCCTGGGCTTGCCGGCGTAGCGGAGCGGCGAGAGGGGTCGCGGTCGGAAAACAAGGAAGACCGGGAGCAGGGCTGCTGTGGAAGGAGAGGTAACAGGCGTGAGAAGCATGGTTGCAGATTTGCAGGTGTGTTTGAGAGTTAGTGAGGGATGGAGAGTTTGAGTGAGGAGGGATGGGGAGGCTTGCGTGAGAAAGGTAGAGGAACAGAGGGTGCACCAAGGGGTCGAAGTGGGTGAGGTGAGCGAGGGGTCGAGTCGAGCAGACGCGGTGAGAGGTCGGGGACCATCAACTCATCAACTGGGAAGAAAGAAAAACAAAGCGAAAGAAAAAGGAGAAAAGAGATAAAATAGAAATTCGGAATTAAATAAACTCGATCAAAATAAATCAGAACGAATTTTCCGGATTGTAAAATTTTCCAAACTATTATGAAAATAATTTGCGGAAAATATATGATCATCAAGTATATATTAATACATTATTAAAATTTAAATTTACATATGAAAATACTCGTAAAAATATTTAAACTATTAAAATATCGATAGAAGCCGGAAAACAATAAATATTGAAAACGCGCCAAAAATTTGGGGCGTTACAAGATCTTCCTTGCTCATTATGTTGAGATCTTGTAAGATCTTTTTGTTGTGCCGAGATCTTCTCTTACCTTCTTCTTAACTGGATCTTCTCAAGTCTTCTAACTTCTTCGGTTGAGGTCTTCTTGTTTTGATTGTTGAGATATGCGTATCTTGTAGTAAAACCCTAGCCGAATCCTTTCTTTGTAATGTTTTTCAAGGCTTTCGTGTTCATCTCTTGGAATGTTTTTCAAGGCTTGCGTTCGTGCTTTGGAATGCTTTTCAAGGCCTGCGTTCTTTCTTTGAAATGCTTTTCAAGTTCTGCACACATTTGAACAAAAAAAAACCAAAATATGCAATCTAGAAATACAATCGATATTTGTTAGTTTATGAAACAGCATATAAATGTTAAGCATTCCATCATTCACAAAAACTAATTCATAATCAAGGTAGAGTTATCAAATACCATCTTATGAGAAGTTTTTTTAAAAAGATACTCTTTAATAAGAGAAGTCGTAGATGAGTTTGGAGAGGTGAAGATGAATAAACAAAGCACTTTCCACATCAACAACCGAAAGTGGGCGGAATAGAAAGAGGATCCAAGTACTTTTTTTGTTCCGGTTGATATCGGAATGGACACACTTGAAGCCCTTTATTTAAGATTTGGGAGCAAGTGTGAGTGTGATTCGTCTTTCCCTTTGTAAGATGTTGAATCTTGGAGAGCCAAAACTCATTAAGATGGTGTTGGACATGTCGAATAGGTAGACCACAGATCCTTTTGGTATCATTGAAGATGTTCCACTCAAGTTGGGACAATTCGTCCTTCT
The DNA here is from genome assembly GCA_033239125.1 of Fagopyrum homotropicum. Classification (NCBI taxonomy): domain Eukaryota; kingdom Viridiplantae; phylum Streptophyta; class Magnoliopsida; order Caryophyllales; family Polygonaceae; genus Fagopyrum; species Fagopyrum homotropicum. The sequence continues at coordinate 109,790,120 of BSWB01000002.1, forward strand.
AGTGAGAATTGTAGAATTGGATATAAAAGAAGATGACAACGTGCCCATTATCCTTGGAAGACCATTCCTAATAGCCTCTAGGGCTTCAATTGATGTACATGATGGAGAACTTGCTTTCAAAGTTGATGATGAGATCATTAGATTCAATTTGTCAAGAGTCATGAACCAACCCTGACCTGAGAATGAGGTCTATTGTATTAGGATGGAGGATGAGGTAACAATGGATTTCTTGCAATCAATTATGACTAAATACCCATTGGAGCTTTGCTTAGTAGAAGGAATTTAAGAACAAGAGGTTGACACTTCCATGTACAAGGCAATGAGTCATTTGAAAGTGTTACCTCCATTGCCGAATACCACGATTAAGAATCTTGAAGGTGGAAATGATTCTCCAAAACCAGACCACATGTACCCACCAAACTTAACATATGAATATCTTGCCTCTAGCTTGACTATTCTGGCGATTATGAATGATTCTTTGACAATGGATAAAGTTGATAACTTACTTGTCGTGCTTAGATTGCATAGAAAAGCTATTGGATATTCTATTGTTGATTTGAAAGGAATTAGTTCTTCTATATGCGTGCATACAAATCCTCATGGAAGATAACTTTAAGCTAACTATTCAACATCAAAGAAGATTAAAACCGATGTTGGAAGAAGTTGTGAAAGATGAATTTTGAAATTGCTAGATACTAGAATTATATACCCCATCTCGGATAGTAAGTGGGTTATCATGGTTTACGTTGTTTCAAAAAGGGAGGAATGACGGTTGTTAAAACAATCATAAAAGTTATTTGATACCAACTAGAACCAAAACCGGGTGGAGGATGCACATTGGTTATAGAAAGTTGAATAAGGCCACTAGGAAAATCATTTTCCTTTGCCTCTTTTTAATAAAATGTTGGAAAGACTTTCTAACCATTCTCGCTTTTGCTATCTTGGGTATAGTGGATTTTTCCAAATCCCTATTCACGTGGCGTGGATAACCAAGAAAAGACAACATTTACTTGCCCTTACGGAACATTTGCGTCTAGAAGAATACCTTTTGGTTTGTTTAATGTTATGGCTACTTTTCAAAAATGTACGATGTCATTATTTTTGGAATATATTGATGATATCATGGATGTTTTTTTTATGGATGATTATCTTGTCTATGGCACTACATTCGAGTCTTCTCTAGGTAATTTGTCTAAAATATTGTACTGATGTGATGAAGTAAACTTAGTCTTGAATTGAGGAAAGTGCCATTTCATGGTGCAAGAAGGAATTGTTCTAGGGTATGTTATCTCTTCTATGGCCAAGTTGGAGCTCGTTGAGAAGTTTAAACCGCCCACGAATGTGAAAGGTGTATGAAGTTTCTTGGGACATGCTAGTTTCTTCCGGCGGTTCATACAAGATTTCTCCATAATACCTTAGCCTCTCTCTTCCCTACTTTTTAAATATACTCTTTTTGTGTTTCTGGATGCTTGCCTTCTTAAATTTTGTACGTTGAATGAAGCTCTTGGAAATGCCCCAATTATGCAACCCCCGGATTGTAACATGAGATTTGAAATCATGTGATAGAAGAGATTATGCAATTGGAACGGCCTTGGGACAAAGAAAATAAAAGAAGTTGCAAGCAATCTATTATGCTAGCCGAATATTAGATGAGGCTCAAGTGAATTATGCTACCACAAAGAAGGAATTTTTGGCTGTCATTTTCTCTTTTGAGGAATTTCAATCATACCTTCTAGGAGCCAAGGTGATTGTTTTCACCATTCATACGACCGTCAAACACTTTCTAGCAAATAAAGAAGCAAAACCCAGGTTTCTCCGTTGGGTGTTACTCGTCCAATAATTTGATCTAGAAATAAGAGATAAGAAAGGAGTAGAGCACATGATCGATATGGAAGTTTTAAACCAAATAGTTTACAACAACCTCAACAAAAAGGATACAACATCAGATGTAGTATATTGGGTATTGAATTCTTAGGGACCGCGTATGTTGGGATATATATGATAGTAATTGCGCTAAGTAAAGAGACACGAGGGAAGAAGAAAGGGAAGAGAAAATATCTCTTTGAAGGTTAAGAGAACAAGAAAGAAATGTTTGTTGTGGATAAGAATAAGGATGAAAACAATCTAAGGAAACAAGAATCTCCACTATAATGAATTTAAGTATATTGCATATATGAAACTCATGAAAATTGATGTGTGAACATTGCAGGTAACTTTCAAATATAGATTTTGGCATAGACAAACAAAGATTGTGCTTTCCAACTCGCATAGCCCTTAATCCGGCGGTTCAGCAAGTATTACAAAAACTTTAAGCACTTATAAATCCGGAAAAGACCAAGAAAAACCTTCGATTTTGGCCCATCGGTTAGAAAATGTACAAAGACCGGAATTTTCTACTGTAGTTAGAAATCCTCAAGGCAATGATAAAGCGTTACTCTCAAAATCAAGTTTGTTTTCATTATATCTAATAAAACAACCTTATCTTTTGGCTCTTCAGTTATTTTATCTACACCAATTACAAACGCCACTTCTTTTGAAGGTAAATAAAATGTGAAAACAAAGTACTTTAAAAAGAAGCAGTATTACAATCTCAATTCACAAACATATATGAAATAATAAATCAAATCATTATAGGTGTCATCCAATCCTTAGATTAGGAGGAATCAACCAGACATAATAATAAGAGTCTTTCATAAATATCAAAGATGAAAAGTATTTGAAAAGCAAAGGAACAAGAATCTATTTGAGGCCCCAACCCCGCGTCAAAGTGGCATCAAAGCTATTCGATTGAAGTCCAACTCATGTATGGTTTGCGTATCTTTATTTTGAGTCTTCTTTGAATAAAAAAGTTGAGTCTTTTTTTGTTTTCCCTCTTTTTGTTAAGAATCTATTTGAGTTCAATTTACTTTGTTGTTGCATCCATTGGACAAGAGAGAACAACCATATCTAAAGCCAAGCCAACCACACCTTCGATCCAAAATCCTAACACCGAGATCATCCTTCGTTCAATATCTCACGGCGAGATACTCAGGGATTGTGCCGAGATTTTTGCTAGGATGCCAAGTTTGCTATTATTATCCAAATCAAGTCGAATCAACGAGATATTTGATCCAAATCTTATCAAATATATCAGTATCTAGTTACTACATCAAGGAGGAAAGAGTTCTACAAAGATTTATTATTTTAAGATCTTATCTAGTCGGTGAGATCTTATCATATCTTATCCATATCTCACTCCAAATCTCGTTCTATCTTAATCCTGCAGTTTTAGCTTGTTACATACCTGGATCCCCACGCCACACAAGACAGCCAAACACAAATATCCTCTCTTTTGTTCCAGCCTACACTTCATATCATAAATTATAACCAATGTTTTGGTGAAGATAGTCAAGCAAGAGTTTTTTGCAATCCAAGTTTGAAAGTAGCAAGAAGGTTATAAAGAAGAAGCTTACCCCAAGCCTTAACCAGTCTCCATAACCAAAAGCTTTCTTTTTCGTCAATCTCGCGCCTAGTGGAGATCTCGGGCCGAGATTTTGACCTAGATTTCCCCCGGTCGAGATCCATACCCAACCGTTTATATATCTCTCTAATGCTCAAGTGAAAGGTAAGTAAAGCTCTCTTCTTAGTCTTCCATGCCTATTTCTTTCCTCTTTCTACTCTAAACACATTTATTCAATTTTTTAGGTGTGTTAGTTTTCTTTGCTTTCTATCACACTAGTTGAGTCTACTTGCTATATTCCTTTTACTGTGTCAATTTTATGAAGAAAAATCCACCAACGGTTCCTTAACCAACATTCAACACAAGAACTTTCATCCAAGCCAAGTTGACATCTTTATTCAACCAAGGAGTATTCTAGTTGCAGCTAGTTATCGAACTGTAAAACCCGGAATCCGCAGTACTCGGAGTGCCACGGGGTTAGGACCTCACAATGGATCCTGACCCCAGCCTAACAGCAAGTTCACTGGATCTTACAACAAGGAACAAATAAATATAAAACAACCTTTATGAAACATAAACATTAAGTATCATTATACATACAAAACCCCACAACCGAGTATAAAACATCATCAATGTATATATACATAACCCAAAAAACCGTAACATACTAGATGTACGGAAGTCCTCGGCTGATCACTCTTCCAGATCACTCTTCAGTCTTACTAACCTGCAAAGGATCTATAACACGGTATGAAACCGTTAGCTAACAATTCATATATAAGATCATGCATAAGCACATACACACATCAAGGACTAATAAACACCAAGCATGTTATGACACATATAAACATTTAATTATCTTTATAACGTTATACACTCAAAACCATATCTATGGTTGTGACATGACTGAAGGCATTTCTATGGTCGTCTATACCCAATCAAAAGTAAATCCCGACTTAACACTAAAACAAGTATAGTGGTTAAGTAGGGGTCGAACCCAAGAGAGTTAAGGTGTTTTTATTAAGTTTAATTATTGATTATCGAAACAAGTAACAAAAAGGGGGGGGGTTGGTTGAAGTGACCCACACAAAGCTTATAAAAACAAATGACATACACGGCAAGACAATGATGGATGAATCTACACTAGGTTAATTCTTAACATGCAAATGCTACTTTGGTGAGTTCCTTTTACAAGTTTTCAAGTAATCTCCCGTCTTGATCATATATATGTGTTGAGCCAACCGGCATCAATCACAACTTAACAGGTTAGTGTTCCGTAAACCTACAAGAACAAGTAACAAGTTAGCTTTCAAATAAAGACTAAGGGATACAAAGAATGGATTAAAACCGTTAACCCTATCTTTATATTTGTGTTCCTTTTCTTTAAGCAATTACGACCCGTTATTACTTAAAGTTTACTACTAGATTAAAGACCCGAACCGGAACCTATTAATCCTAGTTCTTTGTATGCACTTTAGAACCTAAGGTGATTAATCTCAAGTAATAATAAAACATGCAATTAGACAATGGAGATCAAGGAAACACAAAGCATTACTGAATGAAAACTTATATTAAAGAAAACTTACAACCAAAGTAACAACGCAGTTTCAAACCAACCCAATGTAGCAAGGGAGTTAGCAACTCATTACAATGGAAATTTGGATTCTAAAAATGGAATAACAAGTGGATAAGCATGGATAAGTAGGTGGATGATTCTAGCAATCAACCAAGGACTATTTATACTACAAAAGACACTAAATAGGAGTAAATGTCCGGCACCAAAACAACCACCTTTAATGCCATAAAGGTGGTGTAAACAACCGGAGTAAAGCTTCTGTCGTTGAACCGCAGGGGCAGCCTTCAGCTCCGCAAGGGTGGTGAAGGCAAAAACGCTTGATCTTCTTCATGGCCGCAGGGGCGGCTAGGCAATTCCGCAGGGGCGGATCTTTAATGCTCTTCAAACGTCTGACTCTTCAACTTCCTGCCGTTTCTGATGCCAAGCCGTCGGGGCGTCCCAGTGTCGAAGCAGGGGCGGTGACATAGACTCTTCATCTTCCAGCTCCCAAGTTGAGGCGTAGGGGAAGGCGCATGGGCGCTGGTCTTCGCTTCTTCAGGGCAAGTCACCGCAGGGGCGCCAGGGGTTGACGCAGGTGCGGTGACAGTCTTCGTGGCTGGCGCTGGCGAAGACGCAAGGAGCGCTCCGGAGTAAGGTGTCACCCGCAGGAGCGGTGACAAGGCTCCGCGGGGGCGGTGAAGCAACTGAAGCTTTGCTTCGTGAACGAACTTCAATCCTAAGTGCTTATAACTCCTTCCTTAGCTTCTTTTAGTCTTCTTCTTCTGGACCAAGGAGTTAGTAGCATAAACCGGTACAAATGCAATAAAAAGACTCTAAAAACTATCCTAAATGATAGTGATTCCATCACCTATCATGACACGAGAAGTATATCATTCTCGCCTCTGGGTACCATAGCCATCTATAGTGGAAAACACGATAAGTATACGTCTGAGTGGTGAAGTACCCTGCCTATATACCAGGTCTGGCCTAACCTCACAAAACCTCTCACGCTCCTTACCGGAAAAATGAGAAAGGTTATCACCGCTTGCTTCAAGGGGGGAAATCATATGTCGGTAATAAACAATATCGCATGCTATAAAGCACATAACAATCACCACTCATGCATACATCCAATATAGGATATGCATCTAAGTAAGTCCTACGGACTTACCTGAATCCAAATATCAACAAAAATTGATAACCTTCGAATTCCCGTAGGAATAATCACTACTCCTGATAAACAAGGCATACACATCAATCATCGGAACACATGCTAGAAGACACTAATTCTAGCCTCATAGATCCTCAAAGATCACAATTGTCAATCCATAAACTCAACATCTCACAATTCCTCAAACCTCTCAAGGTATCATCTAATCAACATTCCTCAATCTCAATTCTAACCCGATTTAATTAAATAACCTTTAATTAATTGGTTAACTTTCACCAGAATAACATTTTGCCCACATGCAATTTCCGAACCCACCTGTCATCTGGTTTTATCAAACAAACATCCCATAATCACAAAAATAATATAACGAGCATAATAAAATTTCCAATCATTAATTTTGTGAAGCCTAAGATCAATTTAGGCCAAATCGCAATACGGAAAATGAATAAATCCATAACTTATTCGTTACTAACCTGATTAACGATCCGAAAGAAAATTCGGAATCACAACGACGCAGGCTACGCTCGAACACTATTAAATTCATCGGAATCTGAGCAACGGAACCGGAACAATAGCATATATGCTCGACCAGATCATGACTTGCTCGGAAACGCAAAAACTCGGTACCAAAATGAAGAGAATGAAGAGAGGAATTCAAAAACTCAAACGGATTTGAAATCGGAATAGAAACAAAGAGTAGATCTGAGTTTTAAGGTTGAGAGAAATCAGAGCTTTTACCAGGAAACGTGAAAGGAAATGAATTAATATACGATTTTCAGTTATTTATAGTGAAAACGATAATTATCCTTTAGCGAAGTCGATAATTATCCTTTCACCAATTCATAGGCAGGTTGAACCCCCTTCTCCAAACTTCTCGAAATTGGAATAATAAATCTGGAATATTGTAGAGATAGTTATTCCGCAACTGCCTCAGAAAACACGTATTCCTAAGCTGTCTTTCTTAGCCGCTAAGAAACGAAATAGCGACTCTTTTGGCCGTTTTGCCTTTCCATGTTATTTCATATCTAGGACATGTCCGATGTGCTGATCATTTATCTCAACTGCATTTTTATTAATTGAAGCTGCCAAATGCTCCAAATTAATAACACCGGAGGGTACAAATAATTACTCGGGGGAAAAAGTGAAAAATTCCCCATAAGTCCAAAGTTACACCAGGAACATAACGGTGAGACTCAAACTCATCACTTACGCACTCTTTGCGAGTTATGTTTCAATTACTATCGATGTTAAGTTAATCAACATTAATCATCATTAATTAGGATTTGAAAATCCTAGCTCTTCCACGAACTTAAAGGAGTATTAATCCATCCAAGGAAATTACATCAAACTAGCTTGAGATATCACAACAAGAGTGTAAGTGTGAGAGAAACACAACTGAGGAGTTTTTGATACCACTAACTTCACAAGTTTGTGGTTACTTTGCGTGTTTGTGTAGATATCTAGATCTAATAGTCCTAGAGGTTCATAAATGAGTTGATCAACAAGTCTAGAAGTTATGTATATGTTGAATCAACTCATGGCCTCGGTTGCCACCTTGACTGAGAGAATGAGTATGTTGGAATCTCGTCCTAACGTTGAATCTTGCCCCCAACCCCAGCCGAGATCAATATTTAAAATTAGTAGAAGTTCTCGACATCCAACTAAAATTCTAGCCCCGGAATCACCTCAAAGAGCCACTCAAGGGATATGAATGAGATATTCAAATCCTCTTCTTAATGCACCGAATATGCCCGATTTTGTTGATGATTTTCAGGAAATGGAAGATGATGATGATAAAGAGGGCATGTGGATACATTTATCCTAGACGTAACCATCCTCCAAGGAGAGGCCGAGACTTGGAACAATATAGACCTCACCAAGAGCATGATGAAATTAGAAAAGTAAAGACTGAAATTCCAAGTTTTAAAGGCAAATACGGTCTGAACGTTTTCATGGAATGGGAGACAAAGATAGAACAAATTTGGTCTTGCAATAATTTTAGTGAGCAAAGGAAAATCCATCTAGCTCTAATAGAATTTCAAGGTTATGCCTTTGTGTGGTGGGATCATCATGTCAAAGAAAGAAAAAGAACGTTGGATCTAGATATTACCACATGAGAGCAAATGAAGACCTTGATGAGAGCTAGATTTGTGCCTCAATATCATCCTAGAGAGTTAACGCAAAGGTTGGAGAACCTTAAGCAAGAATCAGTGAGTGCTGAGGAAGTTTACACATCGATGCAAATGGAGATGGTGAAGGTCAATGTTATAGAGGATGAGGAGTCTACTATGACTCGTTATTTACACATTTTTCATCCATCTTCAGCAAATGAAATTGACTTGTATCCTTATGATACTATGACAAATTTGTTGCATTTGGCCATCAAGGTAGAGAAGAAGACAAAGGGAAGAAGCCAAGCAACTAAGTCTAATTTTGAAACTACAAATTCATGGAAAAAACAATCCAATTGGTTACAAGGTGATCAAGGCCGAGATCATGCATCCATAAAGGAGGAGAAACGATGAGGGACCACACCCAAAACTACATCAAGGATCAACTACTAGATCAAAGGCTAAGACATTAAGGGACAAGAAAACCACACCATCTTGAAGCTCCAGTATGGAAGGATCCATCACTAGAATAAGAGCAAAGGCCATCCATGAGGAAGTTGCTAGCTTGTTAACGTGTACACTCAAAGAGACCTTACTCACACTTAGGTCTTCGTTGGTGACATTTTTGACTACCATAAAAGGACCAAGCAAGGGCCAAGAATAGGGCTAGGCATGGGACATGACGGGATTTACAATATTTTTTCTTCGTCCTGCGCGGGCCTTGTCCCATGTGGGATGGGATGGGACGGGACGGAACGGGCCTAATCCCGCAAGAATTATTCGCTAATTTTATTCAACATCCGTACTTGTATTCTCTAATGTTTAAAGACACAAACGATAAAAAAAATCTTGATATCAAATTACCGATATAATATACTACGGTGTTAGTATTTTATAAGACAATTAGACATATACATACATTATTCTTTCTCTCTTTTTAATCTATATAATAGATGTAAGGAATTTTTCTCTTGGTGCCATCAAGGTTTGAACTTTTCCTCTTGGTATCTACTAAGTTTCAAAATTCCTCTTGGTGCTCTCAAGGTTTCATTTATTTCCTCTTTATACCCATTCTTAATATATTACATTAAAATTCATTATAAAATAATAAAAAAAATCGGAAAAATAAATTTAAAACTAGATTATGACCTCATCATATTTAATTAATAAGTTTATAATCGAAATATTTAAATATATATTTTTTATTTTTTGAAATAAATATATTTTTTATTTTTGAATTAAATTTTTTTTTTTACCTTTTACTTTCGATTTAAAAAAATATATATATATAAAATTAAATAAAGAACATTTTTCGAAATTTTATTAAGTGTCTAGAGAATTAAAATATAATAAAATTTTATTTATTTTGAATTTAAATTTTATATAATTTATATTAATTTGAAAATATTAAAAATTATGTTTTCTTTTAAATTAAGATTATGGAAAAGTATATTATAAAAAATAATAAATTCACACATAAAAAATAATATTGTTATTTTCAAATCAAAATAAATTATAGAAATTTAACTTCAAAAAAAAATCTATATGTTTAATTTTCTGGAATCTTAAAAAAAATTTAAAAATTTTATTTTTTATTTATTTTAGTTCAAAAATAAAACTTATCTTTATTTTACTTTTTTTTAATTAGATAAATATTGTTAAAAAAAAAAAATTCTATTATTATAAATTTATTAGTTTAAAATGTAATGAGGTCATAATCTATTTTAAATTTATTTTTCTGATTTTTTTATTATTTCATAATGAATTTTTATGTAATATATTAAGAATGGGTATAAAGAGGAAACAAATGGAACCTTGAGGGCACTAAGAGGAAATTTGAGACTTAGTGGATACCAAGACGAAAAGTCCAAACCTTGAGGGCATCAAGAGAAAAAATCCTAGATATATTGATACAGTTTACTATTGTTTTAGTGCTTTATAACTTTTATCAATATAAAATTATAATTAGTAGATATTATTCATATGTATATAGTATTTTTAAAAATAAAAATATTATTTATATATATACGGGACGGGATGGGATTAACCGGGATGGAAAGTCTCCGTCCCCCGTCCCGTCCCGCATATTTTTCACGGGAAGGGATACACATTTTTTTCCAAGTCCCGCCGGGATCGGGACGGGACGGGATTAATCGGAATTTGTGCCCACCCCTAGCCAAGAAGATCCAATAAGCATAGAAGGTGACTAGAACGAAGAACGAGCTCTAGAGAAGAAGTCTCGGCCCTGAGGACCAAAATATCGCCCGCAATTTTCATAAATCTTGCCCGAGATTTAGGCTCATGTTGAGATAAATATCAATATCTGATCTTAATGTTTTTAGATTGTTTTTTATTATTTCAATACCTTTAAATCTCTTAAACATTCTTAAAGGTATTTATTGATCCTATCTTTTAGGATTATACTCTATATGAACACAAACCAAACCAAATGAGATATGAAATTTATGCATAAGATGACTAAAAAGACGTATGTTTTGGACTCATTAATGGTCGCCAATCATCTTTCAAACTACCACTTCAGCATTTGGAGCATGACGACATCCTCATTGATGACGTGATGACCATTTGGTAAGGTTGGAATCCGAAATTTTGAATGGTCAATCTTCACTAACCACTTGGTATGTTAGTTTTCTCAATTATATAGTGTTCAAAATGAATCCATATGGTATTTCACCTTATGAAAGAAAGAAGTTTAAAAGAGACACCAAGGACTACTGTTAGGATGAACCACTTTTGTACAAAAAAGTGGTGGGTGGTCATGCTAGTTCCTAAAAGACTTGAGCCCAGATCATTCAATCCAGATTCTTTTGGCCATCACTCTTCAAAGAGACCCACACCTACATTGTCACTAGTGACCAGTGCCAAAGAACGGGGAATATTTAAAAATAAATGAGATGCCACTGAACAACATTCTAGAGGTAGAGATCTTTGACATTTGGGGAGTAGACTTCATGGCTCCGTTTCCCCTTCATTCAACAACATCTACATCCTATTGGCAATATATTATGTCTCAACGTGGGTAGAAGTGATTGCTACTCCAACAATTGATGCCAAGGCTGTTATAAAATTCTTCTACAAAACTATTTTCTCCCACTTTAAAATCCCGAGAGCCATAATAAGTGATGGATGAAGGTGATCGTCGAAGTTATACCAAAGTACAACGACCTCCCCTACAAGAATACGATATCGGATGTAGTAATAACTGGGTAGCGAATTCACAGGGATTGTGTATGAATTGGATAAAACTAATTATTTATTTTATAAGGAAAAAAGGTAGAAGTAAAGTAAGAAATGGTAACAAACAATTTAATTGTGTATGTATAGCAAGGGGATGAAGGTTGATCTAAGGAAATAGGAATCCCCACTATAATGATGCATATATATACTTCATCAACATTGGATAATGATGAAAGTAGTAAAATCTAAAATTGCCTTGTACATAGACAAACCAAGACTGAGCTTTCCAATTCATGTAGCTATAAATCCAACGGTTCGGCGAGTATATAGGAAAGCCCATTAAAAACTTAGGAAGCCGGAAAAGACCAAGAACAACGTTCTCTTGTGGGCATTTAGTTTAAAAACGGTCAAAGAAAGAAACATTCTAAGATGATTAGGAATCCTCGAAACATTGATTAACTAGAACTCTCCAAACCGAGTTCTTTTCAACAAATCCAATAAAACAAACTTCTCTTTTGGTCCTTCACTTGTTTTATCTAACCCAATATAAAAACGTCACTCCTTTAAGATGTTTTCAGAAGATAGAAATAAACGCTTTGGAAAGAAACACTATCAAAACCTCCATTCACAAAAATATATTCAAACAATATATTAAAGCATTATATGGATCATCCAATCCTTAGATCAAGGACAAAGTAGCCAATCATTATGAAACGTAAAGCAAATACAATATATTGAATAAAAAAAGGATAGAACTTATAAGAGTTTGGTTCCTTCAAGACAACCTTCAAGCAAAACTAACAATATATAATGCTTAGAATAAGGTGGGAATATCAGATTACTAAATTAAGAAGGAATCAACGTATCTAACCCTAAGGATGAGGAGTGTTTATATAAAGAAAAAATTGGAATCTAGGGTTTACACAAAAAAATAGACTTTCCAAAGATGAACTCAAAGATTTGGAAGTTATTGCAATATCCAAACAAGAAAACCTTAACACAAAGGTCTCAATAATCACTCAATCAAACAAACAAACAATCCAAACAACCAGCAACTGTGTTCCTCAATTACCAACCAAAAGACAACAATCAAAGAACCTAAGAAAACCTTACAACTTCCTTCAAAAACCTTCAACTTTCACTTCAAAGCCAACTTCCTTCAATTTTCTTCTTTCCTTGGAATATCTTCTATCTTCCAAACTAATCAGTTAACCAGACATACTTCCATCCAGAAGATATCTTCCAATTTATAGGAGAATCACTTACCAAAAATAAAAGATCTTATGGTTCATGGGTTGTACGTCTCGATCCAGCCTAGTAAGTCATCTCGGTCGAGGTGATACTGTAGCCAGCCGAGATGATCTTCAGCTACGTACAAATCTCTAAAAACTGGTCAAATATCAAACTTATGTCCAACTTCCGTGGTTCCTATGCTTTTCTTGTAGCTCATCAATGCTCCAAAATGTAGCTCCAATGACTCCTTTGATCCCTTGGCTTCATATCACTCCAAAACATGCATTTTTCCTACAATTACAACAAAACTAGGTGTAGACCTCGGTTCTTGCAAAGGTAAATAAAACAACATAATCATCAAGAATATACAACCATGCATGCAGATTTATGAAGATAAAAAGTCCAAACCAATCCCAAAATATAGAGTATAATACATGCTATCAAAATACCCCATACTTGTCCCTTGCTTGTCCCCAAGCAAGATTCAAATCTTAGATACAAGATAGATTGGATTATAGGTCATCAAAAAGATCAATGAAAAACGATTTACAAAACCTTTGGTGGTGCGCTCCATTCAGAGATCACCCTAAGAGAATGCTTCTTAGCAAATAAAATCAACATATGGTCAGCACATTTTACAAATATAAGAAAGCTGATCGTCTTTGCATAAAATTATAGAATGCATAATAAATCACATTTATCGAAATCAATCATGTATAGTCCAGTTTAAACCACAAATTCAATCAACATACTCAAGGTCTCAAGGGCTTTCAAAAGAGGTCAAGAAACGTGTTAGGGTGAAATGTATATAGGATAATGTGGTGCTAGAATCCGGGAATAGGATCTTCACTTCACTTCTTTGAATCACAAACATCTTCTTCAACTAATAAGTTTGCTTATTTTTTCTTTTTTACTTTATTTTTGAGAACATGGACATAGGTGCACAATAACCGAAGCCTAGGAAATCAACAATCATCAATTTCTCGAGATGCCTCAAACCCTTGATGCACATACCATGACCCGTTAGGACTATTGATCAATCGGACTTTGGCAAGACACAAACACCCGACTGTGTGAATGGTGCCGAGTTACTCATCATCAAGGTCAACGTCCCCAAACCTATTTTTTTCTAACACTTTCAGCCACAATCTCAACTTCACTTCGCACACTTTTTCATCAACTGTATCCAAATTACGGGATAGGTAAAGGGAGGCAAATATTTATATGAGGGGCTAAAGCATGATCAAGAAGAAGAAGAGAAATGAAGTGCCTTAATCATCCCATGAAGAATGTGAGAGAACTCATAATGCGGTGTCAACCTTCATATCGAACATAATTTTGATAAAAAAAAAAGTATTAAACATGCTAGAATTTCAAACAAAACATTTAGCAACTTAAATATATCACAAAACCTTTCGAGGATATAAAGATTTCAAAGCTAATACGCAAACAAATATCATCATCAAGGTCATATCTGCTATGGAAGCACAAAACATTTCGAAAATTTCTTTAGTTTTAAAACCACCTCGGTCAAGGTGATTTGACGGCTCCCGAGGTGTTTAACCAAGATCAATATCAGTTATCACGACCTCGTTTAATCAAAACGTCTCAGTCGAGGCAAAAAAAATTTTCAAATCGGTTTTCGATGTTTTTCTCAAACAAAGACCTGTATGCAATGCATGTAAATGATATATACGCACATATAAGCCAAATAAGATAATATCAAGGTCAAGTAGAGTTACACAAACATCCATAAGTAAGTCATACAAATACCCCATAATATGCATAAGAGTCATAAGAACAAAGTACTCACCGGACAAAGCAGAACTACAAAAAAATAAAAAAAACGCTCCATAATATGCATCAATCCTCCTTAGCTGGCGGTGGTGGTGGTGGAATGTAGGGGTATTGGGACGGATCAAAAGGATAGCCCATATGCTCCTGGAACTACAGTTGCATCATCTATCATTGATAGTGTTGGCTCTCCTCCATACGCCGCGTTCATCCCTCAATAGATCGGGTCTGAGCGGTGAAGCGTTGGGAAATGTCGATGCGCAGGGCCTGGAAAGAATCCGTCATCTACCGTGTCAGATCATCTATCCTGCGGTGCGCCTCAGGATCACGACGCCAGCGAGCTTGCTATTGGGAAGGTTGGGGAATGTCAGCTGGTGGTGTTGGTGCCTCTCTCTCGTCTTCCGTGGCCTCGTCATCAAGGTCAACGGTTGGAATACTAGGTCCGCCGGTATCAGTACTGGCATCCATGGCTGCAGGTCCTCCAATACCATCGCCATCACCATATCCTCCATCCGTCTCTCTAGCGGCATCCTCCTACATAATAGGAAACCAGGCAGCAGACTAGTTCTCGTGGTCAAAGACCAAGAACTGGGAAGACTAGACAATACCTCTCGGAAACTTCGTATCCCACAACATGGCTAAACAGGGAGTTCCAAGACTGCGGGGAACGAGGATGCGATGTGTGATGAACTCCTGTAGACCCAACGGCTTCGCCGCCACAACCAAAGTGCATCTAGAGAGGTCTAACCCCAAATATGTAGCAATGTGAGTCACAAGGCTGCCACATCACATATCTCCCTTGGCTTTCCTCTTCACTCTATGCAGCTCCTTTACAAGCATAGCAACAAAGTCTGGGATCCCTCCAATCACCATACAAAACATGCTAAACAGCTCACCCTGTCAGACCTTCTAGGGCATCTCAGTATGCGCCAGAAGCATCTCACTGAAAATTCTGTGAGCAATACGGAATGCCAGATGGTATAAGATGCGCTCCCGAGAATCCCCGGGCTGCCATATGTCACGGTGGGAGGTAACATGAGCAATAACCTCCCAGAAGCTGCGAGCCTGCGCTCGAGAAGCAAAGTCAGTAGTTATAGAGGTGTGAAAGCCAAAGAGCTCCCCAAACTGCTCTAGGGGGACAATGTAGTTCTTGTTCCGCAACCAGTACTTTATTCCTCTATTCTCCGGCATGTAAATCACTGAGCTCAAAAACTCGAACGTCGCCGGCGTTCGGATGGCCATGAAATCCTCTAAACCAACCATGGAGACCATCTTCAGTAGGTCCTCCACTACGTGCAAGCACTCAAAGTCAGCAATGTCGACATACCTAGGTGCGATAATAGGGCGACCACAAATCCGCTCAGCGTCCCGCTGAAAAAGCTCATGGATGACTCGGACAGTAGGTTGTGGGGGAGGGGAAGGAGAGGACTGTCGGGAACTACTCGGGAGAAAGCTAATTGGCGTTCAAATCTTCTCAAATTATCCATCTCTGAAAAACACCTCGGTTGCCCCAAGAACACCTCGGCCGAGACACAACAAATGCAACCGAGGCGAAGTACAACTCGATCGAGGCTCAAAAAATGTAAGCTTTTCCCCCAAGTTTCACTACCACTTGCTTCCTATGGGGTACTTATACTCTTTCCAATAATAATCAACAACAAACAATGCCAAATTTGTGCAGAATCGAGTGAAATGAACCAAATTAGGGTTTGGAGTGAAATACCCAAATATCGCAGATTGTAGTGAATTTTCGTGTTGTTTGATGCTCGAAAACCGTTTCTCGTGCTTCCCTCAATGATTTGGAGCCAAAAGTCGTAACAAACGAGCGAGATTTGATAATTTGATAGCTAGGAGAATCCGCGGTTGAGGTGAGAGTAAAGAGAGGGAGTAGGGTTGTGAGGAGAAAGAAAGTCGATCTCCTTTTATACCCCTCGCAGAATTTGATTTCATCTCGGTCGAGGAGTTTTTGGACGGATCGAGGTGTCAGAGTCAGGTGGTTTGTCAAACAACGACATCTCGGTTGGCGAAGAAAATCTCGGTCGAGGTGCTCTGACAGCACCCGAGATGTGTCTCAGTTGAACTCCATTTTCTCAATTTCTCGAACGTCAATCCTTCCATGTAGTTTCTGAGTTGTAATTTTTCTTAGAGAGTACCTGATTCTTGTCTAAGAGGACACACAAAAACACAAGTAAACTATCTAAACTAAACTAGAAAAGGGAGAAGAAAGCAATACCTTGGGTTGCCTCCCAAGAAGCGCTTGGTTTAAGGTCACTAGCTGGACCATACGTCACCCTCAAGCGAGATGCAAAGGTACAAGCTCCTCATGTAGAACTCCTGGTTGATACTTCTTCAACCTATGACTGTTGACCTTAAAGCTTCCGCTAGCTTCACCCCAAACTTCAACTGCACCATGGGGAAAGACATTTTTCACAACGTAAGGTCCCGTCTATCTAGATTTTAACTTACCTGGAAAGAGGCGGAGGCGGAAATTGAAGAGTAGAACAATATCCCCTTCTTTAACTCCTTAGGGACGATATGCTTGTAATGCCATTTCTTTGTTCTTTCCTTGTAGATTTTGGCATTCTCATAAGCGTTTAAGCGCAGCTCCTCTAGCTCATTGATATCCAAAAGTCTCTTCTCTCCAACTTCCTTGATGTCGAAGTTTAGCCATTTGATCGCCCAATACGACTTGTGCTCCAGCTCAATGGGGAGATGACAAGATTTCCCATATACCAAATTGTAAGGGGTGGTACGAATGGGAGTCTTGAATACGGTCCTATAAGCCGAAAGAGCATCATCCAACTGCATGGACCAATCCTTCCTTGTCCTTGAAACGGTCTTCTCCAAAAATGCTTTGATTTCTCTATTAGAGATCTCCACCTGTCCACTAGTTTGAGGATGATAAGGGGTTGCTACTTTGTGGGTCATCCCATACTTCGGTAGAAGTGCCTTGAACTTCCGGTTGATGAAATGCGTCTCTCCATCGCTGATGATAATTCGTGGTGTCCCAAAACATGGAAATATAGTTCTATTGAATAACTTCACAACCACCATGGCGTCATTAGTGGGAGAAGTAAGGGCTTCCACCCATCTGGAGACGTAATCAACAACTAAGAGAATGTAGAGGTTCCCTGTGGATGATGGGAAAGGTCCCATGAAATCAACTCCCCTTACATCAAAGATCTCAACTTCCTCAATATTATTGAGTGACATCTCGTTCCGCCTTGATAAATTCCTATTCATTGGCATGCATCATAAGAAACAACAAATGCTTGCACATCTTTGATTAATGTAGGGCAAAAGAAACCAGAACGTAATACCTTAGCGCACGTTTTTTAAGCGCTAAAATGTCCTCCACAAGGAAGTGAGTGACAATGCCGTAAGACATTAGTAGTCTCATCCTCCGGGATGCATCGTCAAAGCATCCCATCCGCTCATCTCTAGAAGAGTAATGGCTCGTTCCAACAGTAGTGACGAACGTCTTTGAAGAACTTCTTCCTTTGAGCGTATGTCAACCTTGGAGGTACTTTCTGACAACAAGGTAGTTAACAATATCACCATACCAAGGTTCTTTACCATTAGAAACTTGGCGAAGCCAATGCTCCACAAAATGTGAATCGTCATTGGGAAATGAATCATCCATGGTGAGATCGTCCGGCTCGAGACATCTAGGGTTAGACTGAAGTGCTGAACCGAGGTGGTATTCAGTTGACCCCATCTCGCTTGCTTTGGAAGTTGTCTTGGTCGTGGACCGAGGTGATGGACCGAGGTACTCTTCAAATAAGCTCATCTCGGTTGCTCCGGAAACCATTTCGGTCGAGGTACTGAGAGGGTGACCGAAACCTAATTTGCTTTTTGTCTCCTGAATGAGTTTGTCGAATCCAGCTTCTGGATCTTCTTCCAATGCTTCTAAGCTTCATACATATTCTTCACACAAAACATCTACACCTTCCTCCTTCTTACTAAAACTCAAAACTTTCTCAAGAGGATCTTTAACTAGGATAGAGCTCACCAATTCTCGAGAGTCTTCTTCATCAAAGATGTTCAAGATATCATCCTCTAAAATGGTTGCCCCTTCATGGTGGCTAAGAGTGCAAACTCCACATGATCGTCACCAATATTGAATGACAACTTGGCGTTCTTACAATCAACATTGTAACCCGATGTTGCAAGAAATGGTCTTCCAAGAATGATGAGAATAGGATAATCTGCAGGAATCTCCAACACAACAAAGTCTGTAAGTATATAGAAATTACCTAGTTTGATGGGAACATCCTATAAGATTCCAACGGGACGATAAATAGAGTGATCCTCCATGTATAACGTCATATTCACGGGCTTGGGATCTCCAAGACCGATCTTCTCACATAACGCTAGAGGAATGATGCTCACACTAGCTCCTAGGCCACAAAGTGCATCATAGGTTACATCTCCAACTTCGACGGGAATGCAAAATGAACCGGGATCTCCCAACTTGGGCGGCATGTTCTCTTTCATAATTTGAATGAGCTCCGAAGATCTAGAGGTCATATCAAACTTCTCCAAAGTCTTCCAGCTTTCTCTTCCTTGACAAGATCTCTTTCTATAGGCGGGCATACCTAGGATAGCATCAATAAAAGGGATGCTAATATGTAGTTTATTCATAAGGTCAAGAAACTTACCGAAATGTTTGTCTAGATGTGCCCGTGCCCTAGACTGAGGGAACGGGAGTGGAGGTTTGTAATCAGGTGGTAGAACATAAACATCAAACTTCTCTTTCTCTTTTTGGGGCTCCATCTCGGTTGGTACCTCGACCGAGGTGTTCCTTGTCTGGTCGTGGTCCGACCGAGGTAATGGATCAACTATCTTCAATCCACTTCGTGTGGTGATTGCCATGACCTGTCCTTTTGGGTTGTTCTCTATCCTTCCTGGGAGTTTACCCGGATCTCTTGGTGCTTCATTGGCCTTGTTGAAAACTTGATGTTCCAGGGCTTTTTGTGCCTTCGAGAATGTGTTCATAGAACTATCCATATCATTGAGCTTTGTCATAATAGCTTTCAGAACAATATCCGTCTTCTCTTTAGGCTGTTGGGATAAGCTTGATGATGGCTCTTGACTCTTCAATGGAGTAGAAGAGAAAGAAGGGGGTGTTAGAGCATTTTCAGCATGAGAATAAGGGTTACCGGATGTTGATTTGATCTCCAATTGTTGTTGAAATTTCTATTATTGTTGTTTTTGTTGTAATTGTTATTCCTTGGCCCTTGATAGTTCACTCTTCCCAAGTATCCAACATATTTCTCCTTGGATGCTCCCTTAGTTTGATCTAACAAAAGCTCCTTCAAAGCCTTGACTTCATTGTTAAGCATAGTGAGTTGAGCAACGCTGGAATTTGTAAGATTCAGATCCGGAAATCCAACTCGTTTCGCTCCATCTTCATCCCTTCGATGAGAGTAGTTCTCCATGTGTAAATCTTTCTTCTCAACAAACTCCCAAGCTTCATGAACTGGTGTATCCATAAAAGTGCCAGCCGGAAAGTCATTGGAGTTTGAATTGAGTTTCCTCATCCAATCCCTTGAAGATCTCTAGCAACTCGATCTTTGGAATCCCATGGTGAGGGAAATCCAACAAAAGGTCCATGAACCTTTCCCATGACTTGAACAAGCTTTCTTTATCCTTCATGACAAAAACGTTAATCTTACCCCTTAACTAAGCAGTTTTGGATGGGGGGAAACAACTTAGTGAGAAACTCCGCAGACATCTCTTCCCATATGTTAACTCTTCCAGCTGGAAGAGATTGATACCAAGCTAGCGCCTTGTCTTTCAAAGAGAAGTAGAAAGGTCTTAGCTTGTAGATATTGTTCTCCACTCTTGATGGTCTCAAAGTCTCCATAAGAATCTCATAGTTTTGCATGTGTTGATGTGGAGATTCTCTTTCCATGCCTCCAAATTGACATTGTCGAATCATTGTGAGGACTTGAGCTTGAAGCTCATAGTCATGCTCAGCTGGATCTCCTAGATTAACTCCGGGACGCCGCATATTCGGGTTCATCCATTCACCTAGGGTTTGCGGTTCTCCAGCGAACTGATTACCTCGGTCAACCCTAGCTGGCAACCGAGGTGGTGGATGTATCTCGGCCAGTGCAACTAGGTCAGGATTCTGCCTCGGTCCAACAACTGGGTTCGGTCGAGGTAGAATCTGTGCTTGCAGTTCGGCCATGTCAACTCGTATCTCTTCTGTTCTTGCACGAGCGTCCTCTCTTTCTCTTTGTAAAGCTTCGTTACTCAGCCGAAGTTGTTCTAATGCATCCTTCAATTCGGCTTCAAGATCTCGATTATCTTGCTCAGCCATCTTAGCTTCTTTCAATCTCCTTTTGTATTTCTTTTCTGGTTCGGGATCGTAGGAACGATTTTTTTCCCAGCACGAGTTCTTCGCATAAACCTAAAGAAAGATCCTGCGAAATCACTCAAGTAAAGCAATCAATAGCAACAATGGCAGCAACCCTAAAAGAAAACCAATTACCGGACTTGGTCTTGACCAAGCTCCCTGGCAACGGCGCCAAAAACTAGTTCACTCTCAGACGTGTATGTAATCGTGAACGAAATAACTTTAAAATTTATAACCTAAAATATAAGCCTGAAACAATATGCGAACCCACAGTGTACGGATTGTTCGCCACTTAGCGTGCGTGCAAATAAGTCTTAAATTTATAAAACTAGAAATCAAGAAAGCGAACCCGCAGTGTACGGATCGACGTAGTTAAGCAAGAATTCCAGAGTATCAAACACAGGGATTTGGGGGGAACAAATTCAATTATAGGTTATCAAGTGAGTAAATGTAAGAAACTTTTCAAATATTGGGAAAACAACAATCCTAAAGATCCAGATATCCAGCTGTGGCAATCGATTCAAGATATACTAAAGGTATAAGGACAGCGTTGAGGGTTGCAAATGTATGCTAAGGTAAAGCAATGTACGGTGAAGTTCCAAGGCTTTATATGACTTATCTAAAGACACTCTCTATAAAGGTTGTTGAGGCTTCAGTATAGAAAGGTTCTAAAGGCAAGAATTAACGTCAAACACCCAAACTTATAATCCAAGGATCAAGACTAACTAAACCGATTAAGGTTGTGACACTCAGAATCGAGGTAGAGGTTGTTGAGGCTTCACTACCACCTAGAAAAGGCAAGCCAAGACTAAGTTAAAGCAAATCTTTAACTTTGGATTAAAATAAAAGCAAGTTCGTAAACTAACACAAAATTACGGGTAGTTCTTGAGTTCCACGGCCGTGGAAGCTCAAGAACAGACCGTGGATTAGGTTCGTCGGCGATTCTCTCTAACTCTCAGGGTCCAATCTGTTTACGATTGATCTATCATTATCTAAGCCACAACTATCAACCCTTCACCTTAGAATTGTTAAAGGGTTTTTGCCAACAACAGTCATATTGATATCAAATTCAAGGTTCAAAAGAATGAAAGATTAAAACTTCTGAAAACCTTCAATAACTTTCAAATCAATCTCAAATCCACAAATCAAGAACAATAATCGACAATAGATTCGGAATAACACAAACAATCACAAATCTTAGATAAGAAGGAAGAATGGGATGTCAATCCGTCTTCTAAGTCAAACCTAAGCAAGAAGCGAAATCTTCTTACGAACAATCTTCCGAATCTTCAATCTTCCGTTAATCCGGAAATCTCACTAGCAACGCGTAATTCTCTCAATCACAATCTCCACCAAAATGAGAAATTAGGGCAAATCCAAGTGTAAGCGGAAGTGCGTCTAAGCGTAAGCCAAGGTGACGGAATCTCTCTTCGTCCGTCCTTTTATAGTGTAAGATAAAATATTGGCCCGGCCCAACTGCGTAGGAGATCGTGGCTTAAAGTGTGGCGAAAAAGATCGCCAAGATCACGGTCGTGGAAGGGTTCCACGACCGTAATTTAGAGCGTGGAAATTGTCACGGTTTGTCTCAATCTTTCCACGGCCGTAGAAGTTGCTGGAATGAATCACGCTTCCCTTGCCAAGGTTCCACGGCCGTGGACTTGAACGTGGAATGTAGTACGGCCGTATTTTAGAGCGTGGTTTAGGGGTAAACCATAATTCTTCCTTTCCTCGTGCATATTCTTCAAGTTAGCACCTTCCTTAGCTCATAGAGATGTCCTCAATCCTTGGACATGCTCAATCAAACTCCATTCTCGCATAATCCGTTCGGAAATAGCTCTTAATTGCCTACAATCAACATAAAGCTTGTGTAGATCTCTATATCGACATTATAGACAAACTAGCTCACAAATGCATCAATGCTTAATCAATGACTATCAATATGGATGAAATACACTTAGAAAACGTGCCTAAAATATCACAATATTTCATGCTAACACGGATCAATTGTAATAACAACAAATACTCCAAGGTCGAACACAGGGACTACGGTGAAAACAAAGCACGGTATATCAGGTTTTCAATCAAAGGCAAGCCACAAAACAAAGATAACAAAGATGATACAATAATCAGATAAAAGAATGCAGATTCTAGATGTCAAAGCATCCAGTTGTGGTTCCGACTCAAGATTCTCAAAGGATAACGTGGACAAAGCTGAGGTTTACAAGGGAATGTATTTCTAAGGTGAGAATAGATCACCGGGTAAATCTCACTACTCACTATCCCCAACCAAAGATCCTCTCACCGGGTAAGTCTCAAGGTACTAAGGAAATGAACTATAATCTCTAATCAACACACCACCTAAGGGGATAGAATTAACCTTTACCGGGTAAGTCTCAGGCTAACTCACCAAGGTAAGATGAAGGCACATTCAAACCCTAATAAAGGATTAACCTTTATTACCTAACACTCATCATCATAGGTATACAAGCAAAGGAATCACCGGGTAAGTCTCATCCTAGGCTTGCGTATGGACTAGGAAAGGTGCAACGAGGATAGGATTTTGCAAACTAAAACCTAAACTCATGTATGGATCGGATAAGGTCACGCCTCGCTCAGTTCATATCCGATCTCTGTCAAGATGTTCGACCGAGGTGAGGTTCGGTTAAGGTTTCTCTCCAGCTTTCAGGGTCCACTAAGGTAAAGGCTCATTCTTTCATCGTCTTTCCCACAACCTTCAGCCAATCACCCTAGAATCGCACATGAATTTGCCAACAATCATCATAATAATAACAATCAAATATATATGAAAAGCAGCAATATCCAAACAAGAAAACCTTACACAAAGGTCTCAATAATCACTCAAACAAACAAACAAACAAACAAACAATCCAAACAACCAGCAACTGTGTTCCTCAATCACCAACCAAAAGATAACAATCAGAGAACCTAAGAAAACCTTACAACTTCCTTCAAAAGCCTTCAACTTTCACTTCAAAACCAACTATCTTGAACTTCCTTCCTTCCTTGGAATATCTTCAATCTTTCAAACTAATCAGTTAACCAGACATACTTCCATCTAGAAAATATCTTCCAATTTATAGGAGAATCACTTGCCAAAAATAAAAGATCTTATGGGCCACGGGCCGTGCGTCTCAATCCAGCCCAGTAAGTCATCTCTGTCGAGGTGGTACTGTAGCCAACCGAGATGATCTTCAGCGACGTACAAATCTCTCAAAACTTGTCCAATATCAATCTTCTGTCCAACTTCTATCGTTCCTATGCTTTTCTTGTAGCTCCTCAATGCTCCAAAATGTAGCTTCATTGACTCCTTAGATCCCTTGGCTTCATATCACTCCAAAACGTGCATTTTCCCTACAATTATAACAAAACTAGGTGTGGACCTCGATTCTTGCAAAGGTAAATAAAACAACATAATCATCTAGAATATACAGCCATACATGTAGATTTATGAAGATAAAACGTCTAAATCAATCCTAAAATATAGACTATAATACATGCTATCAACCCATCACTAAGTCAAGAGCACGAGATACCCGATGAAAGGTTTCTAGCAAGCTTCAAACATGGAACGGTCCAAAAGAATGGAGAATTGCATAGAAAAAACAAAATCTCGGCCATTAGCCTAAAATCTCGCCTGAGATTCTTGATTCGAGACCAAGATTATCTTATGTTGTGTATTATCGAGTATAATCTCGATATGAGGATTACTATACTTATCTTTTTTATTTTAAGACCTGTATTCTCTCAAACAATCTAAAGGTATTTGTTGGTTTTTGATCCTATCTCTTAAGATTTTTTTTAGTTTATCTTTTAGGGGATAACTCCTATAAATTTCCTTAGAGGACGAGATTCATAGGACGTTTAGATTTGAATTTTAATTTGGGAGACACTTGTGAATTCACTCATGGAGTTTGCATTTTATCATTTCTATTAAATCAAAAAGGGGGCTTTTGGTCGAATCGTTGTGAATCCTTTCTAGGCGGTTCTTGTATGTCTTCATCTTGTTAAAGATTGGTGCTACTAGTAAAAATAGTCCATCCTTGTGCATGTCATATATAGAAGACTTGTTTAAGGTTGAAGAAGGAAGTGTTAAATGTAGTTTTTTGTTTAGGGTTTTGACACATAATTGATCAAGCTTCTTTCGAAGTCTTATATTTAGTCCAATCTTCCTATACTTACCATATTTGATTCCATTAATCATCTTCTTATCTTTCATTATCATCCATAATTCCGCATTAAGAGTTTACCAAAATCTCGGCCTGTTCTTACCAAAATCTTGGCCGATATTTGCCTAAGTTAACCGAGATTTGCCACTGTTGTTCAATTCGGGGACTTTCAATCTAGATCAGGAAGTGGGGTTTCAAACCTGCATCAAAGTGGTATCAGAGTGAACCGATTGAAGTCCAACCCAACCATACACCAAAGGTTCGAGTATTTTTGTTTGAGTCTTCTTTGAGTCACATAAAAATCGAGTCTTTTATGTTTTCCATCTCTTTCGAAATTATTTGAGCTTAACGTGTGTTGCCTTAGGGTACTGCAAAAGAGAGAAAATCCATACCCAAACACAAGCCAACCATAACATTAAATAGTAAAACCTCGAACAAAATTCCACTATAGAACAAAAATCTCGGTCTCTTTGAAGAAAATTCGCCCAAGATATTTTGAAGATTGCCCGAGATTTGTTCATAACCGAAAGAACGAGACTTTATCTCCAAATTTCATCAGTTCCAATGTTATACTTAGGACATATCTTCAGATAGATATCTTGTCAAGATGTAGAAAGAGATAAAAGAGATATACAGAGTATCTTATTGTTGAGATTTTATCTAGTAGATGAGATCTTATTATAACGACAATCCTAACCGAATATCTCTTCAAAATTAGACCATATCTATTATCCAGCAGCCTTATATCCATCATTAACCTCGGATACACGTTCATATAACATCAAAGGTCCACTCTTGACTTCACCTTATATTTATATCATCGATATAACCTAAAGTGTCGATGAAGCCATTCGGACAAGAGTTAATCCAATCCAAGAGTATATATAAATAAAGAACGCAAAAAAGAAGAAGCTTACCCTGAGCCCCAACCAGTTTGCATTAAAAGACCTTGCCTTTTGACAAATCTCGGCCCTCTGGACCCAAATCTCGCCCGAGATTTCACTCCTTAACCCGAGATTTTCTATTGTCGGGACTTAACCCTAACCGGCAATCTCTCACTCTAGTTTCTCAATTGTAAGGTATGTAAAGCTCTCTTCTTAATCTCATGTGTGCCTATTTCTTGCCTTCACTCTAAACTCATTGAGTCGAATTATTTTGGTGCGCTAGTTAGTCTATACTTTCTATAATACTAGTGTGTCTACTTGCAATATTCTTTCTAGTTTGTGTCAATTGTGTGAATAGACCTACAACAAAAGTTCTTTGACTATCTTTCAATACAAGAACCTTCTTCCGAACCAAGTTGACTACTTGAGGCATCCAAGGAGTTCTAGTTGAATCTAGTTCATTGATTGGTAAGGAAGCATTAATAGACCTGTTTATGCTAGAAATGTATAGCACTAAAGTCTTACAATTTATAACTCGATATAATTTCCTAACTCCTAGCGAACCCACAGTGTATGTGTCGTTTTGTAGCAAGGATAGTATTCCGAGGTCGAACACAAAGACTAAGGTGAAATCAAATCAAACAAGTGATCATGGATAGTGCAAATCTAGTCTAAGAAGAGAGAAGGAAATAAAGAAATGAAAATCATGATATTTTTGGGTTTTGTTTTGTGGTGATCAAGCAAGATCACAAATCATGCAATATTATAATTCAAACTATCAACGCAAACAATCAACACAAGAACAAGATATGTAATCAAAGAGAGAAAAGCGGATTCTAGGGGTTAGGACTTCCGGTTATGGCATTGGACTCAAGCTTCTAATCAACCTTGGACAAGCTACGGTATGTTGGGAAAAGTGTGCTTCTCAAATGGGATCAATCACCGGGTAGGTCTCATGGTCCACTAATCCCGCACATAAGGTCCTATTACCGGGTAAGCCTCTAGGAGCCTAAGGTTGGGAATTCTATACAAACCGGATTGCTATCTAGGGGTCAAACCTCTCCTTACCGGGTAAGTCTCGGGAAGGCAAGTCCTAAGTATCAATCGTAGCACACTCAGTCCAATAGCGGCTTGTGAGGCTCACTACTACCTAGAGTTCGTCGTCTTTGGTATTTAAGATCGAGAATTACCTGGTAAGTCTCTTCCCTCACTTAGTTTGCTAGCATTAGGTCACCCTAGGCTAGATTATGCTTAACAAACACTAGGATTTCAACAATCTAACATCCTAACATTCAGATTTATCAATGCAAGCACAATAGAGAAAACCACGGGCTGATCATACAGAACCACGGTCGAGATTCTGCAAGAACAGACCGTGATTTTGGGTTTGGGTCAATATTCGAACAAGCAAATCATCCAAGGGTACACTCAAGTCTATTCTATCATAGTCCAAGCCATAACCATCATTCCATCACCCTAGAATCACAACTATTTAGCGAACAAGATGCATTTTAAGATTCAATCTCAACAAGAAAACATTCATGGCTTCCATAGCATGAAAATGAGATGAAAATGAAAATGAACAAGTAGTCTTAGCTGAATATGAGATTAAACAAGACTTACAATCCTTCAAACACAGCTCCAAAACGTTCCTTACAATGCCTTCAAATGTTCTCAACAAAAGTCATTCAAAAGTTCACTCTAAATCTCTATCTTGGTGTGTTGTTCTTCCTCCAAAATGAGAGTGTTTTTTTTCTCCTCCAAGAATCCCCAATATGGATAACGATAATGTGTGAGAGAATCTGGAGGATCCCCTAGCAACAGCCTGCAGGACCACCTATATTCTCCACCAAGAGCAAGGGTCGGGCAAGGAGATCGTGGGATAGCTGTCACAGCTGTCCAGAGAAAACCACGGCCAAAATTACGGGCGTGGTTCTGGCTTCTGGACCGTGGAAATCTATGTTCAGCTCTCTTTGGATCATTAAGCCATGAGTTGCTGCAATGCATGCACCAACAAGGTCCTATGTGTTCTCCTTTGCTCCTACCTTACTCCTTAATGAGTTCGAAAGTATGCCATCACGAGGAATGATCCTTGAGTGTATCGATTAAGCTCCAAAAGCTCCCCAAAACACCTACAAAACCGAAAAGAGTTTATGTAGACGTCTATTTCGACAAAATGCATGAATTAAGCGTAAATGTCATGAACTAATGCCAAACCATGCATGAATAACGGGAAAAACTATATAAATGAATGCCTAAACTAACGTCATAAATCACGTCATCGAAATACCCAATACTTAGCATTTGCTCGTCCCCGAGCAAGGTTCAACTATAGGCTACGATATGGCATGATTTATGAATGCAGAAAAACAGAATAATATTTTTTAAATTGTGCTTCTAAAATTGGATCACCTTCATCGTCATGTTTCATGGCAATGGACAAGCAATCATGTATTAAATGAATGAAGGCACGGAAAGACAATTATAGTTAACTCGAAAGCATGCATGCAAGGTGAAAATGAAGAAGTCAAGATGATCATGAGAATATGCAATCTAGATCACTAAGTCATACACATATGCAAATAGGTCACAAGGACTTAGGAAAGAAGAGGCTAAGAAACGTTGTTATAGGTGGGAATTTTTTTAGGTCATGTGATTCTAATCCGGGAAAGGAACTAACTCCATAATTTTATTTTTGATCAACTTCCCCACAAGTGTATAGTTTTCTCCATCCTTTCTTTCTTTTCTTTTCTTTTTCATTTTCTTTTTTTCTTTCACTTATTTTTGAGACAATGACATTGGTGTACAAAAGCCGAAACCTTGGTGATTAGCGGACCCCGGTATTTTTCCGAGGTGCCTCACACCGGGTACACATACCAAGGCTCGTTAGGACATTCGGTTTATCTGACTTTGGCAAGGCACAAACACCCGATTATGTGAATGGTGCCGAGTTACTCGTCATCAAAACCAAAGTCCCCAAACCTATATTTTTTTTCTACACTTTCACAATAAATTCAGCACTTCATTCACAACATTCGTTCGTCAACAACTTCACCCCACACTTGCTTTTCACACACTCAACACACTAGCATGCTCCTATTCCCGGATGGGTCAAAAGAGATCAAATTTTTATCAAGTGAGGTGCTCAAACAACATGATCAAGATGAGAAGAAGAGAGAGATGAATTGCCTTAATCATTCCTAGTTGATGTGCAAGAACTAGCATGTAATTTCGACCATCAATTCTCAATCCAATCAAGGCAAGCATCATAATCACAATTCATACATAGGATTCAAGAGAAGTATTACAAGTCCACATATGCATCAATCCATTCAACACACATGCCATCCATAGCCAATTCACAAAACAATCTCATCATGAGGGTCATATCCAAACTAGGAAGCACAAATTTTTTATTTAAATTTTCTGATTTTTTGGAATTTTTGAGATAAATATGTACATTGCTAAAACTAATGAAACATGTGACAATAATATTAAACTATCCTAGATGCAATCATGCAAATGATTATGAAAACTCCACCCTATACTTAAGACCACATTGTTCCCAATGTGCAAATTAAATAAGGAAGTGAAAGAGAGTCCTCACAATGTAAAAATGGTGTTTTTGGTATTTTGGTTCACTCATGTGGAGTGATGGTGGATGATCAATCAAAGGTGGTAGAGAGCTCTTGATGTTCATTATGGCGTCGGGACCCGCGCTAAGCACCGCAAGCCGTCCAAGTTCCACGTCCGCTCCACCCACGTTTGATGCGGGATCATCATCATCATCCTCATGCCTTGCAAGACTTCCATGTTTCCTAGACTCTAGCACACAAACACCAAACACACACAAACACACACAAACACACCAAAACAAAAACAAAAGCAAAAATCGAAAATGAAAACAAAGACGAAAAGGGAAAGATATGTACCAATGGGTTGCCTCCCATTAAGCGCTTCTTTAAGGTCATTAGCTTGACCAAATTCGGGAGCGTTTCACTCAAGGTGAAGTGGGGAAATCGTATATACTTCTTCAAACAGTGCCCATTCTCCTTAAAATCTCCACAATGGTCCCCACCTATCTCATCTGCTCCATGGGGGAAGACCTTCCTCACTACATAAGGACCCGTCCATCTTGACTTTAGCTTTCCGGGGAAGAGCCGCAGTCTTGAATTGAAGAGAAGGATTAAGTCACCTTCACTCAACTCCTTTGGGATTAGACGTTTGTCATGCCAACGTTTGGTCCTTTCCTTGTAAATCCGGGCGTTTTTATAAGCATTCAACAGGATCTCCTCAAGAGCATTCATGTCTAGCAACCTCTTATCGCCGGCTTCCTTGAGGTCAAAATTCAGCCACCTTATGGCCCAATATGCCCTATGCTCCATCTCCACCGGAAGGTGACAAGACTTGCCATAAACTAGCTTGTAGAGAGTGGTGCCTATCGGTGTCTTGAAGGCGGTTCTATAAGCCCACAAAGCATCATCAAGCTTCATAGCCCAATCTTTTCTTGTCCTAGAAACCGTCTTCTCAAGTATTCCTTTTATCTCTCGGTTGGAGATCTCCACTTGGCCACTAGTTTGGGGATGGTAAGGTGTGGCCACCTTATGGGTCACCCCATACTTAGCCAAAAGTGTCCCAAAGTTCCTATTGGTGAAATGCTTCCCTCCATCACTTGTGATCACTCTTGGTTTTCCAAATCTAGGGAAGATGACTCGGTTGAAGAACCGCACCACAACTTTGGCATCATCTGTGGGAGAGGCGATTGCCTCCACCCATCTCGACACATAATCCACCGTCAATAGAATGTAGAGGTTGCCACATGAAGCGGGGAATGGCCCCATGAATTCCACACCCCAAACATCGAAGACCTCAACCTCTTGTATGATGTTCAAGGGCATATCATTCCTTCTTGAGATGTTTCCCGTCCTTTGGAAAGCGTCACAAGCTACTACAAAATTCTGCACATCCTTAAACAAGTTAGACCAATAAAAACCGGATTGCAATACCTTTGCACATGTTTTGTGTGAGCTAGCATGCCTCCACATGGCAAGGAGTGGCAATGACAGATCACACTCTCCACCTCATCCTCCGGAATGCACCTCCAAAAGACTCCATCCGGTCCTCTCTTGAAGAAGAGAGGGTCGCTCCAATAGTAATGCCTCACATTCTTGAAAAACTTTTTCCTTTGGGCATATGATAAACCGGGTGGCACCTCTTCACACACAAGGTAGTTCATATATCCGCATACCATGGCTCACTCCCTCTAAACACTTGAAGTAAGCACTCCTCCATCATTTGCAATTGCTCATCCCGGAATGAGTCATCAATCAGGATGTCATCTCTCTCAATCTCCAATGGTGGTAGCCTACTAAGATGGTCCACTACTGCATTTTCGGAACCCTTCTTGTCCTGAATTTCCATGTCAAATTCTTGGAGGAGAAGGATCCACCGGATCAAGCGAGGCTTGGCATCTTTCTTTGTGAGGAGATACCGGATCGTATTATGATCCGTGTACACAATAACCTTTGCTCCAACCAGATATGACCGGAACTTCTCAAAGGTATACACTACCACTAGCAACTCCTTCTCGGTTGTGGCATAGTTGAGTTGGGAATCATCTAGCGTCTTGCTAGCGTAGTAGATGGCATATGTAAGCCCATCTCTCTTTTATCCTAAAACATCCCCAACGGCCACATCACTCGCATCACACATTACTTCAAATGGTAATCTCCAATCCGGAGGTTGCATGATAGGGGCGGAGATCAAAGCATCCTTCAACCTACAAAACGCTTCAAGGCAATCCTTTGAGAAAACAAACTCAACATCCTTCATTAGTAGGTTAGTGAGAGGCTTAGAAATTGTAGAGAAATCTTTTATAAACCTCCGGTAAAAACCGGCATGCCCTAAGAAACTCCTTACCCCTTTTACCGAGGTAGGGGGTGGCAACTTCTCTATCGTTTCTATCTTTGCCCTATCAACCTCAATGCCACGGTGGGAAACCAAGTGTCCCAACACTATGCCTTCACTCACCATGAAGTGACATTTTTCCCAATTCAATACAAGATTTGTTTCCTCACATCTCTTCAACACCAAAGATAGATTAGCCAAGTAAATATCAAATGAAGAGCCATACACCGATCAATCATCCATAAACACTTCCATAATATTC
Organism: Fagopyrum homotropicum; assembly: GCA_033239125.1. Classification (NCBI taxonomy): domain Eukaryota; kingdom Viridiplantae; phylum Streptophyta; class Magnoliopsida; order Caryophyllales; family Polygonaceae; genus Fagopyrum; species Fagopyrum homotropicum. Next base: position 109,822,225 of record BSWB01000002.1, read on the forward strand.
TCAATATATTCAGAAAAAATGGACATCATACACCTTTGAAAGGTGGCGGGTGCATTACACAACCCAAATGGCATCCTCCTATATGCAAATATTCCCCCAAGGACAAGTAAATGTTGTTTTCTCTTGGTCATCCGGGTGAATAGGAATTTGGAAAAACCCACTATAACCATCTAGGTAACAAAAATGTGAATGTTGAGCCAACCTTTTTAGCATTTGGTCAATAAAGGGAAGAGGGAAGTGATCTTTCCTAGAGGCCACATCAAGTTTCCTATAGTCAATATACATTCTCCACCCCGTTACCGTCCTAGTTGGGATTAGTTCATTGTTCTCATTAGTTACTACGGTCATACCACCCTTCTTAGGAACAACATGTACGGGACTAACCCATTTACTATCCGAAATCGGGAAAATGATTCCCCCATCTAGCAATTTTATGATCTCTTTCTTGACTACCTCTTTCATAATAGGGTTCAATCTTCTTTGAGGTTCAATTGAAGGTTTATGATTGTCTTCCATCAAGATTTTATGCATGCACAAGGATGGTTTAATGCCTACTAAGTCATCAATGGTGTAACCAATAGCTCTCCTATGCAGTTTCAATTCATTCAACAATCTATCAAGCTCATCATCATTCATAGATGCATTCACAATCACGGGATAAGTAGAATTTGAACCAAGGAAAGCATACTTTAAATGAGAAGGGAGAGGTTTGAGATCAAGTTTAGGAGGACCTTTATCGGTTAAATATGATCCATATAGCTCCACATTAGATGAATCCAAAGCCATTGAAGACTCTCCAAGATTCCTTGAAGCTTGATCAACAACTAAGGGACTTTCTGGAGAAACCACGGACAAAACCACGACCTCTGGCACAACCACAGGCGTGGTTCTGGAGAAACTGGCATAATTGGACATTACAGAGAGTTCCACGGTTGAAACCACGGGCGTGGTTCTGGGTCCCAGGCCGTGGTTTTCTCTGTATTTCAACACTCCTTCGTACACTTCAATTTCAGCACTTGTTTCCTTTTCTAATGCATCCAAATCTCGGTTTTCTTCATTGCAAGCTTTCTCAACTCCTTCCTCCATCAAACTCAATCTAAGAACCCTCTCTAATGGATCCTTGATCAAGATCGAGTTCATAACTTCTCTAGACTCCTCTTCCTCAACAATGTTGAAGATATCTTCACCAAGGGCTGGCCCCTTCATCATTGTAGACAACTTGAACTTGATATTCTCTTCTCCTATGTTGAAGGAGAGGATCCCATTTTGGCAATCCATCAAGCATCCGGATGTGGCTAAGAATGGCCTCCTTAAAATGATAGGAACCGGGTAGTCCGCCGGGATGTCCAAAACAACAAAATCGATTGGCACATAGAACTTTCCAAGCTGAACCGGTATGCCCTCTAGGATTCCCACGGGGTGAGTGATTGAACGGTCCGCCATGTAGAGGGTCATCTTGACTGGCTTCGGTTCTCCTAGCCCAACCTTATTGCAAAGTGCAAGCGGGATAATGCTTACACTTGCTCCAAGGTCACATCGGGCCTCATACTGCACTTCTCCAACCCTAATTGGCACACAAAAAGATCCCGGATCTTGCAGCTTAGGAGGCATCTCCTCCCTCATAGTTTGTATCAACTCGGAAGATCTCTTTGTCATCCTCACTTTTCCATACTCCTCCAACTTCCTCTTGTTGGAGAGTATCTCCTTCAAAAACTTTCCATATGCCGGCATACCTAGAATAGCATCCATGAACGAAATATTAATATGTAATTTAGACATGAGTTCAAGGAATTTACCGAAATGTTTATCCAAATGAGCTCTTTCTCGTGATTGTGGAAATGGTAGTGGTGACTTGTATGGAGGAGGTGCCACATATGTTGGCTCAACATCCTTGCTCTTGCCTCCTTCTTCTTGCAATGGTTCTTTGTTCGCCCCTAGAGGTGTGTGCAAATAAGCTTTAAATTTATAAAACTAGAATCAAGCAGCGAACCCGCAGTGTACGGATCGATGTAGTTAAGCAAGAATTCCAGAGTATCGAACACAGGGATTTGGGGGGAACGAACTCGATTGCAGATTATCAAGCAAGTAAATATGAGAGTTTTGCAAATATTGGGAAAACAACAATCCTAAAGATCCAGGTATCCAGCTGTGGCTATCGATTCAAGATATACTTAATGATGTAAAGACAGAGTTGAGATATGCAAAGGTATACTAATGTAAGGTAATCGTACGGTGAAGTTCCAAAAACCTTATATAACTCACCTACAAGGCACTCTCTATACAGGTTGTTGAGGCTCAATATAGAAGGGTTCTAGAGGCGAGAATTAGTGTCAAATACCCAAACTTATAATCCAAGGATCAAGACTAACTTAACCGATTGAGGTTGTTGAGGCTCACAATCGAGGTAGAGGTTGTTGAGGCTTCACTACCACCTAGAAAAGACAAGTCTAAACTAAGCTAAAGCAAATCTTGAACTTTAGACTAAAGTAAAAGCAGGTTCGTAGACTTTTAGGAAAATCACGGTTAGTTCTTGAGGTTCCACGGCCGTGGACTCAAGAACAACCCGTAATTTAGGGTTTGTCGGCGATAATTCTCTAACTCTCAGGGTCTAATCTGTTTGCGATCGATCTATCATCATCTAAGCCGCAACTATCAACCCTTCACCTTAGAATTGTTAAGGGTTTTTAGCCAATAACAGTCATGTTGATATCAATTCAAGAATTAAAAGATAAAAAGATGAAAACTTTCAAGAACTTTCAATAAACTTCAATTCAATCTCAAAGTCACAAAGAGAATAAGCAATGTCCAAAGATTCACAATAGAACAAATAATCGTAACCCTAGGAAAGAAAAGAAAACGGGATGTCAATCCGTTTTCCAAATCGAACCTAATCAAGAAGAGAGATCTTCTTGCAAAATCTTCCAAGAACTTCGATCTTCCGCAATTCCTGGAAATATCCACGACAATCTCCACTAAAAGTGCGAGATTCAAGAGATTCCAAACACGAACTTCGATCTCCTCAAAGAGATGTCAATTGCTTCCAAGCAAGCTAAGCAAAACGTCTTCGTGTCTAAGCGGCGAAGAACGAGGGTAAACGGGGTAGCGAAGGTATATGTCGAGATGACGGATTTTTGCTTCATCCGTCTTTTTATAGCGTAGGGCAAATGTCGGCCCGGCCCAATCTTTAAAAGATCGTGGCTTCAAAGTGTGGTGAAAAGATTCGCCAAGATCACGGTCGTGGAAGTGTTCCACGACCGTAATTTAGGGCGTGGAAACAATTACGGTTTGCAACATATGTTCCACGGCCGTGTAATCCCCTGGAATGAACATGAATTCCTGACTCCAAATCCACGGCCGTAATTCTGAACGTGGTTTGTAATACGGCCGTATTTTAGGGCGTAATTTAGGGCAAGAACGTGATTCTTCCCTAACTCGTGCATTCCTCAATCTAAGACTCCAAATTGCTTCCAAAGAATGTCCTCAATCTATGGACATATCAACTCAACTCTCCTTTGCTCGATTCCGTTCGGAAATAGCTCCAAATCACCTATAATCAACATAGAACTAGTGTAGACATCCATATCGACAATATAGGTAATACTAGCTCACATATGCACAAAGTTCAATCAAAGACTATCAATATGAATCAAATACGTTTAGAAAACGTGCCTAAAATATCACAATATTTCATGCTAACAAATAACCCCATACTTAACACTTGCTTGTCCCTAAGCAAGGTTTTTCAAAAAGCTTTAAACAAGAGTTAGGATGAAATATGTGTACCTTCTTTTGGATGAATGTGACTTCTAAAGAATAGATCATTCTCAAACCTTGCTTCAATCGTTTTTCAAACTTTCACACACTTAATCAAAGAGTAAAAAGCAAAGAAAATTCATGAACCAACTTAACTTCTAAACAAGCATTATAACCTTCAAACATTAACAAAATCAATCTCAAGAAACTTCAATTTAGATCACCAAGTCATATAACATTCTTTTGATCTTAAGGACTTTCAAAGAAAAAGTCTAGAATATGGAGGGAAAGGGAAAACTTTAAGGGAAAGTGGTGCATAAATCCGGGAAAGTGGACAACTATCTTCTTCTTCTTATGTGGTTCCCGCAACACTTCAACTTAGAGCTTCGCTCTCTTCTTTTTCGACTTTACTTTTGGAGTTATGGATAGAGGTGCACAAAAACCAAAGCCTAGGAGATCGGCGTTTCTCAATTTTTTCAAGAGATGCCTCAAACCCTTAGCGCACATACCATAATCCGCTAGGAATATCGCTCAATCCGACTTTGGCAAGACACAAACACCCGGCTATGTGAATGGTGCCGAGTTACTCATCGTCATGATTGACTTCCCCAAACCTATAATTTCTTTCTATTCAATTGATTGCAAATAATTTCTCTCATGGCCCTCCCACATCAAACATGCCTTTTTCTCATTCACTTCTCCAAATTCCCGGATAGGTAAGGGAGGTTAATATTTCAATGAGGAGCTAGATGATCAAAGAAAGAAGAAAGAAAGTATCAAATTGCCTTAATCATTTCAACAAGAAGTATAAGAACTTATGATGTGATTTCAACTTCAATTTTCTAGCATGATTTAGGTAACATCTTCACATTATAAAACTTGCAAAAGAGGTAAAATTCATTCATTCAAGTTCTTTTCAATTCACAATCCTTTTAAGCATGCAATTGTCATCAAACTCAATTCACAAGTAGTGATTATCATGAAATTCATCTCAATTCATTAGAAGCACAAAATTTTTCAAAATTTTTCAAGTTTTATGGGTTTTTCAAGTTCTTTTTCATGCAATGCAATAAGGAAACGTGTAACACATAATGAAGATGCAATGATAGTCTCGAATGAAGCAAACATAGTGAGTAGAGTTATTACAAACTTTTTAGTACATCCCACCCCATACTTAGGACGAACATTGTCCCTAATGTTCAAAAGAAAGAACAAAAGAAAGAAAAGAAAAAAAGAAACTCACAAATGGTGGCGGGAATGTCTAAAACAACGATCATGCATCAATCACTGCGGCGCCGGCGGAGGTGGGAATGGAGAGAAACTCGGATCATAGAACCGCCCAAACTGCTGGCGGTAGACGTCCCTCATCATGTGGTCAAGGTCGTCCAAGCGTCCGTCTCTAGCATCCGCCCGGATCTCTAGCGCTCCGACTCTCTCCGAAAGTCCGGTAGCCCAATCCGGCATCTGCTCGTACCATCCCGGGGCGTGACTGTACCATGATGGAGCATCGGATGGTGCTGGTGCTGGTGGTGGTGGTGGTGCTGCTGGCTGCGCCGTGGACCATGGAGGGGGTGTGTCGTACCAAGTGGGAGGTGTAGTCATCCACGTGGGCCTCTCACTCACGCTGGCGCGGCGAGATGACGAGCCTGGAGCTCTAGCTGGACGTGGAGAGCGCCTAGGTACATCCGGGGCCGCCTCCGGCTGATCCGGAAACGTGCCGAACTCCTGCTCCGCTCCTCCACCACTCTCGTACTGATCTCTCATGTCCTCCTCATCCACAACCGGTGGTGGAACGTAAGGGGGAGCTACTAGCCTGTTCGCATGCATCGCAGCGAACGTCTCCTTCCAATTGTGGCGTCCCGCCACAATGGAATACTCCGGCAGCCACTCAATCCCTCTACCCGTCCTAGTCTCCCAAGGCATGCCCGCATAAGGCGGACCTCCATGTGTGGGGAAGATGAGTCCCCTAACCATAAAAGCATGTAGCCCTAAGGGAACCGCCGGTGTACGGGTGCAAGAAGAAAAATCTACACCAAACGTCCTAGCAATGTGGGTCACTATCCCACCATACCCAATGTTCCCCTTCTTCTTGTTCTTCAATTTACTCATCGTAGCCGCCAAAAGAGTGGCACAATCTGCACGGCGACCGTAAAGCATACAATAGAGCAAGAATAGCTCATCCGTCTTGATCTTTTGGGGCGTCTCCGTCCTAGGAAAGAGACACTCCGAAAGAACACGGTGAGCTATCTTCAAGGCTAGATGGTACATCAATCTAGCCTTGGTATCGGTGGGTTGCCAACGGTCCTCGTCGGCGTAAATCATGGCTACCTCTTCCCAAAAATCTTTGGGGTAAACTCCGCTCGGAAATCGACCGTTATAGGTCTCATGGAACCCGAAAATGGTCCCAAACTCAACAATGCTCAAGTGATAGTCCTGTTCCATGAGACAGAAGGAGACGGTCCTATCAACGTGGCTGTGCTCAAAGGATGTCACAACCTCTCGGGTAATCTCCTCATAGGCGTCTTCACGAACAACTATCAACGTGGCTGTGCTCAAAGGATGTCACAACCTCTCGGGTAATCTCCTCATAGGCGTCTTCACGAATGTTCGTGAAGAAAAGCAACCCGGCTCTATCCAAGAGCCATGTAAGATCATCCACAATGTTGAGAGGATGAAGATCCTCCAACAACAAGTACCTAGGACCTATCACTGTCCTCTCCTTGATCCGGTCAAGTGCTACAAGGTGGTTCTCGTGTATGGTCGGAATGCTAGGGTGAGGGGGTGAAGATGGAGGTGAAGGTGAGGATGGTAGTGAGGGAGATGAGGGTGGTGGTGCCCTAGAGGTGGAGGGATTTCCTTTCCTTTTCTTACTTTGCTCTCCTTTCTTCTCCTTTATCCTTCCCGACATTCTCCTCACAAAGTCCATTTTTCAGAAAAATTACGGTCTGTTCTTGGGAAATTACGGCCGTGGTTTACCCAGAGACCGTGGTTCGTCTCAGAAACTCGTGAATCTCAGCAAATTCACCAAAAATCACCACAACAAGCAGTCCTAATCTAATTCCTTCCGGTCTTTATCAGTTCTTCCTAAAAAACTATAGCAAAAACGAACTAAATCCGCGAAATTCGAGAAGAAAGAAATAACCTCTTTTTCGGATTGAAAAATCCAAAATGCGTGTTTGTTGATCGATTTCCACTCGATTTGTTGCTTGGATTCTGTTCGTGGTTGGATTTGCCGTGGTTTTGGTGATTTTTCAAAGGCTTTTGAAAATTACGGCCACTGTAGCTATGACGACCGTAATTTAGATCGTGGAACCTTTTGTAAAGCTTCAAAGTCCAAATTTCGTCACTCCTCTTCGACATTATCTTCCCTTTCTCTTTTTCCATCGATCCTACAACCAAAAACACGAACATACCGGAAGAAATCGAGGCAAAATAAAGCAAAAACGTCTATTCTAAACTAGTCTATGAATCGAAAACAAAAACAAAAATGCAATACCTTGGGTTGCCTCCCAAGAAGCGCTTTGTTTAAGGTCCGTAGCTAGACCATACTCGCACTTATTCGAGTGCGGTAGGCGCAAACTCCTCAGCTTGGAGTTCCGGCGTGTACTTCTTGAGTCGTTGGCCGTTCACCTTAAAACTTCCGCTAGCTTCACCCCATACTTCAACTGCACCATGGGGGAAAATACGCTTAATTAGAAAAGGTCCGGTCCAACGGGATTTAAGCTTACTTGGAAAGAGGCGAAGTCTTGAATTGAAGAGGAGAACTTGATCTCCTTCTTTGAAGTCCTTTGGAATGATATGTTTATCATGCCAACGCTTTGCCCTTTCCTTGTAGATCTTAGCGTTCTCATAGGCGTTCAAGCGAAGTTCATCCAGCTTGTTGATGTCTAGGAGACGCTTCTCTCCCGCTTCCTTCATGCCGAAATTCAGCCACTTGATAGCCCAAAACGCTTTGTGCTCCAGCTCTACCGGCAAATGACAAGACTTCCCATACACAAGGTTGTATGGTGTGGTTCCTATGGGAGTCTTGTACGCAGTCCGGTACGCCCATAATGCATCATCTAGCTTCAAGGACCAATCCTTCCTAGTCCTTGAAACCGTCTTCTCTAGAATTCCCTTGATCTCCCTATTTGAGATCTCAACTTGTCCACTCGTTTGTGGATGGTAAGGGGTGGCGATCTTGTGAGTAACCCCATACTTAGCTAGAAGAGATTCAAAGCGACGGGCTATGAAGTGAGAACCTCCATCACTAATGATTGTCCTTGGTGTTCCAAATCGCAGAAAGATGGTCTTGTTGAAGAACTTAACCACCACCATGGCATCATTTGTGGGAGAGGCAATTGCTTCCACCCATCTAGAAACGTAGTCTACCGCCAATAGTATGTATTGGTTTCCACAAGAAGATGGGAATGGTCCCATGAAATCGACTCCCCAAACGTCGAAAATCTCCACCTCCTGGATGTTGTTGAGGGGCATCTCGTTCCTTCTAGAAATATTGCCTGTTCTTTGACAAGCATCGCAGCAAGAAACAAAGGATTGCACATCTCTAAATAAAGTAGGCCAATAGAATCTAGATTGCAATACCTTTGCGCTAGTCTTGTTCGAACTAGCGTGTCCTCCACAAGGTAGTGAATGACAATGGCGGATGACACTTTGCATTTCATCTTCCGGCACACATCGCCGAATGATGCCATCCGGACCTCTCTTGAAGAGGAGAGGCTCGTTCCAATAGTATTCCCGGACGTCCTTAAAGAACTTTTTCCTTTGTGCGTAGGATAGTCCGGGCGGTATCTCCTGGCAAACCAAATAGTTAACAAAGTCAGCAAACCATGGTTCATTACCTTTGGAGATCTCGTTGATGCACTCCTCTATGATGTGTAGATGTTCGTCTGGGAAGGAGTCATCAATGGGTAGATGGTCGTCCTCTAGATGTGTGAGGCGACTTAAATGATCCGCAACAGAATTTTCTGAACCTTTCTTGTCGCGGATCTCAAGATCGAATTCTTGTAGGAGAAGAATCCATCTAATTAGCCTTGGCTTCGCGTCTTTCTTCGCAAGGAGGTATCGGATCGCAGCATGATCCGTGTAGACAATCACCTTTGCACCTACAAGATAAGAGCGAAACTTGTCAATAGCGTAGACAATGGCTAGAAACTCTTTTTCTGTAGTGGCGTAGTTGAGCTGAGCTTCGTCTAGCGTCTTGCTAGCGTAGTATATGGCTTGGGTTCGCCCTTCCTTTCGTTGTCCAAGAATAGCTCCAATAGCTACGTCACTAGCATCGCACATAATCTCGAAGGGGAGAGTCCAATCCGGGGGTTGGATAATAGGTGCTGAAATTAGAGCTTGCCGAATGGTGTTGAACGCATCTAAACATTCCTGCGAAAACTCAAAAACTGCATCCTTCATCAATAGATTAGTGAGAGGTTTTGATATCTTAGAAAAGTCTTTAATGAAGCGTCTATAAAATCCAGCATGTCCTAGGAAACTTCTTATCCCTTTCACCGAAATTGGGGGAGGAAGTTTCTCTATGGTCTCTATCTTAGCTTTGTCTACCTCTATCCCTCTACTAGAGACTAAGTGACCTAATACGATTCCTTCCTTAACCATGAATTGACACTTCTCCCAATTAAGAACTAGGTTAGTGTCTTCACAACGTTGTAAAACAAGAGAAAGGTTAGAAAGGCAATCGTTAAAAGAGGAACCGTTTACGGAGAAGTCGTCCATGAAGACTTCCATAATTTCCTCTACGTACTCGGAGAAGATGGCAATCATGCACCGTTGAAAGGTGGCTGGGGCGTTGCAAAGCCCGAACGGCATTCTCCTATAGGCGAACGTACCCCAAGGGCACGTGAACGTGGTCTTCTCCTGATCGTCCGGGTGTATCGGAATCTGAAAGAAACCACTATAACTGTCAAGGTAGCAAAAATGTGAATGTTGTGCTAACCTTTCAAGCATTTGATCGATGAATGGCAATGGAAAGTGATCCTTCCGCGTCGCGTTGTTGAGCTTGCGGTAGTCTATACACATTCGCCATCCAGTCACGGTTCGGGTAGGAATGAGTTCGTTGTTCTTGTTGGTGATGACCGTCATTCCTCCCTTCTTCGGAACTACTTGAACTGGACTCACCCATTTGCTATCGGAGATAGTATAGATGATACCTGCATCAAGAAGTTTAAGGATTTCCTTCTTGACAACCTCCTTCATGGTCGGATTCAACCGCCTTTGAGGTTGTCTTGAAGTTCTAAAATCCTCCTCCATTAGTATCTTATGCATACATAGGGAGGGTTTAATTCCTACTAAGTCCTCGATAGTGTAACCTATGGCTTTTCTATGTTTCCTAAGGATTGTCATGAGTTGTTCATGTTCATCTATGCTTAGTTCGGAACTAACAATGACCGGAAAGGTAGAATTAGATCCAAGAAAAGCGTACCTTAGATGAGCAGGAAGTGGTTTGAGATCCATCGCTTTCGGAGCTTCCAATGGTCCTTGAGGAGCATCCGACGTTTCCTTAGAAGTTTCTAAGGTTGTGGAGTGGTTTGAAGAAGAATCAGAAGAAGTTGAAGATGTAAGCCGATCACCCTCTTCCACGGTCAGAATTACGGCCTCTCCATGTATTCCACGGCCGTGTAATCCTCTGGAATGGAAGTCGATTTTGGTTGTGAAATCCACGGTCGTGGAATACAGGGTATGACCGTGGATTCTTACATTCTCAGCCTCATCGTGGAGTTTTTCAAATTCCACTTCATGCATCTCTTCTTGTGCTTCTAAGGCTTCAATTTCCTCTTTGCACTCTTCTTCTTCCCCTACATTGGTTAGACTCATAGTGATAACTTTTTGTAAAGGATCGTTAAAGAGAATCGCACTTACCTCCTCCCTAGACAAACCTTCTTCATCTTGGATATCGTAAATATCCTCATCAAAGATTGGCTCCTTTACTAGAGTGGAAAGAACGAACTCTACTTTCTCTTCTCCAATATCAAAAGCGAGTCTCCCATTCTTGCAATCGACCATGCAGCCGGAAGTTGCAAGAAACGGTCTTTCGAGTATGATCGGGACCGGACTATCTGCAGGAATGTCAAGCACGACAAAATCAATAGGGACAAAGAATTTACCTAGCTTGACCGGGACGTCTTCTACAATACCGACGGGGCGAGTGATGGATCGATCCGCCATGTATAACGTCATCTTGACCAGTTTAGGATCGCCTAAACCGATCTTCCTACACAATGCAAGTGGTATGATGCTCACACTTGCTCCCAAGTCACATAAAGCGTCATATGTGACTTCTCCCACTCGAATGGGAATGCAAAATGACCCCGGATCCTTAAACTTTGGGGGCATTTTCTCCTTCATAGTCTTGATGAGATCCGAAGAATCCGAACTCATCTTGACCTCACCGAAATCTTCTAGCTTCCTCTTGTTAGAGAGGAGCTCCTTCAAGAACTTGCCATAAGCCGGCATACCTACAATAGCATCAATGAAGGGTATATTAATATGCAGCTTGCTCATGAGTTCTATGAACTTACCGAATTGTTTATCTAGGCGCGCTCGCGCTCTAGATTGAGGAAATGGTAGGGGAGGTTTGTAGGCTGGAGGAGGAACATAGATATCTTCCTTCTCCTTCCCTTTTTCTTTGTCCTTCTCTACGGGGACTTCAACGAACGTAGGCTGCGGATCGGTGGTGGTCACTCCGCTCCTAGTTGTAATTGCCATTACCCTTCCCTTAGGGTTGTCCTCCGTCTTTCCTGGAAGTTTCCCTTGATTTCTAGGAACTTCCTCCGCGTGGTTGAACAATTGGTTTTCCAAAACCTTTTGAGCTTTGTCAACCTTAGAGACTTGATCATCAACCTTGATGAGGCGGTTCTCCAACCCTTGAAGCTTTCCCAAGATTGTCTCTAACATGGGATCGGACTTCTCCTTTCCCGCATTGTTTCCTCCATTTGATGATTGCCCCTGGCTTTTCAAAGGAGTAGAGGAAGAGGAGGGCGGAGTTAGTGAATTAGAATTGGAAGGATAGGAGTTACCGGAATTTTGTTGATTGGAGCGCCAATTGTTGTTGTTTGAACTTCGATTGTTGTTCCAATTGTTATTGTTCCGGTTGTTGTTGTTTCCATTCCAATTGTTATTCCGGTTATTGTTCCGGTTATTGTTGTTGCGGTTGGTGTTGTCACCGCCATTGTTGTTGCCCAAATAGCCAACATCCTTCTCTTGTTGCTTTGGGAAGTTGGTCTTGATAGTCTCCTTCAACTCTTTGATCTCATTGTTGAGGGAGAAAATCTGATTTTGAGCTTCATGTGTGAGCTTTGCTCCTTGCTCCACACGATTTCCCTCCGCTTTCCGGTGGGAGTACTTTTCTATGACTCTTGGTTGCTTCTCAATGAAGTCCCAAGCGTCATCTTCTCTCATGTCCATGAATGTTCCGCATGAGAGGGATTGGAGGTTGAATTGCGTTCCCGCATCCAGCCCTTTGTAGTAGATTTCCAGCAAGGCAAGCTTGGATATGCCGTGATGAGGGCAATCCAAGAGTAAATCCTGAAACCTTTCCCAAGATTGAAACAAACTTTCGTTAGGTCTCATGGAAAAAGCATTAATCTTACCTCTAAGCTCCGCCGTTTTGGAGGGCGGAAAGAATTTGGTGAGAAATTCCGCGGAAAGGTCTTCCCACGTGTCTAGTTTCCCATTGGGAAGAGCTTGATACCATGACAACGCTTTCCCTTTCAAAGAGAAAAAGAAAGGTTTGAGCTTATAGCTATTGGTAGTAGCGTTCTTCGGTCTCATTGTCTCCATCATACACTCAAAGTTTTGCAAGTGTTGGTGTGGAGATTCAGCGCTTGTACCGCCAAATTGGCTTTGGCGAACAAGAGTGATAACTTGAGGGTTAAAGCTAAACCCTTGCACATCTTCAGCATCAAATTTCACACCTAAGCGGCGTGGTTGTTGTGTTGGATCCATCCGCTGGCCAAGAGTTCTCGGCTCATTATCCACACGTTCGATCCTCGCATTCCTAGGTGGAATGCGGCGATTAGTAGTTCCTTGTGGATGGAAAGGATTCATATTGATCGTGGGATCAATCTCTTCTAACGGTGGCATGGAAGAGTCACTATAATCAGCGGATGAGGGGCTTTTTCTTCTAGACCTTGATCTCCTTTTTGAGGACTTCTTGCCTACCTTATTCTCAAGGTCGCTCATCTTTATCCTCATTTGGAAGATCATGTCTTGTAGACCGTTAACTTGAGATTGATGACGATCCATCTCATCTTGGCGGAGAGTCTCATTCCGTCGGAGTTGAGATTCCTTTTCCGCCAACTCCGTTTGAAGATCACGTTCGTGTTCTTCGGCCATCTTCTTTTCCTTGCGCTTTTGCCTCAAGGTTTTCTCTAGCTCTTGATCAAGAGGTAAGAGATCTTCGGTGTTCCTAGACCTGCGCATGCACTCAAAGAGATATCAAATAACGAGAGCAAGCTCCCAAGCTTGACAACCGGCTACCGGATTCGGTCTAAACCAAATCCCCGGCAACGGCGCCAAAAACTTGTTCGCCCCTAGAGGTGTGTGCAAATAAGCTTTAAATTTATAAAACTAGAATCAAGCAGCGAACCCGCAGTGTACGGATCGATATAGTTAAGCAAGAATTCCAGAGTATCGAACACAGGGATTTGGGGGGAACGAACTCGATTGCAGATTATCAAGCAAGTAAATATGAGAGTTTTGCAAATATTGGGAAAACAACAATCCTAAAGATCCAGGTATCCAGTTGTGGCTATCGATTCAAGATATACTTAATGATGTAAAGACAGAGTTGAGATATGCAAAGGTATACTAATGTAAGGTAATCGTACGGTGAAGTTCCAAAAACCTTATATAACTCACCTACAAGGCACTCTCTATACAGATTGTTGAGGCTCAATATAGAAGGGTTCTAGAGGCGAGAATTAGTGTCAAATACCCAAACTTATAATCCAAGGATCAAGACTAACTTAACCGATTGAGGTTGTTGAGGCTCACAATCGAGGTAGAGGTTGTTGAGGCTTCACTACCACCTAGAAAAGACAAGTCTAAACTAAGCTAAAGCAAATCTTGAACTTTAGACTAAAGTAAAAGCAGGTTCGTAGACTTTTAGGAAAATCACGGTTAGTTCTTGAGGTTCCACGGCCGTGGACTCAAGAACAGCCCGTAATTTAGGGTTTGTCGGCGATGATTCTCTAACTCTCAGGGTCTAATCTGTTTGCGATCGATCTATCATCATCTAAGCCACAACTATCAACCCTTCACCTTAGAATTGTTAAGGGTTTTTATCCAATAACAGTCATGTTGATATCAATTCAAGAATTAAAAGATAAAAAGATGAAAACTTTCAAGAACTTTCAATAAACTTCAATTCAATCTCAAAGTCACAAAGAGAATAAGCAATGTCCAAAGATTCACAATAGAACAAATAATCGTAACCCTAGGAAAGAAAAGAAAACGGGATGTCAATCCGTTTTCCAAATCGAACCTAATCAAGAAGAGAGATCTTCTTGCAAAATCTTCCAAGAACTTCGATCTTCCGCAATTCCTGGAAATCTCCACGACAATCTCCACTAAAAGTGCGAGATTCGAGAGATTCCAAACACGAACTTCGATCTCCTCAAAGAGATGTCAATTGCTTCCAAGAACGTGATTCTTCCCTAACTCGTGCATTCCTCAATCTAAGACTCCAAATTGCTTCCAAAGAATGTCCTCAATCTATGGACATATCAACTCAACTCTCCTTTGCTCGATTCCGTTCGGAAATAGCTCCAAATCACCTATAATCAACATAGAACTAGTGTAGACATCCATATCGACAATATAGGTAATACTAGCTCACATATGCACAAAGTTCAATCAAAGACTATCAATATGAATCAAATACGTTTAGAAAACGTGCCTAAAATATCACAATATTTCATGCTAACATTCTTCTTCCACCACTACTTGCTTTCCCTTGTCATTCTCCTTTGGTGAGGGATCTTTTATGCTCAGCCCACTCCTTGTTGTAATGGCCAACACTTGGCCTCTTGGATTGTCCTCGGTCCTTCCATGAAGCTTTCCCGGATCCCTTTGTGCTTCACCCGCCTTTTGGAATACTTGTGCTTGTAGCACCTTTTGAGCTTTGGAAATGGATGTCACCGTGCTCTCAACTCCACTCAACCTTCCTAGCAATTGTTCAAACGTCATTTGGTTCTATCCTTTGGAGGTTGAGCAAAACCGGGTGGAGGATCTTGTGAAGCCTTAGGTGGTGGGGCTGCGCTTGTAGAAGCGGGAGGGTACAAGGCACCATCCGGGTTAGAATAGGAGAACCCGGGAAGGTTGTGATTAGGCCGGTAATTTTTGTATTGCCGGCTGTTGTTGTTGAAGTTCCTAGGGCCTTGATAATTGTTGAAGTTACCTCTTCCCATGTAGTTAATATCCTCCTCTTTGGAAGCCAAGTTGTCTTGCACTTGCACTTGAGGACTTTATTGATTCTTTAAGGTTGTGGCACACAATTTCCTAAAAGACTTAAGCTCATTGTTGATTGCATCAAGTTTATAGTTGCTCATGGTGACTTCACTTACTTCATATACTCCCGGTTCCCTCCCATCACTCTTCCTATGGGAGTACTTCTCTATTACCAAGGCTTGCTTCTCTACAAACTCCAAGCCTCATCCACATTCTTCTCCATGAATGTTCCTCCGGAAAGTGATTGGAGCTTGAATTGACTATCCTCATCAGGCCCCTTGAAATAAATCTCCAATAACTCTATCTTCGGTATCCCATGGTGTGGACACTCTAGGAGGAGGTCTTTGAACCTCTCCCAGGATTTGAATAGGCTCTCCTTATCCTTTATCATGAAGGCATTGATATTCCCTCTTGGCTCGGTTGTCTTGGAAGGTGGGAAGAACTTTGTTAAGAACTCGGTTGTCATCTCCTCCCAAGTACCCACACGTCCTAGTGGAATGGATTGGTACCAAGCTAAAGCTTTATCCTTAAGTGAGAAGGAAAAAGCCCTAAGCTTGAGGTTGTTGCTCTCCAATCTAGGCGGCCTTAGAGTCTCCATCAAGATCTCATAATTCATCAAGTGTTGATGAGGAGACTCTCCTTCCATCCCTCCAAATTGATTGTGCCGGATCATTTGTAGCACTTGAGGGCGGAGCTCGTAGTCATGGGCTGCGGGATCTCCTAAGTTTACACCCGGACGGTGCACTCTTTGGGTTGGATCCATACGTTTTCCTAGCATTTGTGGCTCCTCAATGATGATCAGCTCAACCCAAACATTGACCGCCGGCTGCGGTGGTGGTGGTGGAGGTTGTTAACAATTAAGCTCCCTTTGAACAAGAGCTTGCCTAATCTCTTCAATATCCCTCCTAGTTGCTTCTTGCCTCTCATTTGTAAGCCTCCTCTCATTCTCCAAGAGTTCATCCCTTAGCCTAATTTGCTCTAAGGCATCATCCAACTCAGCTTGAAGATCTCTTTCATCCATCTCCTTCTTCTTCTTAATGCTCTTGGATCTAGTCTTAAGGATTTTCTCCGGTTCAGGATCGAATGGAGCTAAATCCTTGCCACGAGATCTTCGCATGCACCTAAAGAATGAGAGATGTCCTGAAAATTCAAAGACATAAATCAAACAAGATCAAAAGCAATAAGAAAGACCCACACTATAAACAATCACAAACAATGATTCAATCTAGACCTAGTCCCCGGCAACGGCGCCAAAAACTTGTTTACGCTAGAAATGTATAGCACAAAAGTCTTACAATTTATAACTCGATATAATTTCCTAACTCCTAGCGAACCCACAGTGTATGGGTCATTTTGTAGCAAGGATAGTATTCCGAGGTCGAACACGAAGACTAAGGTGAAATCAAATCAAACAAGTGATCATGGATAGTGCAAATCTAGTCTAAGAAGAGAGAAGGAAATAAAGAAACGAAAATCATGATATTTTTGGGTTTGGTTTTGTGGTGATCAAGCAAGATCACAAATCATGCAATATTATAATTCAAACTATCAACGCAAACAATCAACACAAGAACAAGATATGTAATCAAAGAGAGAAAAGCGGATTCTAGGGGTTAGGACTTCCGGTTATGGCATTGGACTCAAGCTTCTAATCAACCTTGGACAAGCTACGGTATGTTGGGAATAGTGTGCTTCTCAAATGGGATCAATCACCGGGTAGGTCTCATGGTCCACTAATCCCGCACATAAGGTCTTATTACCGGGTAAGCCTCTAGGAGCCTAAGGTTGGGAATTCTATACAAACCGGATTGCTATCTAGGGGTCAAACCTCTCCTTACCGGGTAAGTCTCGGGAAGGCAAGTCCTAAGTATCAATCGTAGCACACTCAGTCCAATAGCGGCTTGTGAGGCTCACTACTACCTAGAGTTCGTCATCTTTGGTATTTAAGATCGAGAATTACCGGGTAAGTCTCTTCCCTCACTTAGTTTGCTAGCATTAGGTCACCCTAGGCTAGATTATGCTTAACAAACACTAGGATTTCAACAATCTAACATCCTAACATTCAGATTTATCAATGCAAGCACAACAGAGAAAACCACGGGCTGATCATACAGAACCACGGTCGAGATTCTGCAAGAACAGACCGTGATTTTAGGTCTGGGTCAATATTCGAACAAGCAAATCATCCAAGGGTACACTCAAGTCTATTCTATCATAGTACAAGCCATAACCATCATTCCATCCCCCTAAAATCACAACTATTTAGCCAATAACATGCATTTTAAGATTCAAACTCAACAAGCAAACATTCATGGCTTCCATAGCAAGAAAATGACATGAAAATGAAAATGAACAAGTAGTCTTAGCTGAATATGAGATTACACAAGACTTACAATCCTTCAAACACAGCTCCAAAACGTTCCTTACAATGCCTTCAAATGTTCTCAATAAAAGTCACTCAAAAGTTCACTCTAAATCTCTATCTTGGTGTGTTGTTCTTCCTCCAAAATGAAATTGTTTTTTTTCTCCTCCAAGAATCCCCAATGTGTATAATGATAATGTGTGAGGGAATCTGGAGGATCTCCTAGCAACAGCCTGCTGGACAACCTATATTCTCCACCAAGAGCAAGGGTCGGGCAAGGAGATCGTGGGATAGTTGTCACAACGGTCCAGAGAAAACCACGGCCAAAATTACGGGCGTGGTTCTGGCTTCTGGACCGTGGAAATCCATTTTCAACTCTCTTTGGATCATTAAGCCATGAGTTGGTGCAATGCATGTACCAACAAGGTCCTATGTGTTCTCCTGTGCTCCTAGCTTACTCCTTAATGAGTCCGGAAGTGTGCCATCACAAGGAATGATCCTCGAATGTATCAATTAAGCTCCAAAAGCTCCCCAAAACACCTACAAAACCGACAAGAGTTCGTGTAGACGTCTATTTCAATAATATGCATGAATTAAGCGTAAACGTCATGAACTAATGCCAAACCATGCATGAATAACGGGAAAAACTATCTAAATGAATGCCTAAACTAACGTCATAAATCACGTCATCAAGACCCAAGGCAATTACATTAAATTAGCTTGAGGTTCACAAAAAAGTGTGCGTTGGTGATAAAAAAGTAAGGAACCATCGTTTTTACTAACTTTACGAGTTTGTTGTTACTTTATGTGATTGTACAGGATGCCTAGATCTATAGATCATAACGGGTCACAAGGAACTGGGTTAGACAGCCCCATAGCCCGGACCATGATGAAACAACTCTTACCATCCCTTATAAACATAAGCAAGAGGCTAGGAGCAATAACATCTCGTCCCAGTAAGGAATCACGGCCGAGAGTCTCAATACCTCGCCCGAGATTTGAAAATCTTGCCCCTATATAGATTTGATAATTATATTCCTCAACGGAGATTAGTGAATGAGGATGATCGCGGTTCCCATGTTCCATATTTAACCCCATCCTCGGTTCCATCTACAAAGATTTCCCATGATCAAGTTATGATGTATTCAAGTCAATTATGATACACCTAAACGTCAAAAGTTTGTTAACTTTCAGGAATTCGGGGATGAGAGAGATTATCCTCAATAAGAACAATATCCTAGGAGAGAACGAGATTATGAAACAATTAGATTTCATCCACAACACAGTGGGATTGGGAAGGTAAAACATTTTAGTCCAGAATCTCTGCCTCCAAATCTCGACCCCAACCAACTGAGATTGCAACTGATATTTGTAACAGACGAGGATGTTAAAACCTTAAAGGTCAGTATTTCTAAATATTATATGCATGATCATTTAGATTTATTAAAATTGGAATCTACTAATGTGTCACACGCTAAGAAGTAACGACCGGATTTTTTGTTACGCTTCGATAGGGTTAGAGGAGGGTAGAAGCCGTGCACAAGGGCTCACGCCCTTGCGGCTTAGACGACGCAGTCAAGTAGGCCGCATGGGCGGCTAGGATTCCCGCAGGGGCAGTGACACGCGAGGGCGGGGTAGAAGCGTTTTATGCAACCGTCCGCCTTCCGATCTTTTTAACTCCTTCATTAATTGCCTTGAGGAGTTGATGGCTGAAGTCCTTTGATATTCTTTAACCTTATTGCAGCCCACTCTCCTCCTCCTCTCATTTTCTTTTCACATTTCTCGTTTCTCTCTTCCAACCTCACCCTCTTACATCTTCTTCTCCACCATTCCTCTCTTGGCTTACTCCAGCTTGATTCCACTTTCCGTAAGGCCGGAACTACAGTGACGTGACGAGGGTAAGACTCCTTCCTCTCTTCTTCTTCTTCTTCTTCTCCTTCTCTCTTCCTTCCTCTTCCATGGCTTGAATGGAAGATCTTTAAGAATCCTTGCTCAATGATCTATCATTGTCTTGTTAGTTTGATGACGAAACTAGACCTCAGAGGGAGGCTAAGACCAAGTGTGAGAAGTGGAAGGTGTTCATAGCACCAAAGGAGACCCTAAAAGACCGGTTGCACAATCGAAGAACTCAATAGACGGACGTTCTGCATAGACAAGTACAGGGGCGGGTTCACAGAGGCGCAAGGTTGGTTTCAGTCAGGCACAGGGGCGGACCCAGATTGGCACAGGGGCGGACCCAGATAGACGCAGGGACGGCTCAATCAAGCGCGGGGGCGGTTTTGCTCTAGTGAGTCCCGAATCTTTTTCTTTCCTTTCCTTCTTTCATTCCTTAGATTCGCTATATCTTAGAAGCATGCTAGGTTGGCTTTGAGTAGTTGAAATGCAATACTATAGAGTGGTTGGACCTTAGAGGTCTAGTGTGAGTTACGTCAGTCTCGTTAGTTGTATGTTGTTTAGGGTTCGTTCCGAGCTTTGTGGAAGCAACCTTGGTGTATATCGTTATGTTGAGAGTTGGAAAGGTCATGGACTGAGAGTGTAGTCTTCTTGGGCTAGGTGGTTGAGGAGGTTGAGCCTAGAAGTCTAATGACTTCTAGTGGACTAGAGTGTGGTTTGACTATGTGCCTTGTCTTGAACAGACGCTGTACGTTTTCCCGAGGAAACTTGAGAGTGAGGTGATCTTTTGCGCTTCGGAGACTGGTAAGTCCACGGACTTACTTAGCTGGCTTCTTGTATGAGTGTAATGTGTATGAGTGGTGTTTGTTAGTTATGATAAACAGCGAAACCGGATTAGGCTAACTTAATTATATTACGTAATTGACCCAAGTGTATGATAACGGGTCGTGACATCACTGCCTAGCTCTTGCGAGAGCTAGGAGGTTCCTTGCTACCAGCCCAGACAGGTAGACGGTCAGATGCATTAGCACCATTCCTCGTTGGTAAACGGGATCAAAGGCGAGGTTTGGGAATCCCTCGTGTCACAAAATAAGTATCATCAGTAATGGCCTATCACCTAATTAAAGATAATAAAAGGATTGAGTGTTACATGTTGATTGTGTATGTTGTGTGTTTATGCTTTTACCTTTATACTTATGCATAGAATGTTAGCTAATGGTTTTCTACCGTTTGTAGATGCCTTGCAGGTTAGAGAGGCGATCGAGTGATCCGGTGGTAGTGGGCAGCCGGGGTTCCTTGCATTATAGGACAGGACTATTTATTTTATTTCACGTCTTTTGAGACTTATGTTGTTTATTTTAGTTTTGAGACTCGGATGGATTGTTTTGAGTTTATACGTTTGCTTTTGCTCATGATATAAAACTATGTTGTTTTGCCTATTTATTTGTGCCGTGTTGTAAGGTCCGATGAAGTTGTTGTCAAGCTAAGGGCCGGGGCCCATTGTAAAGTCCCAGCTCGTAGCATTTTGAGTCCTCTAGGATTTGGGGTGTTACAATATGGTATCAGAGCCCTAGGTTGGCAACAACGGCACTCGCTATCTTCAAAAAGGCCGAATAAAAAAATAAACGGAAACCCCATGGGTTCCGAACTTTTAAAATGAATTTTGTTTTCAAAATCATGAGCATAAACGGGTTGGGATAGAATGCACGGACCGCCACTACCTCCACTGAACTCGATGGCATAGTTTATTGGACTTTTGTTATAATTTGTGTTTGTTAGTTACGTTTTGACCTTTAGAAGTGACCTAGAGTAATAAGATAATTATGTCCTTACTAGCAATTAAAGTAGTCTTACATCGATCACATCTCTACCAGATGGCACGCACGAGAGCGACAGCTTACGTTGGACGAGGAGGGGGCCGACCTCCCCTTCCTCTAGGAGCTCCGAGACTGGGACGTGTGGGTAGGCTTCAGAGGGGGTGAGGTCGGGGACGTTCTCCCGTTGTGGCTCTGCCAGATGCGGATGTTCCTGCTGAGGAGGTGGCTGAGAGTATTGTTCCCGAGGTTAGGGATGGGACAACTACTAGGTCCGGAGTATAGAGTACGGGGCATGTTGATTCTGGCCGTGTATCGATTGGAGCATCAGAGTATCGAGCCTATGTCTATCAGGTGCAGGAGGCATACAGGACCGGGGCACCACCTCCTGCACCACCGGTGCCAGCTAGGTCGGCATAGGTCTCTCAGAGGGTGACCCAGGTGGTAGTTCCACCGGTGGTAGCAACACTAGTGAGGGTTATTGAGGATGATCAAGTGAGAGACGAGCTGAAGGTACCGAGGCCGGATGGATGGTTGAAGACTTTCAACCATCAGCGAGTCCCCACATTCGACGGGAATCTTAGACTTGAGGTAGAGCATTGGATTAGTCATGTGGAGTCCGCACTGGAGGCGATCTGTTGTCCTGAGGGTCGTAAGGTGGAGCTGGTTCAGACCTTGTTTAGGGACCAGACACAATTATGGTGGAGGATCGTGCGGGGTGAAGTGTCCCGATTTGAGCAGTTACTGAGTCTTGTGTGGGAGACTTTTTGTCCTATCTCGCTGAGGAGAGACTGAGTGCAGGACTTCTTGGAGGCAGGATTTGATGATGTTCCAATAGGTGAGACGATCAGGAGGTTCTGGGAGGAGTTGTCACTGTTGGGTCCTGCGGCACCACCTGTGGACCAACACGTGTATCTGTTCTCCAAGAGACTGAGGGAGACTACACGCTCCTATTTGGCAGGGTTCCACTGTGATTCCTTATCCGATTACCAGGATCGGGCTTCAGCATATGAAAGGGACCGACTAGGTCCTAAGAGAGCTATGCAGTCTGGAGGGTTAGACAAGAGACAGAGGATCGGACCAGCCAACAAAGGAGTGGTTAGTCTCAGGGCCGTTCTAGTTACCAGGTTGTACCGCCGACTGTTTCGAGGGGACGTCAGTGCTACAACTGTGGGGAGTATGGACACATTAAGCCGGAGTGTAGGAAGCCACCAGTGGCATGTTTTACTTGCGGCCAGCTGGGTCATAGAGCTACCTTCTGCCGACAGGGCAAGGTAGCATCACAACAGGGGTCCTTGCCTGCTGGTACCTCAAGAGGTGGCGAGAGGCAGTCACAATATCAGGCTCGGGGTCAGCAGCAGCGAGCCCCTAGTCAGACATATTCACAGGGTTCTGCTCAGATTTCAGGTACAGGTAGAGGGCGTGGTGGAGGCACTTCAGAGACTAGGGATACTCAGGCTCAAGTCTTTGAGTTGAGGAGCGCCGAAGAGCCAACAACGCCCGCAACTACAGGTACTATTACGATTCATGGCTTTCCAGTCCGAGTACTTTTTGATACGGGTGCGACGCACTCTTTCATATCTGATGATTGCATAGATAGGTTGACCTTAGATACAGTAAAGGGGGAACCTTTCCTTCTAAGGTTACCCGATGGGAGTAAGGTTCACGGTACTCAAGAGATTCACGATTGTCCCATCCGCTTGGGAGGTCGTGACTGGTTAGCCGACTTCCACGTCATGCGCTTAGTGCATGAAGAGGTCGTACTCGGGATGGACTGCCATTGAGCTGTTTCTGGACGTCAATAAGAGGACAATGACGGTCACTACAAAGTCTGGGCAGGAGGAGGTCTTTCGAGGGTGGGACCTCGGAAAGATTGGGACGGTCATTAGTGTGGTCTGAGCTGCAAAGCTCATAGGTCAGGGGTGCGAGGCCTTCTGGTGTTATGCCATGAAGGAGGAGACGAGATCATATTTAGCAGAGACCCTAGTAGCTTGTGATTTCGAGGATGTCTTTGGCAAGCCGCCTGGCTTACCACCACAGAGGAGCGTAGATTTTAGGATTGAGTTGGAGCCCGACACAAGGCCGATCTCCAAGGCTCCATACCGCATGACACCAGTCGAGATGCTTGAGCTTAAGAAGCAACTCGAGGATTTGGCAGATAGGGGATTCATCCAACCCAGTGTGTCTCCCTGGGGTACGCTAGTCCTCTTCGTAAGGAAGAAGGACAGATCTATGAGGCTTTGTATCGACTATCGAGAGTTGAACAAAGTCACTGTCAAGAACAAGTATCCGTTACCGCATATTGATGATTTGTTGGATCAGTTACAAGGAGCTACTGTGTTTTTTGACGTATTGACTTGAGGTCAAGATACCATCAGCTGAGAGTACGAGAGGAGGACGTACCGAAGACGGCATTTCGGACCAGATACGGTCATTATGAGTTCGTGGTGATGCCTTTCGGGCTCACCAATGCTCCTGATGTCTTCATGGAGTTGATGAATGGCATCTTCATTTACTTCTTAGACCAGTTTGTAGTAGTTTTCATCTACGACATCTTAGTATATTCCCGGAGTAGAGAGGAGCATGCCGGACACCTGAGGACGGTGTTGTGGGTCTTACAGGACATAGAGCTTTATGCTAAGCTCTCTAAGTGTGAGTTTTGGATGACATAGGTTGCCTTCCTTGGCCATATTGTCTCCGCCGAGGGTGTCAAGGTGGACCCGGAGAAGATAGAGTAAGTTGCATCATGGCCGCTTCCTAAGAGGGTAAAGGAGATACGCAGTTTTCGAGGTCTGGCTGGATACTACCGCAGGTTCGTGAAGGGTTTTTTTGTGATCGCCAGGCCACTCACTTCCTCGCTAAGGAAGTCCATTATATTTACATGGTTTGAGCCCTGTCAACGGAGTTTTAAGGAGCTGAAGGAGAGATTGACTTCCGCTCCCGTGTTAGCACAGCCAGAGGGCGTTGAGGATTTCTTCATTTACAGTGATGCATCCAAGCTAGGCTTGGGATGCGTTCTGATGTAGAGAGGTAGGGTCATTGCTTACGCGTCTCGACAGTTGAAGATGTATGAGGAGAATTACCCTACTCACGACCTTGAGCTAGCCATAGTCATTCATGCATTGCAGATCTGGCGTCATTACCTCTACGGGACCACCTATCAAATCTTTACTGACCACAAGAGTCTGAAGTACATATTCAATCAGCAGGAGCTGAATAATCACCAAAGGAGATGGATAGAGCTGATTAAGGATTTTGAGTTAGAGATCCTTTATCATCTGGGGAAGGCGAATGTGGTCGCCGATGCCGTTAGTAGGAGGACACCCCGCGAGGCTGCGATAGCTAGATTGACCGTCCAGACATAGTTGCAGAGAGATTTGATTTGGTTGGAGGTAGACATCCGGTTTCCGGATACTGACGGTCATTTGTCAGCTTTGGAGGTTTCATCGGATCTGTCGGAAGAGATCCGGCAAAAATAGGAGCGTTATCCCACACTGGCAAGGATCAGGGATAGGGTGTCCAGAGGGGAGGCACCATAGTTTATGGTGGGTAGAGACAGGATTTTGAGGCGCCAGGAGCGCATATGTGTACCATCTGACATAGAGTTGAGGCAGCGTATACTGTAGGAGGCCCATTCTACACCTTACTCCGTCCACCCGGGCGCGAGTAAGATGTATCAGGATATACGGAGATCTTATTGGTGGGGCGGGCTCAAGCCCGATGTGGCTAGATATTTAGCCCAATGTGCGACCTGTTAGCAGGTAAAGATCGAGCACCACAGGCCCGGAGGAGAGCTCCAACCACTTCCGATTCCACAGTGGAAGTGGGAGGACATTTCTATGGATTTCGTTACCGGCTTGAGGTTGAGTAGAGGCTTTGATGCGATATGGGTTATAGTGGATAGGCTGACGAAGACGGCACGATTTATTACTATTAAGGAAATGTGGTCGGTGCCTCGTTTAGCCAAGGAGTTTACCCGGCAGATAGTGAGGTTCCACGGGGTGCCGAGGATGATCATTTCAGATAGGGATGGGCGTTTTACCTCGAGGTTCTAGCACCTGATACACACCGCCTTAGGCACAAGCTTACAATTTACCACGGCGTACCATACTCTGACGGACGGGCAGTCGGAGAGGACTATTTAGACCCTCGAGGACGTGTTGAGGGCATGTGTGCTTGATTGGGGCCAGGTATGGCCCGACCACCTCCCTTTGGTGGAGTTCTCCTATAAGAATAGTTGGCACGCGACTATTGGGATGGCTCCTTATGAGGCATTATATGGACGGAGGTGCCGCACACCCTTGTGTTGGGATGAGCCTGGGAGGATGAGTGGTGTGGCACTTGAGCAGGTGTAGGATGATATGGCTCGGGTAGCATTGATCCGAGAGTGGATGTTGGCCGCACAGAGTCGTCAAAGGTCTTATGCTGATAAGAGGCATAGGCCTCTGGAGTTCAAGGTTGGAGCCCATGTATGGTTGAGAGTGTCACCGACAAGGAGTGTTAGACGCTTCAGCATTAAGGGGAAGTTGAGTCCCCGATATGTCGGGCCCTTTGAGATCCTTGAGCGGATAGGAGAGGTAGAGTATAGATTGGCATTGCCACCCCGAGTGGAGGGAGTTCATCCAGTATTTCAGGTGTCGCAGCTGAGAGAGTATGTCCATGACCCGAGACACATAGTGAGCCATGACGACCAAGTGGTCGAGCATGATCATACATTTGTAGAGCACCCGATAGCGGTTTTGGAGAGAGGTACGAGACGCCTTCGATCGAAGGTAATACCCATAATGAGAGTGCAGTGGTCGAGATGAGGGATTGACGAGGCCACTTGGTAGACGGAGGATAGTATCCGGCCGAACTATCCTGAGTTTTATGCGGGTCTAGAGACATCTATAGGACTGTCAGGCAGTCTACATCCTTGTTTTGGTTGCTTTCAGTGTTGTATGTGTGATATATCTGATGTGCTTGTGTGTAACCCTTAGGTGGTTTTGATGTAGTAACTTGTTAGTCATAAGGCTTGCTTATGTCTTATGATCTCAGTTAGTACCCCCTAAGTTTCGGGACGAAACTTATTTTGAGGGGGATTTGATGTAACGCCCGGATTTTTTGTTACGCTTCAATAGGGTTAGAGGAGGGTAGAAGCCGTGCACAAGGGCTCACACCCTTGCGGCTTAGACGACGCATTCGAGTAGGCCGCAAGTGCGACTAGGATTCCCGCAGGGGCGGTGACACGCGAGGGCGGGATAGAAGCATTTTGTGCAACCGTTCGCCTTCCGATCTTTTTAACTCCTTCTTTAATTGCCTTGGGGAGTTGATGGCTGAGGTCATTTGATATTCTTTCCCCTTATTGCTGCCCACTCTCCTCCTCCTCTCATTTTCTTTTCATGTTACTTTTTTCTCTCTTCCAACCTCACCCTCTTACATCTTATTCTCCAACCTTATCCTCCATTCCTCTCTTGGCTTACTCCAGCTTGGTTCCACTTTCCTTGAGGCCGGAACTACAATGACGTGACGAGGGTAAGACTCCTTCCTCTCTTCTTCTTGTTCCTCTTTCTTCCTTCCTCTTCAATGGCTTGAAGGGAAGATCTTTAATAATTCTTTCTCAACGATCTATCGTTGTCTTCTTGGTTTGATGATGAAACTAGACCTTAGAGGGAGGCTAAGACCAAGTGTGAGAAGTGGAAGACGTTCAGAGCACCAAAGGAGACCCTAAAGGACCGGCTGCACAATTGAAGAACTCAACAGACGGACATTCTGTACAGACAGGTACAGGAGCGGGTTCACAGAGGCGTTGGGGCAGTTTCAGTCGGGCGCAGGGGCGGACCAAGATTGGCGCAAGGGCGGACCCAAATAGACGCAGGGTCAGCTCAATCAGGCGCGGGGCGGTTTTGCTCCAATTAGTCCCGAATCTTGTTCTTTATTTTCCTTCTTTCCTTACTTAGATTCGATATATCTTAGAAGCATGCTAGGCTGGCTTAGAGTAGTTGAACTGAAATGTTATAGAGTGGTCGAACCTTAGAGGCCAAGTGTGAGTTACGTAAGTCTCGTTAGTGGTATGTTGTTGAGGGTTTGTTCCAAGCTTTGTGGAAGCAGCCTTGGTGTATATCATTATGTTGAGAGTTGGAAAGGTCATGGACTGAGAGTGTAGTCTTCTTGGGCTAGGAGGTTGAGGAGGTTGCGTCTAGAAGTCTAAAGACTTCTAGTGGACTAGAGTGTGCTTTGACTGTGTGCCTTGTCTTGAACAGGCGTTGTACGTTTTCCCGATGGAAATTGAGAGTGAGGTGATCTTTTGCGCTTTGGAGATTTGTAAGTCCACGGACTTACTTAGTTGGCTTCTTGTATGAGTGTAATGTGTATGAGTGATGTTTGTTAGATATGATAAACAACGAAACCGGATTAGGATGACTTAATTATATTACGTAATTGACCCAAGTGTATGATAACGGTTCATGACATCTACCTAGCTCTTGCGAGAGCTAGGAGGTTCCCTGCTACCAGCCTAGGCAGGTAGACGGTCAGATGCATTAGCACCATTCCTCGTTGGTAAACGGGATCAGGGGTGAGGTTTGGGAATCCCTCGTGTCACAAAATAAGTATAATTAGTAATGGCCTATCACCTAATTAAAGATAATAAAAGGATTGAGTGTGGCATGTTGATTGTGTATGTTGTGTGTTTGTGCTTTTACCTTTATACTTATGCATAGAATGTTAGCTAACGGTTTTATACCGCTTGTAGATGCCTTGCAGGTTAGAGAGGCGATCGAATGATCCGGCGGTAGTGGGCAGCTGGGGTTCCGTGCATTATTGGACGGGACTGTTTATTTTATTTCACGTGTTTTGAGACTTATGTTGTTTATTTTAGTTTAGAGACTCGGCTTGATTGTTTTGAGTTTATACGTTTGCTTTCGCTCATGACATAAAACTATGTTGTTTTGCATTTTTATTTGTGCCGTGTTGTAAGGTCCAATGAAGTTGTTGCTAGGCTAAGGGCCGGGACTCATTGTGAGGTCCCAGCTCGTAGCATTCCGAGTCCTTTAGGATTTGGGGTGTTACATAAGGCTAGAATGGAAACCCATAAGCATGAATCTGATTTGATACATAAAGTTAATGATTATGAGCATGACATAGATACAAGTGTGAATGAGAACTATCTTGATTGCAATGAGCATATACCTAAGTTGAAGTGTGCTAACTTTCTTGATTGGTGCATGAACCTAAGTTGTTGCATTTTAAATTTGGATTGTTCTTTAGGACAACTTCCTAGTGATCTGTCTTTTAATTTGCCTTTAAAATCTATGCATAAAGCCTCTTAAAACCCCTAAGGAGAAGAATGAAGAGCCTTATGTAGTGCCTTGGCAAGTTATGGCATTGTTAGATTCCAATAGGAAGTATGTTACGCATGATATTGCTAATGAAAGTTTGAGGTTTCATAGATTGTTGTAAGCTTTTCACTACCATGACTTTGTTGGTAAATTTCTTTCAAGATTGCGAGTTGAGGATATCAAGAAGAAAAATACACATGAAGTCTATGTGCTAGGAATATTGGAGGATTATGGTGAAGGGAGTACTACCATGATTAGCACAGAACCGCGGCATAGGAAAGAAAAGTTTAACATTAGGAAATAAATCTTGGCCAAAATCTAGATCTCTCGGCTGAGATTCCTACCCGAGATTGTCCACTGTTGAAAATTATTTCGATTCCAATTTGCAGAACCTCGCCCTAGCCCTTCAAGGTTTCCTTCTGACCTTAAGGAATAGTTATCTAAGGAGTCTTCAAGTGTGAATGTCGTTCCTACAAGTTTGGATCGAGAATTACTCATGTGGAATGAAGATCCATGGGAAGACCTTCAAGTGAGCTTATTTGAGAAGTTAGCTAAAACTAAGAAGGAGAGAAACTACACCTTTGATATTGTATTGTTATCTCCTATTAGTTGTGCTTATTCTAGGAGTTGTGATCTATATCTAGCTTTAAACTATAATGACTTTGTAATTAAATTATTTTCCATAACTTTCTTTAATATTATACCATCACCTTTAATGGAGCGAGTATAGTTGATTGCAGGAAAACAAGAGGACATTGTCAAAAAGTTCTGTGAGGAATCATGCAAGAATCTAGAGGGAAAACGGAGAATAGTTGCGGACAAGGATCCTCAAGTTTGCAAGGAAATGTAGTTTGAACCAAGAGATCGAGCTTGGTTGCAATTAGAGGAAGGAAAGATCCAAGAATACATCCGGTTTTCATCATCTAAGACGAGATGTGGATTCACAGTGAAAATATCAGCCCCAGATATAAAATCTCGCCTGAGATTTGAGAATCGAGACCGAGATTCACCATTTGTTGCATGTTATGGTGAAAATTTTCAAGCCCCGAGTATTATATAGTTCGAGAGACCTTCAAAGAGAGTCACGGAACTCGGAGATTTCACCACCCGGACATCCGAGTCCATTTGTATCAAGTAATGTACATATCGCAAGAGAACAAATAAGGAAGGAGAAGTTGATATCCTTATCCCAAAGAGTTGATCCAATCCAAAAGCTACCATACTTGAGTCATTGTATGGTTAGTGATGAGCAAGGCTATGATTCGAGGTCGAATCATTTTAAATAAGGGGAGTATAATGTGGGACCATCCTCGATAGCTGCTACGTAACATGGAACCATCACTAAGTCAAGAGCAGAAGACACTCAAGGAAAGGTTGCTAGCAAGCTTCAGACATGAGAGGCTCTGGTAGAATGGAGAATTGCTTGGAAGAAGCAAAATCTCAGCCAACGGCCAAAAATCTCGCCCAAGATTCTTGAGTTGAGACCGGGATTTCCTTTTGTTGCGTATTATCGAGTTCAATCTCGATATGAGGATTATTATTATCTACTTATATTTTATTATTTTAATGCCTTTGAGCTTTCAAACAATCTAAAGTTATTTGTTGGTTTTTTATTCTATCTTTTAAAATTATTTTTAGTTTATCTTTTAGGGGAATATCTCCTTTAAATAGCCTTAGAGGACGAGATTCATAGGACGTTCAGATTTGAATTTGATTTCCACATTGTTGTGAGACACTTGTGACTTTGCTTATGGAGTTTGCATTTTATCATTTCTATTCAATGAAAAAGGGAGCTTTTGGTTGAATCGTTCTGAATCCTTGCTAGGTTGTTCTTGTGTGTGTTAATATTGTTGAAGATTGGTGCTACTAATAAAACTAGTTTCTCCTTGCGTCTGTCTTATTTAGACGAATTGTGTAAGGTTGAAGAAGAAAGGGTTAAAGGTAATTCTTTGTTTAGGGGTTTTGACACATAAGTGGTCAAGGTTCATTAATGTCTTATAATTAGTCCTATCTTCCTATACTTATCATATTTCATTCCATTAATCATCTTCTTATCTTTCATTGTCATCCATAATTATGAGTTTACAGAAATCTCGGTCTGTTCTTCGCGCCCGAGATTTGCCTAAGTTAACCGAGATTTTCCACTGTTGTTCAACTAGAGGATTTTCAAACTAGATCGGAAACTGCGGCTTCAATAACACATCGTGGAGGGTCCGGTAGGATGGAGAATTGCATGGAAGAAGCAAAATCTCGGCCAACAACCTAAAATCTCGCCCGAGATTCTTGATTCGAGACCGAGATTTCTTTTTGTTACGTATTATCGAGTAGAATCTCGATATGAAGATTATTATCCTCTACTTATCTTTTGTTATTTTAATACCTTTAAGCTCTCAAACAATGTAAAGGTATTTGTTGGTTTTTGACCCTATCTTTTAGGATTATTTTTTAGTTATCTTTTAGGGGAATATCTCCTATAGATAGACTTAGAGGATGAGATTCATAGGACATTCAGATTTGAATTTGATTTCCACATTGTTGTGAGACTCTTGTGACTTCACTCATGGAGTTTGCATTTTATCATTTCTATTTAATCAAAAAGGGAGATTTTGGTTGAATCGTTGTGAATCCTTGCTAGGTTGTTTTGGTGTGGGTTAATCTTGTTGTAGATTGGTGCTACTAGTCGAATTAGTCCCTCCTTATGTATGTCTTATTTAGAAGACTTGTATAAGGTTGAAGAAGGAATGGTTAAAGGTAATTCTTTGTTTAGTGTTTTGACACATAATTGGTTCAAGTTCTTCGTAAGTCTTTTAATTAGTACGATCTTCCTATTCTTATCATATTTCATTCCATTAATCATCTTCTTATCTTTCATTATCATCCATAGTTCCGCATTCTCAGTTTACGGAAGTTTACCAAGATTTTCCACTGTTGTTCAATTCGAGGACTTTCAATCTAGATCGAGAATTGCGGCTTCAACCCTACATCAGTTTCACTCCTTTAGCATGGGCTCCATGGGTTGGGATTTGAAATGGGCCATGGCAGTGAAGTCTTGAACCCAATGGCTAGCCAAATGACAGTGCAACGATCACCCTATGGTTGAGCACTAGCTGTTTGGTTGGCGTTTCACTAGTTGTCACTTGTAATTTCCAATCTTTCTCTTCTACTCCGGTCATGGAGACTTCGTGTTGTAGTTGCTCAGTTTTATGATCTTCTCTTCTGCTTTGACGTCATTGAGGATGCTATTTTGACACTTTTGACACCTTTAATGCTTGAGACACGTAAATGCCAAGGTAGATATCGAAATACAGAAAGTAGATGATTTTTGTATAAAACGACATATAGAATCAAATGAACGTGTAATCTTAAAAAACAGTCAATCACAAGTTCTAGAAGAAACTATACATGTTAGAGATCAGTCACATAATAAGAAATAATAAACACATGAAAATGCATGTTCAAAGGTTAGAGCGCTAACAAGGGTTATATTTGGGCAAACTAATCATCAATAATAATTCAAAAACTCATGTTTATAAACAATAGTAAGATATGAAAATTTAAAGCATCGTTGACAAATCAAGAGTAATCACATGACATATTCCAGTTTCAGGAAGTAACAATGATGATAATTGACTCAATTTACTCTAAATGCAATGTTTTTGTGGTTTTGTGTTTGTGGATACAGACGGAAAGGGAAAAGACCCAATAAAAGCAAAAAATAGAACATGTGACATGAAAGAGAAATATGATATGCAAATCTGAGTAAAGCACCACATACTTAAACTACACATCATCCTCGATGTAAAAAAGAAGTAAATTGATAAAGGTACTCACTAAATAATCAAGGTAGATGGTGAAAGAGAAGAAGGGTGATATAAAGATAGAATGATGTGGGGGCTTCTTTTAGTCGTGTTGTGTATCCTTATAATCTTCAAAGATCCTACATAAAACATAATTAACAACCATCGTCTAGAAAAAGAAAAAAATAGAAGAAAATGACAATAGCAAATAAAAGAAAAATCAAAACCATGGATTTCCTCCCATGTAGCGCTTGTTTTTTGTCATTAGCTCGACCCATATGTCTTACTCCGAAGGGAATCCTTCACTACCACGAATGAAGGTCCTGGCTAAGTTTGCATTGACGGAGCGTGGGACGTAGGCAGAGATGAACAAGAGTCTTTTGTATCGTCTGGGGCAGGGAGAACGACGAATGGGGGATGTGGATGAGATGGGAAGTTTATGGGATGGGGATGGTGGTATGTGTAGGGTGGTAGGTGAGTGTGGTATGGTAAAAGGAGGTGAGATGGTGGATGAAATGGTAGGTTTAGATGTTAAGGAGGGTGTGAGTGAGGGATGAAGGTGTGATTTGATGGAGGATGATGAGGGTGTGGTGGTCAATAGTTGAGTGGTGTGGGAGGTACGGAGGTGACCATAGGGGTTGGAATGTGAAGGAGGGATAGGTGAGGGTGAGGCAAGTGAGTAGGGTACCTTATTATCATACAAAGATGGTATATTGATGAACGGAGTTTATATTGTAGGCTTTTGGTGTCATGAGACGGGCGGTCGATGATCATTGGACGGGTAGTCTAACTCAAACTTGTGGAGCCACAACTCTCTACGCTCGAGGAAATGGCCAACTTGCCTATTTGGGTGACCGTTTGAGGCCGTGGAGTGGCTTTCTTGTGTGGCGGTGTAGCTACAACCTTCAGTTTTCTTAATTAATTCCGCAGAAGGTGATGAAATTGGCTTGGGACGGCCGTCTCGTGGGCGTTTGGTGGTTGTCTCCTGGCTGTTCGAGCTCTTGGTCTTGTGCCTTTTCTTCCTCAGAAGTCTTGGAAGATAATCCAATCTCAACATTCTTGCCTTTAAAGGTAGGGGCGTTCAATGTTGCTTGAATATTTTCTAGCATTATGTCAAAGATATGGATATGAGTGATAAGCTCTTAACGTTCGGATTTCAGAGAGTCTACTTGATTTTCCATGAGTTCAAGGGTATTAAGTAGGACATCGAGTTCTTCATCCAACTTTGAGTTGTTCTTGACAAGATTCTTCATAGAGGCGTTAAGGTTATTGACAGTGGTATGAAATCTCTATATGGTGGAAGAGGACTTGTATCAAGAATGAGTTGGAAAATTCATAGTTAGATTGTCCTACAAAACAAATATATCTAAAGAAAGATCATCCTCAATGATCATGCAATTGTTAATAGTAATAGAACCATTGATGGCACTATATTATAGCATTTTCACTTCTCCAAATTATTTGTTTCCACTGTAATTTGAACTATTTCATAAATTATCTTCAAGTGAATGTAACCAATATTAAGTTAATAACTATATATCTGTGTGCTTTTTTCTTTTCTTTTTTTTTATTGTTTATCATATTCTACAGAAGATGAAATGTGATATATAAGATATATCAACAATTTGAGCGTAATAAGTTTGATTTTTGTCCCTTTGTGTTTGTTTCATTGAGGGTGTTGAACATATTCTTGATTTCCTTCATGTAAAATAATGTTGTTCGTCTCAAGGCCTACGAAACGGGACCTTGAAGGCGTCTTTCATTCGAAATGAAATTATGTAAAATGTCATTTACACGTAGAAGCAAGGTTGGAAAAGGAAAGAGCATTTGTTTGCACAGGGAAATTAGTTGATGCGTACAGAACTATGCAATGGAACTGAATATTATTTATTTTTATTTAATAATTGTAGGATCACTACCTTATATTGAGGAGCTGACGTGGAATATAAAGACCTAATGATTAAATAAAGTCACGGGAATACTCTGCCGAGGTACTACTACAATGATTAAGATATTGATGAGTAGGTTAATTGTAATTAATTTGTTTACAACTAATAAATCCAAACCATAAAAGTAGTTTATTAGAGTCATTTGAAATGCTTAGCTTCTGTAGTTGCAACTTGAACGCGTCTTTCCCATAAGACAAAGCAAGCCACATGTTCTCCTTCATAACAAAACAAGCGCTGCCCCTCTCAACTTGCATGCCCTTTCACATAAAATTCAATCTACCATTGCAACTTCGTCTTATCTATTCATTTGACTAACAACATTGCCTTTCCCCAATTTTTTATTTTATCTTCTCATGTGCTCATGGCTCCACTTTCAATATCAATACCATGTTAAAAACCAAGCCCAAACTGTAGTCGAAGATATAAAATTAACTAATTGAGAAAGCTTTTTTTTTTAGTAAATATTATATGATTTGAGATAACCAAGTTTATTAATATTAGCGGAAGTGTAAAATTAATAAAAGAGATTTTACTTTATAAATATAGGATTTGGATAATATGAGAATAGATCATACTGTTAAAAGTAGAAAGAATTCACAATCATTATATTAATTAATAATTAATTAAATATAACATGTATTTGTTCAATTAAAAATTATTAGACATATAAATTGGTCATATAGTTGAACAAATGTTTAGTTGAACAATTGAACATATAAATTAACACTAAAACGATTGGTTATATAGTTAAACAGTTGACCGTATAATTGAATAATTTTTAGTTAAACAAAAACATGTTATATTTGAACAATTGTTACTTGATCAAATATTTATAGATTCTTCTTACTATTAACCCTAAAACCTCTTTTCACTTGAACTCAACCTTATATATTGTTACTTGATCAAATAGTTGTGGATTGTCCTTTCTTTGAAGCTTATGGTGTGTTTGATTTGTCATAAGGACTAGTGTTTAGGAGGGAAATAGATTTAGCGAGTGTTTGGCAACTTGAAAAACACTTGTGACTAGTGTTTTCGGAAGTGTTTTTGAAACACTGGTGTGAGTAAGGGTTTCTCCTCCAAACCCTAGAGTTTCTTGTGCAAAATGAATTACCCCTATTTTTTCCCGTACTTTTGTTGATGAACTAGATTTTTAAACAACCTTCTCTCACTTCAAAATCTTGCTCCATCGACGAAGAGAAGAATTGTAGTTGTTCTGCTTGTCAATGAAGAAGGCAGACATCTGCAAACTTCTCCCTTCTCTTGTGCTCCATCGACAGCCTTCTTCTCCCCTTTCTTGTGTTACTCGTCGAAGCAGAACACATTTGTCTAACAAATTCTCCAAGTATGTAAATCATCCCTCTCTTTTTAATTTAAGTTAGGAGTTAGGGTTTTTCTTGCAAATCAACAAATCATCCCTCTCTTCTTCTTCGTTGTTCTCAATTGGTTAGTTTTCATATCTAGATTGTGATTCGTGAAGGAGTGACGACGAAGGTGGATGTCTTTTTCCCAGGCACTAAAGAGTTTGAAGACAACTTCATTTCCTGACAGAAATTCTACTCACTTCTTAGAGCGAAGAATTGAAGTTTTGTAGTTCGCTCTTCGTCCTCAAGTCTAATACCAAAGAACTGCATTTAAGAAAGAAATTTTCTGCCGACTTTCACTCTTCCTCCTCATGTCTAATACAAAAAACCAATAAGTCTCTTTAATCTTCATACTTACAATTCTCTTCAATGTTCACTTGCCTATTATTCACATATTGAATACGTAAGTTTAAGAGACATAGATTTATTGTCATAATTACATATAAGTTTTCTATTGAATACATTAATTTGTTGTTGTATATTGTCGTGAGGTACATATGAGTTTTATGCTATTGTAGGTACATATGAGTTTTTTTGTAGAAATCAAATAGAAGAAATTTTGTTTGACTAACCCATCAGTAACTTTTTTTATTGTTGTTGTATATTGTCATATAGTAGAGGCTTGAGATTTTTAGTTGTATACATTGATTTGCTGACATAGGTACTCGAGAATTAGGATTGTTATATTCACTTTCAGTTTTAGTTCTAATCCTAGTATGTGAGCATGGATGTTAGGGAAGCTATTACTATTTTATCACATGATATTATAAATTAGTCAATTTGAGTTACTTTGTCTTGTTTATATCCTTAGCAAAGATGTTGATTTGAAGGGATTACAAAGTTAGGAAAGATAAAAAAAATAAATGTTTCACATCCAAATAAAAGTATATATTTGGTCCTGACATTGGGACATTGGGGTTGAGGATGGATTTAGCATTAGAATATTTGGAATTTTGTATTATAGAATAAAATCAATGAATAGTATGAATAGAAAGGAATGTGTGGTTATAGTTAATGAAGCTATCTAGTGCATTAGAATAGTTGTCATGATAATTCAGGGTTTATGTCTAGGATGATTTATTATGTCATACAATCTAACTAATATGTTATCATAGCTACATTTGCAAGTTGGAAAATTTAGAAGTTAAGTGCATAGTTTCCGTCGTATATAATTCAATATGTGTGTGTGAGAACAGATGTTATGAAAAATCTGGATTAAAATTTTTATTTTGTCATTTGATTTTGAACTTGTTGTATAGTGTACATGGAGAGTAACGTTTCTCAAAGTCGAATTAGGGGTTCAAATTTTGCATGGACTGATAAACTTGTGAGAGTTATTGTAAAGATTCAAATTGGATTCCAAAGGAAAGTTGGTAGCAAGTAGTCATACAATTGGAAAGACATTACTGCTAATTTTACTAGTAAGAGTGGAAAGAATGGGATGAAAGATATTTTGTAGGAATAAGTTTGAGTCAATGAAAAAGGATTACCAGGCATAGAACTTGCTTACGAATGCAAAGACGAGTCTTGGTAGGGAAGAAAACACTATATGATCACAACTTCTAATGAGTAGGAAGATCAAGGTATGCACTTTTATTTTATTTTCCAAGAATCATGTGAAAATATGTGTTATATATTGATGTATTTTTATGTGTTATTGAAAGATGACAATTGTAAGAAATGCAAGAACAAGGGGATAGATATCGAGTATGAAGAGCTATTGACTACACTTTTTTTATCGTAAATGTATGAACAAGACGACTAGCCATATCATTTGGAATTATTCATGAAACAGAGCTTGTGCATCTTGTAGCTTACGAGGACATAGGGTTAGATGAAAGGGTTGGAGATGGTGGTGAATTCTTTAGTACTTTTACTTACATCATGAATAAAGGTGAAGGATCTAGAGACTCAAGTGTAGGAGCAAACATCAATGATGAGCGAATATAGACGACACAACTTCCTACAACGACTTCTCATACTAGGGTTAATAATAAAAAGGTGAAATATAAAAAGAAGACAATCAATTAGTTGTTCCAAGTTTGAAAAACATCTAGCACAATCAAGACCAAACAATGATAAGATTGTCGCACTCTTCCAAGAAGTGATCCCCATTGAAAAAGAGGACGAAAAAGTGTTTTAAAAAGGATTGGAAATTGTTGATCGGATGGTTGAAAACAATTTGGTCGAGGAAGGAACACCGTTGTGGTGTTTTTTATGTTTCAAAGACAAAATCGAGGAAGGATATGAATATCATGCTTAACTTGGCAGATGGCGAGAAAAGAATTAAGTGGATGAAATGGGAGTTTGACGTTCATTGTGATGAGCTTGCTTAGCACTTTTGTGTATTGAACTTGCTTAGTAATTTTCTATTTTTGTTTAAGTTTGATGAACTTGCTTCGTACTTTCCTATTTTGTTTATGTATTATGAACTTAATTTTAGTACTTTTTTGTTTTGAACAATGAGTGTGATTACTATGGTTATTGACAATTGCAATGTCATGGTACATATATATAGGTTAACAAAATTGATAACTCCACCTTGGTTATATACTTGCATATGTGATGATGGATGACTTAACATTATGAGTGGTTTTTATACTAACAAATATCGATTATATTTCTAGATTGCATGGTTTGGTTTTGTGTTTGTCAAATGTGTGCAGGCCTTGTAAAGCATTTCAAAGGATGAATGGAGGCCTTGAAAACTGATACAAGGGACAAGCGCAAAAATTAAAAAGAAATTCAAAGGTTCAACACGAAGGCCATGAAAACCATTTCGAAGGATCAAAGCCGAAGCCTTGAAACTAGATACAAAGGATACACCGGCTAGAAGGAATTTAAAATTCAATCTCAACAACCAAATCTACCAAGGATCAAGAGAAGATCTTTCAAGAAGATATCAAGAAAGATTTGGCCAACAAGAAGATCTCGTCCAACAAGAAGATTCAGCCCAACAATAAGATCTTGCAAATATCTCAACAAATTGACACAAGAATGGAGATATCTTCCAAATGGATCTCACAAAGATCTCGAAAATCTTCAACCAAAGATTCTCAATAAACTTGAAGATCTCGGAGCTTGAAACAAGAACTTCAACGACAAGATCTTCAACAGCTCTGTTCAAGAGAAAATCTCGGAGAAAAGGAATCACAACGTGCGTCAAGGAGATGAAGAAGATTAGAAGATCTACAACGGCTATTTAATCTCAACATATACCGTTTTCTATGGAGAAGAAGGAACATCAACAACGGTCATCTTCACAACGGCTAGAAGACTTCTCCATCGAAGACTATAAATAAAGATCACTATTGAAGAAGAACAACAAGCTTACACGGAAACATCTAAGTCTTCAAGCGATCAAAGCATCTTCATTTCTTTCCAAAAGTTTTTCTTCCTCTTAGATTACAAAAGCTTACTTCCTTTGGGAGAGAAAAGCGAGAGCTTCATTAGAATATCTAGAGAGTGTTATACTCGAGTGTGTGTAACTCTGCGAAGTAACTAGGCTATTATAGATGGGTTAAGAGTTGGAACTAGATCGTAGCATTGACTACTGTGAGAGAAGAAGGGTAGGTTGTATCTAGGACTTTGAAGCTAATAATAGTTATTTAGATCATACGGGTAAAGAAACCCTAGGACGGAGTTGTAGGCTGTTAGAGCTAAACTTCGTGAACATATCACCGTGTCGGTCTTTTCATTTCCGGACCATATCTTGTTTTATTGTGACTAACATTGCTTTGTAGGTTTATGAAGTCAAGGCCTTGAAATCACTTTCAAAGCCCTTAAAAACTAGTTGTGTCACAAAGAAATCACATCGACATCTTGGCCTTGAAATCAATTTCAAAGCCTTGAGATAGGTTTGTGCGAAAAGTTCCCATACTCTATTCAACCCCCCCTTCTAGAGTATTTATATTCTTTATATTCACCTATACGGTTCTTCAATTGGTATAAGAGCTAGACTCGCGTATATTGATTTAACCATCAGTGAGACTAATCATGAACTCTATAGGTGATGGAGGATTCTCTCAATGAAGATCCACATCCCGACCACCACTCTTTTGTGGCAACAACTTTGCTCATTGAAGAGCACTAATGCAAATGTTTGTTATTTATCAGGACATGGAACAATGGAACATCATTCAAAATGACCCTAAAATCCCAACCACCATGGTTGTAGGAGTCCAAGTCGCAAAGAAGGAAGCCAACTTCACACAAACCAACTTGGATAGCATTTCAAAGAACTACAAGGCCATGAACATGCTCTATTGTGGATTGGATGCAAATGAATGAACCGTGTCTCATCATGCAAGTGTGCAAAAGAAATATAGGACAAACTTGTTGTCACATACGAAGGAAGAAGTCAAATCAAGGAAATAAAGATATGCATCTTCCTCAGATAATATGAGCTATTCAAGATGAACTCAAATAAATCAGTCAAAGAAATGTTCACACGATTCACCGAGATCGTGAACAACCAAGACTCACTTGGAAAGGTCTTCACAAACAAAGAGAA